>OW240919.1:50970418-50994598 GCA_933207985.1 Pelobates cultripes
ATTCCCTAAACTACGAGCATTTGTTAATTTAACACACTTGCTACAGGCACCTTCTGTCCTTGTATTGGGGGACAATTTGATTGATGTTTTATCACCTTTTTGCCCCCCCTAGTTTAAATACATAAAAGGGAACCGTCACTTCCCAAGTCATTTAATATTCAGTTTATCTCCATTATTTAAAGGAACACTATAGTCAGGAATACAAACATGTAAACTAATAGCGCCATTTAGGTCCATGGCCCCTGTTGCATCCCGATAAAAAGACGTCAAATTCAACTTTTTTCCAGTGCTGCTTCTGCAGTTGGCTCCGCTTCCTTGCCTGAGATCAATTGATTTTGACCAATCCAATCCTTTACTATGGAGGCTACGGCTGCAATCAACAAGTTGTCAGAGATGCATTGAAATAAGAGCGTGGAGACGCCGAACGTGTGCAGCATTGGCCCAGCAAGCACCTCTAGTGGCTGTCTGAATGACTGCCACTGGAGGAGTCCTTAGGCAGCATTGTAAACAATGCCTTTTCTCTGAATTAAAAAAGCCTGCAATGACAGGCAGTAGACACCAGAACAACTACACCCTTTTAAAGTGACCCTTATAGTGACCCTTTAACACGTCACGTGTCTGGGTTTCAGAGATGTGCCTATGTCAGCTATCTCTAGTTTATACCACCAGGTTCACACACTATAAAAAAAAATATCACGTCTTATATTTTAGTTACACATGATCCAATTACCTCATTGTTCTGTACAGGTTTCTTGACACTTTTACCCCTGGAAAGAGATTCAAATATAAAAAGGTTAGAAAACTGTGTTAACTTATGTAAAATCAAAGTAATTTAAAAAAACAAACAAAAAAAAACACAAAGCATATAATGGTGCAATATTTCAGAATTTTGTCAGTAATGTAAAATCTTGATCAAAATAGCAAAGCTAAAAATTATTATATACTATTACTACAATAAGAGACCAGTGATAGGTAAACTGAGCTGGAGTACTGGATGAAGGAATATAAATAGCTGTCAGGTGCCAGGGGAGCCCTTGAAGGAAAGACAGCACCCAGGCACTCCAGGCCCCATAACTTCTGAGATTAAATTGTTATGGGGTGGGAGTGTTTCTTTAAGGTATGGGTAGTGTATCCATTAGTAAAAAGAGGCAATGCTCATTGGTGTTAAAATGTCTCAAATCACTAAAGAACTATGTAAGTTTAACTTTATCAGTCAATGTACTTTCACCTAGTTATGCGTAAGCATGCAGGCTACCTTTCACCTATAACACAATATGTCAACTGGTTAAAAGGTCTTTCCTTTACTTGCAAAAACCTTTTGTACTGCTTTCAAACCAAATTACATAATTGCGGACATGTTACTCTCCTTTGTCAGTAATCAAAAAGCAACACAAAAAGTGCATATCAATATGTCATTTAACAAATGTTAAAAACAATGCTAGCTGCTCCCAAATTCTCTACAAACAGCTTTAGTGACACATAATGCAATTTAGTACTAGAAAAAAAAGTCTAAAGGAACATTCTGGGAACCGTCACAACTTCATCCCAATTATGTTTTTATGGTGTCTAGAAGTCCTCGACAGCATATAACATTGAGGGGTTAAACAGCTTATGAACCCCAACATTATCCAGATGACATTTGCCCACACAGCCGCTCTTCCTCTATCCCCACCTTCATGTAGAATACTTGGATTGGACACTAGTGATGGGCTGGCATCAGCTGACACTCTGAGCCGATCACTGGCTTCCAATTGAGAAACATACACGAGGTATATGTACCTTTATCATGCATTTTTCTCAATAGAAGAGAAGGAAGAGGGGCCTGGAGGACAGGCACCATCAGGTCTACTTTGTGGTTAAACCATAAGTAAATTGTTTAACCCCATAAGGTAAGACAGTGTTCAGGACTTCCAGAAACCATATCATCACTCAGATAAAGTAGTTATGGTTGCCTGGGCAGCACAAAAACACAATTTTGAATCGTCTCAAAACATCATTCATATAATTATAAGTGTAAATGTAAAATATGAATTGTTTTTAACTATACTGTAAATAAGTCTATACAAATTTACGTATTCCAAGAACAAATTAAATTTAAAACAAAAACAATGCATATCAGAAAACAATACACACTTCAGACTTGCAAGAATAAAAATTCAAATACAACACACTAAGAGGGAAGAAACAGTTTGCACCACTAGACAAAAAGGTTACCAGACCAGAGATTTTTATGACTTGCTCCCCACATAAACAGAATCACAAATATTTTATTTTCAGTAGTGGGGAAAGTGATGGAAACCATGTTAAAGGATAGGATTGATGAACATCTAAAAACACATGGATTTCAAGATCAGAGACAACATGGGTTTACTTCAGGGAGATCATGCCAAACTAATCTTATTGATTTTTTTGATTGGGTAACTAAAATTATAGATCAGGGTGGTGCAGTAGACATTGCTTACCTAGATTTCAGTAAGGCTTTTGACACTGTTGCACATAGAAGGCTTATCAATAAACTGCAATCTTTAAGTTTGGATTCAAATACTGTTGAATGGGTAAGGCAGTGGCTGAGTGACAGGCAACAGAGGGTTGTAGTTAATGGAATATATTCGAAGCTTGGACTTGTCACCAGTGGGGTACCTCAGGGATCTGTACTTGACCCATTCTCTTTAATATTTTTATTAGTGATATTGCAGAAGGTCTTGATGGTAAGGTATGTCTTTTTGCTGATGATACTAAGATATGTAACAGGGTTGATGTTCCAGGAGGGATAAGCCAAATGACAAACGATTTAGGTAAACTAGAAAAATGGTCAGAATTGTGGCAACTGACATTTAATGTGGATAAGTGTAAGATAATGCATCTTGGACGTAAAAACCCAAGGGCAGAGTACAGAATATTTGATACAGTCCTAACCTCAACATATGAGGAAAGGGATTTAGGGGTGATTATTTCTGATGACTTAAAGGTAGGCAGATAATGTAATAGAGCAGCAGGAAATGCTAGCAGAATGCTTGGTTGTATAGGGAGAGGTATTAGCAGTAGAAAGAGGGAAGTGCTCATGCCATTGTACAGAACACCGGTGAGACCTCACTTGGAGTATTGTACACAGTACTGGAGACCGTATCTTCAGAAGGATACTGATACCTTAGAGAGGGTTCAGAGAAGGGCTACTAAACTGGTTCATGGATTGCGGGATAAAACTTACCAGGAAAGGTTAAAGGATCTTAACATGTATAGCTTGGAGGAAAGACGAGACAGGGGGGATATGATAGAAACATTTAAATATATAAAGGGAATCAACACAGTAAAGGAGGAGACTATATTTAATAGGGATCGACCGATATTGATTTTTTAGAGCCGATACTGATACCGATATTCTGTGAACTTTCAGGCCGATAGCCGATATAATTTGCCGATATTCTGTACATTTACCATTTTGGAAAATAAAAACAATTTCTAAAGGTAAATGCACAAAATATACATGCCACATGTAGTGGATGCGGTGTGTTTAGACAGGGGAGCTGTGTGTGTTTGTGTAGTGTGTGTAGTGGATGCAGTGTGTGTGTGTGTGTGTGTGTGTAGTGGATGCATTGTGTGTTTGTGTAGTGTGTGTTGAGGATGCAATGTGTGTTTGTGTAGTGGATGCAGTGTGTATTAGTGTAGTGTGTATATAATGAAAGCAGAGTATTTGTGTAGTGTGTGGGTAGTGTGCATAAAGTGAATCCTGTATATACTAAATGCAAAGTGTGTGTGTATATAAAGAATGCAGAGTGTTTGTATAGTGAATGTAGTGTGTTTATATAATGCAGAGTGTGTGTTTGTATAGTGTGTGTATATAATGCAGTGTTTGTGTAGTGTGCATTATATAAACACACTACACAAACACTGCATTATATACACAAACTATGCAAACACACTGCATTATACACACACACTACACACACACACACTGCATTATATAAACACACTATACAAACACACACTGCATTATATAAACACACTATACAAACACACACTGCATTATATAAACACACTATACAAACACACACTGCATTATATAAACACACTATACAAACACACACAGCATTATATACACATACTACACAAACACACTGCATTATATACACACACTACACAAACACACTGCATTATATAGTGTGTTTGTGTAGTGTGTGTATATAATGCAGTGTTTGTGTGTAGTGTGTATATAATACAGTGTGTTTGTATAGTGTGTGTATATAATGCAGTGTGTGTATTTGTGTGCATTGTATACACACACACACACACACACACTATACCCACACACTGCATTATATATACAGTGTGTTTGTGTAGTGTATGTGTATATAATGGAGTGTGTGTGAGGGGGGCATTTTTTATTAAATTATTATTATTTTAGATTTAATTATTTTTTGTTTGTTGTCCCCCCTCCCTGCTTGTTGCCTGGCCAGGGAGGGGGGATATGACAGTCCCTGGTGGTCCAGTGGTATTGGCTGAGCTCTGGGGGGGAGCGGGCATCAAGCGCTTACTCACCTCCCAGCAGCTCCTCCTGCTCACCAGTGCAACTCTCGCGGCCAGCGTGTCGTGCGGAGCGTTGCCATGGTGACCCATGGCAACGCCCTGACGGCCGCGGGTCTCGCGAGAGTTACACTGGGGAGCTGGAGGAGCTGCTGGGAGGTGAGTAAGCGCTTGATGCCCGCTCCCCCCAGGACCACCGGGCTTGTAATGAGCCTTGTGGTCCTAGGAGGTATTATCGGCAATATCGGTATCTGAATTGGCCGATACCGATATTGCCGAAAATACCGAATATCGGCCGATTATATCGGTAAAACCGATAATCGGTCGATCCCTAATATTTAAAAGAAGAAAAACTACCACAACAAGAGGACATAGTCTTAAATTAGAGGGACAAAGGTTTAAAAATAATATCAGGAAGTATTACTTTACTGAGAGGGTAGTGGATGCATGGAATACTCTCCAGCTGAAGTGGTAGAGGTTAACACAGTAAAGGAGTTTAAGCATGCGTGGGATAGGCATAAGGCTATCCTAACTATAAGATAAGACTAGGGACTAATGAAAGTATTTAGAAAATTGGGCAGACTAGATGGGCCGAATGGTTCTTATCTGCCGTCACATTCTATGTTTCTATGTTTATATCAGTGTTCCCCAACCCTGTCCTCAGGGGCCACCAACAGTTCAGGTTTTTTCAGTATCTCTATTAGAAGATATATTTTGTTTGTTGTATGATTTTACATGGATATACAGCTACATGTTTTCACTTTTTTCAAATGTTTACAGATTTAGAAAGTCAGTGCCATTAAGGTAGTGTTAGGTTGTTGTCCTTAAAACACCTTAAATTGGGAATGCAGATTAAATACTAAATCTTTTTAACTCACAATTCACGTCTTAAACTGGATGACTGCATGAAGCCTATTTACATTGTTCTAAGGATCTATGAAGTGCTATTCAGAACCATTAGATACACTTGATTATAGATTGCTGTGGTCTGCCATGCAGAGAATTGAAACTTTTATCGATATTTAGAGCACAATACGTAAACAAAGCCAAAAAGGATAAACAAACAAATTTGTAGTTTCATTTTTCTATATGCCAATAGGTTTGTATACTCATAATGAACTTATTGCAATACTAGAAAGAACTCAAGTATAACAGCTGACTGAATAATGGCATTGTAGTGTCTACTACACAAAGTAATACATTTGTAAAAACAATAAAATGTGTTTTAGCAACAGTGCATGAACATGCTGGTACAAGATTACAATATAGGAAGCAGCATGAATAATAGCTATTGGTTTGTTTTTTTCCAGGCGTGGCTGGGAAATGGTATGTAGAAGCACGTGTTAAAGAACACTAGTTAGTTAATAGAAATAAATACATTTGTAATAGAGAGTTTCTTTATTTGTTATTGTTGTGATGGGAGTGGAGAGTAAAAGTAGAGGAAGAGGGGAACATTTAAAAAAAAAAAAAAAGGATTGGTGCATTGTCGGTTTGGCCAATAATATCAGCTGACATTCAAGATTTTGGCAAATAACGATACCAGCCTACAATGATACAGATATTGCAAAAACATTAAGGATCTGACTGATATGTATATTTTCTCTGTATTTACCTTTAAATAAAATAAAAAGCAAAACAAAAAAAATATTAAATAATAAGCATGTTCAGTTAATAGCAGATGTGTATAGAAATTGTTTCTGTTTTCAAAACTAAATGTACAGAATATCGGTATACGCATATCGGCCCTAAAAAGCAATAATGGTCGATCCCTAGGCAATATATCAATAGCATATTAAATAGTTGGCCAATGATGCAATTCAATTTGTGATTTAAAGGGACACTGTAGGCACCCAGCTAATTGAAGTGGTCTGGGTGCTGTGACCCTTTTGCACTTAGTGCTGCAATGTTTACATTGAAGCTCTAAGTCGGCCCTCTGTGGCAGTATAACAGACAAAACTGACTTTTGGTCCATTATCTGACGCTGGATGTCCTCACGGACCTCCAGCATCAGATTTTCCCCATAGGAAAGCAATGAATAATGCCATGCAGGTGCATTAGGTCTCCCCTGCCGGCTGAAGTTTCAGGTAAGTGGCTGAAGGAGTTTTTACCCCTTCAGCCCTGCGGGAGGGTGGTGCGCACTATAGGATTCCTTTAAAACAAAATAGCAAAAGCAGTTAGAACAGTGTTCTCCATGATGTCCAACTACGCTGTTGCAAGAGTGAGCTATACCCTAGTGACGGCTACAGTTGCAATTAGACACATCAAGCTTCTCAGAAAGCCATTCACCAGTCACGCAGCATCACAAGCCATTAAAATAAGATGAATAAACAGCACTTAATTTGCAAGAACTAATCATTAAAATTGATAATCTATAATAATATATTATTTGGTCTGCCAATTAATCAATAAAAGATGTGGAAGATAACGTCTGTCTGCATCACTACCATGCTACAATAAAGACAGACATACAGCAAGATACATTGCAGAATTGGAAGAGGAGGTAACTGCAAAGTATGTGATTCCTACTGCAAACTTACTGGATTAGAGGCATGGCGGACCAGTATCTGATGGTTTCAGAAGTCTGACATTTCTGACACCCAAACAAATTATATATGTGGAAGCAAACAGAGGAGCTTGCAGTTAGAAGGGAGATGGTGCAAGCAAATGACAACCTCAACCGTACCTACAGTTGCTAAAACTTCATTGTCTGCCACTTTGCTTGACTCACTTCTTGAGTCTGGAAACAACAATGAAGAAGGTAATAAAGAGAGGTAACCTCAAAAGGACATCAACAGCCAAGTTAGAAATTATGTCCAAGCTTACTCAAGGATAAAATCCTTTTGCATTGGTAGAACGATAAAAGTAAATATGCAACCATGGCGAAACTGGCAAAATCCTATTTATGCATCCCAGGCACCTTCACACAATCAGAGTGTCTCTTCTCTGCTGCAGGCAACATAGCTTGCCCTATCTTGCTACTACCGTTTGCCTACAAGAGTCTAGAGAGTTTAGTACGCAAGATTGCCCAGCTTCCTTGAACCCAACTCTCTGCTCGACTAACTCCGCTTCAGTTTGGAATCCAAGCTCGTCGCTCTGTTGAAACTGCCTTGACCAGAGCATCCAGTGATTTAAATTACTGCTACATCCAGTGTTTGCTACTCTCTCACTTCTATGCAAATCTGTCCTCTCCTGATCTCTCGTCTTTCCTTTTGACGCGTGTCTGACTGTCTCTATTATTTCTAACTGTATGGCAGTTTTTTGTTTTTGTTTTTTAAACCAAAAAAATAAAAACAAAGCTTCTCATCTTTCCTCTCAATTGTTGTTACTCCCGTTTTAGTCTCCTCAAAGTCACTACCATCAAGTCTACCTCACAGGCTCACTGCCTAAGTGTTCTCTATGACTTCAACCTCTCTTTCGCCCCTCATGTTTAGTCACTCACCAAATCCTACCGATTCAATCTCAAAAACATAGCAGGTCCAACTCTCGTCTTGACTACTGTAATCTGCTCTCAGTGGACTTACATGTTCCCAGCATGCTCTGTTACAGTGTTTAGGAGAGGATATCAAACCATTAAAAGCTTTCCTTCCCTGCACCATCGTAATCCACGCTGCTTCCTCTCCTGTAAATACTACATACATATACATATATATATATATACACACATATATATATATATATATATATATATATATATATATATATATATATATATATTATAAAAATTATATTGAAGAAAGATGCACTCTCTGGTCTTTTTAAGAATATTAACGGTCTTTAAACCATCAAAGGGTCTTCCTCGGGATATATATCTCCCTTCATTGTAAAATTATTATAGTAGCCTACTTTTACCCCATACATGAAATACTTCCTACCTTTACCTCTTGTGGCACTTTACCCCTATTCCCTCTAGAATTTAACCTTATGTGAGCAGGGCGGTCAACACCCTTTATTCCTGTGCATCCAACTCGTTTTGTTACAAATACTTGTCTGTTAGTCCTCCCATTGGACAGAGATGCAGAATCTTTTGGTGCTTTATAAATATTATTAATGATTAAAATAGAGCCAGCCTCGGCCAGGAGCACGTGGACATGATGACAAATTAGCATTTAAATTCAAAGTTTCTGGAAGAGTTAATAATGTTATAAATAGCAATAGTCTACCTTTTTCTGGTTTTACCTCTTTTCGAGCACTTCGTTGTTTTGCTTTGCTTAATTATAAAAATAGTTTTTTTTAAAAATGCTTAAAATCTGGACTAACAGTTGTGTTAATGCAAAGTATTAAGTCTGAAGTTCACATTTATAACACTCGTTTTACCGATTTTATTTTAGATTAAAAAAAAAATAAAAGGTTTTGAATTATATTTTATCCGACCAACCGAAAAAAACTTTAAATCATTCGATTAATCAATTATGAAAATAATTGTTCGTTGCAGCGCTAAGGAGGACACGTGAAAAATATACAATATAAATAAAGATTACTACAATTGCACATTGTTTATAAATGTTTAGAATTGAAAGATGTGAAAACATTTATATTATAGATCTTCAATAAAACTGCCACATAATGTCAATTAAAGTGCCATAATATAAATGTAAATCATACCATACAAGTACCTGGCAGCATATAACAACTTAGTCAATTGGCAAGCAAGGCTGTTTTCAGATACACAGCACTGAACAGAGAATGTTAGATCAATAACTACCGGGGATGTGACTCTGCACAAAAGATTGCTTCACTATGAAGGACTATAGTCGCAAAGGCTTATAAGCGAGCTTTGCAATTAACTAGTGGAAGACGTTTGACAATGATTCAGAGATTTTGCCAGTAAATTTCTCTGAACCATCTGAATCTTCTAAAAAAAAAAAAAAGGGTAATTTAGTAATTAATTAGCTAGAGGCTCTTCATAAAATGTCCTACCTAGCTGTCTGTATTATTGAATATTCACACTTAAAGACCAGATTAAATTATTACAGCGCATGGGCATTGATTTTACCCTTCTGCTTGGCTTTATGTTGTGCACCAAACTATTAACACTTTAATTTTCAATAAAATAAAATTAAAAAAATCTATGGGTCAAAATTTATAGGAAGTGAGCAAACATTCAGGAATAATAAAAAAAAAAAAAAGGAAATCATAACTTGGGATAACTTTGTTACTTGTTCTAGAATCCTTTATTTTAACTTGTGTTGTGCCTTGATGCACAGATAAAATGTAAACCTAAATACTATTTTGTTATATTTTCAATTACACAATGCAGTTAACTCCAAAAAAAAAAATGAAGTGGTTTGGTGCCAAGTGAAGTAATAGTACAGCTATATCATCTGTGAATCAAACAATGAAAAGTCATATAAAGCAATAATGAATTTAAGAATTACGAAAGCATACTTTCACTTTTTTATATATTTGTTTACACATTTCACTTTATAGTCAAGTAATTTTCTATAGTCCACATGCGTAATGTGCATTTGGGATACAAAAAATAAACTAAAATCTCATTGAGATAAACAACCCAAAAGATTTTGTTCCCGACTTCTTCAGGGAAATTATTGTTTCAGATTTAGTCACCACCATGATGAATTTAAAAGCTGCAATACGACATTATTTTGACAAAGTCAGATTTTGTTTGCATGCTTAAAATCCACTCTAGTATAGAGGATAGGCGAATAGCTGGTCTAAGTGCTATTCTTCAAGTTTGTCTGTATTTTACAGCCACGAGTCGAAAAGACCATGGCACGATAACATCCTTCAGGTAACTTAAATCTACACCCATCTGCAACATACTGCTAAAATGTGCTTGTAAATCGACTTGGCACAAGATAAGTGGCATTCATTCCCTGGGTAAATCTGGACATGTGACTCATAATCTGTCACTTGTGTTATCACATGCTCCGTAATCTGTGTTTGCCCACTGTATTTATCTGCACCCTGTGATTGCATACTATTGTGCAAATGGACAACTTTAAGGTCTGTTCTTTTGTAACAAGAAAAGCATCCCATACAATTTAAAGGACCACTATAGTCACCCAGACCACTTCAGACCAATTAAGTGGTCTGGGTGCCAGGTCTCCCAGGTTTTAACCCTGCAGCTCTAATGGCTGTCTTCCACCAAGCTCAATGCAAAAATCATTGAGTAATGCTTTCCTATCGGCGGTTTGAATGCGCATTCGGCTCCACTCGGGAGCTGACGTCAGAGGGGGAAGAGAGGTCACCAGCACCGAGGGAGCCCAGTGCTGGAATAAGTTAAGTGGTAAGGAGTTTTAACCCCTTCAGCCCAGTGGAAGGGGGGCCCTGAGAGTGGGGGGGTGACCTAAGGATAATATAGTGCCAGGAAAACTAAAATGTTATTTTTTTAGTTCTGCATGGCATTTTAACTATGTCACAATACTGTTAGCTGTTACTGCAATAAAGTACACATATTGGTATTCAGCGATGTCTCACAGGTAAAACAGTACCCCTAATGTACAGGCTTTATGGTGTTTTGGAAAGGTAAAGGGTCAAAGAGCACATTACACTTTTCAGTTTATACACATTGAAATTTGCCAGACTGGTAATGTTGCCTTTGAGACCAAATGGTAGCCCAGTGGCTACTAAAAAAGACTGGACATACCCCATTTGCAATACCTTGGGTTGTCTACTTTAGCAAATGGTATTCCATCATAAGGGTAATTTTCAATCCTGGGCTACCATACAGTCTCAAAACCAACATAACCAATCGGGCAAATTTCAATGTGAAAAAAGGAAACTCAAGCCTTATAAGTTCACTCAGTAACTATTGAAAACACCATAAACCCTGTACATGGGTTATACTCGGGAGACTTCGCGGAACACAAATATTAGTGTTTCAAAATAGTAAAACGTACCACAATAATTATATTATCAGTGGAAGTACCGTTTGAGTGTGAAAAACCTACATTTTTACTGACGATATCATATATTTGTGTTCAGCGAAGTCTCCCGACTAAAACAGTAACCCCCATGTACAGGTTTTATGGTGTCCTTGAATGTTACGGGGTTAAATATAGGGCTTGCGAGCCAAATTCTCTGGACTTTCAGCCTGGGGGGTCCCTCCAATGTTGGATCCAGGGTTCCCATACTCTTAAGTATTTATCTTTTTTCCCCTTTTACTGACCAGTGTATTTCTTCAAATTACCTCATTTTCTCCACCCTTTGTACCCACTGTTCTCTAGTCGGTATTTGAGTCTGACGCCAGTACACTGGAATTGTACTGTGCATTTTCTTCTCCTAATAGAAGGTTCAGTAGTTCCTGCTTATGTTTCTCTCAGAGACAGATGGGCCATCCGAGCAGAACCGGAGACGGGGTTAATTGGGCCTTTAGTTGGATAATTGCTGCAAGCATTTGTTGCCAATACGGGCTAATGTTTTTGTAAAGCCACCAAATGTGTTCTATGTCCTCCGGCTCATTGTTACATCTCAAGCAAATGTCGCTGACCATTTGCCAGTAGGTATGGAGCTGCACTGGGGTCCTATACCATCTGGTGATCCTTTTGTAGAAGGTCTCCTTTTGTGAAATACTGACTGGGATTTTCATCCCTGTTTTAAGAATATATGTCCAGTCCCTATTGGTCATGTGGATGTGTAAACCCCACATCCATTTTTGTTGAAATGAAACCTCATGTTGCTCCACTGAGCCTGCTTGGAGTATGTGATATATTTTAGAGAGTGGGCATCTAGGGTCACTACCTGGGCCACACAGAAGCTCAATGGGAGTTTTGTCTCTGGGTTGACAGTACAGACTGGTTCAGGAAATTTTCCAATTGTGATGATCCCATAATATCTAGTAGTGTTTCACCCATCTGTTCCCGTATTTTAGGTGGAACATCCTCTGCCAGAACTTTTGTTATGTCAGGGTTAGGGTCTCCTGTTAACAGTGAAAGCATTGTGCTTCCCTGACCATTATGGAACTCCGGGTTAGTCGACAGGGGAAAGAATACTGACAACCCTGGCCAGTTTCCATGCGTTTTTATGTTGTTTCCAAGTCTGTAGTGTGTGTTGTATGAGTACTGTAATGGGTGAGAGATCGCGTAGTTGGCACGTTTGCCTGGGGAGTGTGTGCAGTGGCACCCTCACAAAACTCTGTTCCAGGCCACACCAAGATTTTTTTTCTGTGTTGGTGTTTTGGCTGTGGTCGCCCCATGTATGATGTTTAGTATCTTGGTGGTGTTGTCCCTGGCTTTACGACCAGGGACAAATCCAGCTTGATCAGGGTGAATCAGTCCAGGCAGAAGAGGCTTGAGCCTGTTGGCTATAAGTTTGGTGAATAACTTCAGATTCAAGTTTATAAGAGAGATTGGCCTATAGCTGCCACAGGACGTTGGGTTGTTCCCTGGTTTAGGGATGACAGTAATCGATGCTCGTAGTATCTGTGGTGGAAGAAGGGAACCAGGGGTCAATCCACTGACTGTTCGTAGTAAATGTGGTCCCAGATTAGATTCAAACAATTGGTAACAGCGTGCCATCAGGGCCCGGGCTTTTGCCTTTCGCCATGGTTTTAACGGCTGAGGAGAGTTCTGCAAGTGTGAATTGCGCTTCTAATTGGTCTGCTACTGTGCTAGGTACAGTAAGGTTTGAGGCAATATATTCCCTCAGGTCTGAGGGGGTGGAGGGGTAAGGTTGTAGAGGTTGTGGTAGAAGTCACTAAATGAAGAGGCTAGGTCTTCAGTTGTGTTGTACTGTGCCCGTCTCTATTTTAACTATAAATGTTTTCTGTAGTCTCGTTTTCAAAGTCCTAGCCAGTAATTTCCCACTTTTATTGCCGTGAGCATAAAATGAACACCGCGTCATTTGGACCGCTCTATGTGCTTTTAGGGCTAGTAGGTAGCGGAGTTGTACTCTGAGTGCAGTTAGGCGTTGGAAATTTTCCTGAGTAGGGGCCAGTTTATGAATGGTCTCTGCCTTGTATATGGTGATAGTAAGGGAGTGTATTTTTTTTTTTTTTGTGCATTCCTTTTTAATTCTAGATCCCCACTTGATCAAAACACCCCTGATGACCCCCTTGTGAGCTTCCCATACCCAAGGGTTGGTCATGTCTGGCGTGGTGTGTTTTATGTAAAGTAGTTGGATAGTGTTGTGCTGAGATCTTCCATCACTCTTGGGTCATTTAGAAGGGTCTCATTTAAGCGTCAGTTTGTATTACGCCTGGCGACCCCCTGCAGGGCTATGGTTAGGAAAACAGAGGCATGGTCAGACCACGTGATGTTTCCAATAGATGCTCCTTTGAGCAAATGGAGGAGCAAGTGGCCCAGTAAAAACATATCTATCCTAGAGTAGCTACCTGCTGCGGAGTAGAACGTGTAATCCTTTTCTTGTGGGTGTATTAGTCGCCAGCAGTTCATCAGTTGATGTGATTGTAGCGTGTTTAACAGTGTCTGCTGGTGGTGTTGGGCATCTTTGGCTTTAGAGGAGCGATCAAGTGAGTGCTCCAGCACCATGTTCCAGTCTCCCTCCACAAATAGGGTCCCCAGTGAAACCCTCAAGTTTCCTCAGGCATGAGCAGGCAAAGGATACCTGTCCAGGGTGTGGCGCATACACATTTGCCACAGTAATGAGATGATCGTTGAGTTTCCCCTTAAATAAACCTCCCTTCCAGGTCAATTTTGTTATCGAGCTCTGTAAAAGTAATATGGGATGACATCAAAATTGCAACTCCCCTGATTTCCCCTAACGATAGTTGCCATAATACATCTGGTGTATTCTTTTAGATCTCGGTTGAAAGTCTCCCTTGTGGTGGGTTTCCTGGATACACATGATATTGGCCCATTACCTGTCTAACTCCTGCACTAGCATAGTACGTTTCTCTGGGGAATTGAGGCCTCTCGCATTTAGTGACAAGAGATTAATTTGGGCCATATGGAAGTCGTGGTTTGTATGTTGCTAGGCTTGAAGCCCTAGAGGAAACACCATAACAGTAATGTGCAGGATGTGAAAGTAAAGGCAGAAAGGCAAAAGAAAAACAAAAAGAAAACCGTAACTATATACAAAAGTATGGTCAGTATTGCTCATACTGAAATGGAGTATGTTGCCACACCTGTGGGAGACGCTATCTTGTCCACAAGTAGCTGCAGGCAACTCTCTGGGGGTGAGCAGCCTGGTTACTTTGGGAGGAACTGGATGTAAACCGTGGAATTATTTGGGGAGGTATAGACTCACCTCTCACCTTATATATGTGTGTTAAATACAAACATTTTACTTATACCCGTAACTCTCTATTTGTAATCTATTAGTAGCAAATTCTAGGGTCCAGAGAGCTCGGGTATAGCACGTAACATAACAGAATTATGAAACAGTGGCAACAGATAAATCAATAGTGGGAACTCAAAGGTTCGGCATTCCGTGGAGTGTAATAGCGCAAAGGATATGTATTTTTCACCATAAAGTGTCCTCAGGCGACTATTTCTGAACGTGGAGGGGTCGTCTGTACCCGGCGATAACTGCCTTCTGCGCCACGGCCACACAGGGACTGCACTCACCGGGGCGGAAGCCTCCGACCCCGGCCCATGCCGATCCCCGAACTGGCAGAGGCTGCCAAGATGAGACCCGCTAGAAGAGTGGAGCGGAGGGCGGATAGCCCGTGCACAAAGGCACCAGCGCCCGTATGAAGACCTGGGATGGCAGAGACCGCGGACGGACCGCCCATGTGGCCCATGAGCCAACAACATGGCAGCCTGACCTCTGGATGAGGTGGGCACCCGGAGGAACTTGTCCCCACCGCTGAGAGCCCGGCGGGCCGGTGGCTGAGAGGCAGTGCATCTCTTATCCGGTAGAAGCGTCCGGCGCTGGGAGAGACAGGCAAGGCAACCCATGTACCTACTGGGGTACTAAAGGTTTGGGGGAGGTGCAGGGGGCACAGAGTATGCAGATTCTTGGAGGGGGACCGCAGGAGCACATGTCGCCCCCGAATGCCCACCGGACCGCGGTGCTTGCGGGAGGCGGCCTGGACTGAAATCGGGGGCCGGACGGGGACCGGGCACCCGGGGAAAGCAGATGACGCTGGCTGCCACGTGAACTATGCGTGCGACCGGACACTCCACATGCTCCACAAGCCAACAGGGGCCAAACCCGCACTGCTCTCATTCAGCCAGCCAGATCATACAACCCTTCTTCCTGCACACAAGGTTCGAATGAAATAACTAACGCCTGGACTTGCAACAAGAACCCTTACAATGAGCTTCACATATGGACGCTCTCCTGCTGCAGTCCCAAGGGGGCCACCAAGTAGAAGCACCTGGAAACTCTTGAGAACATTCAAAATGGCCCATAGGCGTTAAACTGCTTTAAAGCCAGACCATACATTTAATGGGAGCCTTCCTGAGCGGATCTCCAATTCTTTAGCTAGACTTAGTTAACAAATACAGCACTATATGTTCAGACATAGTCTAATGGTGTGCCCTTTAGTTAAGCCATAGTTAAAACTCATCGCTGCCAACATGCATGGACGTACTATCGGGGTGCTGCACATTGCCTAGTAATACTAAGTCAAGAATGGACATAAAACGTTATGTAACATACTTAGCCTGACCCGTTAGAATCTAGCATAGACAACAGCACATAAACTTCAGTTCAGATCTAGCTCAAACTTTTACTGGTCACATATGCCGACTGAACAATGGGATGCTGAGAGAGGCTTATTATTACTAAAGTCGGAACTGATGTGCATTATGTTATCTGCCTAACCTTTAGTATGTAACTTATGTTCAAATGCATTACCCTTTTCGCCTTACTAGGCATTGACTGTTCTAACTTGATGTGTAACGCACAAAGTAGCAAATGTTTATGAAGTATGTTTATTATGGTTCGCATACCTCACCTGAGTGGGAAAACTGCTCTTAATATGAAACAAAAATATTAAACACAAAATTACTTCCAACTTCTTTGGAATTTGTTTGATTACCAGTTTTACTTCCAGAGGTGTGCATCTTCAATATACGCTAAATCCGCACCCTCATTTGCAATCTGTATATGTTTTTGGAAGGAGTAATAATAATAGTACTAATTTCTACTGAATTTACTTTGAAATTTATGTGCTTTAAAGGGACCACTATAGGCATCCAGACCACTTCAGCTCAATGAAGTGGTCTGGGTGCCGGGTCACTCTAGTTTTAACTCTGCAGCTGAAAACATAGCAGTTTCAGAGAAACTGCTATGTTTCACTGAGGGTTAATCCAGCCTCTAGTGCAGGGGTAGGCAACCTTTTAGCAGCACTGTGCCAATATAGGATTGTGATGTCCCGTAGCATGCCGGTCCTATTTTTTTAAATTGAGGTGTGTATGCTGCTGTATTCTGCTTGTGTTATTTTTACTGCAGTTGCTTTGCATCGTTGTATTTGTGCGTATATAAGCTATTATATTGTATATGTTCATTAGTAGTTTATGGTATTGTGTATGATACATATGAATGTGGGCTGCTTGTGGAATTGTGTGTGGATGGATATGTCACATTGTGTGTTTGGTAGTGTGTGTGGGCTGTTTGGGGTATTGCATGTGAGAGGCTGCATGTGGGGATGTGTGCATGTATGTGGATTGTTAGCGGGTTGCGTTTGTGCAGATTGTGTGTATGTGTGTGGGCTGTATTATTTGTATAAGAGGAGGGTTATTCTTCATTTCTGTGTTATGAATGTAAATTAGTGATAGTAAAAATGTCTATTTACTGTGTATACCTTTATTCAATATCTAATCAAAATGGCTGCTAGAGCACCCCCTCCCACCGACTAACTACCTTGTTTGACAAGATGGCGCCTACATCTGGAGTAAAATCCTGGGATGATGGTGACATCACGCCTCGTAGGATGTGCATTAGATAAGACACTTAACACCTAACCAATTAAAGATGTATTCTATTATCTACATTTTTGCATTTGATGTATTTTTGCCTTTAAAAGGGGCTTGCCGCCCCCTGAGTAAACATTCCGAAGTTTTTCATTAACCTGATACCTGTGTCTCAGTGTAATTTACTTCAGAGCGTGCACGCATTTATTTTAACAATTTGGAAAGGAGCAGATACTCAGATAAACACTTGGTTTGATCCACAATATCTGTGTATATCTAGCAGTATGGTTGGCTTCCCTGGGTTCCAGTGGGGACCAGGCTGGCCTGGTACAGGTCAAAGACAGGAGCTGCAACAGCAGCTGCAGGCTGCTCTACTATGTTGTGTATTCCCATTCACAAGTGCTTGGAGGAAGTGATCTGAGATCATTTCCTCTATGTGCTGCAATGCTTAAATTAAGGATTGCCCTTCACCATCTTTTTGTATTAGCAGATATTTGAAGTTTTACTGGGACTCCTGATAGGCCAGAGCCTGTTTGGCTCTAGCAGCCTTGAGTGCCGTGCAAAGACATCTTGAGTGCCGTGCATGGCACTGGTGTCGTAGGTTACCTACCCCTCACTGACAGCCGCTAGAAGTGCTTCCGCGAAGACGCTGGACGTCCATATGAAAGCATTGAGTAATGCTTTCCTATGGGCTGTTTGAATGCACGCATGCTGATCTGACGTCAGCTTGTGGAGTTATGTGCGTGTATTTACATGGTCAGTGGCGTTGTTTGTCGGGACTGCAGCTCTGTGTATATCAAGCAATGTAAGTGGCTTCCCACCAGTGGAGACCATGCAAGCCAGGTGCAGGTCAATGGCAGGAGCAGCCTTGAGTGCTGTGCCAAGGCACCTAGAGTACCATAGGTTGCTGACCCCTGCTCTACGGCATAATGGTATTCATTTTATTCATTTCAACAGAAGAAAAGGCTGAGCTAATCTTACATAGCAATTTAACACGTGACCAAACATTTTGCAGATTCAGCCACGGAAACATAGTTTAATAGGAACAATTATATTTAAACTGTAATTTGCATCCAGTCAAAATATAAAACCAAAGTCACAACAACTCTGCCGGATGCTTTGTTAAACTGTTCCGTATCCAGCTTATCAGCACTAGAGGCTTTAAACCAATGCCACACCTTCAATGATTCATGCATGCTGTTGGGTCAATGATTTGCATTTAAACTGGCAGCATATACACCAAGTTATATTGCATCATGAGCAGAAGGTTGCAACATACTTAAGAGGCAGTTTGCAGGATCAAGAAGTTTTGTTCAAAACAATAAAACAAAGTGCATTTTTCCATTAGTATATCCAGTAATCTTTATGAATAGAAATGTAAAAATCACTTGAAGCTTAAACAGAATTTTGTGCATTTTGTTTGGTTCGAAAATTTCATTTGTATCCAATTCTTGCAGCCACTTAGTAGATAGTTCCATAATACCGTGGGAATTAGGGAGCTATCTACTAAAAAGCTGAAAGAGCAAAATCCGTCTGTAAGCCTACTTTACTAATACTAAAGTAAAAATTATTAGTAAATAAGGGAAATTGAAATCTTCCTCCTGCCCCTACTTGCTATGCCACATATCTACTAAACAGTGAGCAGCCTGTGGTGGTGGGTGCCCTTAAATTACAAAAAGGGGGAGGGGTGGAGAGGAGAAAGTAGGGGCATTATGTATATTTTAAGAGGCAGGGAGCCGCAAGCTGCTAGCTCCGTCCTTGTAAAGGAACAGTCTTCGCTCATTTGAAGACGATTCATTCTTTGTAATTTCTATTCGTTCATTGGTCTTTATGATGAATAAATGGCCAAATTTCTCATCAGAATTTCGGACAATAGTGAATGCCCAACTTAAACTGGGCATGCGTGGGAATTTCACTGTGCTATCTATTGTGGGCAGATGACTTGTCCCACAAGGCTATCAACTGTCCACACCAAGATGGCGGTGTCCAGGACCTAGGTCCAGGCAAAACCCAACAGGTTAATAAGGGTGAAATCGGCGCCCTAGGGGCATATGGGGGTGACTAGAGGGACAATTAGATGTAGTGGAGTCTAGGGGGGGGGGGATACAAATGAAAAAAAATGTGGCCTTGACAGTGCTGCTTTAAACAATCACTTAAGCCCCTTGTCTGATTATTCCTGAAGAAAGAAGGGAGAAGCTCTCACAAAGATAAAATATACATGAAAAACATAGTGTCTATTGAAAATTAATTGAAATGCTAACAAAGATGATACATTAGACAAGATAGGGGCAACATGGTCTCATAGGACTTGCTTTTTGGTAAAACGTGGAAATGGGTAAAACTTGCATAATTACATGCTCACATATGCCATCAGCTCTGACACACACAAGTTAATGAAATGTGGCAAAACAAGACATTTTTTGGATGCACAAGTATATGCTCTGAGATAATAGTTAGAACTACCTTTGGCTGCAATATTTGCCAACATCAACAGTGAAATTGTTTTTTGTTTTTTTCTGTAAAGACTTTATTTTTGCCACAGACATGAAGCCCACATTTATAGAAGGTCCAGTTTATATACCTCCCACTGACAATTTTTCCAATCTAGGCTGCATCTCTATCTACTTCCCCTAAAGCACTGTACTACTTGCGTAGACAAAGCCAAATTATAGCTGTTTTACTGCAATACTGCTCTCTTCAACAGGTAAGGTAAATAGCAGCAACTAATATAGCTGAATTTCTTGACAGCTGGAGGTAGATTTGGCTAGCAGTCAATGAAGTAAGCATGGCAATCAGGCAGCCAAGCAAAGCCCTCTGCCCTGGTTTACACTGCAAAATCAAAAATCCAGCCTAAAGATTCAAGTGAAATAGGCAGAGAGGGTTGGGAGGAATGGCTTTTATGATATGAATGATATCTCACACGTTGATGATGTCTGTTTGGCATTTGTTAACTAAAAACAAAAACTGAATGGCTCTTTGTGCCCCTTTAACGTTTCATGCCAGCCAAGGTATAGCTTTCTAAGTAACAATTATAGCAAATACGAACAGTCCTAACAAAGCTGTACAACTAAAACAAACTACTCAGAAAACTGTTAAACTACAGGAACAAGGGAGTTCATCTCTAGAAATGCAATGCAAATATATAAAAATTCCTATCATTCATATTCTGTTAAAGAAAAGCTCCATGGATTCTATTTATTTTTTATTTATTTAATTTTTGTAACTATTGTTCATATATACAAAAAGATAAGTCCTGCGCTCAGTCCCATCACTCCTGGGCCGACAGCAATGACTACAGTACACATCAGCCCCAATATATAGGAAAAACTTTATTTTCTTAGTTTTTTACTATTATTCATATATACCAGAAGAAAACAAAAATACATGCATGTTTTCTTTGGAGGATATGAGGAAAATAAATAAATAGCTTGCAAAAACTGGAGATCTGCAGAGACTAAAAATCTGTGCCAGACAACTATCCAATCAGAGGTTTCTCATTGAGATGCCACAAGAGCACTATCAAAACTTTCCAATGCCTCTGAAAGAAGCAGTAGTACAGCATACTAAGAAGGAGGGGAAGGCAGGTGTTCTTCTACACCAGTGCACTTGCCAGTTCTGTGAGAGGAAGAAAACCTCCCTGTCTTTCTGACAGCTTGGGAGGCGTTTTTGACAATTGTATAAATGTGCAGATTTCTATTGAAGTGTTCCTTTAACCTTTGCCTTAAAAAAAAAAAAAAAAAAAGTGTGACCAACTAGTTAATATTAAAAGGAATAATGGCACATTGGACAGTCTTAAAGATATACAGATAGTGAGTAATTCATAACTTTTCTGACTTATTCATAAGTGTGAACTATTTGTAATTTAAAATTTTAGATTAAAATTGGTTAACTAAAAATACGGCTTTGAATTCTCAAAAATTAGTGAAAGACAAAGTATGTGACTGTGCTGTGAACAACGAAAGAGAATAACACTGTAATCAGTGTTAATTTTGTTGACTAACAATTTTAGTTGACTAAAACGTAAAAAAAAAATATTAAAGGACCACTATAGTGCCCTGAGGGTGCCCCCACCCTCAGGGTCCCCCTCCCGCCCGGCTATGGAAGGGGGAAAGGGGTAAAAACTTACCTTTTTCCAGCGCTGGGCGGGGAGCTCTCCTCCTCCGATCCTCCTCTCCTCCTCCGATCCGTCTGAATGCACACGCGCGGCAAGAGCTGCGCGCGCATTCAGCCGGTCACATAGGAAAGCATTATCAATGCTTTCCTATGGATGCTTGCGTGCTCTCACTGTGATTTTCACAGTGAGAAGCACGCAAGCGCCTCTAGCGTAGAGGAATTGGGGGAAGGCTTAACCCATTCATAAACATAGCAGTTTCTCTAAAACTGCTATGTTTATAAAAGAATGGGTTAAGCCTAGCTGGACCTGGCACCCAGACCACTTCATTAAGCTGAAGTGGTCTGGGTGCCTAGGGTGGTCCTTTAATATGACTAAAATGGCTTTTTAGTCAAAAGATTGACTAAAACTAAACTGAAATTTGCTGCCAAAATTAACACTGATATTTGAGGGAGCCCCAGATTGTCTGGAGAAGGGGCAAAAAAGACAGACCAGGGATTGGAGATGGTGAACACACTGGTGATATAGTCGACTAAAACAATTCAGATCACAAAAATACGATTAAAACTAAAATGGCTTTTAGTCAAAAGACGTTGACTAAAACTAATTAGAAATTTGCTGCCAAAATGAACACTGACTGTAATGACACCTGCTGACTGTTGATTCTGTGTAGCACTGCTAAGAGTCTCCAATATTTTTATATACAGTATACAAGCTAGTAAATATTAAACCATGATGATAGATAATTAGATTCTGGGAAATATTCACAAAGCATGGCAAATTCAAATGAATATAGTACCATGTTCCAATGCATTTATCACTGCTCTGGCAATCAAAGGGCTAAAGGATCAATTCAAGAACCATAAACCACTAACGTTTGCTATAATGGCTTTGTCCCAGTTAACTTTATTAAACCAAACTTACCAGGATCTCCCTGACACAACACCCATGCCATATCCCAGTGTTTCCCAACCCAGTCCTCAAGGCACACCTACCAGTCCAGGATTTAGAGATTACCAAGTTGTGTCTAAGGTGTTTTTACAAAGAAGAAAAAAAACACCTTAGACACAACTGGGTAATCCCTAAATCCTGGACTGGTAGGTGTGCCTTGAGGACTGGGTTGGGAAACACTGCCATATCCGGTCTTTACTGCAGATACACACACACCTCCCACAGTTGGCTCTATTTAGCTATTCATGGCCAACTGTCACATGTTCATCCTCACCTTATGGTGTCCGTAATGGCAACTACCTCCCTGGCATTGACAGAGATGCTAATCAGCAGCCCTGTACCAGTGTATCTGACTCCTGCGGCATATTGAAAGACGCCGGCCGCTGCAGATCCATGCCCATTTGTAGCCCCACGTGTAACGTCACGCAAAGGACTTGCACGCACATTCTGGGGTCAAAGGCCGGGTACGGCCAATCGGATTTAAAGGAGACTTATTTAAACTCCTTTTTGCTTTTCCTCATTGCCCTGTTGTGGTTTCCCTTTGTAGGTTATCCGAGAGTGTGTTCCTGAGCGTTTATTTCTGGTTATTGAGTTTGGCTTCATTTTTACTTCCCTGTATTCTGGTATCCTTGACTTTGGCTTTCCCTCATCGTTGTGTCTCATTCTGTGTCCCCAACATCGGCAAGTATTTTGACTAAGTCCGGCCATTCTAAGGCCCGGTAAGACGTTACCTTTAGTCCTAGGTGTGATACAGTTCTGCGTGCTGGATCAACTAGTATCCTGACACCAACACAGGGCAGCGCTGACACTGCTTAGCCTATGCGCTCATTCAATGAGGGTGGTCCTGCATGGCCCAGCTTAGCTCAGTACCTAATTAAAATTCTTCTTCTACTGCTGAGCTACAGCTAGGGAACCAAAGTAAGTTACCGAGCTGTTCTAAAGTACTCTGACAAATTACTCAAGGTGTTACGCGTAGTGCTCCTTTAAGCCTTATGCTCTCAAGAAGATGTATCCAAAAAACGTTTTGTAACCATTATTTTGGATTGATGGTATAATACAGTGATGGCGAACCTTTTTGAGCCAGAGTGCCCAAACCGTAATACATGCCAATTTCTTTTCCCTCAAAGTGCCAAAACGGCAATTAAACCTGAATACTGAGGTTTAAGTTTAGAAAAAACCAACTCATACAGTTGTCCGAACTAATTAACATCTCTGTGTGTGTATTTAGCAGTCTGTCTGTGGGTACTTAGCAGTCTGTCTGTATTTAGCAGACTGCTGAGTGTACACACACACAGACAGACTGCTGAGTGTACACACACAGACAGACTGCTGAGTGTACACACACAGACAGACTGCTGAGTGTACACACACAGACAGACTGCTGAGTGTACACACACTGCATTGAGGGGTACATTGTATGTGTTTGTGTGTGTGGGTGGGGTGATGTGATGTGTGGGTGTCTTTGTGTGGGGTGATATGTGTAGGGCAGGGGTGCTGTGTGTATGTCGTCCCCCCTCTCCCCCGTCCCACACTCCGTTTTCTCCCCCTATACCTCCCTCAGTTTCCCCCCCAATATCTCTCCCTCAGTTCCCCCCCATAACTCTCGCCCTCAGTTTCCGTCCCATCTCTCCCACTCAGTTCCCCCCCCCATATCTCTCCCTCAGTTTCCCCCCCATCTCTCTCCCACTCAGTTTAGCCCCCCCATCTCTCTCCCACTCAGTTTAGCCCCCCCATCTCTCTCCCACTCAGTTTCCCCCATCTCTCTCCCTCAGTTTCCCCCATCTCTCTCCCTCAGTTTTCCCCCATCTCTCTCCC
>OW240919.1:50994698-51031552 GCA_933207985.1 Pelobates cultripes
TTGTGCCGCCTTATGGATGCGCCGGCGGAGCGCACCCTCCCTCCGGCGACCTATGGCCGCGTGCCCACAGAAGGGGCTCGGCGTGCCACCTGTGGCACGCATGCCATAGGTTCGCCATCACTTGTATAATATGTTCTCAGGCAGAAAAATATCTCTCTTTCTCTTACACTGGTGTGAATGTTTAGACAAAATCTCCTTGTCCAAAGTACTAAAGTGGTAGTCCAATCTCCTTGCAAGTCATGACAATCTTCTTGTCCAGACACAAAACAATTTAAATTAAAACGATTAGGGCCCCTGCCAAGAGCCCTAGGCATTGTTACTGCTTCCTTTGCAGGCAGTGTTACTCCAGTGCAGGCTTGTTATTGGACAGCGCAAGGCCCTGGCTGATGTCAGCGGACATGTACATTTTTTAAAAACCTTGAAACAAACATTTTACAACAGAAAATAGACTATAACAAGGAATACATTTAAGTACATTATTTAGTAGAGAGGAGTTTCTTAAAAAAAAAAAAACAGACAAGTGTTTCTACAAATACCAGAGAAGTCAGCTGCATTGAACAAAAAGGGACTGCAATCTTCTAGAGAAACAAATGGCATTACACTATAGGCCTCGCCATTTATTCAGACAGAATTGCCACTGTTATAACCCACATAGTGAAGTCTTTGTCTTGTTTTCCAATATAAAAGCTAAGAATCCTATTTCCCAAATCTTACAGTCTACAAAAGCTCCTTTGCTTATAGGATCATGTCTTTCTAACAATACAACTCTTGCAAATAGCAGTTGATTTAAACTTGAATCACACATAAAAGTTGCATAGAGATTTAGAGGAGAAAATAAAATAAAAAATAAAGACACTGGGCACAGTACTGCTCCATCACACTGACTCCAGTAATTTAAGTGTAGAAAATTGAAGTTATTTCTGCACTTAATCTCTGCATAGTGTTTTAAATGTACAATGATAGGTTGCCAAAAAAAAAAAAAAAAACACCAACAAATTTCATGTTACGTATGTGGGGTATTTCTACTTCTCAAGATATTAGTAGCTGGACACAACTTGAGGAATATTTTTGGTTTTCATTAGCATGAATTGTGTACCTGCTAGTAAAATAGCTGCATTAAACAGGTATAATAATGAAAGCTTCTTGGTAAATACCCTATGTTTAAGAAATATTTTTCGGTCAGATTTCTTTAGGTTCTGTGACCGGAATCGGACTGTATTCTACTATAAGAGATCAACTTATCTCTGGTAACTATCAGTTCCTATTGATATTAATTGGAAAATTGCATACAGTTATGCTTATCACTAAAGGGATGGTTACAGTGTGAAGAGTGCGCTGTTGCCATCTTAATTCACCCCGTCAAACCTCTCTAGCATGGTTTGTCACTGACCTGGGTACTGCTGATGCGCTAGTCAGCATCCAGTCTTCTTGAGCAGGAAAGGTCTGATGCCAATGCACCCATACATTTATTTGCTGAAATCAACAGCCGAGTACTCTCAGCCAACGAATGAGTAAAATGATGTTGCCACTGAATAAGACAGACGTCAGGCTTCCCCAACTCTGAGAAGACTTAAAGTAGTGTAGGTGCTCAGTGGAACCCAGGTAAGTGTCAAACCATCCTAAAACAAGCTGTGGTAGTTGTCAGGCTCAGAGAGTTCTTTTAAACGACAATTAGAATGGGTATTGGAACTAAAAACTGCACATTAAAAGGGTCAGTCTATGCACCAACATTCTCTACGAGAAGAATTAGTCTTGAATGTGGCAAAAACGCCACATATCCCACAAGTCATTAGTATTGATGACTTTATGGAAAGAGGATTAGAGCAGCAGTGAAGAGACTTTGAAAAGTTTGATCGTTAAACTTTATTTTTTTTATTTTAGATTTCCTCTAATACAACTCACAAGCCAATAGATTGCCTTTTACTAGCAGCTGAGCTCACATATTGTAAAAAAAATTAAAAAATTAAATTTAAATATAACATTTAAAAAAAAAAAAAATGTCCAATCCCACTTACTTGGAGTCAACAGAAAATCTATTGTGCCCACTTAAACAAGAGGGGAGAGGAAATTGCCAATTGCAACCATTTAAAGATATATATTTTACATTTTGCGATTTTGGGCACAATTATCAAAGTCTGAAGCTAGACTGCTGTTTGGATAATACTCACCATAGTTGAAATTGCAAGCATTCAATTCACTACGGGGACAACTGTAATATAGCAGACTTGTACAATTGTGTGCAAAGATAAAATACATTAGGTGCATAACCCCCATTACTTTTTAAATGTCATACTTTTCCAAGAAATAATCAAGTCAAATGGCCCAGTTCATTACTTTATCAAGTTTCAGATTATTTTTGTACATACTGTAGATATATGTGCATATCTGGTTATGTACAAATGTGTACATAAGAAGTATACAAATATATAAAATTTTATCAATGTAATAAAAGATATAAAAAAGCAATAAATGTAGCTATATAGTAAACAAAACTACCAAAAGAAGGGAGTCCAATTAGTCAGATACAAATCTATAGCACAGCAGTCACACATAGCTAATACTCTAATACGACAGGTTATGTTTTAGACCATTGCTGTAAAGCGAATATTGCAATAAAGTAATTAGTACATATACATGTCTTAAAACAAGTTTACAATATCATAAGTACAGTAGTGGAAGACCCAAAAAAATAAAAAAGTTAAAAAAATAAATGTGCTGCCACCATATGCATTGCTAACCTTAAAATAGTGGAGATTCATCATCTGACTATAAATTGAAAAGCGATGTATTAGCGAAGTGCTGTGAAGCAACGTATTAATGTACTGCACATAGCATCTTGGGTACGAAATGAGCCTTACACTGGCATGTGACATCACATGATGCCAGCTTTCTTTGCTGATCCATATCATGTTGAAAAGAGGAGTGTCAAGTGATTATGTTAGACCTGTCACTACTAAGGCACCACAAACACAACCAATAACGGTTACAGACAGGGAGATGGAATGATAGAGAGCAAGAATGGTTAGCAAAATAATGTAAAATGAATGGAGGGAAAGACAGCAGGATATATAGGAAGAGTAATGATAAAGTTATGGTAATTGTACCACAGAATGGCAGATGGAACGGGAAGAGTAGATATATGGAAATAAAATGAGAGCAAGGGGATATGGAATAAGTAACAGAGGTGGTCAGATTTTACAACAAAGTAGAGATCAAATAAATAGGAAACAAAAAGGAGGAATGGGTGAAATTGCAAGTGATATTTTAAAGCTTTCTAGAATGTTGGTCACAATTTTACCTTACTAATGTTGCAAATACAAAAAAGTAATGACATTCTGGATGCACTTTTTTCACGTTTTTTTCTGATGGGGAGAGAGGGCGTAGTAACTCACAATATTACAGTAAAGCACATATAGTATATGTGGTAACGAGAGCAAGACAATACATAAATCAAAAAATAAACTGACATGATACATTATGAACCTATATTATGCAGTCTGTCTGGTTATTTATTACACCAATAAGTGGTTTCTGATAGTGTTTTAAGTAGTAACCATGCAGTTTATCAGACTAAGTGTATATTAATGAACATAGTCAATATTCAAAAAAGAAAAATTAAAATATTCAAAAATCCATCCATATTACTCATTACTAAAGAGACTTTTAAAAACACCATAACTGCCAATACTTATTACGCTAGTTAATCCACTACTCTTGCGTCCTTTCATTTAGTTAATTATAGCTGCAGTGATTTAATGCTTTCATCTTGCCAAAAGTTCAATAGAGTGTAAATTTTTAACATGCACATGATATGCAAGTTCTAACAATATCGTACAGCTTTTCTCATAGATTTCAATAGAAGAACCACTATCGGAGCCATGAGGATGCCTTAATTAATGAATACATGTGAATAATTCAATTCAGTAAGTTACAATTGTGCCATCAGCTTCAGATAAGTATGTTTCTTAAAACACTCTTCAAAAGCTACCACCAAGCAGGCAGGCAGGCATGTAACATTGTGAGGTCTGGACAAAAATAATAAAACAATGCACTACAAACTAGCTTGCCAGGAGGTTGAATTCACATATTTTCCCATGAATGACACTACTTGGGACAGTATATTGCTTTAAGAAATTTTTATTTATTTTTTTAAAATAGATTTCTCAAAAACTTCCTGTTCCCTGTAGAAGATACAAATAATGGACATTCAGAAGCATTACATTATTTAATAATTTTGTTTTCTATGAATTGCCTCTGAAAGGCAATAAAAAAAAAAAAAAAAAAAAAAAAATCATGGGAAGTTAACTTCAGCTTGTAAGGCCCAATTAAAGGTTTATTCCAAGCATCATAATCACTAGAGCCCACTGTAGTTGTTATGAGGCCAGAAGTACCCTAGCCCAGTTACACAGTCACAGGGAAAATAGATGCACTCTTACCTGGGTCCCTGCTAAAAGCAGAGGGTCCTTCCGGTACTGGTGATGTTCCTTTGGCTTCTACAGAGATGCAGAAGTTGAATGCCAATCATATCGCCATTCACTGGCTGAATGTTGACTGACAGCTCTAAGACAATGTATGCAATTCTGTGCATAGAACTAGGCAGAAATTTCAAATTCTCTATGTTCAACATTTCATAGATGTAATACTGCACATACAGACTTCAGGCACCATGACCACTTTAAACCACTGAAGTGGTCATGGTGCTTTGGTACCCTTTAATAAGAGACACAACTTCACCAGAATGAAGAGAAAAAAAGTTACACACTTTTGCCTTACTTTTGCCTTAACGTAACACATCAGACACCAAAAGCACTACAGAATGCTGTAGTGGTTATAGTGAAAAAAATGCTCTGGCACCCTTCCTAGAGTAAGTAAACAAACCATTTGAAATTGCTTGACAACTTACCTGGGGTCTACCAGGTGCCTGCTGTTGCCTCCTGCGGAACCAAAAGCTCAGTCAATGAGTGCCTCCCTGCAGCACCAAACCTAGCTCAGTGCAGATCTTTCAGGCTGCAGAAGAGGTGGCAACAGGCATCTAGTGGATGTCAGGCAAGTTATCAAACCATTCCGAAAAGGCTTGACTACTTACCCTCAGAGGGTGCCAGGCAACTCTTCGCACCATTAATACTACAACAGGTTGTAGTGGTTATGGTGCTTGGAGTGTTTCAATTATAAAAGTCACAAAACAATGATCTACGTGATCTATATCTGCCAAACCAGAGACCTGCAGGTTCAGCTCTACTGTTGCTAGAAGCAACAGGTCAAATCAGGACCATGGCTGGCGCCAGTGGGAGAGATTTAGCAAAGTGTTCTGTTCTAAAAAGTGGTTAAAAGTACTAAATGTAGGGAAGTCACCATGGAAACCAGTAGAAAAATTCAAGTGGCAACTCCTCACCTTTAAAATTTTGCACCTTTTCTTTTTTAAGAGCACATTTTGATAAATACCCCTTAATACCACTTGTCTTCATCTGACACAGCTTTTCAGTCCATACTTAAATAAATATAGAATCGATCTTTCCTATTTTTACCATAGGCAGAATGTATTACTAGTCAATAGAGATGTCGCGAACTGTCCGCCGGCGAACAATAGCGTGTTGGCGTTGGGCGAACATATCCGATTTCTGGTCCGCCCCTATACATCATCATTGAGTAAACTTTGACCCGGAACCTCACAGTCAGCAGACACTTCCTGGGAGGGAGGGAGGGTCTGCTGCTGATTGGGTGGAATGTGTCTGATGGCTGTGAGGTTCCGGGTCAAAGTTTACTCAATGATGACGTTTAGGGGGCGGACCGGAAATCGGATATGTTCGCCCAACGCGAACACGCTATTGTTCGCCAGCGGACAGTTCGCGACATCTCTACTAGTCAATTATATATATGGTGATGCAGTACAAATATACATTTACAATTAATCTTGCAAAAAAAAATAAAAAATTTAATAATCAATTGAACAAATTATGCAATGCATCCTTAAATCTAGTATTTTATCTTTTTTGCCATATGGCAGGTGATATCTGTACCTTTGTACTGTGTATGACAAACCATCTATTCTAACCTTTTACCTGCACTGATATAGATAAGTAAAGCATGTATGAGTAATGAATGAAGAGTTTACTTTATAACTATTTAAAAAAAAAAATAAAAAAAAAAGGCACTTCATATAAATTCTGAAACAAATTACTACAAGTCCACAATATAATTAAAGGATTTGCAAAAACCACAAGCTATCCAAACCCTTAGCATGTAAATGGATCGCCACTTTATTTAACCAATGTCACAAACTTATTCCGAACACATTTCGCACAAAGTCCACATTTATCAAGGCAAAAATCAGGTGCTATTTTGGGTCAAATAGTATAGAAGCTACAAGGGTGATGGAAAGATGTCCCAACTTCTGACATTTCTGCCTCTTGATTAGCACACTTTTAAATAATAATAATTATATAGGATCAAAAATACTGTCAATAATTAGCAACTAAAGTGCAGTCAGTTATATAAATATATACATCTGCAAAAGGGGTTAACTTAATAAAAATTATCTGGTTCACTTACACAATGAGGCGTTTCATAAACTGATTAATAAATCATAATTACAACACAGACTATGTATTTAATTATTCTTACGACAATCGTTTTAACAATTTCTCACCAAATGTTGTGAATAATTGGTAACTAGTTGTATTTACTGCTCAGCTACAACTCCCATCCAGCCAGTGTTTGACGACCTGCAGCCCCCCTATCCTGGCTGGCTGCTATAGGGTGAGGAAGATAAAACACCCATCACTCCAGCTGCCAGGACTACAACTCCTACGATCCTGGTGTTGGGCAATCTGCACCCTTCCAGCTGTTGGACTGCAACACCCATCATCCAGACACTATGTTTTCTGTCTCTAACTGCTTGATGGGGGTTGCAATCCAATCAGGAGAAGTGCAGGCAGGCTGGCTGGCTGTGGATGATGGGAGCAGTAGTAATGGCTGCTGCCCTGAGCCTGGGCCGTATCATGTCATTTGGGTGCAGTCAGGTCATGTCCCCCAGGTAGCATGCCGAGTGACCCCCCCTGCCCGGCTCTCACCTCCGCTTGCTGATCAGATAGAGCAGGAGGAACGCCGCCCCGGCCGCCGAGGAGTTGCGGACGGTCAGGTACTTGCTGTACACCGGCGCCATGGTCACTGTCAGGAGGAGGGGGCGGAGGAGAGACAGAGGGGAAACCGGCCGGGAGCGCACTGCATGCTGGGAACGCCACAGACCCGCCCAGGATTCCCGCCTACCATGCCGTCACCATGGTAACGGCATGGCGCTGTGCGGGCCTGGCTGGCAGGACGTGCCCTGCATGGGCGCAGGTGACTAGTGTTCCTTTAAAGCGGCACTGTCACGCCGAACTTACCTTTCTTTAATTGATTCCTGTTTCTTCTCTCTGTCAGGATCGGCCCTTCATTTCTTCCTGTCTGCTCTAGTTTTCTTTAAACCATAAGACAAAGTAGGGACTATTTTGCCTTATGGAGGTTTCCTACGCCATGACCAGCGGAGCAGCAAAGTTTGATTGGTTTCCGGTGGTCAGAGCAATTTTCCAGCAATTCTCACCTTTCCTCCGTGTTCTCGCGATGCCTCCTTTCCGTATTCCGGAACACCAGCGAAACTGGCGAATTTTGTCCTAACAGAATGAGAACAGTTTGTCCATTCGTGTTAGGATGAAATTCTGGGCTTTTGTTTCGGATTGGAATTTTAATTTGAATAAATGAACTACCTATCTATTCGTGCCGCGCCTGCCTCTTGCAGCCGCTTAGTAGATAGCTCCCTAATTCCCACGGTATTAGGGAGCTATCTACCAAAAGGCTGAAACACCAAGATTGGTCTTTCAGCCAACTTCACTAATACTAAGTAAAAATTACTTAGAATTAGTAATTAATCTGCCCCTACTTGCTATATCGCAAGTAAGGGCATGTCTAGTAAACAGTTAGCAGCCCATGGCTGCTCACTGTTGTAAAACAATATAAAATAAATAACCCCAACCCCCCAATAAATGGCCCCATGGTGGGGAATTTCTTAACTAGTGTAAACCACCCGTGCCCCGCGAGGGTTGGCTATTCAAATAAACGAGGGACATAAGGTCCCCCTTGGCCACCACCCATAAGTGTCGGGTGGCGGCCCTAAATTTCAATAAGGGGGGGACTTATTGTCCTGGCCCCCACCCATGAGGGGCCGGTTGAGGCCCCATATTACAATAAGGGCGGGGAAACCTATTGTCCTCCCGCCTGGCCCCCACCCATGAGCGGCGGGTGGGGGCCCTATATTACAATAAGGGGGCAGGGCCGGTGCTAGGATTTTTGACTACACAGGCGAAGATGCATTTTGACGCCCCCCCTAAAAAATAAACAATGCATCTTCACCTCTGTGTCTCGTAGCCCCCTTTTGAATTTCTTACCCCCATTAGTGTTGCATATCCACTCTCTTGAATGTCTTATCCCTTTGGCCCCTTTGTGCCTTACACCCCCCTTTAGTGTGTCTCCTACAACACCTCTTATGTATTTCTTACTTCCCCGCCAGCCCCTATCTATCTCTCTTTTTCTCCCACATAGACAGATACAGGCAAAAATACATACATGCACAAATACACAAACATACAGACACACAACCATACAAGCACACAAAAATTTTTCAGGCACACAGTCACAAAGATATACAGACACACAGTCATAAAAGGCACACAAACAAACACATTCATACAATCTACACATACAGGTACATTGTCATACAAACACAGACATACATTCATACAGACACAGGCACTCACAGAAATATAGACACAGACATAAAGAAACAGAGATAGGCATACAGAGACATACATACACAGACAAACAAAGAACCCTGCACACTGATACCGTGTAAATGCTCCGGCCTTCAACAGTGGTGGATGCTCCGTGTCAGGCGGACTTTCGCTGGATCCACCAGTAAAGTCTTCAAAAGGAATAAACGCAGGCAACACTCCAATAGTAAGGATGGTATATTTATTGGTAGGTGAACCACCCCATAGAAAGTGTGATGTTTCAGCTCATGCAATAAGGCTCTGCTGAGCCAAAACGACGCACTTTCTTTGGGGTGGTTCACCTATCAATAAATATACCAGCCGTACTATTGGAGTGTTGCCTGCGTTTATTCCTTTTGAATACATACACACAGTCATACAGAGACATACATACTGTATGTCTCTGTATGACGGTCTGTGTATGTACACAGGATGGCTAAAAGATAGATCCCCATCTGTCGTGCAACTTCAACAATGCTTTGCAAGCTGGGGCTCTACCAATTCCTCATGCTTGCAGGATTGTATATAGCATGAAGCAGTATTTGTGTGTTTGACTGTAAGCATGTGTTTGTATGGAGTATGTTTGTATGATTGTAGCGGTGTGTTTGTATGTAGTGTTTGCATTTGAAGCCAAGCATGCATTTATGTGTAGTGTTGGTTTTTGAACGTAGGTGTGTGTTTATATATAATTTTGGTGTCTGATACAGAGGTGTGTTTGTATGTAGTGTTGACATTTGAATGCAGGGGTGTGTTTGTATGTAGTGTTGACGTTTGCATGCAGGTGTTTATTTGTGTGTAGTGTTGGTGTTTGAATGCTGAGATATATGCACATATACACATACACTGCCACACACGCACACACTGTGATACACACACTGACACACATGACACACAAACTGATACACATTCAGATAGACAGATATACAGATACACACAAACACTGACACATACAGATAAACACACACACATACAGACAGATACAGATACACACAGACACACAAACACACAAAGACACACACACACACTACAGACAGATACACACAGACACACGGACACAGACATACATACACACACTGACAGACATACAGATACACACACACACATACAGACACACACACACAATGACACATACACAATGACAGACATACACACACACTACCGACATTTACATACACACAGACACCTGGACAGAGACATATACATACACACACATACATACACACACACTGACAGACATGGATACACACACACACTGACAGACATGGATACACACACACCTGACAGACATGGATACACACACAGACACACTGACCAACAGGTTCACAAGGGTGGCTTACCTGGGATCCAAAGTGCTGCCTGAGGTAGTTGGGAGTTGGAGGAGCTGGTCCTGCCCAGCCCCCCTCCTCTCTGCCTTCTGCTGCTGTAGTCTTCTTGGGAGGACTTCCTCCCATGCTGATTAGAAGGGGGCCAGTGGTAGCTCCGCCCCTGCTGGGTGCCAGCCGCACTGTGTGCTACAGAGGGAGCAGGGATATGACGTTCATATCCCGCCCCCTCCATACAGTCCGCGGCACTGCAGGTTGGCGCTCGGCCACGCTACAAGAAGTGACCGGCAGGAGAGGGGAGTTGTGCGCTTCCCTCCTGCCGGTCACCCGGACATTTGCGCCCCCGGGCCGGTGCGCCCTAAGGCGGCCGCCTGTGCCGCCTTATGGACGCGCCGGCCCTGTAAGGGGGGGAACCTATTGTCCAACCCCCACCCATGGGTGATGGGTGGGGACTTTAAATGACAATGGGGGGAGGACCCTATGTCCACCATTTAGTTGAATAGCCCCCACTCGCGGGGCTCGGAGGGGGGGCACTATGTCCCCCTGCTAGTTAATAGATACCCACTATGGAGACATTTGTTAGAAGGGGGGGGCTTCTTTTTTTTTTTTTACAACAGTGAGCAGCCACTCACTCCCGATATAGCGAGCAGGGGCATTCAGGAGATTTAAATATCCCTTATGCTAATGTGGGGGTCATATTGACCCCCATGGAGTGAGAGGGGGACCTGGGGGGGCTTAGGAAGTGGCGGGGAGCACTGCTCCCTGCCGCTTCTATTTTTACATTTTACAAGGAGGGAGCTCCGAGCCGGTAGCCCTTCCTTGTAATAAACCAAACGAACAAACGTAGAGGTCTTCGTTCATTCGTTTGAAATTTCTATTCATTTATTCGTCTTTCTGACGAATTAATGAATAGATGAAATTCCCATTCGCATGCCCAAGTGTTTAACTGGGCATGTTCAGGAATTTCACAGCGCTATCTAGTGTGGGCAGATGACGTGTCCCACAGGGACTTCTTCTACCCACACAAAGATGGCACGGCCAGGACCTAGGTTCTGAAAAAATAGGTAATTTGGGGGGACAATTAGATGTAGTGGAGTCGGGCGGGGGGTTAAAAATAAAAAAACTGGATTCGGCCATGACAGTGCAGCTTTAATGCTGAGTTTATAGATTGTTATGATAAAGAGAGTAGTGTCTCACTGTTTATTTTTGCACTGACATGGTGGATTTTCCACATCAAATAACTTGTAACTTGACTGATGACCCCAATATTAAAATTTAGTAAAAAATCGAAAGATTCCAATTTGAGAATGGTTTGACAACTTACCTGGGGTTTGCAGAGCACCCACTTCCGCAAGAAACTTCCTTTAAATCCACCGGGCTATGCTCTGCAGTGCATGGCTGACTCCAAGGAGGTAGGTTGTAAAAGTGTTCTTAAATGGTTTGACTACTTACAGTGGAAAGGATGTCAAAGCACATCTGGCGCCATAACCAGTACAGCGGCACATCTCCCATGTTTTTCAATTTTGGGCCTGAATTCCTCTGTCTTTACTAGAAATTAGAAATTGCTGTGCCTGTGTTTATTTCAGTGTTCCACAGCAATAATACAGTAATGTATATATTTAACCTCTTAACACCGTTAGGGCATACTATGCCACACCTCATTTAGTGAGCCTAAACGCCGTTATGGCGACATAGTACGCCCTAATGATCGTGAGCTCCCCTGTCCCTGCAGACTTAGCAAGACTGCCGATCCCGGTCCAATCCCGGTGCCTCTCAAGAACTTGATAAAGACTGTAAGTACACCAACACTCCCCCCCCCCTTTGGACCAGTGGGGGCTATCCAGTCCCCACTGGCCAAGTTTGTCTTCACAGCACATGCTTTCAGTGGCAAGCATTTCACCAAGCGACATACCCAAAATAACAAAAACAAATATACCTAAAAATATAATATGGAAAGTGAATAACGTTTTAAGTAAAAGAGCCCCCCAGTGTTTAAAGTTGCACTCACAGAGTAGCAGATAGTTTCAAGCTCATGAATCATAGATGTCGCCAGGTTCACCAATATTCAGCATTCCGAGGATTTACATGAAAAGAAATTAAAGAAACCATAGTGCAACATTGTTGAAAAATTTAAATTACACGCTTTAATTATCACACTTACAAAGTGGAAATAGGTCACAAGCCCATCAAATGTGATCTCTAGTCCAATCCCAACAGTATCAGTGGCTGGGACTAACACAAAAATCTAAGGCGAAATAACAGAAGCATACAAATAAAAGCTCTAAAGTAAATAAAAATGGACTTTACGCATTTTGTCTAACATATAGACTTCTTCAGGAGTACATAAAAAGTGCTAGTAACTGCATCAATAAAGAGCTATAATAAGCAAAACCGTAGCTTCTTCTTTTAAATCCCCCTCTTTCGGCAGTTCAACAATCGCTTCACCTTTTATGTTTTTACTTGCTCTGGTTGCTATATTCCATATATGGGCTTCCGGTAGTTTATTCAGACCGCAAATGCGTTCCATATACCCGGACGTTGAATCCTCTGCACTAGATGACGTCAATGAGTCTGGAACGCATAATGCGTTCCAAATCGTCCATACATATTCATGGGGAATCTTTCCCCATCCGTGGCAACATAGAAAAGAAGAATAATATCAAGTGATCAGCCCAGAGGTGTTTATAATATGCAAAATTCTTCAAACAGCATTTCCAATATACACTGCTCAAAAAAAATAAATGGAACACTTAAACAACACAATCGCCTGAGAGGGGATATGATAACATTATACAAATATATTCGCGGCCAATACAAACCATTGTGTGGAAATCTATTCACAAACCGGACTTTACATAGGACACAAGGCCATGCGTTTAGACTGGAAGAAAGAAGATTTAGTCTAAGGCAAAGGAAAGGTTTTTTTACTGTAAGAACAATCAGGATGTGGAATTCTCTGCCTGAAGAAGTGGTTTTATCAGAGTCCATACAGATGTTCAAACGGCTACTAGATGCATACTTGCAAGAACAGAATATTCAAGGATATAATCTTTCAATGTAGGGTAATAACTGCTTGATCCAAGGATAAATCTGACTGCCATTCTGGGGTCAAGAAGGAATTTTTTTCCTAGCTTGTTGCAAAATTGTGCTTCAAACTGGGTTTTTTTGCCTTCTTTTGGATCAACAGCAAAAAACAAATGTGAGGTAGGCTGAACTTGATGGACGCAAGTCTCTTTTCAGCTATGTAACTATGTAACAATGTAACTCCAAGTCAATCACACTTCTGTGAAATCAAACTGGCCACTTAGGAAGCAACACTGAGTGACAATCAATTTCTCATGCTGTTGTGCAAATGAGATAGACAACAGGTGGAAATTATAGGCAATTAGCAAGACACCCCCAATAAAGGAGTGGTTCTGCAGGTGGTGACCACAGACCACTTCTGAGTTCCTATGCTTCCTGGCTGATGTTTTGGTCACTTTTTTTTTTTTTTTTTCAATTCTTTATTTTTGCATTGACAGACATTGTAGGTAAGTGCATTTTTGGCTTACGCAGAAGCCCATCTTTTCAAGTATGTTTTAGACATGGTACAGAAAAAGACTGGGTTGTTAGTATACATAACATACATTTTAGACTTGTTGCATGTGGGTTGCGTAGAGGCTGTTGTCGTTTAGCTTTCGCCTGTCAAAGGTTTTTTTTTTTAATTGTTGTGTACACAAAGAAAAACATATATACAAGCAAAACGATCGAGTGAACGTAGGTGTTAAATCCTAAATCTTAAATCTGCACGAGTGAGTAGCGGTCTGTGATTGGGTGCTCATTTGTCCTATGATTCTTCCTCATATTGTTCCCAAAGGGCCCATACCTTTTGAAATTTGGTGGTAGTGTTCTGAACGGTAGCTGTCATCTTGTCCATTAAGTAATTATCTCTGATTTTGGAAATTACTAATGAAAGTGGGGGTGTCTCTGGTTTTATCCAGTATTGTGCCAGTGCCCTACGAGCTGCTAGATTGAGCATATTCAGAAGTTTTTGGTCGTGTTTGTCTAGTCCGTTTGTCGGTCGTGATAATAGACATGCCCAGGGGTCCAATGTTATTTGTCGGTGTAGGATTTTAGTGTGCATGGCCACTATCTTTTCCCAAAACTCCTTTACTTTAGTACACTGCCACCACATGTGGATGTATGTGCCTTTTTCTCCACATAATCGCCAGCAGGTATCGGTGGGACAGAGTTGCATGTGTTGTTGCTTGACTGGTGTTGTATACCACCGAAGCATTATTTTATATGATTGCTCCTGTAAGGTCGTGCATATAGACACTTTCGTGTTCGCCTCCCATATGTCTTGCCACTCCGTTCCCTCCAGTGTTTCCCCCAAATCCGCTTCCCATTTGTCTGTGTATGTCTGCGGGCCCCACGTGCCTGATTCTAGGCATATGTGGTTGTAGAGCAGAGAGATTAGTTTCGCTGGCATGCTTTCTTTGAGGCATATTTGCTCAAAGAAAGTTAGAGGCTTGGCAATTGCCATTTTAACCTCATTGGTTTGCGCGAAGTCCCGTATTTGTATATATCGGAAGAAGTCGCGGGTTTGCAATGGGGCTAAGGTTTGTAAGTGTTGGTATGTCACTAGTTGGTTATCTACGTATAGGTGGATATAGCGTTGTAGGTTCGTGGCTTCGATGCCTTTGAAGTCTCGTGCCCTTAGACCCGGTGGGAATGCTCTGTTACGTAGTACCGGGGTCATTGGGGACGGGAGGTGTGTGAGTTTGAATTTCTGTGCGATCTGGTCCCATAAGCTAATGGAGTTTAGGATGGCCGGGCAGTCTGTCCGTAAGATTGTTCTATGATGCTTCGGTGTCCATATGAGGAATTGCGGGAGGTCTGCTCCTGTCATGTGGGATTCTATGTCAACCCAACGGCGTTGATTTTTGGGGCAGTGCCAGTGAGCTATTTGGGCAACTTGGGCTGCGGTATAGTAATGGTGAATGTGGGGCATACCCAGGCCGCCTCTCCCCTTGGGATTATACAGTATTTTTTTGGCTATTCTTGGCCGCTTTCTCTGCCAGATAAAGGCGTCTATCGCTTGTTGTAGGCCAGCTAGGTCACTCTTGGTCACTCGAGTCGGGAGCGCCTGGAATAGGAACAGCAGTCTTGGCAATATGTTCATTTTTATGGAATGTAGGCGACCTAGCCATGTGATGGGTTTGTCTGTCCAAGTTTCTAAATCCGTCTTGAGTTTTGTGATCAGTGGAGTGTAATTATGTTTAAATAGTGTGCTGTGATCTGCTGTGAGTTTGACGCCTAGATACGTGAGTGTGTCTGTGTTGGTTTTGATATGATAGGTGTGTCTGAGGTGTTGTACCTCCCGGTCAGGTATATGGAATGTCAGTGCCGTAGATTTGGTTAAGTTAACTTTGTATCCTGATACTTCACCGTATGTCTGCAGTAGCTTTTCTAAATTTGCCATTGATTGGGTTGGATCCGTGAGTGTTAGGAGTATATCATCTGCATATGCAGCTACTTTGAAGTGTTCATCTCCCAAGTGCACTCCTTTTATGTTTGGGTTTGCTCGTATGAGGTGTAGAAGGGGCTCTAGCACTAGAGCAAAGAGGAGTGGTGATAGGGGGCAGCCCTGTCTTGTTCCATTGCTCACTTGGAATGGGGATTTTGGCGCTCCTGAAATTATGGTTTGTGCTTGCAGGTTTGTGTATAGGGCCTTTATTGCCGTGATATAGGGTTCCGGGAATCCCTGAGTTTGAAGTACTGTGAACAGAAAAGGCCATTGTACCCTATCAAAGGCCTTTTCTGCGTCTAGGGAGAGGACAAGGGCAGGCTGTCTAGTGTGTGATATATGCCAGATCAGATCCACCCCTCTGCGTGTATTTTCATATAACTGGCGTCCTGGTATGAAGCCGACCTGATCCGGGTGTATTAATTTGGGTAACAGTGGGATTAGTCTAGATGCCAATATCTTTGCGAATATCTTTAAGTCGGTGTTGATGAGGGAGATGGGTCTGTAGTTTGTGGCAAGTGTGGTGTCCTTGTTGGGTTTGGGCAGTAAGATAATGTTGGCGGTGGCCATATCTCGGTCTGGAGTTCCCCCCTGAAGGAAATGGTTATATAGTTTGGTGAGGGGGGGTATCAGTTCTGTCGTAAATGTTTTATAATAGCCCATATCGTAACCGTCAGGTCCTGGTGCTTTGTTCCCTTTCAGGGCGGAGATCGAGGCCGCTACTTCCTCCGGTGTGATGGGTGTTTCTAGAGCGTTGGCCTCTCCTGTTGTCACCCTGGGTAGGTTAGTGTGGGTTAGGAAGTCAGCTATGTGGGCAAGATGTTGAGTCTGGGCTTCCCCCTCCATTGGTGCAAGGTTATACAGTTGCTGGAAGTATTCTGTAAAAGCGTTATTGATTTCTTTCGGGGTGTTGACTAGTTTGTTGGCTTTATTACAGAGTGTTGTAATGGGTTTATATCCCTGTCTCGGTCTGAGTGTACGCGCTAGCAGTGTGTCCATTTTATTGGCTTTTTCATAGAACTTGCGCCGTGACCATAGTATAGAACGTGTTATTTCTGCTGTCATGTGCTCCCTGATTGCGTGTCGTGTGCTTTGGAGTTTGTCGTATGTGGTGGGGGAGGGGTTTTGTTTATGTTGTTGTTCGAGTTTCCGCATAGTGGTTTGTAATTCTAGTAAGTGTTTTGTTCGTGTCCGTTTTTTATGAGTGGCTGCCTGTATGAGATGTCCCCTCAGTACGGTTTTGTGTGCCGCCCAGAGTGTTGTTGGGTTTACTTCTTCTGTGTCGTTGGTACTAAAATAGTCTGTGATTTTTTGTCGTGTAGTGGTGAGTATTGTTTCGTCGGTAAGTAGGGTTGTGTTGAGTCTCCATGTCCAGTCGTTGTGATGTTGGAGGTTCCCCAGCGTAACCGCTACATCAGCGTGGTCCGACCACGTGATGCTGTTTATTTCTGAGTGAATGAGTTTAGTCATACCCGCTCCATTGAGGAGGATATTGTCTATCCTAGAGTATGTGTGGTGTGGCGCCGAGTAGTATGTGTAGTCTCTTGTGTCTGGGTGTTGGAGTCTCCAGGCATCCAGGAGTCCAGTGTGTTGGAGGAAGGAGTTTAGGAGTTTATCTTGTCCCCCCCTGCCTTGAGATCTTTGTGTCCCTGGTTTGGAGCTGCGGTCGATTGCTGGGCAGGGAACAGCGTTGAAGTCACCTCCCACTATTAAAATGCCCCCTTGCAGGGTGGCGAGTAGGGATGTTATGGTGTCCCAATAAGCCCTGTCTGGGTTGTTGGGTGCGTATAAGTTTACGATATGTAGTTTAGTGTTATAGTGGGTGCCACTTATGGTTACGAATCTGCCTTCTGGGTCTATCTGTTTATGGGTCATTATAAATGGGCAGCGTTTGTGTAGGAGTATAGCTACTCCTGCTTGTTTGCGAGGTGCCCTGGCTTCGTGTGTTGTGGTGTAGAGACGGTCTCCTAGTTTGATTGGTGCGGCTTTAGGAATGTGCGTCTCCTGTATAAGCGCTATGTCGGCCCTTTTTGCTTTTAATTCTCGTAATAATAGTCTGCGTTTGGTAGGAGTGTTTAGTCCTTTCGCGTTCATTGATAAAATTTTTAACGTCATGGTTGGGTTTGTCTTATGGGGCGCTCGTGTGTGTGGGGCAGAGGGTCCATACCTGTCAGGATTCTGTTGGTCCCCCCCCTTTCTGTCTCTGTCTTCCGTCCGTCTCTTTGGGGCATCAGGATTAACCTTTCACTCGTGCATAGTGAACCGAAAACCATAAACATAAACAAAAATATAACATAATTATGAACCATATAACAAGGTTGATAAAAACATATGTAGTGATGTACTTTCAGTCTGGTCTTACAATTTGCCAGAATAGAATGGGGATAAGTCTCCCCCCCGTTGGCCAGAATTCTGTCCTATTCCGGGGTGGGAGGCTCACCAATCCACTGTGCCTCTGTGCGAGGTGTCAGATGCAGCCTGCCATCTGGTTGGGTGCCCAACGCTTCCTTTATATCTCGTGGGGCAATATAGGTAGTTGGAGAAAAAATTTTTTTTTTTTTTTTATTATTTATTTATTTTTATTTTTTTTTTTAATTTTTTTATTTTTTTTTATTTTTTTTTTTTTTTATTTTTTTTTTTTTTTTTTATTATTTTTTTAAAGTGTCTTAGGTTAAGGGCAACCTCTGATTTTGTTCAGTTGTTGCGGAGCATAAGGGTGAAAGACCGCTAGACTCTGTGATTGCGTGAGAGATATATACGCACCAGCGCCCAGCGGTCCCCATCTGAGCTGCGGCCCAGTGCCCCAGGGGCACTCTATATTGCATGAGAACATGCATTCAATGGCATTAGTGCAACTGTTATTCACAGGGTTGTTTCCGAGGCGTAATAGCTTATTGGATGCTTAATGTTCAAGGGCCCCACCAGTCAAAGCGGAGGAGATAGCCAACACCTCTGACTCCACAAGCCCCCCCAGTCTGGCCGCCACGGCCCCGAATCCCTGCCTCAGCGAGGAACCCCATGAGCATGCGCCATATCTAGCGTTACCATTCTAGAGTGTTTGATAGTATTTACATGTATAGTTATGTTGTTATGTATATATATATATGTATATAAAGATTTTTTTTTCCTTTCCTCTCTATCTTTTGTGTTGTGGGAAGGTGATAGTTGCCTGTTGGTTTCAGGCTGGGTTAGGTTGTGAGAGAGTCAAAACATCCCCCCCTGTGAGGATAGACCCCGAATGGGTTACCTGACCAGGAAGCCAGTTTGACAGATTATGTGATACGCATGGAAGTCTGTGGGTCCCTCTTGGGGCCTTAGTGTTGGCGGCCCGCTGAGTCTTTGGCGGTGGTCCATTCTGCGGGTAGGGTGTTGAGCTCGGGTGCCGTCTCCTGGGTCAGGGCAAAGTCTGGTGGCGGTTCCACTTGGAGGCTCCTGAGGAATTTCTTAGGGTCCGCTCCTGGTAGCAGCGTGTATGTTGTTCCAGATTTGAAGGCCACCAATTTGAAGGGGTGTCCCCAAGTGTATTTGATTTCCTTCTCTTGTAGAAGCAGCGTCAGGGGTCTCCAGTTTCTTCTGCGTTGCAGAGTGGTAGGGGACAGGTCCTGATATAGGTTGATAGCTGTGTCTTGGTATGTCAGATTTTTATTCCGTGCATATTTCATCACCGCTTCCTTCGTGGAATAGTAATGGAAACGGAGGATGATGTCCCTTGGGGTCTGTCCCTCCACCCTGCGTGCCCGGAGCGCTCTATGTGCGCGGTCGATTGCCCAGTGTTCGTCCGAAATACCTGGGATTAGTTGTTTGAAGTACTGCTTCATTTTGTTTACCAGGTCCCCCTCTTGAGGCGATTCTGGGAGTCCCCGGAGTCGTACATTATTGCGCCTGGAGCGGTTGGCGAGATCTTCTACTATCATTTCCAGGTCTGTTATTTGTTGTCTCATGGTCCTGGAATGTGTTACCACCGAGTTGTGAGCGCTGGTGATTTGCTCCATTTTATCCTCTAGGGCCGCCGTCCGTGCGCCCAGTGCTTGAATTTCCGCTTTAACCTCTTTGGTGCTGTTGGAAATTTCCTTGGCTAGAAAATTCCTGACTTCTGTCAGTTTTGTTAATATATGTGGGGTATCTTCCGTTTGGAATTCGGGTATATCACTACCCGTTGTGGATGCTGGGGAGAGGGAGCCGTGAGGGCTGTGTCGGCGGCCATCTTGGGAGGCCTGTCTGCCTCGTGGTGCTGCTAACATGTCGGCCACTGACCTGGCGGTTTCCCTTCGATCCCCTTTTTTTTTTAAAGCTTGTTTTGCTCCGGAGTGTGAGCCTGGCATATTTCAGCTGCTGTGGCTGTCGTCTGGGTCTCGATGCTCGTGGCTAGTGCTGGATTGTGAGTGGATTGTGCGGAGCTCTGGAACTATGCGGCCATCTCGGTCGGCATCCAGACCACGCCCCCGTTTTGGTCACTTTTGTATGCTGGCGGAGCTTTCACTATAGTGGTAGCATGAGACGGAGTCTACAACCCACACAAGTGGCTCAGGTAGTGCAGCTCATCCAGGATGGCACATCAATGCGAGCTGTGGCAAGAAGGTTTGCTGTGTCTGTCAGCGTAGTGTCCAGAGCATGGAGACGCTACCGGGAGACAGGCCAGTACATCAGGAGACGTGGATGAGGCCGTAGGAGGGCAACAACCCAGCAGCAGGACAGCTACCTCCACCTTTGTGCAAGGGGGAACACTGCCAGAGCCCTGCAAAATGACCTCCAGCAGGCCACAAATGTGCATGTGTCTGCTCAAACGGTCAGAAACAGACTCCACGAGGGTGGCATGAGGGCCCGACGTCCACAGGTGGGGGTTGTGCTTACAGCCCAACACCGTGGAGGACGATTGGCATTTGCCAGAGAACACCAAGATTGGCAAATTCGCCACTGGCGCCCTGTGCTCTTCACAGATAAAAGCAGGTTCACACTGAGCACATGTGACAGAGTCTGGAGACGCAGTGAAGAATGTTCTGCTGCCTGCAACATCCTCCAGCATGACCGGTTTGGCAGTGGGTCAGTAATGGTGTGGGGTGGCATTTCTTTGGGGGGCCGCACAGCCCTCCATGTGCTCGCCAGAGGTAGCCTGACTGCCATTAGGTACCGAGATGAGATCCTCAGACGCCTTGTGAGACCATATGCTGGTGCGGTTGGCCCTGGGTTCCTCCTAATGCAAGACAATGCTAGACCTCATGTGGCTGGAGTGTGTCAGCAGTTCCTGCAAGACGAAGGCATTGATACTATGGACTGGCCTGCCTGTTCCCCAGACTTGAATCCAATTGAGCACATCTGGGACATCATGTCTCGCTCCATCCACCAACATCATGTTGCACCACAGACTGTCCAGGAGTTGGCAGATGCTTTAGTCCAGGTCTGGGAGGAGATCCCTCAGGAGACCATCTGCCACCTCATCAGGAGTTGGATCAGCCTGTAGTGTGTTTTTCCACTTTAATTTTGAGTGTGACTGGAAATCCAGACCTCCATGGGTTGAAAATTTTGATTTCCATTTTTTTTATTTTTGTGTGATTTTGTTGTCAGCACATTCAACTATGTAAAGAACAAAGTATTTCAGAATAATATTTAATTCATTCAGATCTAGGATGTGTTATTTTTGTGTTCCCTTTATTTTTTTGAGTAGTGTATATAGATACATGATCACAATTCATAATCCACTATATGTGGTATAGACAATAAAAGTACAAGTTATAAGTGCATATCACCAATCCACAGAAACAAAGGTACCACCATATATATATTAAAGTATACAGTTAGATATAAAATGTGTCTAGCATGACAATGGAGAGGGAATTTGGAGACACTCATCTGAAACAATAAAATGGCTTAAAAATAGAAAATCAAAAAATGAAAATCAAACTAAAAATAGAAATTATGAAAAAATACAATTATAAGAATCAAACTAAATCAAAATCCACATTCAGCCCACATGGCTGAAGTGTTTTAAGTTTGTGGATCCAAAATCCCTCTCGGTGTCTCAATTTCAAAATTATATTTCCACCTCTCGCATCCACAGCAACCTGTTCAATGATTACCCAGGATAAATATTTTTCTTTAACCCCTTAAGGACACATGACATGTGTGACATGTCATGATTCCCTTTTATTCCGGAAGTTTGGTCCTTAAGGGGTTAAACTTAGGGCAGATATTACAGTGTAATACTTCTACTATACCGTGAAAAAAGGGGTAATTACCCTTTTAATGTATTGCACCTGGGTGGTCTATATTTCTATCTTATTTCAAATTTTGACATACCCAAAATGACTGTCGCAACTGTGCCTCCACACTCACAAGCAGAGCTGGAGAGCCAGAAATGGAGAACCCTCTTCAACGCTAAATTTGACGCTATATGTGAACAATTCTGGATCAGAATGACTGATCACCTCATTTAGATCTCCCAGCTGTGAAAGGGAGTGTCCTGTGGCAAGCTTATCCCAACATGCCGCCAGCTACATGGACCTCCGGCATGTTGTCATCGCGGGACACACGAAGGCAATCCCCATCAGCACCTCCTAGCACATAGCGGGAATGGGCCTTGAGAGGGGGCATCAGCTGACTGACTTACCTTTCTTACTGTCCCTCACATTGGGCAGATTAGATAGGCCGAATGGTTCTTATCTGCCGTCACATTCTATGTTTCTCACTCAGACAGCACTTTCTATTATTCTTGGCCAACAATCTGCCCATGGACTCGACCGAGGCAGTGCTCAGCCCTTGTTTGATGTGCTTTATTAGCTTGTGTCAGATCAGAATGGCTGGCTGAACCGCACAACCTCCGAAACCAGCAGCTCCCATACCAATATTGCCAACTGCAAGTCTACTCAAGAAGAAGGCTGTCAGTGGCTCAGCACCGAAGCATCACCCGCGCAGATGGAGACCATACCGCAGTCGGCAGCGACAGTCCAGCAAGACGCTCCAAAGAGGGGGCAGGGGGAAACCCAGAGCATCATGGCTTACAGCACCCAGAGGCAGTCCTGCGTACACACATCGGGAGCTGGAGGGCTATCTTATTGCTCCGTTAACAGTGGGAAAACCATATTTGCCCGATGCTCGGTGGTCCGACAGAGGAGACGAGTGAGGCACCCGAGTGGTGCAAAGCACTCTGGAGCCGTCTCTCACCTCACTCAGATCTCCCAGCTGTGAAAGGGAGTGTCCTGTGGCAAGCTTATCCCAACATGCCGCCACCTACATGGACCTCCGGCATGTTGTCATCCCGGGACACACAAAGGCAATCCCCATCAGCACCTCCTTGCACATAGCGGGAATGGGCCTTGAGAGGGGGCATCAGCTGACTGACTTACCTTTCTTACTGTCCCTCACATTGGGCAGATTAGATAGGCCGAATGGTTCTTATCTGCCGTCACATTCTATGTTTCTCACTCGGACAGCACTTTCTATTAGTCTTGGCCAACAATCTGACGATGGACTCTAGATCAGAGAAGGGCTACTAACTGGTTCATGGATTGCAGGATAAAACTTACAAGTAAACGTTAAAGGAACTTAACATGTATAGCTTGGAGGAAAGACGAGACGGGGGGATATGATAGAAACATTTAAATACATAAAGGGAATCAACACAGTAAGGGAGGAGACTATATTTAAAAGAAGAAAAACTACCACAACAAGAGGACATAGTCTTAAATTAGAGGGGCAAAGGTTTAAAAATAATTTCAGGAAATATTACTTTACTGAGAGGGTAGTGGATGCATGGAATAGCCTTCCAGCTGAAGTGGTAAAGGTTAACACAGTGAGGGAGATTAAGCATGCGTGGGATAGGCATAAGGCTATCCTAGACTTAAGATAAGGCCAGGGACTAATTAAAAGTATTTTAAAATATTGGGCAGACTTGATCGGCCGAATGGTTCTTATCTGCCGTCACATTCTATGTTTCTATCTTTGTTTGTTTTTGTTTTTATTAATTTTTTATGTATTTGATACATGCCGTGCTTTAACAGTTCTCAAGCATAAAAAATCCCATGCACACTAACATAGTTCATATTGCCTTAGACACCTGCCTTTAGGTGCCTGCTGCCTCCCTTCCATAGGCATCGACTAAGCAGTCTTGGGAACAAACCACAGATTCCCTATAGAAAAGTTTGCCTAATTTACTTAATAGGCTGGCCTTAATTTTATGTTATGCGCTGCACCCCGCCAGCTTGTAAATTTGTGTAGAAACTACCGAACGGCTACCCGTTCGGTAGACAGAAAAACACGAACAACGGGATTCATTCGAATCCTCTCCAGTCTCCATAGCCCAAGTCATTCGTGCAGTTTATTCCCTTTTTCTGTGACCGACCGCAGGGCCAAAATGCATGGAACCAATTTCGGCTGTTACCTCCAGTGCGGTCGGTCTTTTTACTACTTCCACAAATCTCCCGAACCCCTGGTCTGATCTGGGTGATTTTTGAAAATGTTCTTCACCTAGATCAGGGCTACCAGGGGATATAATATTTAAAGGGGTACCCCTATGTTTAGGGGTACATCCAGAAACCCAAGAAATTTGTGTCCTGCATAATGGGATTATGAGTCAGGCTAAGGGGAGGGAATGTGTGGGCGGCAACTCATGTATGTTTGGCTACTGTAATAATTATTGTAAATCCCTCCCTTGCATGGGAGAATGCTTTAAAAGAAGGTGAAGTGATTAAAAGTTCAGTTCTGCTACTGATGCTGTGTGTCGTCCAGTCATTGGGATTGGTGTTGGGATATGGTTGGATTGTTTTGCCTGCTGGAATTATTGCCTTATGGATTTCTAATACTTGTTCCTGAGCCTTACTGGGATCTTAAGTGGAGATAACCTGTGTAATAGCAGCTCTCTGCTACATTGGTTGGCAGCGCTAGGATCCAGACTCACAAAGGAACAAGGACTAATGGAATACGGATGGAGAGTGTTTATTCTAAGCTGAAAAGATCCACGCTAAAAGACCTCCTAGAAGCAAGAGGTATTGCAGCAAGCAACAAAACAAAAACAACTCTCATGGCAGAATACCGAACCGATGGCAGTGCAACCCCTGAACAGCGAAATTCAGCAGATGGATTTGAACAAGAGGAGTTTCAAAGGCAGCTACAATTTAGGCTGGCCTTCTATGGAGAAAATCCAACGGCTGACATTATCTCCAGGTCTATGACCGAAGTGCAATTTATAATACGCCAAAGACCACCACAGACCACAGAGAGGAACACAGCAACCACTACCAACACAGAAGGTAAGACAAAAATATCTTACCAAGCATTTAAAACGTATGTGGAGGCAGAGGAGGACATAGACGCATTCCTCCAAGATTTTGAGAGACTATGTGCACTGCATAAGATTAGTCCAGAAGAGTGGGTACCCATTTTAGCAGGTTGGCTAACTGGAAGGGCAGCTGAGGTATACAGAACGGTGCCAGACGAGGAAATTCAGAACTACCACAGGGTAAAAGAGGTTATTCTGGCCCGATATGCCATCACACCAGAGGCATACCGGAAACGATTCAGAGAGCTGAAAAAGAATGATAAGGACTTACATGTCGAATGGCTTGCAGGCTACACAGGGCCGCCTTCGGATGGGTACAGGCAAACAAGGCTCGGTCCATGGAGGACTTATTACAAATGTTGCTGTTAGAACAATTTTATGATGGGATCCAGACAGATGTCCACAATCAAACCTCCCTCACAGAGGCAGCTAAGAAAGCGGATAACTACTTGGATGCCTGCAGGCAACAAAAACCTGCACCCACCAAGACAGTGATTCGACCCTTAGGGGGAAGCACCCAACCCCCCAGCACAGCAACACCACCTCGACAACTACCTCCCTATACACAAGCCTGCCATGCAACAGAGGTTCCGGCCACCCAGTTCTGTGCAATGCCACCAGTGCCAAAGGTGGGGACACTACAAACAAGATTGTCCCCAACAAAGAGACCGCTCTACCTGGATCTGTCCAGGCCCTCCTCCAACACCTCGAGCAGCAGCTCACTGCTATCAAACTGAGACACCAACTCCATATGGCTCGGCAATCCCTATCACTACTGTGGAACAATGGGAAGTGTTACATGAAGCGGATCCCCTGCAAGCGAATGCAGACAACTGTCAACATCATCGACAAACTGTCTACCTGGAGGGAAAAGCGGTCCAAGGGCTCCGCGACTCTGGGAGCACCATAACACTGGTCAAAAGTCACCTTGTACCCGATCAAGCCAAGACAAGCCGAACTGTAGCAGTCAGGGTAGCCGGGGGAGCAGTATACCGGCTACCCACAGCCCGGGTACATTTGCATTGGGGAGCGGGGTTTGGAAATGTGGAAGTGGGGTTAATGATCTGGGCAAACCCACCTTTGCTTTTGAGCCCCAGGCACCAGCAACCGGAGAAGCACACCCAGTGGTCACTCGACAAAAGGCCTGCACCCAGGACTACAACACAATCCCAGAGGTCCAGGTAAGAGATCCTACCCCTCCCTTAGAATGTGTCCCCTGGGCTCCCCCTACCGAATTTGCGGCGGAGGTGATCACTGACCCCACATTACAGGTCTACAGAGACAAAGTCACCTCGGACCAACCTGTGGGGGGAGGGCGAAAGATTTGTATGGGATAAACAGTTGCTGTATAGGGAGTCTGACAAGCAGGTAGCTGGGTCAGATCTGATAGTCATGAGGCAGCTAGTAGTACCACCGCGGTACCGATCTGAATTACTCCGGATAGCGCACAATTTTCCGCTATCTGGACATTTGGGGGTCAGTCGCACCCGGCACCGACTGACCCAAAGTTTCTTTCGGCCGGGAGTTAGCCAGGAAGTCCGTAGGTACTGCAGTACATGTGACATGTGCCAACGGATAGGGAAGAGTGGGGACCGGCGGAAGGCAAAATTGCACCCGCTACCCATAATTGAGGAACCATTCAGTAGAGTATCTGTAGATTTAATAGGTCCCATTCAGAGACCCAGCCCTTCTGGTAAAAAGTATATTTTAACGGTAGTAGACTATGCTACCAGATATCCAGAGGCGGTGGCTTTGACTAATATCCATGCAGAAACAGTGGCTGAGGCCCTGATGCAGATTTTCTCCAGGATGGGGTTATCCAGGGAGATCATCTCGGATCAGGGCACCCAGTTCACTGCGGAAGTTACCCAGCACCTCTGGAAATTCTGTGGCATCAAGGCTATAATCAGTGCTCCATACCATCCCCAGACCAATGGGCTATGTGAGCGGTTCAATGGAACATTGAAACAAATGCTCCGAACCTTCGCAGACACCCATAGGGACTGGGAGGGATTCCTGCCCCATCTCCTATTCGCTTACCGGGAGGTGCCACAGGAATCGACCGGGTTTTCCCCATTTGAATTATTATTCGGGAGGAGAGTAAGAGGACCCCTTGACCTGATTAGGGAGCACTGGGAGGGAGACCGGAGCGCAGATGGTACCCCCATCATACCATATGTGCTGGCATTCCGAGATCATCTGGAAGCATTGACTAGGTCGGTAAGGGAGAACCTCCAGGCAGTTCAGACTCGCCAGCGCACATGGTATGATCGGAGCGCCAGGGACCGTAGCTTCCAGGTTGGGCAGAAAGTTTTAATTTTAAAACCTGTCCGACATGATAAGTTACAGGCCGCCTGGCAGGGCCCTTATAAAGTGGTGGAACACAGATGTGACACCACTTATATAACTGGCCCCTGCTCAGGAACTGGAGGGCGACGCATGATTTATGTGAACATGATGAAGCCCTACCAGGAATGTTCAGAGGAGGTGACAGACATTTGTGCCTCCTCCTCTGAGGAGTTCGACAGCCTTCCCCTCCCAGATCTCCTGGGGGACGGTCGGCTGTCCGGGGATCTAGGTGAGGTTACGCTGGGAGATCGGTTGAGCCCACAGGAGCGTACCTAGGTACAACAATTACTAAAGGAGAAACAAGATACCTTCTCCAATATACCTGGGTACACCCCTCTGGCCACTCACCGGGAAGAAACCCCAGGGCAACTTCCCATGCGCCAGACGCCTTACCGCATCCCTGAAGCAGTAAGGGAGAACATGCGCAAGGAGATCAAGGAGATGCTCCAACTGTGGGTGATTGAGCAGTCAGACAGCCCCTGGGCCTCCCCTGTAGTCCTCGTACCTAAGCGGGACGGTACGACCCGCTTCTGCGTGGACTACCGGAGGTTAAACGAAAAGACAGTATCTGACGCATACCCTATGCCCCAGATAGATGAACTGTTAAACCGGATGTCATGGGGCCAATACCTCACTACCATTGATCTTTGTAAGGGGTATTGGCAGATTCGCTTGGCCCCGGACGCCATCCCTAAGTCCACCTTTGTCACCCCATTCGGCTTATACCAATTTAAGGTGATGCCGTTTGGGGTGAAAAACGCACCGGCTACCTTCCAGAGGATGATGGACCGGCTCCTAGATGGGTTCCAAGATTACACCTGTGCTTATTAAGATGATATTGCTATCTTTAGCAATACCTGGCAGGAACATCTGGCCCACATAGGAGCAGTGCTAGATAGAATCTGGGAAGCAGGATTAACCTTGAAACTGGCTAAATGCAGTATAGGTATGGCTGAGGTACAGTACCTGGGACACCGAGTAGGTTGCGGGAAGCAGAAGTCTGAACCCGCAAAGGTAGAGGCCGTAGCTCAGTGGCCAACCCCCAGGACAAAGACCTAAGTACTCGCTTTTCTAGGGACAGCCGGGTATTACAGGAAGTTTGTGCCCAACTATAGCACCCTGGCCAAACCCCTTACTGACCTTACCCGCAAAAACCTTCCCCGCCAAGTAACCTGGACCCCGGAGTGTGAGCAGGCATTCCAGCTTTTGAAAAATGCACTTATCAATGCCCCTGTCTTGGCGGCTCCCAATCCAACTAAACGTTTTCTTGTTCACACAGACGCTTCTATGTTTGGATTGGGGGCAGTATTAAGCCAAGTTGGGGCTGATGGCAGAGAACATCCCGTAGCCTACATCATGTCAGGGTACCTTTGGTGTCTACCTCGGAGGAGGTTAGACACCTAGACGTCCATCCTCCCAGGGGGGCTGACTCACCCGATCCTTGCACTCCTCCCGGTCGTTTACACGCCGGCCGCGATAGCTCCGCCTCCTTTTATGACGCGGCGCTCAGTAGCCGACGTCATGACGGCAATCACGTTCCGACCCGTCAATCACGGCAACCAAGTGCCGAACAACGAATCAGGACTCGTTGGGGGCGGAGCCAACAGTTAAAGAGCCAAGGTATAAAAGAGGGTTCTGTGGAATGATTCATTGCCCTGTCGTGGTTCTAGCTAGTCTGGTCACTCAGTGCAATTACCTCTATTGTCTTTTGGTTCCTGACTCGGCTTGTACTTTGACCCTGCTTTCCTCTCTTGTCCTTTTGACTCGGCTTGTCTCTCGCTTACCTGATCTCTCGTTCCCTCGACCTCGGCTTGTCTCTGACTATTCTTTTACTTTCTCCTTACGTTAGTCCGGCCATTCTAAGGTCCGGTATACGTACCTATCCCCTGTTTGTATTCTGCGTGTTGGATCCCTGTCACGATCCTGACATTACGACAGGGCCAATGGATCCTGCAGGTACAAACTCTCAGGTCGGTTCTCCTGACTCTAGATTTGAGGCCATGGATCATAGAATGGACCAGATGGCTCTAGCTCTGCAAGCATTGCTATCTCGTCCTAGTAGTCACTCAGAGGAGATGCGTACCCCATCTATCTCTCCTATAAGTACAGGCCTAGAGGTAGCCACAGTGGCTACTTCTTCCCGTGTTACGTCCCCGTCACGCTATGGCGGCGCTCCTGACACTTGTCGAGGGTTTTTAAACCAGATAGGTATTCATTTTGAATTACAACCCCACGCCTACCCTACTGACAGGGCAAAGGTTGGATTTATAATTACCTTGCTCATTGACAAGGCACTTAGATGGGCTAACCCCCTGTGGGAAAATGATAACCCGTTAGTTTATAATTATAATGCTTTTGTCGCTGCATTTAGGAGAGCTTTTGACCCTCCAGGAAGAAAGGCCAATGCAGCTAGACTACTGTTACGTCTTAGACAGTATAACCGAACCCTAGTGGATTATGCCTTGGAGTTCAGATCCTTGGCGGCAGAGGTCAAGTGGAATGAACAGGCTTATATGGACGTATTTATGAACGGGTTATCTGATGAGATTTTAGATGAGGTGGCCACAAGAGATCTTCCTGAAAATTTGGAGGATCTGATTTCATTTATTTCCCGAATAGATGAACGTATGAGACAGAGGCAGAATATTAGGGATAGAACCCGCAGATCCTCCATAAGACTAGCTCCCTCATTTCAGACTTCTGATTCTACTACTTTAGCTCTCCCAGAACCTATGCAAATAGGTCATACTCGACTCTCAGAGGAGGAAAGACAGTACAGGAGAAGGGAGGGTCTTTGTATGTATTGCGGAATTAGAGGTCACCTACGCCTAAATTGCCCTAACCGGCCGGGAAACGCTCGCACCTAAGTTTCTCAAGAGGACAGGCCTTGGGTGTTTCTATCTTGTCCTCTATTTATGATTATAAAGATCATAGGCTTCTGATACCTGTTTCTTTAGCTTGGGAAAAGGGAGTACTTAATGCTATGGCTTTGATAGATTCCGGAGCAGCTGAAAGCTTTATTGACCAAGCCTTTGTCACTAACCATTCTATCCCATCTCAGCTAAGGGATACACCCTTGGCCGTTGAGGCCATAGATGGTAGACCATTATCTGAACCTGTGATTTTTCGTGAAACCATACCAATTAAGTTAACCACTGGTATCCTTCACGAGGAAAGAATATCCCTCATGCTGATCTCATCTCCTTCAGTTCCTATAGTCTTGGGGTATCCCTGGCTTAAGAAGCATAACCCTATCATTGACTGGGAACTGGGTGAGATAGTCTCCTGGGGTCAGGGTTGCCAGAAAGGATGTGTGCAGAAAGTCTCACCAATTTGCAGGGTTGGCGCCCCGGTTAACTCTTCCCAACCTACAGATTTACAGATACCATCACAGTACCAGGATTTAAAGGCAGTCTTTGACAAAAAGAGGGCTGATACTTTACCTCCACATAGGTCTTTCGACTGTAAAATTAGACTCCTACCTGGTACTATGCCTCCGAGGGGTACGGTATATCCTTTATCCACTAAGGAAAACTTAGTCCTAGAGGAGTACATACGTGAAAACCTAGACAAAGGTTTTATTAGGAGATCATCTTCTCCGGCCGGGGCCGGTTTCTTTTTTGTAGATAAAAAAGACGGCACTCTACGGCCTTGCATTGATTATCGGGGCTTGAATAAGATAACTGTTAGAAATGCTTATCCTATTCCTTTAATTACTGAGCTCTTTGATCGACTGAAAGGTTCCAAGATTTTTACCAAGTTAGATTTGAGGGGAGCTTATAACTTGGTGAGAATTCAGCAGGGAGACGAATGGAAAACAGCTTTCAATACCCGTTATGGCCACTATGAATACACGGTAATGCCCTTCGGGCTTTGCAATGCACCTGCAGTATTCCAGGACCTTATTAATGAGGTTCTTAGGGAATTTCAGCATGAATGCGTTATAGTATATTTAGATGATATACTAATACACTCTAGAGAGATTGAGACTCACCACAGACAAGTCAGAAGGGTACTGCGCAAACTGTTACAACATGGATTGTACTGCAAATTGGAAAAGTGTAGCTTCGACCAATCTCAGATAAACTTTCTTGGCTACGTTATTTCTGGAGACGGATTTAGGATGGACCCCATTAAACTCCAATCGATTTTAGATTGGCCATTGCCCAGGGGACTCAAGGCCATTCAGAGATTTATCGGATTTTCCAATTATTATAGGCGCTTCATTAAAGGTTACTCTTCTATTATTGCTCCTATTACTAATATGACTAGACAGGGGACTGATACCAAGACTTGGTCCACAGAGGCTCTCTCTGCTTTCAAAACTCTCAAGGAACATTTTGCCTCAGCACCGATATTAGTTCATCCTGACACATCTTTGCCTTTTTTACTCGAGGTTGACGCCTCGGAGACAGGTATAGGCGCTATCTTGTCCCAAAGGCTAGGTTTGGATAAACCGTTACATCCTTGTGGTTTTTTTTCCAAGAAATTATCTGGGCCTGAAAGTAGATATGACATTGGTGATAGGGAACTGTTAGCGGTCATTATGGCTTTAAAGGAATGGAGACATTTGTTGGAGGGGACATTATACCCGGTTACTATTTTGACTGATCACAAGAATTTGTCTTACATAGGGGAGGCCAAGCGCTTGTCAGCCAGGCAAGCTCGTTGGTCCTTGTTTCTGACACATTTCAATTACGTGCTCACTTATAGACCTGGTTCTAAGAACTCTAAGGCAGATGCATTGTCCCGTCAACATGAACCCTCTACGGTGTCTGAAGCAGCTTTGTCTTCTATCGTTCCTAAGTGTAATATTATTGCCAACACTTGTGTCAGGATACACTCGCCGTTGCTTGCTGAGATCAAGAAAGTACAACATCTAGCTCCCAAACCTGTTCCTGGGGATCGATACTTCGTTCCTCCTGAGCTCCAAGTGGAACTGCTGCATTGCTTTCATGACAGTAAAATTGCTGGGCACCCCGGCACACGCAAAACGTGTTCCCTGATTTCTAAAGATTTCTGGTGGCCTTCCCTTCGTAAGGATATAAGGGATTTCGTCAGGGCATGTGCTGTCTGTATGAAGACTAAGCAACCTCACACGCTCCCTTGTGGACTTTTGCATCCCTTAGAAATTCCCGAGAGACCATGGTCATGTTTGGCTATGGATTTCATTGTTGATTTGCCTGTTTCTAATAAACATACTGTTATTCTCACGGTGATTGACAGGTTTACTAAAATGGCTCATTTCGTGCCCTTGCCTAAACTGCCCTCGTCTCCCGAATTAGCTGAGATATTCGCGAGGGAGATTTTTCGTCTACATGGTATTCCCTCTGAAATTGTTTCTGATAGAGGTTCCCAATTTGTTTCCCGCTTTTGGAAGTCTTTCTGTTCTCACTTAGGCATCAAGTTGAACTTCTCCTCTGCCTATCATCCCCAGTCCAACGGAGCTGCCGAACGCACCAACCAAAAGATTGAACAATATTTGCGTTGTTTTGTTTCTGAACACCAGGACGATTGGGTTGGTCTGATTCCTTGGGCAGAGTTTGCACACAACAATCTCGTTTGTGATTCTACTCGTTCTAGCCCCTTTTTCTTGAATTATGGCTTTCATCCTTCCATTCTTCCATCGGTTTCCCCTTCCCAAGGGGTTCCGTCGGTTGATGTTCATGTCGCCAATCTGAGAAAGTTGTGGGATCAGACTCGACGAATTCTTCTTCAGAATTCCATGGTGTTCAAACGACACGCTGACAAACGGAGACGGGTGGCTCCGGTTTTTGCCCCGGGTGATAGGGTGTGGTTGAGTACCAGAAACATCCGCTTGAAGGTTCCTTCCATGAAATTTGCCCCTCGTTACATAGGCCCTTACAAGGTTCTGTGTCGGATTAACCCGGTTGCATATCGTCTTGCCCTTCCGCCTGCCCTGCGCATCCCTAACTCTTTTCATGTTTCTTTATTGAAGCCTTTGGTTTGCAACAGATTTTCCTCCCCTGAGTCCTCCCCTCTCGCTGTCCAGGTTGAGGGTCAGGAGGAATATGAAATCAAATCCATTCTCGATTCTCGTATTTCTCGGGGGAAGTTGCAATATCTTGTTGACTGGAAGGGGTATGGGCCTGAAGAAAGGTCTTGGGTGGTCCATGAAAATGTGCATGCCCCTCGTCTCCTCCGGGCATTTCATGCTCGTTTTCCGTTCCGCCCCGGTTCCTTCCGCCCGGTGGGCGTTTCTGAGAGGGGGGGTACTGTCAGGGTACCTTTGGTGTCTACCTCGGAGGAGGTTAGACACCTAGACGTCCATCCTCCCAGGGGGGCTGACTCACCCGATCCTTGCACTCCTCCCGGTCGTTTACACGCCGGCCGCGATAGCTCCGCCTCCTTTTATGACGCGGCGCTCAGTAGCCGACGTCAGGACGGCAATCACGTTCCGACCCGTCAATCACAGCAACCAAGTGCCGAACAACCAATCAGGACCCGTTGGGGGCGGAGCCAACAGTTAAAGAGCCAAGGTATAAAAGAGGGTTCTGTGGAATGATTCATTGCCCTGTCGTGGTTCTAGCTAGTCTGGTCACTCAGTGCAATTACCTCTATTGTCTTTTGGTTCCTGACTCGGCTTGTACTTTGACCCTGCTTTCCTCTCTTGTCCTTTTGACTCGGCTTGTCTCTCGCTTACCTGATCTCTCGTTCCCTCGACCTCGGCTTGTCTCTGACTATTCTTTTGCTTTCTCCTTACGTTAGTCCGGCCATTCTAAGGTCCGGTATACGTACCTATCCCCTGTTTGTATTCTGCGTGTTGGATCCCTGTCACGATCCTGACACATCAGCCGGAAACTATTACCTAGAGAAGTGAGCTACGCCGCCATCGAGAAGGAGTGCCTGGCTGTGGTGTGGGCCTTAAAGAAATTACAACCCTATATGTATGGACAGTCCTTTGCTTTGCTCACGTATCACAACCCGTTGGTATGGTTAAACCAGGTGGCGGGGGACAATGCCAGGCTGCTGTGCTGGAGTAACATCCAGTACTGCCCGGGAAAACAGAATGGCAAGCTGACGGGTTGTCCAGACAAACTGAACGCCCGGTCATCCCCAAGCTGATCCGTGTTGGATCAGACTGTATATGCCGGCTTGTGGGCAAGGGGGAGCAGTGTGGCGGATGGAATTGGACTGTCCTCAAGGGTTATGTTAAAAGTGCAATTCGTGTGTTTATTCTCATGTATAACTAAAATTGTATGTAGCATTCTTATGTTTGTTCGTTAGTTTTCATCCGTATTCCATACGAATGAAAACTACCGAACAACCAGACCACCCAGGAATAAGTGTGCCTCCAATTACTGTTCGCAACAATGTTGTAAACGGGTAATTGGTAATTCGTGTAATGTGTGTTTTGTCCTCTGGGTGGCCGCCATTCGGGAAACGAACACGTGGCGGCGGCCATTTTAAAACTCCCGAACAGCGGTGTTTTGCCGTCGAGTGTCTGGAACCCAAATCGGACACTCGGCTAGGCAAACACCGCTGAGACCTCCACACTGCCCATAAATTCGTGTAGAAACTACCGAACGGCTACCTGTTCGGTAGACAGAAACACACGAACAAAGGGATTCATTCGAATCCTCTCCAGTCTCCATAGCCCAAGTCATTCGTGCTGTTTATTCCCCTTTTCTGTGACCGACCGCAGGGCCAAAATGCATGGAACCAATTTTGGCTGTTACCTCCAGTGCGGTCGGTCTTTTTACTACTTCCACAAATCTCCCGAACCCCTGGTCTGATCTGGGTGATTTTTGGATATGTTCTTCACCTAGATCAGGGCTAACAGGGGATATAATATTTAAAGGGGTACACCTATGTTTAGGGGTACATCCAGAAACCCAGGGAATTTGTCTCCTGCATAATGGGATTATGAATCAGACTAAGGGGAGGGAATGTGTGGGCGGCAACTCATGTATGATTGGCTACTGTAATAATTATTGTAAATCCCTCCCTTGCTTTAAAAGAAGGTGAAGTGATTAAAAGTTCAGTTCTGCTCCTGATGCTGTGTGTCGTCCAGTCATTGGGATTGATGTAGGGATATGGTTGAATTGTTTTGCCTACAATTGGCAAACTATAGCAATCCGCTTTAGATGCATACAATTGGCACACCTTGGAATCTGCTTTAGATGCATACAATTGGCACACCGTGGAAATCCGCTTTAGATGCATACAATTGGCACACTGTGGAAATCCGCTTTACAAGCATACAATTGGAACATTATGGCAATCAGTTTTAGAGGCACAAAATTGGCACACCATGGCAATCCGCTTTAGATGTATACAATTGGCATACCATGGCAATCAGCTTCAGATGCATAAAATTGGTACATCATGGCAATCAGTTTTAGAGGCATTCAATTGGAACATCATGGCAGCTTTAAATACATAAACTTGGCACACCGTGGCAATCAACTTTAGATGCATAAACTTGGTATATCATGGCAATCACTTTTAGATGCATAAACTTGGCACATCGTGGCAATAAGTTTCAGAGGCATACAATTGGCACACCATGGCAATCGGTTTTAAAAGCATATAATTGGAACACCATGGCAATCAACTTTAGATGCATACAATTGGCATAACATGGCAGTTTTAGAGGCATAATTTTGATATATCATGGCAGTTTTAGAGGCAGAAACTTTGCACATCATGGCAATCAGTTTTAGAGACATACAACTGCTTACTCTCAGAATCAGAAGTGCCGTGTCCTGCTCTTTCATTCAGGCACCTCACGTTGATTATCCTAGTGGTAGAACTAATGTAGAGAGGACCCTGGTGCAAGTTTGTTTTCTGGGCCCCCCCTCTAGTGAAAGTGTAGCCAAAAGGTAGACCCCCATCTGTCGGAGAACTTCAACAATGCTATGCCAGATGGAGATCTACCATTTGCACATCATTGCAGGGTTATATTTGTGAGCAGTGTTTGAATGTAAGCATGTTTTTGTATTAAGTATATATATATGGGTGTATTTGTATGTACTGTTGCTATTAGAATGTAGTGGTGTACTTGTTTGTAATGTTTGCTTCTGAATGCAGGGGTGTTTGTAGATCATTTTAGTGTTTTAATGCAGGGGTGTGTTTGTATGTAATATTTGCGTTTGATTGCTGTGTGTGTGTGTGTGCGCGTGTGTGTGTAGTGGATGCGGTGTGTGTATATTGTGTTTATAAAATATACATATACCCAATGTGTGTTTGAATGTAAGCATGTTTTTTGTATGGAGTATGTGTGCAGTGTATATACACACACACAGACACACAAATACACACACTGACACAGCGATACGCACAATGACACCTAGTTTCACCCACACAGATACAGACACTCATGTACACAGATACACACAGACATACAAATACACACACACACTGACACAAAAGGACACGCAGAGACAGGAGGTGAGGGTGACAGTGTGGGAGGGAGGGTGTGTACTGGTAACAGTGTGGGGGGCAGGGTGAGAAAGGTTACAGCGGGCGGGCAGGAAGAAAGGGTTACAGTGGGCAGGCAGGTGGAGAAAGGGTTGCAGTGCGGAGAGGGGGGCAGGGAGAGAAGGGGTTACAGTGTGGGGAGAGGGGCAGGGAGAGAA
>OW240919.1:51031652-51044114 GCA_933207985.1 Pelobates cultripes
GTATTAAATGCCGTCTTCCACTCATGATTCTCTTTAATTCTAACCAAATTGTAAGCGCTCCTAAGGTCAAGCTTAGTAAATACTTTAGCTCCCTGAAGTCTATCGAACAATTCGGAAATGAGTGGGATAGGGTATGCATTTTTTACAGTGATTTTATTAAGTGCCCTGTAGTCTATGCAAGGGCGTAACTCACCACCCTTTTCTCAACAAAAAAGAATCCTGCACCAGCTGGTGAGGATGACTTTCTTATGTGCCCTTTGCTCAAGGATTCTTTGATGTATTCCTCCATTATTTTACTCTCCTGGGGAGATAAGGCATAAACTGCCCCCTTAGGTGGCATAGCGCCTGGAAACAGGTTACTGGCACAGTCATATGCTCTGTGGGGAGGCAATACATCAGATTGAGCCTTGTTAAACACCTCCTGAAGTTCTCGGTATTGTATGGGAACTCCAGGAGTTTGGGGAGTGGTAGTGGGAAGGTCAATAGTATCCAATTTCTTTAGTACTGGTTTTATACATCTCCCCATACACTCTTTACCCCATTCTAATATCTCCCCATTAGCCCAGTCAATATAGGGATTGTGCTTACTCAGCCACGGAAACCCTAATATGATAGGACATGATGGAGAAGTAATAACCTGAAACGTCATCTCCTCCCTATGGGAGGCCCCAATGGAGATCGTAATAGGGACAGTTTCGTGGGTTATAAGCGGTTGTGTAAGTGGTCTACCATCAATAGCCTCTACAGCTAGCGGCGTAGGTCTCTCCCTGACCGGTATCTCATTACCCCTAATAAACTGGACATCAATAAAATTTCCAGCAGCACCTGAGTGTAGGAAATTTGCATTCCGTGAGATATTTGTTTTCCAGTTTTCTGAACAAATCGAATCAGAGTGTCTTGCAGTTAAAACCGTATATTTATTACAATATACACATCATCCGGTAACAACAAAAGTCTGTTTTAAAATCATATGGACCAATAGACAATGTATATTCACTTCTAGATCTTATCCAAGCTTGATGTTAAAAGGTATTGGTCGTTGGTGTTACTATTGGTATTGGAGTTGCAATGGATTTTATACATTTAAAATTCAATTACATAGGGCGTATACATAATGACATAAGGTTTGCCTGCTTTACAATAATTGGTTATCTAAGAAAAAATAGGTGGTAACTTAGTATTATTCGATATCTATGATTAAAGCCATACGTTATGATGTTTTGGTAAGTTACACACAAAGACCTTCTTGAGACTTCTAATTAAATGAATGAATGAATGATTGCCTATAGAAATGTGAACCTTTCACAGGAATTCAGGCTTACAAGGCTAGGTCAAAGGTTATTATCAACAGGATCCACAAGTCTCCATCCATCATTCTTGACTTAAAACCATATGTGTGTAAATTACAGTATGTGTATAAATTACATTATGATAGTAATCTATCTGGGTAGGGGCCTCTCGATGTCTGGATATGCTTAGAATAATAACTTACAATATTTCTACATTCCTACAACACGTTGAATACATTTAAAGTTTATAAAAATATTTTTCACTGAGTCCATTAGGGCACTGCAAGAAAACTTCCTGTTATCAAGGGAAAAAGATACCTCAAGGAGGAATCTACTTTTGTTTTTGTTAGAGGACAACTCCATCACACCTAAGATCTGTCCCCTTAAGGTTCTTAGGTGCGGAAGTTTTCCGGACGCACTGGACAATTAGTTATCATATGTCCCTTTCTACCGCAATATAGGCATAACCCCTCCCTTCTCCTATACTGTTTTTCGGCCTCTGACAGTCTAGTGACCCCCAACTGCATAGGTTCGGGTTCGGACTGTACAGGGAGGTTAGACAAAACAGGTTTAGAGAATTGAGGTGCTAGGGACATAGCCGTACGTCTGGTCTTGCTTCTGGTGACTTCTCTGAGTCTTAACCTATTATCAATATGCATGACAAACGTAATAAATTCGTTAAGACTCTTTGGTAATTCTTTAGCGGCTATCTCATCTAGTATAGTCTCTGAGAGACCCTTTTTGAATGCTGAGATTAACCCATTGTTAGTCCAGTCTACCTCGGAAGCTAAGGTACGGAATTCAATAGCATAATCCGAGATAGACCGGTTACCTTGTCTGATGTGCATTAGGGCAGTGGAGGCGTCATCCTCTCTACCCAATGGCTCAAACGTGAGCTTGAATTCGGCAAGGAATTCCTGGTAATTATGAGCTATGCTCCGATTACTCTCCCACAACGGATTAGCCCAGGCAAGGGCCTTGCCCTTTAATTGATTCATTAGATAACCAATTCTTGCTCTGTCCGTGGGGAATGACCCTGGTGAGGCCTCAAAATGGTACTCCACCTGATTAAGAAAACCCCTGCATTCCTGGATATTGCCATCAAACTGTAGGGATGGTGATAAGGAGATGCTAGGAGTCATATTAACAGTGGGTGGAGGTACACAGGGTAGAGGTGCTATAGGAGGAGACGCTGCAGGCTGCAGATGCTCCGTTCTAGCGAGAAGCGTACTTAAAGCCTGAGTGAATTGATCCATGCGGTGATCATTCTCCTCTAATTTCCTCTCGCAAGCAGCTATGTGCTGACACAGTTCTACAGGATCTATGGCCATGTCGTAATGTCAGGATTACTGTTTGATCCAGCACGTAGAACTGTACAGCACGGATGACAAATAAGTAACGTATTACCGGTCCTTAGAATGGCCGGATTTAACGTACAAAGAATAGTCAAAAATACTAGCCGAGGTCAGGGAACACAGAAAGGGACACAGCGATGAGGAAAGCCAGGAGTCAGGATACCAGAATATAGAGAAGTCAATAAACAAAGCCAAAGTCAAAAACCAGGTAGAAAATTATAAACAGGAACGCGCTCTCGGACAACCACAAGGGAAACCACGACAGGGCACTGAGCAGGCTGAGAACTGGGCCTAAATACCCCTCCTTTCTTTCTGATAGGCTGTAACCGGCCTTTGACCCCAAAGTCAGTTACCAGGTTTCATTTGCATAATTGCTGCTCAGCATTAACCCTTCTGTGGATTAGGTTGCTGCTCGGCACAACTTTTCCTGTGTGGACAGTAAATGTCATTAACCACTTTTCTATAAGCGGATGAATACATGAGACCAGGTTTCATTTGCACAATTACTGCTCAGCATTAAACCTTCTGTGGATTAGGTTGCTGCTCGGCACAACTTTTCCTGTGTGGACAGTAAATGTCATTAACCACATTTCTATAAGCGGATGAATACGTGACAATGTCAAAATTCCAAGTTGAAAAATGGATATGTGCACGTGCCAAATGTGGCCTTTTAGCCCCCAAACAATCTGACAAGCCTATGCATGGGTGGTATCACTGTACTCAGGAGATGTTGCTGAACACATATTGGCATGTTGTTTGGCAATGACACATAACACGATTTGTTAATTCATGCCTAAAGTACAATGTGTGTGAAAAAAAACACACAAAAAATGACTACCTAAATGTTTGACAAAGTCTGGTGGTAGAATTAGTGCATGGAAAGTGTTAAAAACCACCATTTGAAATACCCTAGGGTGTCTACTTTCCAAAAATATATGGTTTGGTGGGGGTAAAATACATTGGCCGGCCTTACAAATGTCCCAAATAGGACATGTGCGCAGGTTGACTACATGTCAAAATTCCAAGTTGAAAAATGGATATGCGCACCTGCCAAATGTGGCCTTTTAGCCCCCAAACAATCCGACAAGCCTATGCATGAGTGGTATCACTGTACTCGGGAGATATTGCTGAACATATATTAGTGTGTTTTTTGGCAGCAAGACATAACAGGATCTGTAAGTTTATACCTGAATTGCAATGTATGTGAAAAAAAAACAACTATCTATGCAAAGTTTGGCAAAGACTTGTGGTAAAATGGCTGCATAGAAAGTGTCAAAATATCCTTAGATGAATACCCTGGGTTGTCTACTTTAAAAAAAATATATACATGTGGAGTGTTTTCCAGAGATTTATGACAGATAATAGTGTTACAATGTCACTATTGATACATTTTAAAAATGTTTGTTTTGAAACCGCCATATCCTACTTGTACCTATAGCCCTATAACTTGCAAAAAAAGCAAAAAAGCATGTAAACACTGGGTATTTTTAAACTCAGGACAACATTTTGAATCTATTTAGCTGTTTTTTTCATTCGCTTTTGTAGATGAGTAAAAGATTTTTCAAGTAAAAGTAAAAAAACATGTATTTTTTTCAATTTTTCATCATCATTTTTTTTTTTTTTTTTTTAATTAAAATACGTGAGATGTATGCGGGGCAGACAGGGCTCGGACAGAACCAGGAAACTGGTTAACATCCTCCACAGCATTCAGACATCGGGAGAACCTAGTGTGGCATTGTCGTTAGATGCTGAGAAAGCATTCGACAGGCTACACTGGGGATACCTGGAGGCGGTACTAAGGAAATTTGCCTTCCCAGAGGGCTTCATCACCTTAATTTCAGCGCTGTACGATAACCCCACAGAAAAAATAGCAAACGGTGGCTTTATTTCCAAGCCATTCCAGGTCTCCAACGGGTCCCGACAGGGCTGCCCGCTCTCTCCACTATTATATATACTGGCGTTAAAACCCCTAGCACAACGAATACGGGACTCCCCAAACATTAAAGGGATTACAATAGGAGCGAAAACGCACAAAATCACTCTGTTCGCCGATGACGTGATGCTCACGATATCGCATCATGACACCTCACTACCGCATCTCCAAAACATACTAACACAGTTTGGCAACTGCTCATATTATAAACTTAATATTAGTAAGACACAAGCCATGGGCCTTAATCTCACTGCGGGGCAACTTATAAACTTGCAAAGCAAACACACATACGATTGGAGAAGGGACCACCTGACATTCCTGGGGATCCACTTCACGCCCACAATTAGGAAACTGTACAAAGCGAATTACCATACGCTACTTAATAATATTAAACACCAACTACACAGCTGGAAAGGGAAATATATATCCTGGACAGGTAGGATAGCGGCAGCAAAAATGATGATACTACCAAAGCTGCAATATTTATTTAGAACACTCCAAATCCAACTACCAAAGAAATTCTTTACTGAAACCCAACGCATGCTAAATGAATTCATATGGGAAGGAAAACGCTCTAGAGTAGCCGCAGCCACCATGTATAAACCCTTCAGGGAAGGAGGGATGGGAGCACCAGAAATTATGGGATACTACACAGCGGCTCTAATGAGTGCCCTCATGACGACTTTCCACCACACTAACCCACCGCCATGGCATCAAATAGAAATGACGCATATGGGTGGCATGTCATTGTCCACCCTGGCCTGGATCTCCAAACAAAAAAGGCCACGTTACCTAAACGCCTGCCCCACCACGACTGCAACACTGGCAGTGTGGGATAGATATGTTAAAAAACACTACCCCGCTTCATATGTTTCCCCTGCACTGCAAATCCAAGCGTTTAATGTCCTAATCCCTGGATTTGACCATGGACTGTGGCATGACCATGGGATCAAGTGCTTATCCCAAATAATGACGGATGGCCACCTGCTGACTTATGATTCGCTTTCGAACACATTCAATTTGCCACCCAAAGCCTACTTCGCCTACCTACAAATACACTCGTGGGTGGGGAAACACGTTAGGGAGGATAGGACACACCACCAGGACACTACACTATCTGCGATCGAAAAAATGTGCATAGCCAATAAGCAGCCGCAAAAATTGCTATCTTTTCTATACAAAACATTAAAAACCCAGACACCACCAAAAACATTACATTTTGTGCGGGCTTGGGAACGAGAGTTGAACACAGATATACCAGACGAAGACTGGTCCAAAATCCTAGCGGCTCATAAGCACCTAACGCTGAACACATCCCATATAGAAACTAGCAGGAAGGTGTTATACCGATGGTACATGGTACCGACTAAACTTCACAAACACGATAGCCAGAAATCAAAGGCTTGCTGGAGGTGCCTACAAGACCCAGGCACAATGCTCCACGTATGGTGGACATGTCCAAAATTAAAACCCTTTTGGGGTGGCATTTCTAATATTATCACGGCAGCCACAGGACTTGTCATACCATTCTCCCCAGAAGCTTACTTATTACTAGCACTGCCACAAAAACTGAAAAAAGTAGACCGGTATCTTACTTACCATATTATCATTGCAGCGCTCACGCTCATAAGCAGAATGTGGCTCAAGGAAGCAACCCCAGACATTGACAAATGTTTAGCCCAGGTGGACACCACCAAATCATATGAAATAGCTGCCAGACAGACGAGAGCAGTTAGTGGAGTTTGGCAAACGGCATGGAACAAATGGGATGAGTGGCGACAGTTAGCCACAACGAGCAAATAGTCAAGAAGGCCCTGGAAAGGGATCAGAGCCACAACAAAACCGATCACCTTTCCCCCCTTCCCACACCCTCCCCCCCTCTCTCTTATCCCCCATTCCCAGTTCTCTCTTTACATCACGATATGGAACACGGGTTGAGCCTGGATTAGAGGTTGACGGGTTGAGAGATCTAGGCATCGAAGCAGGTTATAGTTATATAAACACATGTTACGATATTACATTAATCTCCTCACTGTTAACTTCATAATGTAAACTTTACCAAGAAGTATGATAGACTTCTCCTTTATAACCACTGTTCCATCCTCTGTATATGTATATGTGAAACATGTTTCTAATATTGAAAAACTAATAAAAAATTATTACACAAAAAAAAAAAAAAAAATAAAAATAGTGAGATTATACCAAGCCGTAATTTTGCATGTAAAAGCACTTTGTGCAACCTGAAAAAAAATATATAATTTGTATGGGTACAGTAAATGAGAGAGCGGAAAATTACAGCCAAACACAAACACCACAAAAGTGTAAAAATATTCCTGGTCGCAAATGTACAACATCGCAAAAACAGTCCAGTCCTTAAGGGGTTAAAAAGGAATTTTTTTTCTTCCATTTTTATTTATGCTTTCATATTTATATCTATATATTTTTTGTATCTATAAGAGAAAACTTAGATTTCACTGATTAATCAAATTTATAATCACTTAAGTTTTCACATGTTCCGCTATCATTTTTTCGGGGTTTTGTTTGATTTTTTTTTTTTAATTTTATTAGAGTTATGCACATGATATACATCTGTGTCATTTATATATGAGGGATAAACAGTTGAAGATTATTTCAAGGTTGTTTGATTTATAAAGAGTTTTTTTAATATAGAAGACTTTTTTAATATAAAAATTTTTTCTTCATCAAATCTGAATAATTATACGTTTGGTCCACATCATACTTCTAAATATTAAATCTATTTTTTCCGTAAATTGGGAATCATTAATAGAAGGTAGCATAAACAATTTAGTATTGTCATCAAGTGGAAATAATTATTTTATTTGTGTGTAATGATACATTACATAAATACACATGAAATATATATATAAAAATAAAGATTTTTTTTTTTTATTAAAACCTTTTTGTGATAAGAGATGCATGGTTTTTTCCCATTGTATTTCATCTTTATGTAATGTATCATTTTTATAAATTTTATATATATATATATATATATATATATATATATATATATATATATTGTTAATGTACATGTATACAATAATCTTTTTTTCTAAATTCAATTTTTTTCACACCTGCAATATTATTATTCTCCGAGCATCAAAGCTCACTATGGAATGCTTATAAATTCATAGTTGGAACGCATAGACGTTCAGGACGTTTCAACCGAAATCGGAAGTGACACGCAAAACCGGAAGAAGGAGGTGGAATGCATACACGGTCCGGTGGAACGCAAGCCGTACGAACCCGCAAAAATTTACACTGTCAATTACACACATCAGCCGGTGTTATCAACAGGTCCAGTGGAAGCGGTCCAGCAATATCCCTTAGTGGATTTCAAGGCACATATCTCATTTACATCTTGTGAGTGCAACCATTATTGCAGTGTGTTATCTAATCCAACTGTACATCACTGTGTTGTTTGTTCTCCTTTTTATTTTAGTTCTTAGCTGCATCCCTTTTTCCTTTTTTTTCTACACTTCTGATATTGAAGAGGTCTAAGTGGGAAAGACCTCTAGGGAAGCTATTCTGTTCTTATTCAGTTAAAGGACCACTATAGTGCCAGGAAAACATACCCTGAGGGTGCCCCCACCCTCAGGGTCCCCCTCCCACCCGGCTCTGGAAAGGGGAAAAGGGGTAAAACTTACCTTTTTCCAGCGCTGGGCGGGGAGCTCTCCACCTCCGATCCTCCTCCGTTCCTTCCCGTCGGCTGAATGCGCACGCGCGGCAAGAGCTGCGCGCACATTTAGCCGGTCGCATAGGAAAGCATTATCAATGCTTTCCTATGGACGCTTGCGTGCTCTCACTGTGATTTTCACAGTGAGAATCACGCAAGCGCCTCAAGCGACTGTCAATGAGACAGCCGCTGGAGGCTTTGGGGGAGGGATTAACCCATTTATAAACATATTTTGTTTGTTTATAAAAAAATGGGTTAACCCCTTAAGGACGGAGCCAAATGTACACGTTGTGAACGAAACAAAATGTAAACAAAACCTGGCATTTGCGCTACATGTCTGTCCAACCGTAATTCACCTCTTTCATAGTAAATGCACCCACCCTTATTATATATCATTTTATTCAGGGGAAACAGGGCTTTCATTTAATATCAAATATTTAGCTATGAAACAATTTAATATGAAAAAATGGGAGAAAATAAGAATTTTTTTTTTTTTTTAGTTCTACATGACATTTTAACTGTCAATGTCATAATACTGTTTGCTTTTACTGCAATAAAATACACATATTTGTATTCAGCAAAGTCTCGTGTGTAAAACAGTACCCCCTATGTACAGGTTTTATGGCATTTTGGGAAGTTACAGGGTCAAATATAGCACATTACATTTGAAATTGAAATTCGCCAGATTGGTTATGTTGCCTTTGAGACTGTATAGTAGCCCGGGAATGAAATTTACACCCATAATGGCATACCATTTGCAATGGTAGACAACCCAAGGTATTGCAAATGGGGTATGTCCAGTCTTTTTTAGTAGCCATTTGGTCACAAACACTGGCCAAAGTTAGCGTTAGTATCTGTTTGTGTGAAAAATGCAAAAAAACACCAATTTTGGCCAGTGTTTGTGACTAAGTGGCTACTAAAAAAGACTGGACATACCCCGTTTGCAATACCTTGGGTTGTCTACTATTGCAAATGGTATGCCATCATAAGGGTAATTTTCATTCTTGGGCTACCATAGGGTCTCAAAGGCAACGTAACCAATCTGGCGAATTTTAATGTGAAAAAAATGAAACACAAGCCTTATATTTGACGCTGTAACTTTTGAAAACACCATAAAACCTGTACATGAAGGGTACTGTTGTACTCGGGAGACTTCGCTGAACACAAATATTTGTGTTTCAAAACAGTAAAAAGTATTGCAGCAATAATATCATCCGTGTAAGTGCTGTTTGTGCGTGAAAAATGCAAAAAACTTCGCTTTTACTGGCGATATCATTGTTGTAATACATTTTACTGTTTTGAAACACTAATATTTGTGTTCAGCGAAGTCTCCCGAGTAAAACAGTACCCCCAATTTACAGGGTTTATGGTGTCTTGGAAAGTTATAGGGTTAAATATAGTGCTAGCAAATTAAATTCCCTATACTTTCGGCATGGGTTGTCAGGCAGGTCCCGCTAATTGTAATTAATTAGGATACCTAATTATGTAAAAATATTACATAAATATATGTGTAGAATTAATATATGTGTATATATATACATATGTGTATATATACATATATATATATAATTTTTTAAAATATTTTTATTTATATATAGGTGTGTATATATATATATATAGTGATATATACGTATATAGATATATATATTATTTCGTTCTACGTGTATTTTGATATAAATATATATATTAATATCACAATACAGTTAGAACGAAATAACAAACATCTATATAATTTTTAATTATTTTTAATTATTTTTTAAATTTATTTTTTTACGTATTTACATTTTTTTATATTATATATAAATATATATATATATATTTAATTAGTATCAGTCTACGTGTAATTCAATAGTAATATATATATGTATATATATATATATATATAAATAATTATATATATTAATATTTAAATACACTTCGTGTATGTGTAAATGTGTGTGTGTGTGTGTGTGTGTGTGTGTGTGTATATATATATATACTTAGATCATATATATATATAATATATATGATCTAAGTATATTTTATATTTAACTGTAATTTTTTTTTTTTTTTACTAATATTTTTTTTTTTTTACAGGAGAGGGGGCAGAGACAGTGTCAGCCAGTGATTTCACATCACTGGCTGACACACAGGATCAGTGATCACAGTGACTGCCTGTCACTGTGATCACCTCCTGCAGATTGGGTAATTGGCCACAGGGGGGAGTGCCTGGGTGGTACAAGCACTTCCCCCTTCCAATCTGCAGGGGGATCTTTGTGCCAGTTACATGTGTCAGCCATTAGGCTGACACATGTAACACTGATCGCAGTGACAGGCTGTCACTGTGATCAGAGCGCTCTGAGATCGCAGTGACAGCCTGTCACTGCGATCTCAGACAGTGCAGATCGCGGTCACTGACCCCAGGGGGACTGCCTGGGGGGGCCAGGTAAGTCCCCCGACCGCGATCTGCACGGGGTAGCCGCCGGCCACGTGTGTCAGCCGATTTGAAATGCCTGTCACTGCGATCAGAGACTGCAGATCGCGGTCACCGGCCACAGGGGGGGTTGCCTGGGGGGCCAGGCATCCCCCCCGACCGCGATCTGCAGCGGGCGACTAGCGCCGGCCACATGGGCGGCCATTAAAGTGAGGGCGTACTATTACGCCCGCCGGCGTTTAGAGCCGGCTCCTGCAGGGCGTAATAGTACGCCCTCCGGATTTAAGGGGTTAATCCTAGCTGGACATTAAGCTGAAGTGGTCTGGGTGCCTAGAGTGGTCCTTTAAGTACATTTTATTCATTTATGTGAGAGATGAGTCATTTATTTTTTGTTACACATAATGTTTACGCCATTTTGTCCCAGACGAAATACAATAACAATGCATAAACAAGCTTCAAGGCTATCCTATGATCAGGGCCGGACTGGGGATACGAAGCAGCCCTGGAAAAAAATCTATGCCAGCCCCATAATTCATTGTGCTGTGTAGGGTGTATACCCTGCAATTGAAATAGTTGGCTGCACTCTCGGATTTCCTTAAAATGTAACTTTTATTGAAATATTTAAGAGAAGATCACTGTTTCAGTCCCTCTTGTGGACTTTCGTCATGATCCTGATGCAAGTCCACAAGAGGGACTGAAACGTTGATCTTCTCTTAAATATTTCAATAAAAGTTACATTTTAAGGAAATCCAAGCGTGCAGCCAACTATTTCAATTGCCTATATATATATATATATATATATATATACTGGATACTGGAGCCCTGGTGATGCAACAATATATATATATATATATATATATATATATATTTTATTTATTTTTTATTGATACATTTCTTCTTCTTCAAAATATTAGTTCTTTTAGGGTAATTAAATTATATAGTAACGCATACTCACACACAGACACAGACAATCTTACTGATGCACACAATTAGGCTCATTGACAGACAATCTCAATGACACACACAGACAAGGTTACTGGCACACACACAAATTTAGTACAGACAAACTCTGATATACACACACAAGCTTACTACAGACAAGCTCACTGTCACACACACGCTCACTACAGACACGCTCACTGATGTGCACAAAACTCTCCCTACAGACAAGCCCATTGACACACACATACTCACTACAGAAGAGCTCATTAACACACAGATTCACTACAGACATGCTCACTACAGACAAGCTCACTACAGACAAGCTCACAATCACACTCATGCTTACTACAGACAAGCTCACTGTACACACATGCTCACCACAGACAGGCTCCGACACACCCATGCTCCTTACAGACAAGCTCACTAACACACACACACATATTATCCCTACAGACAAGCTCACTGACACACATACAAGCTCACTCACTAGCAGGCGCACACACACACAGAGGCTCCCTCACTAGCAGATGTGCGCGCACATACACACACACAGAGGCAGTCAGTCCCTGACAACGAGGAAAACATCCACATATACAAAGACAGGCAGACAGCCACACACACACAGGCAGACAGCCACACACAGGCAGACAGCCACACACACACACAGTCACACGTACAAAGTCACACACACAAACAGACACACACACACAGTCACAGACAGTCACACACACTCACAGACAGTCTCACACACACACACACACACACACTCACAGACAGTCTCACACACACAGTCACAGGAAGTCACACACACACACACTCACAGACAGTCACATACA
>OW240919.1:51044511-51063278 GCA_933207985.1 Pelobates cultripes
TAGCAACAATACATAGAAACTTACAACTGCATTCAAATGCACATTCAAACACTACACACAAATACATACATACAGGGCCGTCTTTAATATTGATTGGACCCTGGGCAAACATTTGCTTGGGCTCCCTGGACCCTCTAGTCCCCTCCCTGGCATGCAATCATGCCCCCCACCCCAACGCAGAGGCGGACGTAAAGTAGAGAAGGCTCTGGTGCATGAATTATTTTGGGCAAGAGGGGGCAAAAGGTAGATCCCCATCTCTCGTGCAACTCCAACAATGCTTTGACAGCTGGGGTGCTACCATTTTCCCATGCATGCAGAGTTGTATTTAGCACTCAGCAGTATTTGTGTGTTTGAGTGTATGCATGTTTTTGTATAGAGTAGGTTTGTGTGAATGTAGGGGTGTGTTTGTATGTGAAGATGGCATTCGAATGCAAGTATGCATTTATGTGTAGTGTCGGTTTATGAATGCACTGGTGTGTTTTTATAGAATTTTGTTGTATTAAAAAAAGAGGTGTGTTTATATGTAGTGTTGAAGTTTGAATGCAGGTGTGTATTTGTGTGTAGTGTTGAATGCTGAGATGTATGCACAAATACACATGCACTGCCACAAACACACACACACACTGTGATACACATACACACACAGATACACAATCATACAGATGCAGCTATACAGACACATTTACACACACTGACACACACACATACAGACACACAACCTGACACACAGATGCACACACTGACACACACACAAACAGATAAACTGACACACACAGACACTGTGACAGACATACTGACCCTGTGACAGACATACTGACACATACACAGACATACTGACTGGCACACAGACATACATGCAGACACATACTGACACACACAGACATACAAACTGACACACACACAGACATACATACTAACACACAGACATACTGACACACACACAGACTTATACTGACACACACAGACATAGAGACACACAGACAGACATACTGACACACACACATACATACTGACACACAGACATACTGACACACGGACAAACATACTGGCACACACACACAGACAGACACTCTTCAGTTTCCTACCTTTGCAAGAGGCTTCCTTCCCTGGGGTCCAGTGTGCTGGCTGGGGTAGTTGGGAATTGGGGGTCTGGCTCTCCTTGCTCCCTGTCCTCACTGGATCCTGGCTCAGCAGCCTCCCGCACGGCCCGATGTCTTTGAGGTGGGAGGAAGTGATTCACGGACATCACTTCCTCCCATGCAGCCCTTAAGCAAGGGGTCCGGTCGCGCTGTTAAAGGGCCACAACGCCAACCAGACAAGTGCTGGAACATGCTCACATGCCCTAAGTGTATGGGTCACCCCGTGGGCCCCCTTAGTGTGCGGGCCCCAGTGCAGCCGGAATACTAGCACCGCAGGCCCATTAGGGAAATATTTTTTTACATTTTTTTAAATTCAGGCGGCGGCGCCCACGGGGCAGCTACTTTGGGCCCCCCAGGAGTAACTAGGCCCGGGGCAGCTGCCCCGTTTGCCCCGCGTTAAAGACGGCCATGCATACATACATACATTCAAACACACAAAACATGCCTAAATTCGCCACCAGTTATTTATTTCTATTGCATTAAGAAATGTTTTTTCATAAAAATTGTAATGCACTATATTAACAAATACTATAGTCTTTACACCTGTTGAATTAGCCTTACAACCAGAGGGACAGGATGGATGGGGGCTAGATGGGTAGTTTATGGGGGGGCAGAAATAGTTTTTCTGCCCTGGGTGACCGTAACTTTGGTTATGCCACTGAATCCAATGCTCCTTATAAAAAAACCATTGGGGACTTCTGATATGCATACTTTCCTATCAAGTCTTCAATGCTTTCCTATGAGTTGCATTTGGTCACAGGTGAGTTTCACTCAGTTGTTGTAGAAGAGGAAGAGCCTCTAGTGGCTGACTTCCTGGTGTGTAAACATTGTACTTTCTACAAAACTGCAATGTTTTACACTGCAGGGTTAAAATTGCAGGGCCACTGCACCCAGACCACTTCACTGAGATGAAGTGGTCTGGGTGACTTCAGTGGTCCTTTAAAGTTAGAGTTGGGTTAAATTTACTAATTGAGGTACATAAGGTGTTTTAAGGGGAGTTAAAAATAGGATTAAACTAAAGGTTTTGTTTCAGGTTTAGGCTCTGAGTGCTTAAATGGACATTCCTCTACAACTAGATCTCGTCTGCAGCCTTTGAAAGCCCTCCTCTTCTTCTCCAGCCCAGACTTTCTGTAGCTGTCAAATCAGAGATTTCCCAATGCATCTCAATGAGAAGTCTTTGCAAGGCAGGTGCTCTGAGCAATTGTCTGCTTCTTGAGTTTAGCTCCATTGAGCTAATCAACCAGGAAGTAACAGGTCCGATTCTCTGATTGACAGCCAGGGGGGTGTAACAAGGTTAATGTATAAAATTGCCAGTTTGTATTGAAATCTGCACTTATGGTAATATATATATATATTTATTATTATATTTTTTTAAAGAGTACACACTCTGACAAGCTGAAGTGTTTTAGGTGTCTGGGGTGTCCCTTTATATTTGGGACTAAGGAAAATGTTATTTTAGGTTTTGTGAGGCGTTAAATTTAGGGTTAGGGGGTAAGGGGTATTTAGGACATGTAGTAATTGAAGGTTTATTTGCAAAGTACTCCCCCTCCTATGTCTTCTGTAGTCTAGTCAGCCTCCAATAATTGATAGTAAAATTGCAGGAGCTGTTATACATTATTCACCACTCACAGTTTCCCCTGTTCCCTATATGACACTTTCTTAGTTCATCCCTTCCTCTTTCAGTCCAGCCTCACACAGGCACTGTAGGAGCTGGGGCAGCACTGAGTTTTACACCCCGTATAACTGTTCCTGCAGCTCTGCTATTAATCATAGAAGGCTGACTGGATTAAAGATAACAGTGGTTCTCATATCAACCCGACTAGCTAGCCTAAGCTCCAAAAAGGCACATAAGTGTTGTAATTAGGCACCACCTACAGAACGTCTGCCTGTTTCTCTGCCTAATTGGAAATCTGGCCCTGTGTGTATGAGTGAATCACAGAGCTCCATCACAAAACTAACAGTAACGTGCAATATGTTACAGTGAATCACGGAGATTCATAATTAGAAAACTCATAGTAATGTGACGGGCTATTAACTTATTCTGGCAGAACTGATTTGAAGACACATCAGTTTCTGGTAGCACTTTGCTACAGACAATGAGATTTTTGCTAACATGCAAAACAAAAGATGACAGTACTTTTGCTCTGTTGTAACATTTGAGCAGGACTAGGCTGTACATCAGGTTAGCTAAAGATTGTCAATGAAAGGATTATCTTGAATATGTGTATCTGGTATGAGTGTCACTCTCCCATAATACACATTGTCTTTTTGTGGTTTTGCCCATGGGATGCTAGGAGAAATGACTGGGATTCTGTAGTATTGTGGAAAAACTTGTTTTTCCAGATATGTGCCTTTACAGTTCTATGGCATTGGCTTTCTATTGATTTAAATTCCCTTATATTGCATATAGAAAATGACTGTTTCTGTCTCTGACTTGATTATTTACTAAATAAATAATTGAGAAAGGAATAAAAGGATCTGCAAATGTCAACTTCTTATGGGTGGGGGTAATTGTTTAAACTGAAACTTACAATTTGCACTACGGGTTTGTTCCACTGTAATTAAAGGGTTTCTCTTTAAGTGCCCCTATATTCATTATTTATCAAGTTTAAAGGACAGAAAAGGCTTTCTTAATATCTTAGACATATACCTAACACAACATTAAGCGTGAATAAAATGTTAAAAACGGGAAACACAGCATTTTTCACAGTTTTGCCTATCCAGTTTTTACACATCCAGTGCAATTAAATGAAAAGAACGTAAAATAGACTCACATATCAGTCCTGTTTGTTAAATGCCTAATATTTGTTAGGGTTGGCTAGAGGATCTTCAGCAAGGTGAGAGGCAGCAACCTTACAAAGGCAAGACAGAGGGATAAATGGACATTCCTCTTCAACTAGATCTCGTCTGCAGCCTTAGAAAGCCCTCCTCTTCTTCTCCAGCCCAGACTTTCTGTAGCTGTCCAATCAGAGATTTCCCAATGCATCTCAATGAGAAGTCTTTGCAAGGCAGGTGCTCTGAGCAATTGTCTGCTTCTTCAGTTTAGCTCCATTGAGCTAAGCCATGGGTCCTCAAACTCCAGCCCCCCCCCCCAGATGTTGCTGAACTATAACTCCCATGATAATCTGGCTATCTATGTAATTCAAAGAATCATGGGAGCTGTAGTTCAGCAACATCTGGGGGGCCGGAGTTTGAGGACCCATGAGCTAAGCTAATCAAGCAGGAAGTAACAGGTCCGGTTGTCTGATTGACAGCCAAGGGGGTGTAACAAGGTTAATGTATAAAATTGCCAGTTTTATTGAAATCTGCACATCTTTGCGCCAAAGGTTGCCTACACTATCCATAGCCCTAAAACATCATTAACCCTTACTTTATCCTAATACTAACCCCAAGAAAATCCTCTACTAATATCAGTACTGCCTAGTTAAAACAGAAGTGAGCAGTATGTTGTTGCCATCTATTGGCTATTTTCAGTATTACAGAAAGATTTCCCTGTAACACTGAATCAAACATGCTTACTCATCCGACATCCACTTTGATTAGTGTTGGGCGGGGCCGGCCTTAGGCCTTTAGGTGCACTGTGCGAAAAATCTTTGCAGCGTCCCCCCCGCTCATACCTCTTCACCCATGTATATTGTGTAGTGTTTGTATTGGGGATGTAGGTGTAGTTGTAGGGCAGAGGCACTCTAGGAATAGTTGGGGGGCAGGGGCACTTTAAGAGTAGTTGGGGCAGTGGTGCTGTATAAGTAATTGGGGCAGGGGCGCTGTATTAGTAGTTGGGGGCAGGGTAGCTGTATGAGTAGTTGGGGTAGGGGCACTGTAAGAGAAGTTGGGGGCAGGGGCACAGTAGGAGTAGATGGGGAGCAGGGGCACTGTACAAGTAGTTGGGGCTGGGCACTGTAGGAGTACATGGGGGCAGGAACACTGTTGGAGTAGATAGGTGGCAGGAGCACTCTAGGAGTAGTTAGGGGGCAGTGCACTGTGGCAGTAGATTGGGAAGCAGGGACTCTTTCTTGTTTCCCTCTCACTTACCAGGCTGCTCGCTTAGCTCCACTCCACCATCTTAGCTCTACCCCGCCGACCGCTTAGCTCCATCCCCACTGCCTTTACTGATAGACCCAGGTAGAGGATAATGAAATCCTCCACTCAGGAGCAGCCACGCTACATAGCGCAACCACACCTTCATCCTGGGGTTTACTGTTGTGAGCAAGAACACTGCATTAAAACATATGAGGGTTTAAATTGCCATAAAGAGCAGTAAACAGTGCTTATTTTGAGCTCTGTATACCATTAATCTGCAGGGACACAAAAAAAACCTCAGCTGACAGAGGGAAGCCCCAGGCATTGATTGACACCTGGGACTCCCTGGTGTGAGCGGAATGTAAGCCTGCTCACACTAAAACTGCAGGACATTCCATTAACAGCGTTAAAGACCACTCTATAGATGATGGCATGGAATGCCAGGAAGGGGTTAAGCTACAATAGCAAAGCTGGGGCCGAGCCGGACCGCCATGCTGGCTAGTCGCATGCTCAACAGCTCCTGCCATAAATCTGCAATAAAACTGTTAAAAAGCAAGTGTCAGACTCACTTTATGCCTAAAAGCAATCAGCAGAGACAGGAGCAGCTACCAATACGCCTGTGGAGCTTTGGGCTGGATCTTGCGTGGAGTTGGTGTATCCGGAGCTTTCGACCAACTCAAGCGAGGGGTGAGGTGGACGGCCGCCGCCTTACCTACCTGCAGAATGCCACAGGACAGCTCCCTGAGGCATCATCTCCTCTGCCCCGTTTTCCACCCTATGGACCAGTGGGGGTTATCCCGGTCCCCACTGACTCAACGCACATACCTCTGCTGATCCTTGCAACAGAACGCAGATTGAGCCTAACAGATGAGGACACGATGGCGGACAAGCTTCTCCCATTGGAGTGCACACCCACGCAGCCTCACAGAAACCATCATGATATGATGATGGCATCGACCACACCGCAGGAAGACCATGCGCCGCAGGCTGCAGAAGAACACCTGGGTCTCATGGAGCCATCTAGTCTGGCCCACAGATGCCACCCTCCACACAGGCCTGTGGCTGAAGGGGGACCTCAACTTGCCCGCTACGCACCGCTGTATTATGCAGCCTCAGTGCCCCTGTGGCTCCTCCGCTGAAAATAGGCATTGGCTGAATATGGACTGGCCGATTTGTAAACTCTCTCCGCTCTCAATGAGCAGGTTGTACTTGACTTTGCCATTGTTAGCCCTAAGGGCCACCATACCAGGGCCACTCTGCGTTTACACATGCTTAGGAGATATGCTTGCAAAGGGGTACAGAGTCTCAACACTTCTAAATTCCAGTGGTATACTCAATGACCTAGCAGGTTATGCAGCATTGCTAAGCATAATATTACCCATGTCTACCTAGTTCAGTTTAAGCCACGGAATCTGCTTTGTCCTCAGTTGCGACCTGTTCCTAACTTGTATCACTTAAATGTATTTAAGTAATAGACACAAATGCCAAAGCATGCTGTACTCCGCTGTTACTTCTCCTAGCATTTGCCAATACGCTTGACATAGATGTTGCTCATGTTTCATTACTTTTCTTTCAACAAAAAAAAGTGCATGTTATATTCCAGCCATGATTGTATATTACCATGTACGACTTTAAGCTATTCGATCATGCTGTATGATTGTTATCAAGTTATGCACAATAAAATAAAGATTGACAAAAAAAAACAAAAGCAATAGCTAAGCCGCAAATGCTGAACAGGAGAGTTTAAAAAATTAATTAGGGATGTGCATGGGAAAAATATTTGGTTCAGTTCGGCATTCCGAAATTTGGGACTTTGGCACTTCGGTTCGACACTTCGGAACTTCACTTCGGAACTTTGGCACTTCAGAGCTTCAGGTAAGTGTAGGGTTAGGGTAGGGTTAGGGTTAGGGGTAGGGTTAAGGTTAGGGGCAGGGTTAAGGGTTGGCTTAGGAGTAGAGTTAGGGTAGGGTTAGGGCTAGGGTTGGTTTATGAGTAGAGTTAGGGTAGGGTTAGAGGTAGGGTTGGTTTAGGAGTATGGGTTAGGGTAGGGATAGAGTAGGGTTAGGGTTAGGGCTGGGTTAGGAGCAGGGTTAGGAGTAGGGTTATGGTAAGGTTAGGGGTAAGTTTAGGGGTGGGGTTAGGAATAGGGTTAGGGTTACCCTACCCTACCCCTAACCCTACTCCAACCACTAACCCTTACCCTACCCCAACCACTAACCCTACCCTACCCTACCCTATCCCCTAAGCCTACCCCAACCACTAACCCTACCCTACCCTATCCCCTAACCCTACCCCAACCACTAACCCTACCCTAGCCCTACCCCAACCCCTAACCCCAACCCTCTCCTGTTTTGCCACTTTTCAGAAATTCGAAGCACTGCGGCACTTCGGAAATTCGGCATTTCAGCAATTCATTTCTTCATTCCGAAATTCGGCACTTCGGACATTCGGAAGCATCCAAATGTCTGAATTTCCGAAATTCGTCTGAATTTGCATTCAGAACTAAACGAATTGCAGATGTCTAAAATTCATCAATTGTGGTCTAAAATGTACAATTTCCTTGTCCGATCTTCACAATTCATGGTTAGTGATATATTTTTCTTATATCTGATTGATGTTAGCATTGGAACGACAAAGTACGACATAAATGTCCTTGCAGAAATCTATTTTGAGTATACAAAATTAACTTTTTTATTTCTAGTCAGTTTTATTGTCTTATAAATGTATTCACCATACCCTTTAGTAATACTATTCAAAAGTATGCAGGTGTTCTTTATAAAGAAAGAAAAACGGTAAAATGTGTTTAATATTTATTATTCATAAAATTAAAATATTGTAAAATAATATTGTAAGCACATAAAATCAGATTGCCATTTTGGAGTTAGGAAGAAATTTTCATCTTTTTGAAAACAAAATTGTGGATTGTTGGATTTTATCTTTTTAAAGGATCGACACCAGCAACATGGATGCATGAAAGGTTAAACATGACAGACAAGGTTTTTACAGAAGGTACAGTGTGGCAAACATAGCCACTTGGACACTATAAAGAGACTGTGCCTTTAAGGATTGCCTATATGGTTGTGGGATATGGGCTTAACTATGTTGAATGTATGCGGGTTGTAATTTACATGTATTTGTTGTATTGGCTATCTGCCGAATGCAGATAGCTGTTTGTATTGGATTTTTCTTTCGTTTCACGAACGGCACTTTTGCGGGCCGTTCGTGAACCGAAAACACCCCCATGTAGTAGCCCACACACTTAGAGGCGTGTGGCGCTTGTTAACCGATTGCAACAATGTTGCAATCGGTAATTAGAGGCTCTCCTAGGTGGCCGCCGTTCGACTACCGACCATGCGGCGGTCGGCCATCTTGGGTCCTTTGTTCCCTCAGCGGTGTTAGGTCGTCGAGCGCATGGTACTAAAAACGGCTACTCGACGGCATGAACACCGCTGAGCCTCCAGGCCGTTCGGGAGTCCCGGGCCGTTCGGTACTGTGTTCCCTGGAAGGCAATCGGTCATTTAAACATGTATTTTAATAAATGTGTTTTTCGTGCGGCGTTCGGTTGTTTTAGCTGGGATCTGAGCGGTAATCTCACGAACAATGCGCTCAGACCCCAGCTATCTACCGAACGTCCATTCGTGCAAATAGACCGTATATTACCACAGTTATGCATTTTAATACAAATTGTCGGTTCTGCTGCACGGAGGGATAATCCACTTAACGGTACATTCCAGTGGGAGGATCCCTCTCGTGCAGCAGTGCCTGATGGGATAAATGCCCTGTATTGTAAGTCCCCCATGTAGTCCCCTCTGGGAATGCCCCTGGGAGGGGACTCAGGAATCCCCTTGCATGGGGACTTGTATAAATTGTGGAGCTGAAAATAAAGACCTCAGTTGACTCTCAGAACTGTGTTTCGTCCGGTTACTGGGAGGTTTGGGATATTGCCTTGTTTTTTCCAGCGCTTGACTGTGGATTACGTCCTGAACCAGCGGAATTCGTGGATTTAATATTGGCGTTCCGCTACATACAGTTTTGTGTATATTTTTTATTTCCTCTTATACACACAGATAGATTAATACTACATTTTTTGTAATATATATGCTGTAACATTTAATATATTAGCATGTTTATGGTGAAATAATATGTTTGTAATACAATGTATACGATGTAGAGTAGATTATTGTTTAACGTGATATTTAAACAGCAAAGAAAACTTCAAAGCTCAAAAACAAATACACAAAATTAAAAACGTTATTGACATTGACAATCCAGATAAGGATCACAATACAGAGTTTAATGGGACACTCCACTGCCCAAACAATCACTGTATGATAGATTGGAAGGCTTGTCCTGAAGTTGTGGGAGGGGCTATGTACCTTTAAAAGGGACTCCCCCCTCTTCCCTACATTACTGTGATTGGTTCCAGATGTACTGCTGGCCCACCCTCCACTCAACTCTATCTTTATAGCCCTACCGCATACGTCAGCACACCTCAACCGACTTTGCTTATTAAAGGTAGATGACTTAATCTCTATTTCATTTCATTACTGAAATGGCCCCGAACACAAATATACCTTAAATGACAGCATGCATGGATTTAATTTTCCATTTTTTCATTGCGGGTATATTTCAACACAGCTTGCAAAACCTGTATTTCTCTTGTCTGTAGCCTTTGCAATCCTTCCCATACTAACCACACCCAGACTTTCTGTGGCTGTCCAATCACAGATTTCCCAATGTAGCTTAATGAGAAGTCTTTGCAAAGCAGGTGCTCAGGGCAATTTCCTGCTTCATGAGTTTAGCTCCACTGTGCTAACAACCAGGAAGTAACAGGACCTGTTGTCGGATTGAAAACCATGGAGGTGTAATCAGGTTAATTAATAAAAGTGTCAATTTCTATTCAAAGCTGCACTATTTTCAAAATGAAAAAAGAGGACACACTCTTTACATATATAGCTTTTTAACAAGCTAGTGTGCTTTAGGGGTCTGGAGTGTACCTTTAAGGGACAAAGGATTTTTTTTTACAAATGTCAGGTCCATAGATATTTACACAGAGGCTTGTGTGTCTATGTCAATAACTAGCATAAGCTATATCTTTGGCATTCCCTAATGGATTCAATGTCAATTGTTAGCACGCATGCCATCACATAAACTAATATTAAACTAACATGATAATGAGAATAATACAACTTACCAAAGATTATAATACTGAGGCTATTGCGTTGATGTTTTATTATATGTGCTAGAAATGCAAATTCCCATTTCACTACACATCTGGTTTTTAGTGACTGTTTAGTGTCACTGCTAGTGGATGCTAAGAGGGAAATAGATTTTTCAGCAGATACGTCTTATTTTGGTGTAGGCTTGAGAAAGACACAAAGGGATCCTCAACACACTCTCAGGTCATCTTGGTTTAGATTTATCGGGAAAAACACAAGGGCAATGTCTTTGTCAATACCTGGGCTGGATGTTGTCCTTCTCTATACTCAAAGATATATATATATATATAAGGTTCATCTTTATCAAAAGTAGATTTAAAGAGGAATTCAAAAAAAAACACAGAAAAAAAGCAAAACACTCTTTAATAGATGTACTTTGATACAAAGAGTTAGATGTGCAATTTGCGGCAGGGTTTTAAACAGTGTAATGTGTTCCTTCAATATAGCTTTTCAAAAAGAATCTCAATAAAGAGAGACATCTTATCAGCATACCAGCTGTTGCACATAATGCTCTACCAGTCTGGAAAAAAACATGATATCTGTACTTTCAAGGTTGGCTATCACTACTACAAATATCAAACATTTTATTCTACACCCTCAGTGGTAATGAAACAGTTACCAGCATTCATATATCCCAGCTGCAATGAAAATAACAAGTGTTTGCAACATTCCACATGGCTAAAAGTTCACAGGACCCACAAGTAGAAGCACTACAGCTATGGAGAGGAAATTGCTGACTTGCCATTGGCCACGATATATCCCTTTCAGATGTTAGCCCAAACAGTTAAAAACACAGTCCAGCTTATTTCGTTTGAAATACCAGTTTCCATTTTGTATGGAGCCAGCGGTGAAACTAATGCTTTCTTTTCTTGGAGGGTTTACAGCACAGTTGAAACTCAATACCACGTAGCAAGCATGAGACTATTTCTGAATCTCTAGCTGCTGAATTGTACAAAAATCAGGGCCCAGGGTATTTTGTTTAGATGAATCTGCTGATGCAACAAATGACCGCCTACAACAGTGGCTTTGCAGAAGCAGACAATACCATAATCCCTATTTTAATATTAATCAAAGAGTAATGGTTGTGAAAAGAAGTCTCTATGTAGGTACTTGTTTTGACGAAATAAGTATTGTTTACAATTCCATCGCAATAGTTAAATGGCTGAGAATTATATGCACAGACAGAGCACAGGGACCTTGGGGTAGTTAAATACATGTAATCTCTCAGGGGTATAATTAACTTCAGATATCTCTAGGTAATCACAAACACACACTATCAAAACACACAGATTTATTATCCAACAAGGTGGCTTAAATATTTGATTTAACTAGCTGAAGATGACCTGAAATAACCAGTAGAGCTCTCTCTTTTACCCTCTGTTTGTCTGTTTAAAAAGGACTGAGGTTTATGGCTCTGGAAGAAAAAAAAAGTGTCAATGTATGTTTGACCCTTGACACAACTTTATACCCATAACTGCAACCTGTCAGAATTCCTGACTTGTATATACATATTCTTAGGGCCACGCTGACTTGAGCTGTCTGTTTTACAGTCTATGGTGTTTTAAAACTGCAGTTTTGTACAATGGGCCAGCACAATATACAAGTCGTTAGTGATGTCACGCGTGTCATAATGTCAGAAGAAAAAGTGATGGGAGAGACCTGCTCACTGGAGTTTGGTGCCTAAAGGAACAAAGGGCAGTCTCGGAATAAAGGTTCACAGGAATGCAATCAGTATTCCAGCATATATGTTATTTATGTAAGTGTTATATTGCTAAACAGATTGTTGGTAGTTGCAGTATGGCAGAGTGGGTCATAGGATTTAATTTGTAAAATCCTTGATAGATTGCTTATAGTGTGGCAATTTTCAAAATGTAATTTCAACTATAAACACCTGCTAAATTACATCATATGAGCAAACTATGCTTCCACATTGCCTTTATAAGGTTTGAAATGTGTACTTTTACATGGTATGCCCAACCTATACAATTCCCCATTAACTCGGCCAAGCTCCATTTATGGGGGGGAAAAATGAATAGAGCTATTCAACAAATCAATGGAAGCTGCATACATTTTACCTGTTGCGGCAGCCAAATTCATGTCTTTTTATTAATGCAGTTGTTGCCAGTTGCTGAAGTTCATGTCACATCACCGGTGCTATTGTGCTGTTTATGGAGCATGCTCAGTACTTACATTAAAAACATTAGGAGGCTCATGGCTAGTTGAGACAGTTTGGGACAAAGGAGGGGTCATTGCAAAATATGAAAATCCTGGTGACTTGCAGCAAACCCAAGGACTTCAAAAATTAGCATCTAATTAAACTTTTTTTCCCATTATTATTACATATTTATTCGTATTTGTCATTATTTATTTGAAACAGTATTTAAGAATTAACTTCTGTCTGGGCAACAGTTTAAAGCGGACCTGTCACCGTCTGGGGTCTTAACGGTGATATTGCCAACTGAGTCCAGTGGCCGGGGGACAGGCAAAGTTGAGATATACTTATCTGAACTTGTCTCTTGCTGGCGCTGCCATCGTCTTCACCTCCTGGCTCTTCAGCTGCCAGGAGCCTCCATCAGCGCTGTGCTCTTGGGAATACGTGAGAGTACAGCATTGAGGTCTATGAAGGATCCGGTGAGACCGTGGGATCCTCCATGGAAAGAGCTAATTTCCCTACAGCCGTCACTGAGGGCAGCTGGGAGAAATGGCAAAGTTTGACAGCAGTAGCTCCATCTAGTGTTCCTACTTTGTTTCAGGATTATCCATTGACTGAGTTGGAATTTCAGTAAAATTCCAACACAGTCAATCTGAGTATTCCATCTTTATGAAATACTAATGTTTGGAGACGAAAATATTATTAGATAGGGTGGGTAGGAGCAAATATTATGACAGTGAGAACAGCTCAATAAAGTGAACTCATTTTATTAGCCCCTTAAGGACACATGGCACGTGAGACATGTCATGATTCCCCTTTATTTTTGGTCCTTAAGGGGTTAATACTTTAAAAGTTACAGACATTAAGAAATAACATGAGAAACTCATACTTATGTCACAAAGAACCAAACAACTGGTACTACCATAACCACTACAGCAGGTGCTTACAATGCCCTTTAGCAGAACATTTTTTTGTAGCTGATAATGAAGACCATTGCTATTGCCAGCTGAGAAAACATGAATGTTAATTCAAGAAAAGCACTACAGCAGTTAGCCCACCCCTAGCTTAGAGTCTGTGTTGTCTCACAGCAGGGAGTGGCCTTATGGGACAGAATCATTTAAGCCCTTCAATGCCAGTCTACTATTGAGACATTGCATAGTCTTCCTGACAACCAAGAGATTTATGATCCTTCAAGTGATGTGTAATTATTAATCCATATGGGTGTGTGGTCTAACAATACCTGCATCATTCGGCACATTAACTCTCATTACAATACAGAGTTTGGTGTTAAGAGCCTGTAAACTAAATCCCCTCTACTTCATTCTCTGCTTGTAAATGTAGTTTCTCCATAACACATCCATGAGAGACATTCTAAACTAAATCTTCCTGCTATGTGAAAATACCATAACTGCTCCGCATTGTAAAATTAAAGCATTTTGCAGCTTTGTGTTATATAATTAGTAATTATGCTTGCCATTTGTTTTTTATAGCACACTCGAGTGATTTTTGTCATGCTGACTGATTTTTTACAATTAATTCCTGTGTATTTGAGGAATGAACTCATATGAGAAAAATAACTAGAATTACCGGTACAAAAATAGAAGCAAGAATCAAAATGTAGAAAACTGTAGATTAAATGGATTCTATAGTGCCAGGAAAACAAACCCATTTTCCTGGCATTGCAGTGCCCACCTCTCTCAAACCCTCCCTTCTGCAGTGCTGAAGAGGTTAAAACCCCCTCAGTCACTTACCTGAATGCAATAATTACCACTGTAGGGTTAAGGGAAATGGGACATTGCACCCAGGCCACTTCAATGAGCTGAAGTGGTCTGGGTGCCTACAATGTGGACAGACAGCTAGATAATTCTTCCAGCTGGAAATACCCTCAACCTCTTATACATGTACAGTGTCTAATACCTGCAACACTCCATTTCCTCTCTCTGATTACCACCTCTTGTCATTTGCTCTTGAGTACCCCCTCTCCCAACAACTTCAGCTTAACCCCCCTCAACTCAGGAGGAACCTTAATTCTATTGACCTCCACCAGCTGTCAGCTGATATTGATTCACAACCCCTATCAATTCCTCCCCTCCCCTTTCCACATATAACTCTCTGCCTTGAACGCTGCAGCCTTGCTCCAAACATGCACCTCGAGGAGGACACACCCCCAACCATGGCATACTAAATCAGCATGCTACCTGCAAAAATGCTCCCGTTGTGCTGAATGCTCATGGAAGGAAGCCACCCCCCCAAACTAATCTTACAGCCGATAGCTTTGCATGCTACTTTACCGACAAGATTGAATAACTAAGGAAAGAATTCTTCCCACCTTGTCTTTCCCTACCCTTCAGACTTTCTCCCCAGCTACTGAACAAGAGGCCCAGCTTCTTTTTTCCTCTCTTCCAGATGGCCAGGCGTGGTCACCCCAGAAGGGCCCAACAAGGGTTTTGAACCTGGGTACTTCACAGTCCTGGGCCTGCTGTTTCTCCTCTGAGCCACTATTCAGCTCAGTATCAGTCTGCCTTGTCTTCAGCACTAGGGGGTTGGATTTTTCCTGTGACTGCTCCTGTCAATCGTGGTCCAGCTGTAAAGCATCACTGATTAGCCAGGTATAAGACACTGCCTCTCCCTGAGGGCAGTGTCAGTTCGTTGACTCTGGTTCCTGTGTTTGTATTTGTGATCCAGTGTTCTCCAGTTGGCTCCTGACCTTGGCTTTCTCATCATGTATACTGACTTATGGCATCCTCTGATTTTGGCTTACCTTCGTTTATCCTGACTTCTGGCACCCTCTGACTTTTGGCTTACCTTTGACGATTCTCCTGCTTGTGTCCTTACCTGTACTGCGACTTGGAGCAATATCCTGCACAGCCCCCATGCACAGACTCACAGGCCAGGTGAATTCTTACCTGACCAACTTGGCCTGGTTTAATTGCAAGGGTGAGCATAAATCTCAGCCTACCAGACTCCCAACTAAGGTAAGCCGTGACACTATCATGAAAAAAAAATCTCTCAACCCGTCCTCCCCCTCTAACTATCGTCCCATATTCCTGCTCCCTTTTTTCTCAAAACTTCTGGAAAGACTTTACCCGTTTGTCTCACTTCTTCAATTCCAACTCTCTCCTTGACCCTCTTCAATCTGGCTTCCGCCCCCTCAACTCTACTGAGACTGCTCTTATCAAAGTTACTAACGACCTAATCGAAGCTAAACCAAAGGCCACTACTCCATACTAATTCTTCTTGACCTCTCTGCTGCCTTTGACACCGATGATCATGCTCTCCTTCTTCAAACTCTTCAATCACTAGGTCACTGTGATTCTGTCTTATCTCTCCCAATGCTCATTCAGTGTCTCCTTTTCTAATGATACCGCCTCCCTTCGTCTTGTCTAGGTTGGAGTCCCCCAAGTCTCTGTCCTTGGTCACCTCCTATTTTCTCTTTATACCGCCTCTCTTGGAAAACTTATTACCTCATTTGGATTCCACTACTACCTGTATGCTAATGACACGCAGATATATCTCTCCTCTCTGGACCTTTTTTCTGCCGTCCTGCAACGTGTCACTGCTTGCCTTTCTTCCTGTCAGGATTACTGTTTGATCCAGCACGTAGAACTGTACAGCACGGATGACCAATAAGTAACGTATTACCGGTCCTTAGAATGGCCGGATTTAACGTACAAAGAATAGTCAAAAATACTAGCCGAGGTCAGGGAACACAGAAAGGGACACAGCGATGAGGAAAGCCAGGAGTCAGGATACCAGAATAAAGAGAAGTCAATAAACAAAGCCAAAGCCAAAAAACAGGTAGAAAACTATAAACAGGAACGTGCTCTCAGACAACCACAAGGGAAACCACGACAGGGCACTGAGCAGGCTGAGAACTGGGCCTAAATACCCCTCCTTTAGTTCTGATAGGCTGTAACCGGCCTTTGACCCCAAAGTCAGTTACCAGGTTTCATTTGCATAATTGCTGCTCAGCATTAACCCTTCTGTGGATTAGGTTGCTGCTCGGCACAACTTTTCCTGTGTGGACAGTAAATGTCATTAATCACTTTTCTCTAAGCGGATGAATACATGATACCAGGTTTCATTTGCACAATTATTGCTCAGCATTAACCCTTCTGTGGATTAGGTTGCTGCTCGGCACAACTTTTCCTGTGTGGACAGTAAATGTCATTAACCACATTTCTATAAGCGGATGAATATGTGACACTTCCATCTCTGACTGGATGTCCTCCCCTTTCACTCTCCCTTCAAAATAGTGGTATCCACATAAGTCCATCCTTGCAAGCGCGTTGTCCTGGCATCATACTTGGCTCTGGCCTCACCGTTGAGCCTCACATCCAGTATGTTACCAAATCCTGTAGATTCCATCTTAAAAACATAGCCCGCATCCACCCCTTTCTTACGCAAGATGCTACTAAGGAGCTTGTCCATGCGCTAGTAATTTCTCGCATGGATTATTGTAACCCTCTCCTAATTGGTCTTCCCAAAAGCTGTATTGCCCTGCAGTCTGTAATGAATGCTGCCGCCAGACTGATTTTCCTCTCCAGTCGGTCCTCTCACACCTCACCCCTCTGTCAGTCCTTACATTGGCTTCCTGTATCCTATAGGAGTCAATTCAAAGTACTAACCCATACCTATAAAGCATTGTACAATTCTAGCCCCTCTTAAATCTCTTCATAGATCCATAGGAATGCCCCTTCTTGGTCTCTCTGCCCATGACCTTCTCCTGTCCGCTGCTCGCACCCGTTCAGCCAACTCATGCTTGCAGGACTTCTCGTGGGCGGCTCCCTTCCTATGGAGTAGCCTGCCTACCTCTATGAGACTCTCCCCTAGTCTTCAATCATTTAAAAAGTGCCTTAAAATCCATCTCTTTAGGAAAGCTTATGGCCTCCCAGAGTAACCTCTACCTCACATACCTGTCTCTTGCTCTCTCCAAAAGTGCATCACTCTACTCTTTCCTCCAGTTCTGCTTCACTCCCACCTTATTTGATTGCCATTTCCTGTCCTATTGTGTTTTACACCCCACCTCCTATAGACTGTAAGCTCGTTTAAACAGGGTCCTCTTCAACATTACGTTCCTGTAAGTTTTCTTGTAATTGTCCTGTAAAGCGCTACGGAATCTGTTGGCGCTATATAAATGGCAATGATGATGATGATGATGATGATGATGATAGATAGATAGATAGATAGATAGATAGATAGACATAAAGACAGATACAAACATACATACATACAGATATATATGATCGAACCATTTTGCTCAGAAAAAAATCAGTTTCAGGACGGCCAAACCAACCATGTTTGATCTGCTCTGAGAATTTTGGTACCAAGAAACAACTTTAAAAATAGGTTTCTCTTCCAGCTCTCAGTCAATGCCCAGCTCTCAGTCAATTTTCATGCTGTGCCAATGACTGACAAGGGAGAGCAAAAAAGACTTCCTACAAGAGGTCTTTCTGCTCTCCTAAGCATTGCAACCACAGTGCATGCGCTGCATTGCTATGGAAACTCCCTAGCCTTCTAGAGAGTATACAGGGCCCACCCAATACATTGTGCTGCCTGGGTCAAAGAATGAAAGGACATGAAGCTTCAGGAGGGGAAGATATATATATATTGGCAATTGTATAGGAGTACCAGGCCCCACAGCAGGCTGTCTAAAGTGTACAGGAGCAGCAAAATGCCCCCACTGTAAAAGTGCCTCCTGAAACCATGGTCCCACCAAGCCCTGAGAGTATAGAAACAGGGTGAAAATGTCACTCCGTTCCAAAGCCAACACATATAAGGATGCGTCCCCAAGCTGGGCCTATCAAAGAAGAAAGAAGGTGGAGCAGAGGACAGCCCAGACTGGGTATTACACAAAGAGTAACATCCACAAAGTGGCTCTGGAACAGAGGAGAGGTGAGTAAATCTCTATATTTTACATTGACTTCATCATGTATTTTTATGATATGTGGGGTATTCAATGTATGAGAGTGATTTCAGGTAATTTAACTCTTTTGGCCACTTGTCACTTAATGTGTGAATAAAATCAGTATTTAGTGACTGCCCCTAAGACATCAATCATCCTTTTTCCCACCATTAATATCTTGTATTGGCGCTACAGGCAGAATTCAGAATCAAGAATGAAAATAAACATTTTCAGCTATTGCGCATTTCAGTTGGCTCGTGATTCAGCTACATTTCGGCTCAGAGTTTGGGAATTCAACCAGTCACCCAATCGGTCCATATTCACACATTAAA
>OW240919.1:51063378-51084003 GCA_933207985.1 Pelobates cultripes
AACAAATCTCCAGGTCTAATATGTATTATTTTTAAGTTGGTTTTATAGATATTTAACTTGATACATGCAAGATAATATATCAATTATAAAAATGTATTTCTTGTCCAAATCTCTTTATATTCCATCTTATCCCCATGCTCTTTATAAACATGTGAAATGTGAATCCCAACCTTATTCCAAGAATGAATATTTAAAATATCATTGATCGTGCTTGTTGTTGATTTGGAAGGTATATAACATAAAACGTTCATTGTATCAAGTCCAAGGACCCCACAGGGCCCATGGTCTTTCTAAAGCCTGTCCTCTTTTAATCTAGTACCATAACCAGAGTGTATTCTAAACTAGGATTAGCAAAGGAGTATGAGTGTTAACACACAGGTCAGAATCCCTTTCGTGAATCTGTGCAATGATTATCTATTCTAATGCAGTTGTGGCATGTAAAGCAGAATAGATTGAATTGTATTTATTTGTATTTATTTTAGTTATTATCATGGTCACTGTGTTTCATTTTGGTATTCATGTTCATACCAATTAACTGCAAAATATTCCTATTACACAACAAAATCTTAACCAAATTTATTTCAAAATTGTAAAAAAATCTCGAAGTCAGTTTTTGGGCTATTTTACCCTCAATTTTAAAATTTGTGTGAAATTCTCTTGGAACTTTCTCTAAATTCCTTCCAATTCATACCTTAGCAAATAACCCTGGTATCGTTTTTGTGTTGCACACAGCACTATATTAATTTACAGAATTACAACATAATTTGTCATTAGCGATTGGGTTAAAACTAAACATTAATGGCTATAACACTGCCCTGCTACCAATGACAGTGTGCTTAGTCAGCTGTTCCACCGATGTGAAAGTTTTATGGTCTAAGGGATGGAAGCTTCTAACTTGTTGTGGTTGGAATGTGCACAGAATGAAACAAAGCTTACTAGAGTAACGCGAGTGATCCATTTTACCCAACAGACACGAATATGTGATTTTGTAGTTTTAGACTTAGATCAGATAAAATAGCAAATTCATTCTGGGGGGGATGGGGGGAGAGGAGAACTACACTCACTGTAAAATGTGCTTATTCTACAATAATAAAAACAGGAAAAACACGAAAAGGTTGGATAAACAAACAGAACATCAGTTTTATTCAACAGCTTAGCTATTACACAATCTTATATTAGAGGCTGTTATATTCACAGCTAAACACCAAGGCTCTGGGCATGGAGAGGGTAGCAGGTCCAAAATGGCCATTGGGCAAAGCAGGTAAATGCCCAATGGTTAACTGACTGAAGACAAACTTGATAAGGGGAATCTCCACACCTGGCCCTGTATAAAATACAAAACATAGCAGCCACTGGATTGTAACTGGCTGGTCACAGTATCATCCTCTTCTTCTCGCTGCCTCTTGTTGACTTTGATGAAGGGGAGCTATATAATGATGCCTCTGATAAAGCAGAAGATAAAAGCTGCCTTGAAGAAAGAACACACCATAAGAGTGGGTTGGCTTCATTAGGTGGGCCTAGGCCAGTGTGGGCATACATGTATTCCTGTCCCAAACTAGTCCTGGTGGGCAGAGATGAAGTATGCCATGTTCACCCTTTTATTAATGAGTACTTAACAAGTTCCACGCATTCACCATCCCTTCACTATTGTTATTATTGACAAAGCACCAACACATACCTCACTGCGATACAGAGAGTAAACAAGATATACAACCAATTGTTATAAAACAAATTGTGTTTGTTCTATAGACCCAATGAATTCTGCAGTGCTCAACACAGAAAGGGAAAGGAATTACAAGACTTGAATTGAAAGAGAGAGATACACTAAATCCCCTGCCTGCAAGCTTATAGCCCAAGGGGAAATTGGACCAGTGAAACAAATCCCAGAGAAAAGGTGACTAATACTTTAGGTGAAGACAGGAAAACTGTATAGACTAAAGGGTTGATATCATGGAAACATGAGAATTTGGTTAGTGAAGTCACTTGAAAGCCCCTTTAAAGAGATGAATATGCACACAACAGAACAGGCAATTACAGGCAAGATAAAGTGGATATTACACAATAAATGGTTACTGGGAAGCACTGACAAACTAGACGACTAAAGTCATACAGGATATAAGATACTTTGGAACCCTAAAGAAAAATTGTTGCTATAATGCAAAACAGGCGGTTACTCTGTCTCTGTTCTTGTATCCAGTTCCAGTATCATGGGGCAACTTAAGTGAATCTGTCAGCTTTGACGTTTTTGTTTCATTTAGTTGACGCTCAGAAGCTCGCTATTTACATTACATCACTTTTTTTCTTTCACTCTAATACTTTTGGAGATATGAGCACGATTACTTCACGACTGTTAAATCTCCGAAAGATTCACCGTTAACACACCTGTTCTCGCTCATTTTTCTGACGCTGGTTAAATAAGAGTTTGAGGAATATTGATGCACCAAAGCTAAAAAAGAAAATGATACTCCTAGAAGAGTGAGAATTTGACAAGGTAACTTCATGTTTATGGATAACAAGGTTTATACCTTCTCTCTCAGAACACATCCACATCTGTTCTGTTCAACGGTATGGTACTGTATGCACTCAGCATTTTGTGGTGCAAAAAGTAAGCTCAGCATTTTGTTTTGTATGATGGAATGAAGGATATTATCAACACTCAGAGGTAGGTAGCTGTCACACACCAGTGAGCTATGGAACCAGCAGAAATTTGGCAAATGTGTTTAAATAAAATTGCTGCCATAAATTTATAAGATTGACACATCTTTCAACCAGTGGGACTAGATTTGTGGCCCCTTTCTATTTCACTGCATTCTACCTAATGGGTGGGAGCATTCATTAGAACTTTCATAGGAAAATGTTGGAAATTAAAAGTGAATATAAAACTTTTGGTCAAATTAGCCAAACTGAAAATAATTTTCAAATTTAGCAATTTTGGACTAAAACGTGAAATTCACTTTTAATTTATTTAGTTACTCTATTGTCATCAAAAAGTAGTTGAAGGACCACTCTGGACACCATAACAACTTCCTTTCTTCTAAGTTATTATGGTGCGAGGAAGTCCTGGGTGCTGACTTACCTTATGGGATTAAACCAATAACGAGTTTATCCCGAAACCTTGGAATAGTTCACCCGACCTGTCTACAGAGCTACTTCCTTTCTTGGTCTGAGGATTCAATCTAGAAGCCTCCGTCCAAGCGACACAGAATTTTAAACAATTTGCCACTTACTCAGCATTCAGAAAACCAAAACTAGTTTCCCATTCAGCCTATTAACAGTGCTTGGTTTATGGCTAGCTGATTGAAGCCTTAAACAAAGAATGTAAGTAGCAGGGCAGAGTGATCAAGCGCTGTCTGCTTAGGTTTGGGGTTAAACCATTCATTGATGCCTGGGACCTCTATGCACCAAAACCTCTTCAGTGCAAATAAATTGTTATGGTGCTGGAATGTCCCTGCAAAGAAATATATTTTTCACTACCCTCCAAAGTGAGTGCTTTCATGTATGCATGTATTGACGGAACCAGGCATGCCCAAATACAGTTTAATACAGTGCTCAGGTGTTCACGCTGCCCTTTCTCCATTTAGTTCACCCTTAGCTGCACTCAAGAACCAGTATGAAATAGCTCATTGACTGGATGTAATTTACAAACAAAAAATAGTTTTTGTTTATTTTTTCAAAGAAATGGTCCTTTTGATGGTTTAATTTTCACAAAATATTCTCGTTTTATTAAAAAATAATCTCCACCCTAACTAAATAGGCTGAACCCATCCTAACTAAATGAGCACTATGATAACCTCAGCCATAGGAGAAAATGTATTAGACACCAAACTGAAGATAACATATAAGTGAAATGTTAGTGTAATGTGTCCAACCATGAATGTGAATTCAATGGTCACATCTGTTCTCTTCTGGAATCCTCAAGATCATAATAAACTTATCGTAAGCAGCTTCCAATAGGGTCCAAGTAACAGTAGTAGGCCTTCCAAAAATATATATATCAGTGTTTTGGTTTCCAAGCAGGCATACCATACTACAATACTGACCTAGGTCAGATCTCAACTGAGTAATGATTCAGCGCAAGTAACGTTGTTAATACATCTGTAACAGCTTTTCCTTAGAACAGCTATTATTTGATTGTAAGATTTCTTGTTTGCCCCGGGTTCCTGTAAAGACCAATTTGTAATAAATCTTTCTTCAAGCAAGCTGAACAAACATGAGTTACTGTTGCAATATTTCCTAAACGCAAAGCTCAGCAAAACTATCTTATCATTTCAGAGTCATTTGCTACTCTCTTGTCTCATTGTCAGTGTTCCTCCCTGTTATCAACTTACAAAGAACCAATATTTTTAACACAAGGTTCTCATGGATGTGTTATTATCTTGTGCAATAGTTCAACAATGCAACACACTATAAAACATGTAGCAGCACTAAAATATGGGTTAAAGATGTAAATGTCTGTTGAAGATTCTGTTTCTTAACTGACAGATTGTGATGGATTACATATGTGAACTTTGTTAGTTCCAGAGGCTGAAGGATGTTTAAACATACACACAAATTATGTCAAACTAATCCAACTTCTCTGTTATAAAATAAACACATATATATTTCCAGCCACCATTTTTAAGCCTCTCTGGCCAGCTACGCTCAGGGCAGACAATTTGTAGAGTACTTTTGCAGAGTTCTGGCATGGGCTCACAATACCCTGAGGTTACTCTGTGTGTTTTGACTGATGTGTTCCCTCTACGCTTTCCAGAGACTTTTCTCTGCTGTCCCTCAAATGCAAGACACCAGGGAATAATCCTGGGATGAAGGCGAGTACCCTAAAACCAGTACTGCCCTCCCAGATTCGTGGCAATTAGGAGGTATGCATGGGGAGGCACAGAAGGAAATTGAAGGGGTTAAGGAAAATGGAGTACAGGTGGTCCTTGTTTTGTGACCTACCTGTTTTACAACGGCTCACACTTATGACCAGGGGTAAATGCAAGCTATTCTGGGGATTCCCTGCTCTGGTGCGCTAGTCTATGTTCGGCAAAATTTTCCTGAACATAGACGAACGCACCAGAGCAGGGAATCCCTTAACTCCTCACTTACCGACCAATTTGTTCTACAACCGGGTTGTAGGAAGGGAACCTGGTCGGTAAGGGAGGAGTGTCTGTAGTAGAGGGGGGAGAAACAGATACGAGGGTAGGGGGGTAAAAAACACATATGAAGAGAAGCAAGTGAATAAGCACACAAGGGTGTCTGGAGAGTGTACAGACACTTAAAGAGTTGGCACAGAAGAATCCTGTCCTGCTGCGTATAACTATTTTAAATGGATAATGAGGAAATGAAACTTATTTGTGATGTACTCCAATTAGAGAGATTGGGTTCTGTATGCAAAATATTTTTTACAAACCATTTGAAAATTTGACAAAAACAGAGGCACTGCACCCATAGCCTCTTAGCACTATAACAACTATAATTAACTGCTGTGGTTAAAAAGCTTGAATTTAAATGTTTTTTTTTAAAAACCCAATACTTTCCTATGGGGGTTTTACTGACGCTGGCACCAAAAGTCACCTAGCAAGCAGAAAGTGCCCCTATTGGCTGTCTGGTAGACAGCCACTGGAGGCTGGCTTAGAGATGGAATGTAAACATTGCAGTTTTACTAAAACTGCAATGTTTTACATTGCACGACTCAGGGAAATAGGGACACTATGAAGTGGCCTGGGTGCCTATAGTGCCCCTTTAATACTGCCATTACCTACTCCTTCCTAAAACCTTTCCCCACTGGTACTGATAGTACAGCTCTTCAATAATGCTAGTCCTAGTCATCCTTTCTAACTACTACTACCACTTTAATTACCAACACCCACTACTCCATGAAACGCTCTCAGACTTCTAGTAGTCATGGTGCAATGACTCCTACTCCCTCAGCCATACACACATATTAAATCCAACTTTGCCACATGTTCCTGTTGTCCAATTTGCTTCCCTTAGTTCTCAAAATGTCACACTAAATAAGAGATGTCAAAACATTGTCCCCAAAAGTGACTTATGAAGGTTGAAATAAGATTTCTGTGTGCACTGACTGCTGTAATGTCCAAGACCCAAAGTAACTCTTCTACATCCCTACTTCTATTGTAGAAAATAAACAATAATTAGCAGCATGAAGATTCAACCAAATGCAGGATTATTTATTGAGAGCAGAAAACATCAATGATACTATAATTATATGTTAAATGATTTAACTGGTTATTTCTTTCGACAGAGCTCACTCAGCATAGTTGCACCCTAATCATCTACTAATTAGAAGGATACTATAGTCATCAACTTTTTGTTTATGCAGCCACACCTCTGTGACTGACATAGCCTGCATGAAAAAAATGGGTTCATTTTCATTTAGATGTTAACTTGTTTTAGAAGTTTTTATCTCATGTTTTGTAAATTGAACTTTAATTACCCACAGAAGACTTATGCAGGGCCAAGAAGGCTATTAACAGAGCAGGAGATAAGAAATTCTAACTTCAAGAGACTGTGCAATAATGGACGTTTAAACATTACATCTCTATACAGAAAGTGTCCAGGAAGGATGTGCAAGACGCATGCAGGTAGGTGGAACCAGTGCTGTATATACAAAGTGATTTATCTTCTGAAAGGTAGAGAATTGAGCCGTGACACTGCAGGGGCATGATTTGTACACCAAAGTTGCATTAATCTAAAGTTGTTTTGGTGCCAATAGTGTCCCTTTTAACGACCTTTGTAGTCAAGCTTGTACACTCCAAAATTCTTTCTGCATTCAGATTTGAGTCTGCTAAATAGTATACATGGTTATTAGCTAAAGTGAGAATTCAAAGTGAATATTACATTTTAAAGCCAGAGTAGCCAAACTGAAAGCATAGCTGACTTACAGAATCTTTGCAGACTGGCTATTTTACATCTTCCTACCTCTCCAAAATGCTGCCCTCTCATCCAGTCCCACATGCAGGGTAGTGGATGCATGGAATAGCCTTCCAGCTGAAGTGGTAGGAGTTTAAGCATGCATTGGATAGGCATAAGGCTATCCTAGACTTAAGATAAGGCCAGGGACTAATTAAAAATATTTCGAAATATTGGACAGACTAGATGGGCCGAATGGTTCTTCTCTGTCACATTCTATGTTTCTATGGAGCTGAGACAATTCTTCCAAATTAGGCAAAGGTGCGGGCACCTAAGACCCACCAATTAAATTTAAGAAGTGCTTTACTGAATCCATTTGTTTGCTGCTGCTGACTCAGGTTTCCATGGCACAAAATCCAATCTCTCCAAAACATATGTACAAAGGGGCCACATTTTGATCATATAGTGTTGCCCTATGAATTTTATCTTTTATATGTTGGTATGTTTATTTTTGTGATATTCTACAGTTTAACCCTTTAAGTGTTAAAACTCTCATTCTTATGGAGTATTATTGGTGTAATGTTATAAAATGTCTTAACATTTTTATGCCCTCCTTGGGGACCCAATCCTAAACACCGGCGGACGGCATAGTACGTCCCTGCTGTCCTTGCCACCTACCTGCCATCCTGGCCACCTACCTGCTCGCAGCTGACACCCTGCCTGGTGATCGCGATGGGGAGACTTGCCTGGTATCCCAGGCAGTCCTACTGAGGCTGATCTGGCCATCCCAGGCCAGGTGATAGCAATGACGTCATGTGATACCTGTAGAAAAGTTAAATAAAGTTTAAAATGTAAAATATATACCTAGATCATCCGTGCTGTCTTTATCTTGGCTTCCAGTCGTAGTCTCCATGGTGGACATTGCTTCTCTTTGATCCTGATCTTGTAGTCAAGTAGCTGGATGACCACTAATGTTGTGGAATATAAGAGCCTGTTGGTTTCTGTGATGGTGCAGGATGGGATTGTGGAAAATGCTTCATTAACTGCAGGTAATATGCTGTCTGGTGGTTGCTTTCCAGATCCTGGCTTCTGCGAAAGTACAAGGATATGCCCATACCGGAGGCGCTAGAAACAGCTAAGCAAAGACAGACAGCACTGGCAAGCAGACTGAGCAGATACACCAGAGAAACAGAGGCTAAGATTATCAATGCCCTCTTTACCAAATAACCATCCTGTCACATATTAATCTGCTTATAAAAATGTGGTTAATGGCATTTACTGTCCACACAGGAAAAGTTGTGCCGAGCAGCAACCAAATCCACAGAAGGGTTAATGCTGAGCAGCAATTATGCAAATGGAAACCTGGTAACTGCCTTTGGGATCAAAGGCCGGTTACAGCCTATCAGATCTAGAGGAGGGGTATTTAGGCCCAGTTCTCATCCTGCTTAGTGCCCTGTCATGGTTTCCCTTGTGGTTGTCCGAGAGCGCGTTATTGATTCTGGTTATTCTGGTTATTTGACCTTGGCATTGTTTTTGACTTCTCTGTTTTCTGGCATCCCTGACTCCTGGCTTTTCCTTATCGTTGTGTCTCTTTCTGTATCCCTTGACCTCGGCTATTCCTGACTATTCTTTGGTACGTTAGTCCAGCCATTCTAAGGTCAGGTATACGTTACCTATCAGTCCTTTGTGTAACACAATTCTACGTGCTGGATCATACTGTAATCCTGACACATCCAAGGTGTATGCACAGCTACAGGGTAACCACAACATCTCCTCGCAAGACCCACCCAGAGCTGAGACTGAACAGTACTGGAAGAATATCTGTGAGAAAGAAGCATCTCATAACACCGAGGCCCAGTTGGCTACTAGACCTGAAACCAGGCCACTGCATGCTGCTAGAACAGGAAGATATCCAACAGAGAGCAGCACACATGAAGATCTGGTCAGCCTCAGGACCTGACATGATCCACAACTACTGGATAAAGACATTAACAGCACTACATGAATGCCTAGCAGCACAAATGAACCAGCTACTAGCAACAGGCTCCCACCCTGACTGGCTAACACAAGGCAGAACAATACTGGTCATAAAGGACCCTCACAAGGGAACAGCACCATCCAACTACTATATATATATATATATATATATATATATATATATATACGTAAATATATAAATTCTAAAATTCTACATATATATGTCTGTAATATTTTTACATAATTAGGTCATTTTATTAATTACAATCTGAGGGACCTGTCTGACGACCCAGGCAAAAAATCCACAGAATTTGGTTGGCAAGCCCTATATGTAACCCTGTAACTTTCCTAGACACCCTAAAACCTGTACATGGGGGGTACTGTTTTATTTAGGAGACTTCGCTGAACACAAATATTAGTTTTGCCAAACAGTAAAACGTATCAATTTAATGTATCAAATTAGTTTTTTGCATTTTTCACACACAAACAAATATGAAGTCTAACTTTGGCCAGTGTTTTTGACTAAGTGGCTACTACAAAAGACTGGACATACCCCATTTGTAATACCTTGTCTACTTTTGCAAATGGTATGCTATCATGGGGGTAATTCTCATTCCTGGGCTACCATATGGTCTCAAAGGCAACATAACCAGTTTAGCAAATTTCAATGTGTATAAACCCAAAAATGTAGCGTGCTATATTTGACCCTGTAACTTTCCAAAACTCCACATGGGGGGTACTGTTTTACTCATAAGACATTGCTGAATACAAATATGTGTACTTTATTGTAGTAACAGATAACAGTATTATGACATTCACAGTTTAAATGCCATGGAGAACTAAAAAAATAACATTTCTTATATTCTCAATTTTTTTTACATTTTATTCATATTAAATTATGTTTCATATATAAGTATTTGTTTCTCCTGAACAAAACGACATAAAATAAGTGTAGGTCCATTTAATATAAAAGAGGTGAATTATGGTTGAACAAACATACAGCGCAAATTAAAAGTTTTGTTTACGTTTTGTTTTGATCTGAACTTGTACAACTGCTTCAGTCCTTAAGGGGTTAAAACCTGTCTTAAAACTAAACTTTTTTTTGTTTGTTTTTATTTTTGTGTGCAAGAATTGTTTTCTAAGCCCCATTTTTAAAAGCCACACATACCAAACCGATATATACATTTAGCATAGCCAATTTCCAGGAAACTCATAAGCTGAGAAAAGCTTGCATCTAAATCATTACCACTTGCAGAGAGAGAGAGAGAGAGAGCTAGATATATATATATATATATATATAATTTTTTTTTGTGGTGCAAAATAAGATTAACATTCAATGAACTACAGGTTACGAGAGTTATAACAATCATTCCTGTACAAACAGCAAAGCATTTAAGTAGAGAAGACACTGCACCAGTTTTATTTTGTCGTGCTAATCAATGCTATGCATGAACCTCTTGATGGTATGTATAATGGTGTGGAGACTAGAGTACACTATATAGTGGGGCCATCGACAGACTTAAGGTTTTTTTTCTTTCTGTCCACCTCAGTCCATCTATAACTTGGAGTCATTATGGGGATATGTGCAGGGCGTGGGATAAGGTGTCGCCTATGTTACTTTGGATTTGTCTTGTTAGACCGTAGAGGTTTTGGCCTGGCTAGTCAGCTTGGTCTATCGAGGCGTTCCCTCCAGTGTCGACTAGGGGGTTAGTGGAGGTTGCGCTGTTATGTCGGTCATGTCTCATCGGGATCTTGTATTGATCCTTAACCAGAGGGGGCTATGGGAGATATTAGTTGAACTGGAGGCCCGACTCAACTCTGGTGTGGTTTGTTGACCAATGGCTGGTAAAAACCCAGTTAGGTGTTTTGCAGACCGTTAGCATCTATGAAGGAGATTAAATGCATAAAATCTAAACTTTAGGTAAACTTATACAAAACTGGAAATGAAAAATGTAAGAAAAAAAACAGAGAAAAGGAAAAAAGCATTGTATGGAAGATATTTTGTGTAGATACTATTTCCCAGGAAAGTCTCAGGTTATCGCTGCTTTTCTCAGGCCACTTCTGGGAACAAATGGTACAGTCCTCTCAGGGTCCCATGCATGGGATGCGGATGTCGATGGCGTCAGGAAGGTTGGTACCTCTGATATTGAGGTGAGCTTTAGGGTGGTATCTTCCGGGACAACCACCAGTGTCCTTGGTATTTACCATCTGTATTCCACCTTTGAGGATCTTGTCTGGGTGGTTACAGGGCTTAGTAACTTTCACCATTAAGTAATCCCCACACATCGGATGATAAGTGTTCCCATGTCACCAAATGGTCATGGCAATTCTTCACTTTTATTTTCAATAAAAAAAAAATATCAATATTGCTTTGAATTTGACTTTTACACTACACTATATAGTATAAATTGTGCTACCTACATAAAGGGAAGTTTAATTTTATACATTTTCTCGTGGTAGTCTGGACACTTCTGCTATCACAAATAAACGTTGCAATCTAGATGTGTGGTAATAACCATTTCCTGACACTCGTGTTGCAATATTCTGTACTGAAGATGACTCCACAGATTTAGTTTTTTTTTGTTTTTCCAAGATGAGCAGAACTTTATAATGAATCAAAAAGTGTTTTTTGAGAATCATTTGGTAACGATACAAAATGATTTACAATGTGATTTAAAAATGAACTGTCACACTTTCTTTTTTTTTTTCACCCGTTGGGAACCAGGTAAACTGTCAAACTGTGCCAGGACACTTCTGGCACCATAAACACTACAGCCGGCTGTAGTGGTTATGGTGCTTAGAGTGCTCCTTTAAACCAGAAGTGTTAGAAGGGATAACTACTTGTTCCATCACCAAGTAAAAGCTATTAAACAATGGGGTAAATAATGCTGCAGAGGTTAGTCAAAATTATACTCAACTTTATGGTACTTAGATGGCAATGGTCACCCATCTACACAGAAAGCTGGTCAGGTGCTTGCGTGCTCAGGCATTCCTTCAGTTTTGTCCTACATGTGTGCTCTTGCATATATACGCCACTTCATGCCCTGTAAATAAAAAATGTAAAACTACTGATAATTCTAGCACAAAACAACATTTAGCTAGCTATTGTACAAAAATATCAGCGACTTTCCCATTTTAAAACCCTATTTTTGCAGAACCCATAGCTAACTAAAGGCTATGTATGAGATGTAGGGATGTCTTGAACGGTTCGCCGAACAATTCGCCACGGACGGCGAACATATGACCCTGTACCTCACAGTCAGCAGACACATTCCAGCCAATCAGCAGCAGACCCTCCCTCCCAGACCCTCCCACCTCCTGGACAGCATCCATTTTGAAGCTGCATTCTTAGTGAGCTGTCCAGGAGGTGGGAGGGTCTGGAAGGGAGGGTCTGCTGCTGATTGGCTGGAATGTGTCTGCTGACTGTGAGGTACAGGGTCATATGTTTGCCGTTCGGCGAACCATTTGGGACATCACTAATGAGATGTACTAAAAAAATTAATCTTTGATGTTTTTTTTTTACTTATTTACATTGTATGCCAAACTCTCCTGGAATGTACAATGTAAATTTTAAATTGCGTATGGCACTATGGTAAGAATTGACAAGCACATACGAGCGAGCATTATGTTCGACAAGCAGATATCAAAACAGACATTAGTGTGTCCGGAGAAATACAGAATAATGACTTAAATACATTGTGGTTCCCAAAATACATGAGAAATCTCAATAGAATCTGGCTCACATGTGTTACAGTGTAAAACGTGTCCTGATATTTTAAAATATGATACCCCCACCCCCATCCTTTATGATTTCCATATAACATCTGTAGCACATATGCCAACCTCTGGTACCAGCTTTCGTGAACTATATTTTCCATGATGTTCAACAAGTAAAAAGTCTACAGGAGCCGCACTAGCAAAATTTAAAGTAGCAGAGCAGGATTTACCTTTGGGCAGCTGCTGAGGCTCATGGTTTAATCCAGGGATGCCCAAAAGGTAGAACCCCAGATAATTTAAAACTACAGCTTCCATGATGCTTTGTTATTCTAAAGTTATGCAAAGCATCATGGAAGTTGTAGTTCTACAACATCTATAACAGAATAAAGGGGGGGTGGAGTCAAACAGGTGATCTGCCCAGGGCCTTATGAGATATAATACAATATAGTAATAGTGGGGGGACATTCATACCACTTAAGGAAAAAAGCATTATTAAAAAGTGCAGGGGCACCTATCTATGGGTAATAATTGTTGCAAGGTATTACATTTTCGTTTGACAATTTCAAGGTATGACAATTCAAATTCAAAGTTCATAAAAGAAACAAAATCAAAATGATAAAAACGTTCCACGTTAGACAGTGGGGCCAATAATAGGCTTGAGAGGTCCCTCATCAGGAACAAATGGGTTATATTAGCTACATCCCACTGACGTTTGGTGGTGCGGACAGGCTTATGGACTCCAGCTGGAAAAAAGCCAGTGCTGTGAAGAAAATAGTCAGCAACATTAAATAATTCGTGCACATGCCGATCTTTATTCATTTGCAGGGTTCTTGTTCTACCCAAACAAAAAGCATATCTTTGACCTTCTAGACACTGGTAACAGGGTGAAGAGGCTTCCTCCATAACAAGGTTGACATGGACAAGTCTAAATCAAAGAGCAGTATTCAGATTCCATTGTGGGGAATCTCTAACGGTCGCCAAGACTGCTATGTGAGCCAAGTGAGCCCTGGAACCTCCAATTGTAAATAGTCAAACTATTTTAGAATACTCTGCTTTCCAACACTACCTCAGCCACATACCTATGAGGTCTAGCTTGGGTGCTTCTGTTAGCTCTCCTGAGCTAAGCGCTACAATGCAGGGTTAGCTCATTTGCTGAGAGCTTCAGCCAGCGTGCTAAGCAATGTAGTGCAGAGCATAGTTCAGACAGAGAGCTTCTGGGTCTCTGACTAAGGTAGAGGGGGGTGGGAGTAGACTAATACATATACATGTGTGATGTATATGATGCGTATGCAGTTTTAAGGTGTGTTTAATTTGTAAAATATTTGCATATATTGTGAATGACAGTGTATTTAACAAGTTTACTATATGTATGTGTTGGTGTAATATATGTTTGATGTATGTACATATGTGTGTGATTAATATACACCCATCAGCCACAATATTAAAGCCACCTAAATAATATTGTGTAGGTCACCCACGTGCTGCCAAATAGCTCTGATGTATTGATGCATGGACTACACAAGACCTCTGAATGTGTCTTGTAGTATCTGGCAAAGACATTAGCAGCAGATCCTTAAATCTTACAAGGTGCAAGATGGGGCCTCCGTGGATTGGATATGTTGTTCCAGCGCATCACACAGATGCTTAATAGGATTGAGATTGGCCCTTGTCAATGTCACACAGAGCTTGCCCAATTTTCCTGCTTCCAATACATGAAATTCAAGAACTGACTGCTCACTTGCTGCCAACTATATTCCACCCTTTGACAGGTGCCATTGTGTTCCTGACCCTACAGTGTTCCATTAAGCTGTAGTTGTTCTGGTGACTATAGTGTCCCTTTAAGAGCTCTGTAATATCCCAATGTACACTACACATAACTAGGAACTCTGTAATATCCCAGTACACACTAACCATTACTCTGTAAACCCTCAGTACATATGAAACATTATTGTTGGCTCTCTAATCCCCCAGTACACTCTGCACATTATTGGTGGCTCAGTAATCTCCAAGTAAACTCTGCACATTACTGGTTGTTCTGTAATTCCCTCACACACTGCACATTTCAGTTGCCCACACTCCCTACCAGTGTAAGCCCCCTGAGAAAATAGTAAAGTGCAGAGGCTCTCCATCTCCCTTGCCAGTCCCTGCTATGTGCCTTCACGGACCGGAGGGTAGATCAGAGATTTCCCTCATCAGCTCGCTGGCACTGAAATGTGGCAGCCGGCAGGGGAGGGAGAGAGGACCGGGAGCTCTATTCTGCAGTTCCGCCGGGTTCTCCTCTCGTGAGGTCGGAGTGTTGCCACAGTTCCCATGAAGAGTGGAGTAAACTCTAGCCCGAGGAGCTGCAGTGCTACAGTTCACTCCCCACTTGGACCACTAGGGCATAATAGCTATGATCATAATTTACCATGTATTTCTTAACTCCAGTAGTATGCCCATACCATCCACATACCTACAAGCACTCTGTTTAGTTGCAAATTGCAAACATCATGACGTCAGAGGGCTAGACCTAGTCTGCAATCACCCAGAGCTCAATCAGGAGGAGAGGGAGAAGTCAGCCACAAGATTGACAGGTTACCCAGTAGTGTGAAACTATTACAGGAGCTCCACATGCCCCTATGTTAATCCCCTGATGCTAATCTGGCCCTGCCCAGAGGTTAGACACTTGGGCTGGTGTACAGAGGTGGTAAAAGCCATCAAGGATCAAAGTTTTTTAGCCTGTGTAGAAGGCATGAGAAGGTCTAAGAGGTTATGCAAGAAATCCAGGATCTCAGGAGTCTCCATAGACTTAGAGGTGGCCCATATATTGATATTTGTGTGGCGACTCAGATTATCTTGTTCAGCAAGTTCTAGCGCTATTTCAGCTTTATTCCGGGGTAGGTAGTCATGTGTGGAGGAAAAAGAGGCTTGTTGGGCCTTGTATTCCAAGACACCATCCTCCGCGACTTTAATACTTTTTAAGATTGTATAAAGCTACTCCCATATAACAGAAAGGTCAGATTGAAAGAGTACGTAGATTTCATATAAAAGAGCCTTGATAGCACTTTTAGTTGCTGGCATATTAGAGTACTCATCTGAAGATGTGTGATGTAGCCCACCTTTACTGGGAATACCATCCAGTGTATCCACAGAGGGTTCTTCTTTGGAAGACAAGTCTTTGTCAAGCAGAGCAGTCATTTTGGATGCTGTGCGAAGTAGGCTGTCAAGCATAAAATCACAGATATTTAAGGATCCAAACCTCTTGATGGATTTGTTTTTCTTTCTTGTGCACGGCTGTCAGGGCCCAGCTTAGGTACCAGGGGTGGGCAGAGGCAAGCTGCCCTCTGCCCGGAAGCCCACGCCTCCACACTAAACTGCCTTCCGATCCCTGCAAAACGGCTAGGGTCATGAACCAGGGGAAGGGTAGAGCAGAGACTGGCTGCGTTCTGCTTGAATGCAGGTACATGCTGGAGGGAAGGGGTATCGGCGGCCGTAGTCTCACCTGCTACCCACTGACCAGACCATAACAGGTCGCTGGGGTCAGCCTCAGGAAGAGTCAGAGGAGCCAAATCTTCCACTTGCAGGGTGCCTGTGGCGACTGAAGTCTCATCCACGACAACCTCGGTTTCAACTGTTATCTGCCGCTGGGGAACGAGACCAGTTACCTCTGTCCCCTGAACCTAACACTGTCGCTGGGGAACGAGACCAGTCGTCTACATTCCCTGGACCTCACCCTGCCGCTGGGGAATGAGACCAGTTGTTTCCATTCCCTGGATCTCACACTGCTGCTGGGGAAGGAAATCAGTTGTCTCCGTTCCTGGACCTCACACTGCTGCTGGGGAACGAGGCCAGTTGTCGCTGTCCCCTGGACCTCACACTGCCGCTGGGGAACGAGACCGGTCATCTACATTCCCTGGACTTCAACCTGCCGCAGGGGAATGAGACCGCTTGTTTCCATTCCCTGGACCTCACCCTGCTGTTGGGGAATGAGACTGATTGTTTCCATTCCCTGGATCTCACACTGCCACTTGGGAAGGAAATCAGTTGTCTCCATTCCTGGACCTTACACTGCCGCTGGGGAACGAGACCGGTTGTCTCCGTTCCCTGGACCTCACACTGCCGCTGGGGAACGAGGCTGGTTGTCTCCGTTCCCTGGACCTCACCCTGCCGCTGAGGAATGAGGCCGGTTGTCTACATTCCGTGGACTTCGCACTGCCGCTGGGGAGGAAGGACGAGACTCAACTCTCCCGTGTTTGTAAAGTCCATAAGCTCCATTTCCGAGACAGGGGGCGTTGTACAGTGAAACAGGTGTACATAGTCCTGTTCGAGCTCCCACTTCAGGTTAGCAAGAAATGTCAGGTCCAGTCACACACCGGTAGCTCCCGAGAGATCATGCAGAACCTCCCTGTGGTCACAGATGTCCCAGAATCGAAAGTCTCCAGGGCTTCCAAACTCAGTATCTTCAAAGGCAACAGGCCAGGCCAGGGCCATCATAGTCTTCACCCTCAGGCCCATCATACTCAGCCATCCATGGACATTGCTGGACCGCGTACCACCATAACGCCCGGTAAGCGTTGTCCAGCCACAGTTCCCTCCCTACCAGGAGTTCAAGTTCCATCAACCTCTCCTCCACGGGCTGCTCTCCCAGAAAAGGCATCTGCAGAGCCATTTGTTCCTGAGAACGCTGCTTGCAGCTTGGGAGGCTCTTTCTCTGCTGAACCTGAGTTCCGTCCAGGGCATTGTACCAGAGTCCTTTTCGAACTACATCACTGAAGGGGTTTTTACACCTTCAGCAACCTGGGATGGGGGTGGGAGGGAGAGGGTACCTGCAGTGCCAGGAAAACAATCTACTTGGTTTTAATGAGCATTTGGTGCACTATCTAAGAGGTTCAGGGAGGTGTTTTATTTTTACCCCACAGCACCCCAAACACCACACTGCACCCCTCACACACACTCCAAACACACACACACTGCACCCCAAATACCATACAGCACCCTTCACACACAGTGCACTCTTCACACACACTGCACCCAAACCACCACCCTTCACACACACTGCACCCCAAACACACAGTGCACCCTTCACACACAGAGTGCACACCTCACACACAGTGCCCCTTTCACACACACAGTGCACACCCTGCACCCCTCACACACAGTGCACCCTTCACACATTACATCCCTTATACACACACACCCTAGATCCCGTGCATAACTATGGATCCTCTACACACACACTAAATCTCTTACGGACACTCTTGGTCCTCCACACACACTAGATCCCCTACGCACACAATAGATCCCCTATAGGCACACACTGCACCACCTACACACACAACATTAATGACATAAACACTCTGGATCCCCTATGAACACATTACATCCCCTGTAAGCACACACACACTACTTTTCTTAAACACACACACTTTACAACCCCTACACACACTACATCATCTATACACACATACACTACAGTCCCTATGCACACACTCGTTACATCCCCTATACTCACATTCTCTCACTCTCTACAGCCCCTAGCTATACATATTACACCACAAACACAACACTTTTACACAAAACACCACACCACAACCAACTAACTCTACACACATGCAATCCCACAAGCAGGCTATAAACACATGTACAATACGCTTTCCTTACACTTTTGTCCTTTGGTATCCCACTTATGGAGACACTGGAGACATGTCACAAGCAAACACAGTGCAAGCATGTAAATACATTTGCTTGCGCTATGTAGAACAAATACAGGGTCTTTTTTTCATGTGAGAGCTCTGCGTATTGAACCAACATGATCACTTTGAGAGGTGACTAAACACCCACCCTCCGACCCAGCCCCCTTTTCAGTGGGCCGCAGTGATTCAAAAATGCCTGGGCCGAATTTTTTTCCCAGTCCGGCCCTGTTTGTGATTGTGTATAGGTCTGTGATTGTATGTGTATGTCTGTGATTGTGTGTATAATGATATACATGTGTATGTGTTTAGTAGATAGCACCCTAGGTTGCTATCCTTAAATATGGCAAACCCACATAAGGATAACAAATAAGTGAGTTATGTACGAAGCAAAATTAAGAAAAGGGCTTTTGAAGCTTTATTATATAAATTAATTATATTTTACCTTTTATGTACTGAGGTGATTTCTTTAATTTCAAACTCATAGTTTATTTTCACATTTGGTAAAAATTTTATGTGACCCACACATTACTTCCAGAGACACCCACATGGGATTTTTCCCAGTTAAATGGGCAGACTTTCTCATAATATTGTAATGTGAGTTTTCATTTTTCAGCATTCACATATCTGAATGGATTCAGTGTTTAGTGAATAAACCCATTTGTGATGCTATATAATAAAATTAAAATGATTTATTTCTGCTCCTGGGGTTGCCATTTTCCTTCCCTCTGTAGGAATGTGCTTTCCTTCTCCTGACCTCAGTAACATTCCTCCACACAGCACCAGACTCCACACTGACTGCAGAGCCAGCCATGACAAGAGACCACCTGTTGCTCTGCTTTTTAGAGTGGGCGGAGCCAATACGCCCTCAACGTGGGCGGAGCTTTCCCTCCCATGATTTGGAAGGAACGTGAGGAATGCGGAGGGCGTGGCAAAAATTGCTTTTGCCAATAGCGAACGTGAGCCCTCGCGCCAAAGCAGCACGGGGATGTGGGCGGGATCTCCTCTCTGTGTGGGTGTTGTCTATGGTTGTGAATGCGGCTGCTGGTGGAGGGGTGGGCGTGGCTATCGCTGGCTGCTGCCTTGCGTGGGGCGTGGCTATCACTGGCTGCTGCCTTGCGGGGGGCGTGGCTATCGCTGGCTGTGGCTCGCAGTGTGTGGAGTTGGTCAGTCAGGCTGGAGAGGCGCTGCGCGGAGAGTCGCGGATGTGGCGCTGTGGGGTCTCTCTCGCGCGTTGAACCGTTACCGGAGCTGTGCTGTGTCTGTGGGGGGCAGTAAGGAGCTGTGAGCTGCAGGACGGGGTCGGTGGGACCCCTAGAGGGATGCTGCGGCTGTGCTGTCCAGGTAATGGCTCCCGTTACTTAGTGAAGGAGAGTGATTGGCCTGGGCTGTGGGGGGAGCACACTGGACCAGGGGGCTGGGGGTGACTGTGAGCACTGAGGGTCCTACTGATGGCATGTCTGCTCACAGGGTTACCAGGTCCATGGTTTACTGGGTACATATGCTACTTTATCATTAAGGAGGAGGCATTGCATGAAAGGTGCTGCTAGTGCTGTATGTAGCATTCACATTCTGCAGGAATCTTGTTTATTAAAAAATAAAGGGCAGCTCTTTTCATGTACTGCCTGTCAGCATGAAGCATTCAAGCCTCCAATAAAATATAAGGTGGATCTGGCAGCCATAGAGTATTTTGGGTAGATGTGGATCTCAAAAGAAACCCACATTTATTTTAAACTTTTTTTTAAAATGTGTTTTTAAACCTAGTTTTATATGAGAGCAGTTGTGTTTTAAAGTGACAATCCTGGGACCATAACTACAACACTATTATTATGGTGCTAGGCTTCCCTGGGTCTGCCCTTCTGATTTTTGTTGAGCAGTTATCAAGTAAAAGCAAAAAAAAAAACATGTGAGTATTCACTGACATCACACATCTTTTCACTTTGGGGTGTCCTGTAAAGGAGTTTCACATTATTATGAAGCTGATATACTTATGGCTAAGTGGGACTCAGATGTCCAATTTCTTTTGAACTGGTTAATTGACACAGCCTCTATAGATTGGCCTGTGGGTTCTGGGAGTACTCAAATCACACTTACCTGTAGAAATATTTTGAACACATTATAAGTAAGGTGAAACTCGCACAATGTCCCAAGCTGATGGGGGTGGTCTTTGGGTGCCAGTTGGTGATCCTTTTTTGTCCTACTGCTTTTAAACTAAATGACAAAAACCTAGTTATAGGGTATATGCACTATAATCCCAGTAATTTGCTGTAGTGGTTGTGGTAATATCCATCTGTATGGGGCAGGGTTTCTCAACCTGTTGGATATATGTAAAGCGCTACGGAATCTGTTGGCGCTATATAAATGGCAATAATAATATCCCTTTGGCTACATCTGGCAGAGCTGAGGT
>OW240919.1:51084103-51100473 GCA_933207985.1 Pelobates cultripes
TACCTTTATCCTGGGAGGGGGGAGGAGATCCGTTCTGCCATGGAGGGAGGGGAGCCGTACTGCCATCCTTCCCTGGTGGCCCAGTGGTGAGAGTGAACTCTAACCTGCAGGTTAGAGTTCACTCTCGCGAGATCTGAGCGAGAGGACCGGGCGGAGCTGCTTGTTAGAGCTCCGCCGGGTCCTCTCTCCTCCCTCCCTCACCCAGCCGGCTGCCGCATTTCCATGCCTCTGGGCCGGTGAGGGAGATCTTTGATCTCCCCACCGGCCCATGGAGGCACACAGCAGGGCCGGCGCTCGGGTAGCGCTGGCCCTGCACGGGCTGGCAGGGGAGATTCTGTGATCTCCCCTGCCGGCCTCGGTCCCACGGCCATCGCGGCCCACCGGGCATTTGCCCGGTGTGCCCGATGGCCAGTCCGGGCCTGGTTGCAATGCATATATTATGAACATGAGTACTCGGGGTGAGCCTTTGGTACCGTACATTAAAGGACCATTATAGTGCCCTGAAGGTGCCCCCACCCTCAGGGTCCCCCTCCCACCCGGCTCTGGAAGGGGGAAAGGGGTAAAAAGTTACCTTTTTCCATCACTGGGCGGGGAGCTCTCCTCCTCCGATCCTCCTCCAATCCTCCCCGTCGGCTGAATGTGCACGTGCGGCAAGAGCTGCGCGCGCATTCAGCCGGTCGCATAGGAAAGCATTATCAATGCTTTCCTATGGACGCTTGCGTGCTCTCACTGTGAAAATCACAGTGAGAAGCACGCAAGCGCCTGTCAATGAGACAGCCACTAGAGGATTTGGGGGAAGGCTTAACCCATTGATAAACATAGCAGTTTCTCTGAAACTGCTATGTTTATAAAATAATGGGTTAAGCCTAGCTGGACCTGGCACCCAGACCACCTCATTAAGCTGAAGTGGTCTGGGTGCCTAGAGTGGTCCTTTAATAGAGACTTCTGTTTGTGTGAGTATATGTGGTTATACATTGGAACGGTTGTAGATAACAGTAACTTTTACACGTCACATGTCCTTTTTAATAATGCAATGCACACATGCCAGCGTCATGTTATCACTGACACTAATTCCTCTTGTTTTTACTGCCCCATCATGTTTTGGGGGCGTGGTTACCTCAATAACACCTCCAGTGTATAAAAGTGTAGTTTGCTAAGTGCACATTGCCCTGTTGTGGTTCCTTAGTGTCACAATAGTGCATTTATATTCCTCTTGTCTATTCTGGTTTTTGACACTGCTTTACCCTGACCTTTCTATATTCTGGTTTCCTTGACCTGGCTTTGTCTTTCATATATTTGATTTCTGGCTTCCTTGGACCTTGGCTTGTTTTGAACTTCCTGTCTGGTATTATATTACACTTGTTCAGCCCGGCCTCTCTAAGTACCGCTATACATGCCAACTATTCTCTGACCCTCTCTGTCGGGTTCACATACAATATACATGTATATGAACAGCATTTGTGTTTGATTCATGGACTACTTAAAATATGGAGTAATAATAATAGAGTACGTGTCTGAATGCAAGTGTGTACTCGTGGGTTGTTATGCATGTAATTGTCGAAATGTGTTTGTGTGCAAAGTCACTGTGTGATTTCAGGGGTATATGTGTTTGATTTTGAATGTATGCATTCAGGGTTGTATTGTGAGTGGTTGTTGTTTATGTGATCATAAAAGTGTGGAAGTTCAGTATAATATTCCATTAGTGTGGATGGTTGTGTTATATGTAAATGATTTAATTTTGGAACTAATTTCATTTTTATCCCCAAGTCCTCTGTAATACTAAAAGAGAAATAACACATCCAAATATATTATTTGTGACTTTACAAATTTAAAGGGACAGTATTTAAGTAAATAATACTGTACATTGGAATGTTTCAATGCAGTGTATTGAAGGGTTGTGTGAAATCTATAATTAATGGTTCATGTAATACTGTAATTCAATTAAAGATTTGCATATGATTTATAGAACACATTAGAGTTTAGGATTGGATTGGGCATGGTATAGAAAAACATTGTAGGAGGAATTTATGTTGTATATGAGAGAGGGGAAAATGTACCTGTAGGATGAAGCCCCTATTCTTTTTGTCACCTAGTTATGTCCGGGCTGTATGTGTGTTGAGTTTTAGTGTGTTGATGTGAATGGAGTGTATGTGTAGTAGCTTTCTTAGTTCCTGAATTTAACAAACATGTTTACCAGTTATGAAAAAAAATTAATTAACAAGAAATGTAAAAATGCAAACCTCCATCTTGGCTCCATGTCAATCATTGTTAAAAGTCTGCCGTTTTCTGTCATTAAACACAATAAGGAGATTTATCAAAATGTTATTTTTAAAAAAGTAGTGCAAATAAGGGGAGCTGTCTCCAATGGAATGTTTCTACGGATTCCACTGTTTTCTATGGTGATTGCCCTGCTTTTAGTACTTTAGACCACTTTTTAGAACAGAGAACTTTGATAAATCTCCCCCAATAGTTCTGTTTCTCCTCCTCCAATGTATTGTGTAACCCAATGATGCCTGGAATAACATGGATTGTGATGTTATATGCTAAATGTTTACTATACATTTAAAAGAACACTCCAAGCATCATAATCACTACAGCGTGGCCTGGTACACCCCTAATGTAAGTGGTCAAATCTTTTTCGGTTTGACCTCTTACTTGGCGTCTACCTGAGTCTGCTTCCTGCCTCAATAAAAGCTAGTGTATCAGATCCCAGGGAGATCGCCCATGTTTTAAATATTCCAACTAAGGTGCAGTCACACTGGGAGTGTGAAATCCCAGTACAATATGAAAATTCCTGTGCACCTAAATATTGAAGCAATGTTTCTGCTCTGATATTGAGCCTTTATTAAGCCTTTTGATGAGGGTTTAGTAGCAGAGCTGAAACATTTGCAAATGCCCAGTGGGCCGCGGTGTCCATGGGCCGAGGCCGGCAGGGGAGGTCCCAGGATCTCCCCTGCCGGTCTATGCAGGGCCGGCGCTAACCGAGCGCCGGCCCCGCTGTTTTCCATGGAGGGCCGGTGGGAGATCAAAGATCTCCCTCACCGGCCCACGTACTGTCAGATCTGGCCGCCAGTGGGGAGAGAGGGAGGGAGCCAGCCAGCCAGGAGAGGAGGACCCGGTGGAGCTCTAACTTGCAACGCGCCGGATCTCGCGAGAGTGAACTCTAGCCCCACAGGCTAGAGTTCACTCACCCACGAGGACCACCAGGGAACACTGCCTCCCCGCCTCCCAGTCCCAGGTACCAGCGTTCCGGTCCCCCCCTCCCAGGCTAAAGGTAAGAAGGGAGGGGGGATTTAATGCCTGTTTTTTTTTGTTTGCCCCCCTTACACACACACAATCCATTCTAACATTTATACAGCACTCTCACACACAGCACTCTCACACCCATCACACACAGCACTCACACACCCATCACACACACCCATCACACACACCCATCACACACAGCACTCTCACACACATCACACACAGCACTCTCTCACCCATCACTCTCGCACACACGGCACCCCTCACATACACACAGAACCCCCCCAACACACTGCACCACACACAATACTTCCAAATATATATATACACATATACACACACACTACACTCTTAACATACACACTCTGGATCCCCTATACACACACTAGATTCCTTGTAAGCAAACACATACTACACACCTAAACACACACTACATCACCTATACACACACACACACACACACACACACACACTATAGCCTGTATGCACACACTTGCTATATCCCCAATACACACATTCTCTACAGCCCATAGCCACATATGCATCACATTACACCACTTTACACCACAAACACAACACGACTAAAACCAACCTTATTACACAATACCACACCACAATCAGCTCACTCTACACACACGCAATACCAGAAGCAGGCTCCAAACACATGCACAATACTCTTTCCTGGCATTTTTGTCTCCTGGTATCCATTTATAGAGACACCAGAGACAAGTTGCAAGGAAACACAGTGCAAACATGTTTTTAAATTTGCTTGCACTGTGCAGAACAAATACAGAGCTTTTTTCTCATGCTAGAGCTCTTCAGCAGAGCTCTGCGCATGGTCTGCCCTGGAGGGCATTGAACCAACATGCTCACTTTGAGAGGGGGTGTGTTTGTCATTGGTGATGACAAAATACACCTCCTCTGCCCCGCCCCCTTCTTAGTGGGCCGCTGTGTTAAAAAAATGCCCAGGCCGAATTTTTCTCCCAGTCCGGCCCTGCTACAGGGTCAGAAATACAAATGTGTATTCCTGATCCTATAGTGTTACACTAACAATTCAGCCCCCCGGTCCCTCCTTGCCCCCCTTAAGCGGGTAAAACTCACCTTATCCAGTGCTACATGGCTCTGCTGGCGCTAGCTCATCCCCAGATCAGGCTCCTTGACTGACATCAGAATTGATTATCTCCCATAGGAAAGTATTGGATTGGCTGAAATCATCAATTCTTATCATCTTAGCCAAGGAGGCCAGATGGGGGGCAGAGCCAAATGCCACCCTGGCCAATAAGCATCTTCTCAGAGATTCATTGCATCAATACATCTCTATAGGGAAAGTTCAGCGTCTCAATGTAGAGCGTGGATACACTGAATGTCAGTGCTGCACGTTGTGGTGGTGCCCCAGGAAGCACCTCTGAAAAGGCAGTGTTTACATGAAAATGCTTGCAGGGACCTACTATACATGTTTTCTTCTACCTAAATGAGAGCCAGAAACACTCTAAACCTCTACAGCTAAACCAGCAGTAGCTAGTCCTGGAGCAGGGAGCAAAGACCGGTGGAACCCAGAGATGAAGTTAACGCATTAGGAAAAGGTTTGACTTCTTACATAGGAGGGAACCAGGGCTCTCCTAACACCTTAACTACTACAGCATGCAATAATGGTATGATGCTTGAAATTTCCCCTAAAAAGACATGTAATTCACCTGAAAAAAAATAAAAACAATTAACATATGTTATAGGTATTTTTCAATGTATTATTCAATGTGTAATTTTAAAATGATCTCACATGCATTATGCATGTGATTAGTGTAGTGAAGTGAAAATAAAATAAAAAAATGTAGACTGTAATAGCTTTTTTTTTTTTTTTTACTTTTATGTGTAGCTGTGTGTAGCATATGTGTAGCTGAACTGGGGATTTTTTTTCCAGTTTAGCCACTGGTGCCTACATTTCTCAATTTATTTTCCAAGTATCACTGAGTCAGTATCTAATGAATAAACGTTCTTTTTGAAGAAGTAAAACAAGATTTATTTTCTTTTCTGATAAAACCAAAGCTCTATAGACACTAAAAGAATTAACAAAATGATGTTGAAATGATATTGAACTGCATATAAACTGAACTCGACTCCTGAATGTCAGCCTAATCTAGAGATAAAATTCAAGTCCCATTTACAATGGAAGTCATCTACAAGTGGAGGAAATTCTTATCAGTTTCCAAAAATCATGTTCATCCATTTCACTTCAATGCTAAATGAGAACACAATGCGCGTCCTCTATTTTCCCAAATAACAGAAACTTCTAACCTCTATCTCAATTTCTGGCCAAGCCTATACATGTCATTGGAGATTCCGATCCTAACTAGCCAATAACCCCTATTTTCAAGCTCACCTTGAATCCTCTTGGTCAAATTTCATTGATGATAAGTTAGAATACTCAGATGATCCCAAACTATTGTGGGTAAACATTAAAGGTTTTCCTTAGAGGTAAGATCATTTCATATGTTACTGCTCAATGTAGGAAGTGGGTGAAAGACTTCCATACCTTGAAAACAGCAATACAACACTAGCTCACACTACTCACAATCACCAACCCCAGAATCCATACAAAATATTTAGAGACTAAACAGGAGTTGGAAGTTTTTATAATCTAAAAAAGTCCAAAATGTTTTGAAGGTCAATCTCAATTTGTTTTAGGTGGAGTGGAGGTCTTGGAAACTGATACCCAGGATGGCGTAGTAACATCGTAAACCCAAAACCAGTATTTGCTTTAGTTCAGGTGAACAATTTAGCTCCCTGTCAACAATGGCTTATTTGCTCTATTTCCCTTTTTCCATTTGAGAACTCGCAGCGCCATGTTGCTACCATCGCTAGAGATGGAATGCACAAAGCCGGAAAAAGTTACAATTTGCTGCTACTTGGATCGCTCAATGGTGCATGAGGGGCAATATACGTGACTCTGTCTCTCATTGGGCACATGCTTGGTGCCAGTTGTTTAGCCTGTGAATGGCCGATGCTGGAAGAGGTACGCCGCCATCACATGCAAAGAATGGGACTGGGACTAGGTGCTTTGGGGCTAAGGACCTCGACCCTAGTGGCTGAGGGTTACAAGATATCTTATTCAGAAGTGTCAGGCATAAGCCTCATTGTTCCAGTTTATGTTTTTTGCTTGCTCATGCCCAACTCCATATTCGGGGGCTCCCAGCGCACTTTGCTAGGTGATGTTTGATGCTCGGTAGAAGAGTGGCATGAAAGGCGAGGAGGTTTTTCCCGTGCAGAAAATTTGACTAGTTGATGTGGGTAATGTCCAATTCAGTGGCTGGACTAAAGAAGAGAGGGCCCTGATGCACACATTTATTTTGGGTCCACCTATCGCAAAGATGGCAAAAAAAGGTATATCTACGTCTGTCAAAAGGGGATCTACTACTTGCTCATCCTTGCAGAGTTGTACTTTGTACCGAGCAGGGTTTGTATATTTGAATGTAAGCGTTTATTTGTGTGTTGTGTTGTGTGTTTTTATGTATTGTTGCCATTTGTAAGCAGTGGTTTACTTGCGTCATGTTTGCATTTAAATGTAGGGGTGAATATGTGAATAGCGTTGGAGTTTGAATGCTGGGTTGTATACACATATAGACTAACACATACATACTGACACACCTGGATACACAGACACACAGATACATGTAGGGTCATCTATAATCTTAATAGGACCCTGGGCAAAGTATTTTTTTGGGCCCTCTGACACACAATGATACACATGCAGATGCACAGACACACAGATACATACAATGACACTTGGACAAAAACTGACACACATACAGATGCACAGACACACAGATATCCAGGGGCAAACACTGATACACACAGATACCCATATAACACACACAGATATGTACTTTCTGAGTGTGATGGGAGTCTTGGCCAGGCTTTTAATCTTCTGGTCCTGGCTCTCAGACCCCCTCCTCTCTGATCCTCCTCGCTCTCCCCTCTATTTGGCTTGTTGGTATGCTGGGAGGAAGTGATTTGTACTCACTTCCTCCCAGCACTGCAGATTTACACAGACCAGGGCGCTGGCTATGCTTCTAAGGGGCCAGAGCACCCGAATGGGCCCCTGGTCAAAGATAACCATCGGGTGGCCATCTCTGTGCATGGCGGTAAGGGTAGTTACTATGCAAGTTCTACCTTATTGTAACATGTAGGAGTACAGGAGGGAAATGTAACAGCTATGCTAGTGAATGTGCAATGTGTTCAGTTGTATTTGTCTCAGTTGGCCTCAGCTAGCTACCAAACTGGCTGATGAGATTAGAAAATGTACATAGCAAGCCATTGTAAGATGTTTAGCCAGCACAGTGGGAGGTGGGAATTAGTTAACAATGTCACATTCTGCCTATTGTATGTGTGAAGTAAGATGGTCAAGGAGACCCATTATGTTGCCAGAAAGAGAACTTGCTAGAGGCATCTGGAAGTTTAGCTAACTCATCTGGGGAGGGCGGGGGAATTAGTGTATTCTGTGTCCTCACCTGGAGACTATATGGGTCTCCCCCCCCATTCATGTGTTAGCTGTCCCACATTCTCCCACTTTAATTACTGTACCTGCATACTCCTTCCTGTATTATTCAATAAAGTCCCAGTTCGTTGGAGTTCACCTTTTTCAAGAAGAAGCTTGCTTGTCTTTCATTGTTGTAACTATCTAAGGTCTGCTATAGTGCTATCACTCCTAAGAGAATCGCTAGCGGTTTTTAGTTAGATAGAATATCCTGTAATACCCCAAGCAACTCTGCAGTGTATCCTGCTTTGCCTTCGGTTTAGCGACTCCGATAACAGAGTCCAAGCACTCAGGGTAGAAGTTCGGCAGGCAAGCTAGCAGATTTTCACACAAGCCTTCGGTAACAGAGACCCTAGGACTGTATTGCTTCCAATGGAATCGCCAGTGAGGAGAGACGTTGTGTTTGATAGTTTTAAAAGTATAGGCTAATACAAAGAACAACCACCGGCGATACTAGGCTAGAACTGGCCCACCTTCAGAGCCAGAGATGCGAGGGCCATATTGTCACACTCCCATACTAAAATTAATTTAAAAAAATTACTATTATTTTCTGTCATGTATCTTACCTGTGGGAGTCCTAAGTATGCTCACCCTTGCAGATAAACACAGTCCAAGGTGACCAGGTAAGAAGCCACCTGGACTGTGAATCTGTGCACGGGGGCTGTGCAGAAACGGTGCTCCAATACACAGTACAGGCAAGGACACAAGCAGAAGGATGGTTAAGGTGAAGCCGAAGTCAGAGGATGCCAGAGGTCAGAATAAACAAGGAGTGGAGCCAAGGTCAGAAGCCGGAGACTAGAAAGCAGGAACTAAACACGTAAACCACAATCAAAGAACTGACACTGCTCTCAGGGAGAGGCAGTGTTTTATACCCAGCTGATGAGCGATCTGCCTCAGGTGAAGCACAGGCAATAGCCACAGATAAAGTCCAGCCCCCTAATGCTGAAGACATGGCCAGGTAGAACATGGATAGAACTACTCAAAAGAATAGAATCTGCTGTGGCTCAGAGGCAGTAAAGCAGGCCCAGGACATTAAAAGACCCAGGATCAAATCCCCTGTTTGGCACTTGTGGAACAGCCACGCCTGGCCGTCTGGATGGCACGGGGTTTACCCTGACATTTTCATTCTCACCGCACCAATAGATGACAACCAATTAGGTTTGAAATTCCTGAAAAGATGTCAAAATTCCCCATAATGGGGAAGATTTTTGTGATCTTCTCAACAGTCCAATTACAGAGACAGAACCTTCTGCAGCCATCTCTAGTCTCAAACCAGGCAAGACGCCTGGCCCAGATGGTTACACCGCAGAGTACAACAAATGTTTAAACCTCCCATCTGCCAAACATTAACTTCACTATTTAACAAAATCTATATTGATGCTCAACCTATTAACTCCATAAATTTAGCATGAACAACTCTCATCCCTAAACCAGAAAAAGATCCCACACTCCCCTCCTTGTACCGCCCAATTTAGCTCTTAAATTTAGATTTTAAACTTCTCGCCAATATAATAGCCTCCATACATTGTTGCCAGATATCTTAACCTCACACCAATTAGGTTTTGTAAAAAGAAAACACTTAGTGGTAGAGATACTTCGCACTTTAACAACTGTAACTCGAGCCAATCAAGGTGATTCCTCACTGATACATCCCTTTCATCTCAGCTTCGATGCAGAGAAAGCCTTTGAGGGTGTGACCTGGCCTCATCTTATCAGAATTTTGAAATTAAATTACCTTGGCTCTAGATTTATTGCTTTCATTAAAAACCTACAGGTGAGAACTTGAACTTGCTTCACAACTAAAGGCTTGTATTTGTCTTACTTTGAGATAAGTGGAAGATTACACCAGCGGTGTCCCTTAACTTGCTTTTTAATCTTGCAATAGATCCCTGTTGTGGGCTCTTGAAGCCCTTCCGGAGTTTAGTGGAATTCCAATTGGAGGTGTTACTCTTAAAGTGTTGACATTTACAGATGATTTATTGTTGTTTATCAACAATCCCATACTTTTATGACCGCTGATATTTGACTTCCTCCCCACCTTCTGTGGGATAGCTGAATGTACGATTAACTGGCAAACATCTACTTCCCTTTTTTAATACCGGTCCTTAACCCAGGGGACTCACTGATATCCAATTCACTTGGTCTAACTAAAAATTTAAATACTTGGATGTCCATATCCCTAGACAATTGTCACAACTCTTTCATGTAAATATACCCCCCAATCCTTCATTCTGTAGCTGTAGACTTGGATAGGTGGTCCCCATTACCACTTTCTCTTTTATGCAGGGTAAGTCTGTTTAAATTTAGCAGCTTACCTAAAATACATTACCCAAGTCTTACCTCTATTTTTATCAAACAAAGGTAAATAATTTCTCAATAAAAAGCTGCCCCACTTTCTATGGAAGAGGGCATTGCCTGCTTGTGCCTGACAAAACTCGATCAATATAAATGTATTTGAACTAAACTTGCCAAATATTAAAGACTGTAATTTAATGGCCCAAATACACCATGCATTGGATTGGATCACAGGAGAGAACTACTACTAAGAAGTCCATTTAGACTTGTAGCTTGAGAGCCCTCTATCTCTGTTATTGCTCTTGCATACTCCCTGATCTTCCTTACTACTACCAAGAGAAACTAATCCCTTATTGTTATATCCATTTAAAGACTGGAGACTAATACATAAAAAAGTGGGGGCACACCCTACTAATTCATTATTTTTGACAATCATCAACAACTAACTTCCAAGAGGGTGCTAACAACCACCCATTCTTAATGTGGGCTGGTCAAAGGAAACTTTCACTGTATCATTTTGTAAACCTTTAATAGTGTATGTTTCTTAATATATACAAAATTAAGGATACATTCACAGATTTTCCACTCTCTTAGTTTGACTACTTCTAATTGAGGAACTATGTTGGGAAGGCAAAATAGGATTTTGAAGAAGCTGACTGGCAGAACCCAATAGGCTTACTTTTATGTTCCACACCTGTACCCTTATACTCTATCTCACAACTCTACACTTTCTACCACGTTATTGACCGGAATACCCTAAAAACTGGTCCATCACAATGGCTACAACACTTCCCTGAGTTGACCATTGAGGACTTCCTCAAACAATATGCATTCCTAGTCAAATTCCTACCATTTTTCATATAATGTGAAATTACACTAAAAATACTACACCATGCTTGTTATACACCCCTCAAATTAGTAAAAATGGGAAGGAAAGAGTCAGTGACTTGTTTTAAATGCCTTTCAGAGACAGCAGGGATGTATGGTCCATGTGTTAAAACATTCTGGAGTGTGCGACACAATATCTCACAACACATAATCGACCCTCTATCTCAATTACCCTAGATGTTGCTCTTTTTACATACATAACACAGCACTACACACAAATACACCGCTACATTCATACGCACATATGCTATACAAAAATGTGCTGACATTCAAACCTACAAACACTGCTCAGTGCTAAATATAACCTTGCAAGCATGGGCAAATGGTAGATCCCCAGTTTGCAAATGTTTGTGGGAGTTGTACGACACATGGTGATCTATATTCTTTTCCATCCTTGCGATAGGGGCCACCAAACAATTCTTGAACTAGGGCCTGTTCGACTTTAGTTCTGCCACTGTTAAATATATAAATATAGATTTTTTTAGAGGTCTTCTCTGTTCCCTCTATTTGTGAATAAAATTAGCATTTAGTGTCTATCTCCTAGCCAGCAGTCATCTCTTTTTTTGGAGCCTCAGGCAGATCTCTGATACAGAATCAAACAAACATGTTCCGTCATCTAGCTAGTCGTTTCCTGGATTGCACATCCATATGTCACTTTGCAGATATGGAATTCCACCATACAGCTGATTGGCCTAAATCCATGTGAAATGCAATTTGTCCGAAACCGATGCAAAATTCTAAAAGTGGGGCGGAGTCTGATCGCCGAGCTGCACGGACGCATCCGACATGAGCTCCGGCCCGGCGGGCGGAATACTGGGCAATAAGCGACGGTTATCCAGCCCAAAACTATCCGAGGGTGCACCACCTACGTCGGGGGTGCCCCACTGAACCCAACAACACCACCCCGGGGCCTGCCGAAGCCAGAAACGCAGAAATTCAAATGCGGCCTACTTGGGCTGAAGCCGAGGGGAGACGGCCACTCTCCACGTCCACTCTCCACGGCCACTCTCCACGCGCAAAAGTCCACAAGCGACCTCAGCCTCCCCCCCCCTCGGGACCGGTGGGGGATATCCCGGTTCCCACTGGACATGTAGACCAGTATGGAAAACGAGCAAGCCAGCTACACAACATGGTGGGGCAACAAACCTACATGGACCAGCCAAAATGGCCACCCAGCATGAACCCAGAAAGCGGAACACCCACTCTAAACCACATATGTCCCCATGGAAATCTTTGACCGGCTCTGCGCGGGCCTCAGGGCAGCTCTGCGCAGCCGAGGGGCAACTCACCGCCAAGCTGATAAAACAGTGGTCTCGTGGATACGTCCAGCAGCGCAACGCAGCTCCTACAGGCAGGTACCCCGAGCCTCCAAAATGGCCTTCCGGCAGCGCAGATACCGGAGGGCTTCGAGGCGGGAAAAGGCGCCATTCCTCTCGGGCACACGCTCCCACCCGCATATAAGCAATACCGGTTCCACAAAACAAGCGACGTACGCAAATATCCTACCCAACCAAACTCCTAGCTACCAACGCCGCACTAAGCACCTCTTCCTAGCAAACGCTGCATCACAGGTGGCTGTGCAGCTACACACCATGAGGAGACTTACCGGAGCTGATCCCCAAATTGGAGACACCAGGCCCTGCGGCCGCAATGAAGGGACTAGCAACAACAGCACACAGGACAAACTAGCGCTGGGCATAGGTTGGAGGTGCCTACCACACTGCCTCACAAGGGTAATTATTGCTTGGTCTGCTCCGATTGAATACCTAGACACAGAAGCCCCATGCGATTTCACCAAATCTGGCGAGATTAAGACACCTGACTAACCACCCAGTGGAACCATGTGTTTTGTAGTTAAGAAGGCAGTAACACGTGTTTTTGCTTTTTATGATATTTGCCTTAACTGCTTTGCTCCAGACTCAATCTATCTACACTGCACTTAAACATGTGTTTCATAGTATTTGCATATAATCTCATATCTAGACTGTACTGCTAGTTTCATTACTGAATTTCACCTGAATAACATAGATATGTGCCTAGCTTGTACCAAACTGTTTTAAGCTTGTACTTGTATTATCAACCTATAAAAAAAAAGTGCACTTTCTCAGAATGCTATACAACTATTACCGAATCTGTGTTTTTGAATTGTTTGGGAATGCTGTTGTGGCATTGCTGACATGTGAATGTTATTCCATGCACAACAAAAATAAAGAATTAAAAAAAAAAAAGTCTGAAAGTAGCGGACTCAGAAAATATTTTCAATTCAATTACTTTGGCCAATAATTAGCAATTTCCTTGTATGACCTGAGATTTAGCATGAAAGTGGAAAATGAGGATAGAGGCTGTCACACAAAAGCTGATATATAAATGACATCCTAACAATCTGCCATAAATTAATTAAAGGATATATGTGACACTTTAGTTGGGTAATTTGGACTAATTTGATTGCCCAATTAAACCACCTGTGCTTAAGAAGTTGTATATAAAAAACATTCAGTGATCTGGGGTAATTAGGATTTAAAAGCAGCAGTGTTCCTAGCTATTATCATATTAACCAACTCGGCTCCTTTTACCATTTCGCTATTTGACCCAAACATTGCAAAATATCCATTGCAAAAGGTCCATCATAAAATATACATACAACCCCAGCTTACTGAATATTCTAAATGTGTATTACCAGTATTCCTGTATATAAAACAAGTGTTGAATTTCAGTGAGTTTCAAGTTCATATTTATGGTCCTAACATACCAATATTGTTTAATTTTTTTATTAAACAAATAAATGTTATATAAGAAATAAAATTAAGTCATATACTAGTAGCCAGTCCTTAAAAGTCACTTGCCACTGCAAGCCATATAATACTCAGCAGGGTAGAAAACTTGCCAGGGCTTTATTTTCACATAATTAGTGGCAAGTGGAAATTTTAAGCCCAATGGAGACTTTCCACAGTCCAACTTGAGATACACAGGTGATGCACTGTAGTAATATATATTACTGTTGTGCAACATACAATATACACACTCTCATACATATAAACAGATATTATAGGGATTTCCCATAAAGTTAAGTGCAAGTTTGACCAAAAAAAGACAATCTTTCTCCACTTGGCTCTTTTGCCCAAACATCAAATAGATATATTACTCAGTTTAGTGAATATCATTAAATGTGTATCGACATCATACCTGTTTATGGGAAAAAAGTGTTATAGTTCGTTTTCAGTGAGATTGTCAAAGACACTTTTGGTCCTAACATTCCCAATATCAATTATTTCTATTATTTGATGAAAAATTAAATTTTGTCACTTTGATTACTTTCAGACTGCTCACAGCTCGGCCGCGGCAGAATGAGATTCAAATCTAAAGTCAAACTTTTGCTATGGAAGAATTGGATACTCCGCAAAAGGCAAAAGGTAATATCTTCAAACATGGTTCATTCCCTGATCACTGAGTTATATAAAATCACGTATGTCTATATCATGGTCAGCATAGAAAAATGGAGAATTGGGGGTGAAAAAAAAAAAAAGGAACATAAATTTCTCAGCCGTAAATACCAAATTATATACAAAATACAGACTAATGTACAGCACACACAAAACAATTGTTTAAAATTTATACTTAAAATCACCTATCTTAGCAAAAAAAAAATATGGAGATTCAGTTAAACCATATGACCAAATTTTGTGAAGCTCACTATGGCATCCCAGTGCCCCAATATCAGTGGGTCCTACACTCATTTTAATATGGGAGATTAACATGCTAGCTGTGTATTTGTTTGTGTCTGTGTACTGTTCCTTAAGCAGTATTTTGTATAAATCATGATCAACAGACATCATTTTTTGAATGTGGACATTATAAGTACTCAAAGGATAAAGTGATATTTAATATACACAAATATGTTAGGAAATTTTTCCTTTAGACAGCTAGATTAAACACTTCAATATGCCCTTTTGTTCCTGTACACAAGAGGGAAAGACCTCTATGGTATCTCGTGGGCTGATTTTATATGATGTAGAAATCATTTTATACATTTATTTTCAGTTTTATCTTCTTTTGAACTGTGTGATTGTTATTTGTTGCAGTTGCTACATTTTCTGTTGGTCATGCTAGAGCTATTTGATATTGTGTCCAATTCTTAATATCAAAAGGTTATTTAATAGTTTTATGGTGTAACAAGGATGATCATAGATTTACCGAGCAAACGTTATTTTTTGGTTTTAATAATCATATATTTCACTTAAAGGGAAACTATAGTGCCAGGAAAACAAAGTTGTTTTTCTGGCACAATAGTTCCCTATAGTGCCCCCATTCCTCCTCGCCTGACGCTGGCTCAGGTCCGCCTCTGCTCCTGCATAGGGCAATGGCCGTGCTCGTATTAAGATTTCCCTATTGGAAAGCATTATACAATGCTTTCCCTTTGGGGATTCTGGTGACACTGGATGTCCTCTTGCATAGCGCAAGGATGTCCAGCATCAGTTAGGCGCCGGAAGTCCCTCTAGTTGCTGTCTGGTAGACAGCCAATAGAAGAGGAGTTTACTAAAAAAAATAATAATTAATAACTGCACTTATTACCTATTTGTTCTTGTTCTGCCTCTAGGTCAAATTGATAGGGCATCAGCCTTAACGTTCTTGGGACCTGGTCTGTACGTGATAATAAAGTTAAAGCGTGACAAGAACAATGACCATCTAGCTTGTCTAGAAGACAGCCTTTTAGAATCACCAATGTATGCCAAGTTTTTGAGATCCATTATGATCAGGAGTGGATCCCTGGAAATTTCTAAAAGATGTCACCATTCTTTCAGAGCTAGGATAATGGCTAACAATTCTCTGTTACCAATATCATAGTTACGTTCCACTGGCGACAACTTTCTAAAAAAAAAAAACGGACAAGGATGCAAAGGGGTATCCTGACAATCCCTCTGAGAAGGATGTACCAATATGTCAGCAAAAGTGAATAATTTCTTAAGTAGCTCAAAAGCTTCTTTAGACCATATATAACAGTTAACCCCCTTACGTGTCATATTGGTGATGGGGGCTATCAGAGTAGAAAAACCTTTGATGAATCTCCTATAGTAATTTGCAAACCCAATAAACCTTTGAATAGCTTTTAACCCATTTGGTAATGGCCAATGTAGAACGTCTTCTAGTTTACGTGGGTCCATCTAAAAACCAGAGGCCGAGATATTATAGCCCAAGAACTTAACTTCCGTCTGGTCAAATAGACATTTGTCAAGTTTGCAATATAGCCAGTTTTTTTAGCAAAGTTTGCAACACTTGTTTAACATGCCCATGATAAATCTGGATATCGGGGGAATAAATGAGTATATCATCCAGATATACCAGTACGAAAGAATAAATATAGCCTCTGAGAATATCATTAATGAGATCCTGAAATATGGCTGGGGCATTGCAT
>OW240919.1:51100941-51505383 GCA_933207985.1 Pelobates cultripes
GTCTTCAATCATTTAAAAAGTGCCTTAAAATCCATCTCTTTAGGAAAGCTTATGGCCTCCCAGAGTAACCTCTACCTCACATACCTGTCTCTTGCTCTCTCCAAAAGTGCATCACTCTACTCTTTCCTCCAGTTCTGCTTCACTCCCACCTTATTTGATTGCCATTTCCTGTCCTATTGTGTTTTACACCCCACCTCCTATAGACTGTAAGCTCGTTTAAACAGGGTCCTCTTCAACATTACGTTCCTGTAAATTTTCTTGTAATTGTCCTGTAAAGCGCTACGGAATCTGTTGGCGCTATATAAATGGCAATAATGATGATGATAGATAGATAGATAGATAGACATAAAGACAGATACAAACATACATACATACAGATATATATGGTCGAACCATTTTGCTCAGAAAAAAATCAGTTTCAGGACGGCCAAACCAACCATGTTTGATCTGCTCTGAGAATTTTGGTACCAAGAAACAACTTTAAAAATAGGTTTCTCTTCCAGCTCTCAGTCAATGCCCAGCTCTCAGTCAATTTTCATGCTGTGCCAATGACTGACAAGGGAGAGCAAAAAAGACTTCCTACAGGAGGTCTTTCTGCTCTCCTAAGCATTGCAACCACAGTGCATGGGCTGCATTGCTATGGAAACTCCCTAGCCTTCTAGAGAGTATACAGAGCCCACCCAATACATTGTGCTGCCTGGGTCAAAGAATGAAAGGACATGAAGCTTCAGGAGGGGAAGATATATATATATATATATATATATATATATATATATTGCCAATTGTATAGGAGTACCAGGCCCCACAGCAGGCAGTCTAAAGTGTACAGGAGCAGCAAAATGCCCCCACTGTAAAAGTGCCTCCTGAAACCATGGTCCCACCAAGCCCTGAGAGTATAGAAACAGGGTGATAATGTCACTCCGTTCCAAAGCCAGCACATATAGGGATACGTCCCCAAGCTGGGCCAATCAAAGAAGAAAGAAGGTGGAGCAGAGGACAGCCCAGACTGGGTGTTACACAAAGAGTAACACCCACAAAGTGGCTCTGGAACAGAGGAGAGGTGAGTAAATCTCTATATTTTACATTGACTTCATCATGTATTTTTATGATATGTGGGGTATTCAATGTATAAGAGTGATTTCAGGTAAATTAACTCTTTTGGCCACTTGTCACTTAATGTGTGAATAAAATCAGTATTTAGTGACTGCCCCTAAGCCATCAATCATCCTTTTTCCCACCATTAATATCTTGCATTGGCGCTACAGGCAGAATTCAGAATCAAGAATGAAAATAAACATTTTCAGCTATTGCGCATTTCAGTTGGCTCGTGATTCAGCTACATTTCGGCTCAGAGTTTGGGAATTCAACCAGTCACCCAATCGGTCCATATTCACACATTAAAAACAAATCTCCAGGTCTAATATGTATTATTTTTAAGTTGGTTTTATAGACATTTAACTTGATACATGCAAGATAATATGTCAATTATATAAATGTATTTCTTGTCCAAATCTCTTTATATCCCATCTTATCCCCATGTGCTTTATAAACATGTGAAATGTGAATCCCAACTTGATTCCAAGAATGAATATTTAAAATATCATTGATCGTGCTTGTTGTTGATTTGGAAGGTATATAACATAAAACGTTCATTGTATCAAGTCCAAGGACCCCACAGGGCCCATGGTCTTTCTAAAGCCTGTCCTCTTTTAATCTAGTACCATAACCAGAGTGTATTCTAAACTAGGATTAGCAAAGGAGTATGAGTGTTAACACACAGGTCAGAATCCCTTTCGTGAATCTGTGCAATGATTATCTATTCTAATGCAGTTGTGGCATGTAAAGCAGAATAGATTGAATTGTATTTATTTGTATTTATTTTAGTTATTATCATGGTCACTGTGTTTCATTTTGGTATTCATGTTCATACCAATTAACTGCAAAATATTCCTATTACACAACAAAATCTTAACCAAATTTATTTCAAAATTGTAAAAAAATCTCGAAGTCAGTTTTTGGGCTATTTTACCCTCAATTTTAAAATTTGTGTGAAATTCTCTTGGAACTTTCTCTAAATTCCTTCCAATTCATACCTTAGCAAATAACCCTGGTATCGTTTTTGTGTTGCACACAGCACTATATTAATTTACAGAATTACAACATAATTTGTCATTAGCGATTGGGTTAAAACTAAACATTAATGGCTATAACACTGCCCTGCTACCAATGACAGTGTGCTTAGTCAGCTGTTCCACCGATGTGAAAGTTTTATGGTCTAAGGGATGGAAGCTTCTAACTTGTTGTGGTTGGAATGTGCACAGAATGAAACAAAGCTTACTAGAGTAACGCGAGTGATCCATTTTACCCAACAGACACGAATATGTGATTTTGTAGTTTTAGACTTAGATCAGATAAAATAGCAAATTCATTCTGGGGGGGATGGGGGGAGAGGAGAACTACACTCACTGTAAAATGTGCTTATTCTACAATAATAAAAACAGGAAAAACACGAAAAGGTTGGATAAACAAACAGAACATCAGTTTTATTCAACAGCTTAGCTATTACACAATCTTATATTAGAGGCTGTTATATTCACAGCTAAACACCAAGGCTCTGGGCATGGAGAGGGGAGCAGGTCCAAAATGGCCATTGGGCAAAGCAGGTAATTGCCCAATGGTTAACTGACTGAAGACAAACTTGATAAGGAGAATCTCCACACCTGGCCCTGTATAAAATACAAAACATAGCAGCCACTGGTAGCACTTATGGACTCATTACATTGTGATTTATTTGATTGCCTTTTATTTTTTTCTCCTGAGGAAGTCTAAGCTTTTTAGACGAAACGCGTAGAGCTGATTTTATTTGATTTGCCACTATTTGTATTTGCAACCTCTGATTACCATTCTGCAAGAGAGAAATATACTTGATGGGCGTTTTTATCTTCAATTTGTGTAAGTGTTTCCAATAAAATGTAATTTCTTTTTACCATACAATTCTATGCCATGTTCGGTTTTTCTTCATTTGAGGCATCAATCATTTCCTCACAAGACTTCCTGTGAAGATCAAAGAAAACCCAGATGGGCTTGATTTTCATCACCATTTTGTGAGTGCAATACTACTTTAGGGTACCATTTACTAAACGGTGTTTCCCTATGATTGTTCCTTTCTTGTTATTTTTTATCTAGGTGTATCTTATATTTTGACTGGATTGTAACTGGCTGGTCACAGTATCATCCTCTTCTTCTCGCTGCCTCTTGTTGACTTTGATGAAGGGGAGCTATATAATGATGCCTCTGATAAAGCAGAAGGAAAAAGCTGCCTTGAAGAAAGAACACACCATAAGAGTGGGTTGGCTTCATTAGGTGGGCCTAGGCCAGTGTGGGCATACATGTATTCCTGTCCCAAACTAGTCCTGGTGGGCAGAGATGAAGTATGCCATGTTCACCCTTTTATTAATGAGTACTTAACAAGTTCCAGGCATTCACCATCCCTTCACTATTGTTATTATTGACAAAGCACTAACACATACCTCACTGCGATACAGAGAGTAAACAAGATATACAAGCAATTGTGATAAAACAAATTGTGTTTGTTCCATAGACCCAATGAATTCTGCAGTGCTCAACACAGAAAGGGAAAGGAATTACAAGACTTGAATTGAAAGAGAGAGATACACTAAATCCCCTGCCTGCAAGCTTATAGCCCAAGGGGAAATTGGACCAGTGAAACAAATCCCAGAGAAAAGGTGACTAATACTTTAGGTGAAGACAGGAAAACTGTATAGACTAAAGGGTTGATATCATGGAAACATGAGAATTTGGTTAGTGAAGTCACTTGAAAGCCCCTTTAAAGAGATGAATATGCACACAACAGAACAGGCAATTACAGGCAAGATAAAGTGGATATTACACAATAAATGGTTACTGGGAAGCACTGACAAACTAGACGACTAAAGTCATACAGGATATAAGATACTTTGGAACCCTAAAGAAAAATTGTTGCTATAATGCAAAACAGGCGGTTACTCTGTCTCTGTTCTTGTATCCAGTTCCAGTATCATGGGGCAACTTAAGTGAATCTGTCAGCTTTGACGTTTTTGTTTCATTTAGTTGACGCTCAGAAGCTCGCTATTTACATTACATCACTTTTTTTCTTTCACTCTAATACTTTTGGAGATATGAGCACGATTACTTCACGACTGTTAAATCTCCGAAAGATTCACCGTTAACACACCTGTTCTCGCTCATTTTTCTGACGCTGGTTAAATAAGAGTTTGATTAATATTGATGCACCAAAGCTAAAAAAGAAAATGATACTCCTAGAAGAGTGAGAATTTGACAAGGTAACTTCATGTTTATGGATAATAAGGTTTATACCTTCTCTCTCAGAACACATCCACATCTGTTCTGTTCAACGGTATGGTACAGTATGCACTCAGCATTTTGTGGTGCAAAAAGTAAGCTCAGCATTTTGTTTTGTATAATGGAATGAAGGATATTATCAACACTCAGAGGTAGGTAGCTGTCACACACCAGTGAGCTATAGAACCAGCAGAAATTTGGCAAATGTGTTTAAATAAAATTGCTGCCATAAATTTATAAGATTGCCACATCTTTCAATCAATGGGACTAGATTTGTGGCCCCTTTCTATTTCACTGCATTCTACCTAATGGGTGGGAGCATTCATTAGAACTTTCATAGGAAAATGTTGGAAATTAAAAGTGAATATAAAACTTTTGTTCAAATTAGCCAAACTGAAAATAATTTTCAAATTTAGCAATTTTGGACTAAAACGTGAAATTCACTTTTAATTTATTTAGTTACTCTATTGTCATCAAAAAGTAGTTGAAGGACCACTCTGGACACCATAACAACTTCCTTTCTTCTAAGTTATTATGGTGCGAGGAAGTCCTGGGTGCTGACTTACCTTATGGGATTAAACCAATAACGAGTTTATCCCGAAACCTTGGAATAGTTCACCCGACCTGTCTACAGAGCTACTTCCTTTCTTGGTCTGAGGATTCAATCTAGAAGCCTCCGTCCAAGCGACACAGAATTTTAAACAATTTGCCACTTACTCAGCATTCAGAAAACCAAAACTAGTTTCCCATTCAGCCTATTAACAGTGCTTGGTTTATGGCTAGCTGATCGAAGCCTTAAACAAAGAATGTAAGTAGCAGGGCAGAGTGATCAAGCGCTGTCTGCTTAGGTTTGGGGTTAAACCATTCATTGATGCCTGGGACCTCTATGCACCAAAACCTCTTCAGTGCAAATAAATTGTTATGGTGCTGGAATGTCCCTGCAAAGAAATATATTTTTCACTACCCTCCAAAGTGAGTGCTTTCATGTATGCATGTATTGACGGAACCAGGCATGCCCAAATACCCTTTAATACAGTGCTCAGGTGTTCACGCTGCCCTTTCTCCATTTAGTTCACCCTTACCTGCACTCAAGAACCAGTATGAAATAGCTCATTGACTGGATGTAATTTACAAACAAAAAATAGTTTAGTTTTTTTTCAAAGAAATGGTCCTTTTGATGGTTTAATTTTCACAAAATATTCTCGTTTTATTAAAAAATAATCTCCACCCTAACTAAATAGGCTGAACCCATCCTAACTAAATGAGCGCTATGATAACCTCAGCCATAGGAGAAAATGTATTAGACACCAAACTGAAGATAACATATAAGTGAAATGTTAGTGTAATGTGTCCAACCATGAATGTGAATTCAATGGTCACATCTGTTCTCTTCTGGAATCCTCAAGATCATAAAAAACTTATCGTAAGCAGCTTCCAATAGGGTCCAAGTAACAGTAGTAGGCCTTCCAAAAATATATATATCAGTGTTTTGGTTTCCAAGCAGGCATACCATACTACAATACTGACCTAGGTCAGATCTCAACTGAGTAATGATTCAGGGCAAGTAACGTTGCTAATACATCTGTAACAGCTTTTCCTTAGAACAGCTATTATTTGATTAAAAGATTTCTTGTTTGCCCCGGGTTCCTGTAAAGACCAATTTGTAATAAATCTTTCTTCAAGCAAGCTGAACAAACATGAGTTACTGTTGCAATATTTCCTAAACGCAAAGCTCAGCAAAACTATCTTATCATTTCAGAGTCATTTGCTACTCTCTTGTCTCATTGTCAGCGTTCCTCCCTGTTATCAACTTACAAAGAACCAATATTTTTAACACAAGGTTCTCATGGATGTGTTATTATCTTGTGCAATAGTTCAACAATGCAACACACTATAAAACATGTAGCAGCACTAAAATATGGGTTAAAGATGTAAATGTCTGTTGAAGATTCTGTTTCTTAACTGACAGATTGTGATGGATTACATATGTGAACTTTGTTAGTTCCAGAGGCTGAAGGATGTTTAAACATACACACAAATTATGTCAAACTAATCCAACTTCTCTGTTATAAAATAAACACATATATATTTCCAGCCACCATTTTTAAGCCTCTCTGGCCAGCTACGCTCAGGGCAGACGATTTGTAGAGTACTTTTGCAGAGTTCTGGCATGGGCTCACAATACCCTGAGGTTACTCTGTGTGTTTTGACTGATGTGTTCCCTCTACGCTTTCCAGAGACTTTTCTCTGCTGTCCCTCAAATGCAAGACACCAGGGAATAATCCTGGGATGAAGGCGAGTACCCTAAAACCAGTACTGCCCTCCCAGACTCGTGGCAATTAGGAGGTATGCATGGGGAGGCACAGAAGGAAATTGAAGGGGTTAAGAAAAAGGAAAATGGAGTACAGGTGGTCCTTGTTTTGTGACCTACCTGTTTTACAACGGCTCACACTTATGACCAGGGGTAAATGCAAGCTATTCTGGGGATTCCCTGCTCTGGTGCGCTAGTCTATGTTCGGCGAAATTTTCCTGAACATAGACGAACGCACCAGAGCAGGGAATCCCTTAACTCCTCACTTACCGACCAATTTGTTCTACAACCGGGTTGTAGGAAGGGAACCTGGTCGGTAAGGGAGGAGTGTCTGTAGTAGAGGGGGGAGAAACAGATACGAGGGTAGGGGGGTAAAAAACACATATGAAGAGAAGCAAGTGAATAAGCACACAAGGGTGTCTGGAGAGTGTACAGACACTTAAAGAGTTGGCACAGAAGAATCCTGTCCTGCTGCGTATAACTATTTTAAATGGATAATGAGGAAATGAAACTTATTTGTGATGTACTCCAATTAGAGAGATTGGGTTCTGTATGCAAAATATTTTTTACAAACCATTTGAAAATTTGACAAAAACAGAGGCACTGCACCCATAGCCTCTTAGCACTATAACAACTATAATTAACTGCTGTGGTTAAAAAGCTTGAATTTAAATGTTTTTTTTTAAAAACCCAATACTTTCCTATGGGGGTTTTACTGACGCTGGCACCAAAAGTCACCTAGCAAGCAGAAAGTGCCCCTATTGGCTGTCTGGTAGACAGCCACTGGAGGCTGGCTTAGAGATGGAATGTAAACATTGCAGTTTTACTAAAACTGCAATGTTTTACATTGCACGACTCAGGGAAATAGGGACACTATGAAGTGGCCTGGGTGCCTATAGTGCCCCTTTAATACTGCCATTACCTACTCCTTCCTAAAACCTTTCCCCACTGGTACTGATAGTACAGCTCTTCAATAATGCTAGTCCTAGTCATCCTTTCTAACTACTACTACCACTTTAATTACCAACACCCACTACTCCATGAAACGCTCTCAGACTTCTAGTAGTCATGGTGCAATGACTCCTACTCCCTCAGCCATACACACATATTAAATCCAACTTTGCCACATGTTCCTGTTGTCCAATTTGCTTCCCTTAGTTCTCAAAATGTCACACTAAATAAGAGATGTCAAAACATTGTCCCCAAAAGTGACTTATGAAGGTTGAAATAAGATTTCTGTGTGCACTGACTGCTGTAATGTCCAAGACCCAAAGTAACTCTTCTACATCCCTACTTCTATTGTAGAAAATAAACAATAATTAGCAGCATGAAGATTCAACCAAATGCAGGATTATTTATTGAGAGCAGAAAACATCAATGATACTATAATTATATGTTAAATGATTTAACTGGTTATTTCTTTCGACAGAGCTCACTCAGCATAGTTGCACCCTAATCATCTACTAATTAGAAGGATACTATAGTCATCAACTTTTTGTTTATGCAGCCACACCTCTGTGACTGACATAGCCTGCATGAAAAAAATGGGTTCATTTTCATTTAGATGTTAACTTGTTTTAGAAGTTTTTATCTCATGTTTTGTAAATTGAACTTTAATTACCCACAGAAGACTTATGCAGGGCCAAGAAGGCTATTAACAGAGCAGGAGATAAGAAATTCTAACTTCAAGAGACTGTGCAATAATGGACGTTTAAACATTACATCTCTATACAGAAAGTGTCCAGGAAGGATGTGCAAGATGCATGCAGGTAGGTGGAACCAGTGCTGTATATACAAAGTGATTTATCTTCTGAAAGGTAGAGAATTGAGCCGTGACACTGCAGGGGCATGATTTGTACACCAAAGTTGAATTAATCTAAAGTTGTTTTGGTGCCAATAGTGTCCCTTTAACGACCTTTGTAGTCAAGCTTGTACACTCCAAAATTCTTTCGGCATTCAGATTTGATTATGCTAAATAGTATACATGGTTATTAGCTAAAGTGAGAATTCAAAGTGAATATTACATTTTAAAGCCAGAGTAGCCAAACTGAAAGGATAGCTGACTTACAGAATCTTTGCAGACTGGCTATTTTACATCTTCCTACCTCTCCAAAATGCTGCCCTCTCATCCAGTCCCACATGCAGGGTAGTGGATGCATGGAATAGCCTTCCAGCTGAAGTGGTAGGAGTTTAAGCATGCATTGGATAGGCATAAGGCTATCCTAGACTTAAGATAAGGCCAGGGACTAATTAAAAATATTTCGAAATATTGGACAGACTAGATGGGCCGAATGGTTCTTCTCTGTCACATTCTATGTTTCTATGGAGCTGAGACAATTCTTCCAAATTAGGCAAAGGTGCGGGCACCTAAGACCCACCAATTAAATTTAAGAAGTGCTTTACTGAATCCATTTGTTTGCTGCTGCTGACTCAGATTTCCATGGCACAAAATCCAATCTCTCCAAAACATATGTACAAAGGGGCCACATTTTGATCATATAGTGTTGCCCTATGAATTTTATCTTTTATATGTTGGTATGTTTATTTTTGTGATATTCTACAGTGTAACCCTTTAAGTGTTAAAACTCTCATTCTTATGGAGTATTATTGGTGTAATGTTATAAAATATCTTAACATTTTTATGCCCTCCGTGGGGACCCAATCCTAAACACCGGCGGACGGCATAGTACGTCCCTGCTGTCCTTGCCACCTACCTGCCATCCTGGCCACCTACCTGCTCGCAGCTGACACCCTGCCTGGTGATCGCGATGGGGAGACTTGCCTGGTATCCCAGGCAGTCCTCCTGAGGCTGATCTGGCCCTCCCAGGCCAGGTGATAGCAATGACGTCATGTGATACCTGTAGAAAAGTTAAATAAAGTTTAAAATGTAAAATATATACCTAGATCATATATATATATATATCTTTGATCTTTCCACCTCTGTTAAGTTGATCCAGCTTACTAACTTCTTTCTGTGCTGTCTTTATCTTGGCTTCCAGTCGTAGTCTCCATGGTGGACATTGCTTCTCTTTGAGCCTGATCTAGCTGGAGGACCACTAATGTTGTGGAATATAAGAGCCTGTTGGTTTCTGTGATGGTGCAGGATGGGATTGTGGAAAATGCTTCATTAACTGCAGGTAATATGCTATCTGGTGGTTGCTTTCCAGATCCTGGCTTCTGCGGAAGTACAAGGATATGCCCATACCGGAGGCGCTAGAAACAGCTAAGCAAAGACGGACAGCACTGGCAAGCAGACTGAGCAGATACACCAGAGAAACAGAGGCTAAGATTATCAATGCCCTCTTTACCAAATAACCATCCTGTCACATATTAATCCGCTTATAAAAATGTGGTTAATGGCATTTACTGTCCACACAGGAAAAGTTGTGCCGAGCAGCAACCAAATCCACAGAAGGGTTAATGCTGAGCAGCAATTATGCAAATGCAAACCTGGTAACTTTTTTGGGATCAAAGGCTGGTTAATTTGTATCAGATCTAGAGGAGAGGTATTTAGGCCCAGTTCTCATCCTGCTCAGTGCCCTGTCATGGTTTCCCTTGTGGTTGTCCGAGAGCACGTTATTGATTCTGATAATTCTGGTTATTTGACTTTGGCATTGTTTTTGACTTCCCTGTTTTCTGGCATCCCTGACTACTGGCTTTTCCTTATCGTTGTGTCTCTTTCTGTATCCCTTGACCTCGGCTATTCCTGACTATTCTTTGGTAAGTTAGTCCGGCCATTCTAAGGTCCGGTATACGTTACCTATCAGTCCTCTGTGTTACACAATTCTACGTGCTGGATCATTCTGTAATCCTGACACATCCAAGGTGTATGCACAGCTACAGGGTAACCACAACATCTCCTCGCAAGACCCACCCAGAGCTGAGACTGAACAGTACTGGAAGAATATCTGTGAGAAAGAAGCATCTCATAACACCGAGGCCCAGTGGCTACTAGACCTGAAACCAGGCCACTGCATGCTGCTAGAACAGGAAGATATCCAACAGAGAGCAGCACACATGAAGAGCTGGTCAGCCCCAGGACCTGACATGATCCACAACTACTGGATAAAGACGTTAACAGCACTACATGAATGCCTAGCAGCACAAATGAACCAGCTACTAGCAACAGGCTCCCACCCTGACTGGCTAACACAAGGCAGAACAATACTGGTCATAAAGGACCCTCACAAGGGAACAGCACCATCCAACTACTATATATATATATATATATGTATGTGTATATATATAAATTCTAAAATTCTACGTATATATGTCTGTAATATTTTTACATAATTAGGCCATTTTATTAATTACAATCTGAGGGATCTGTCTGACGACCCAGGCAAAAAATCCACAGAATTTGGTTGGCAAGCCCTATATGTAACCCTGTAACTTTCCTAGACACCCTAAAACCTGTACATGGGGGGTACTGTTTTATTTAGGAGACTTCGCTGAACACAAATATTAGTTTTGCCAAACAGTAAAACGTATCAATTTAATGTATCAAATTAGTTTTTTGCATTTTTCACACACAAACAAATATGAAGTCTAACTTTGGCCAGTGCTTTTGACTAAGTGGCTACTACAAAAGACTGGACATACCCCATTTGTAATACCTTGTCTACTTTTGCAAATGGTATGCTATCATGGGGGTAATTCTCATTCCTGGGCTACCATATGGTCTCAAAGGCAACATAACCAGTTTAGCAAATTTCAATGTGTATAAACCAAAAAATGTAGCGTGCTATATTTGACCCTGTAACTTTCCAAAACTCCACATGGGGGGTACTGTTTTACTCATAAGACATTGCTGAATACAAATATGTGTACTTTATTGTAGTAACAGATAACAGTATTATGACATTCACAGTTTAAATGCCATGGAGAACTAAAAAAATAACATTTCTTATATTCTCAAATTTTTTTACATTTTATTCATATTAAATTATGTTTCATATATAAGTATTTGTTTCTCCTGAACAAAACGACATAAAATAAGTGTAGGTCCATTTAATATAAAAGAGGTGAATTATGGTTGAACAAACATACAGCGCAAATTAAAAGTTTTGTTTACGTTTTGTTTTGATCTGAACTTGTACAACTGCTTCAGTCCTTAAGGGGTTAAAACCTGTCTTAAAACTAAACTTTTTTTTGTTTGTTTTTATTTTTGTGTGCAAGAATTGTTTTCTAAGCCCCATTTTTAAAAGCCACACATACCAAACCGATATATACATTTAGCATAGCCAATTTCCAGGAAACTCATAAGCTGAGAAAAGCTTGCATCTAAATCATTACCACTTGCAGAGAGAGAGAGAGAGAGAGCTAGATATATATATATATAATTTTTTTTTGTGGTGCAAAATAAGATTAACATTCAATGAACTACAGGTTACGAGAGTTATAACAATCATTCCTGTACAAACAGCAAAGCATTTAAGTAGAGAAGACACTGCACCAGTTTTATTTTGTCGTGCTAATCAATGCTATGCATGAACCTCTTGATGGTATGTATAATGGTGTGGAGACTAGAGTACACTATATAGTGGGGCCATCGACAGACTTAAGGTTTTTTTTTCTTTCTGTCCACCTCAGTCCATCTATAACTTGGAGTCATTATGGGGATATGTGCAGGGCGTGGGATAAGGTGTCGCCTATGTTACTTTGGATTTGTCTTGTTAGACCGTAGAGGTTTTGGCCTGGCTAGTCAGCTTGGTCTATCGAGGCGTTCCCTCCAGTGTCGACTAGGGGGTTAGTGGAGGTTGCGCTGTTATGTCAGTCATGTCTCATCGGGATCTTGTATTGATCCCTAACCAGAGGGGGCTATGGGAGATATTAGTTGAACTGGAGGCCCGACTCAACTCTGGTGTGGTTTGTTGACCAATGGCTGGTAAAAACCCAGTTAGGTGTTTTGCAGACCGTTAGCATCTATGAAGGAGATTAAATGCATAAAATCTAAACTTTAGGTAAACTTATACAAAACTGGAAATGAAAAATGTAAGAAAAAAAACAGAGAAAAGGAAAAAAGCATTGTATGGAAGATATTTTGTGTAGATACTATTTCCCAGGAAAGTCTCAGGTTATCGCTGCTTTTCTCAGGCCACTTCTGGGAACAAATGGTACAGTCCTCTCAGGGTCCCATGCATGGGATGCGGATGTCGATGGCGTCAGGAAGGTTGGTACCTCTGATATTGAGGTGAGCTTTAGGATGGTATCTTCCGGGACAACCACCAGTGTCCTTGGTATTTACCATCTGTATTCCACCTTTGAGGATCTTGTCTGGGTGGTTACAGGGCTTAGTAACTTTCACCATTAAGTAATCCCCACACATCGGATGATAAGTGTTCCCATGTCACCAAATGGTCATGGCAATTCTTCACTTTTATTTTCAATAAAAAAAAAATATCAATATTGCTTTGAATTTGACTTTTACACTACACTATATAGTATAAATTGTGCTACCTACATAAAGGGAAGTTTAATTTTATACATTTTCTCGTGGTAGTCTGGACACTTCTGCTATCACAAATAAACGTTGCAATCTAGATGTGTGGTAATAACCATTTCCTGACACTCGTGTTGCAATATTCTGTACTGAAGATGACTCAACAGATTTAGTTTTTTTTTGTTTTTCCAAGATGAGCAGAACTTTATAATGAATCAAAAAGTGTTTTTTGAGAATCATTTGGTAACGATACAAAATGATTTACAATGTGATTTAAAAATGAACTGTCACACTTTCTTTTTTTTTTTCACCCGTTGGGAACCAGGTAAACTGTCAAACTGTGCCAGGACACTTCTGGCACCATAAACACTACAGCCGGCTGTAGTGGTTATGGTGCTTAGAGTGCTCCTTTAAACCAGAAGTGTTAGAAGGGATAACTACTTGTTCCATCACCAAGTAAAAGCTATTAAACAATGGGGTAAATAATGCTGCAGAGGTTAGTCAAAATTATACTCAACTTTATGGTACTTAGATGGCAATGGTCACCCATCTACACAGAAAGCTGGTCAGGTGCTTGCGTGCTCAGGCATTCCTTCAGTTTTGTCCTACATGTGTGCTCTTGCATTTATACGCCACTTCATGCCCTGTAAATAAAAAATGTAAAACTACTGATAATTCTAGCACAAAACAACATTTAGCTAGCTATTGTACAAAAATATCAGCGACTTTCCCATTTTAAAACCCTATTTTTGCAGAACCCATAGCTAACTAAAGGCTATGTATGAGATGTAGGGATGTCTTGAACGGTTCGCCGAACGATTCGCCACGGACGGCGAACATATGACCCTGTACCTCACAGTCAGCAGACACATTCCAGCCAATCAGCAGCAGACCCTCCCTCCCAGACCCTCCCACCTCCTGGACAGCATCCATTTTGAAGCTGCATTCTTAGTGAGCTGTCCAGGAGGTGGGAGGGTCTGGAAGGGAGGGTCTGCTGCTGATTGGCTGGAATGTGTCTGCTGACTGTGAGGTACAGGGTCATATGTTTGCCGTTCGGCGAACCATTTGGGACATCACTAATGAGATGTACTAAAAAAATTAATCTTTGATGTTTTTTTTTTACTTATTTACATTGTATGCCAAACTCTCCTGGAATGTACAATGTAAATTTTAAATTGCGTATGGCACTATGGTAAGAATTGACAAGCACATACGAGCGAGCATTATGTTCGACAAGCAGATATCAAAACAGACATTAGTGTGTCCGGAGAAATACAGAATAATGACTTAAATACATTGTGGTTCCCAAAATACATGAGAAATCTCAATAGAATCTGGCTCACATGTGTTACAGTGTAAAACGTGTCCTGATATTTTAAAATATGATACCCCCACCCCCATCCTTTATGATTTCCATATAACATCTGTAGCACATATGCCAACCTCTGGTACCAGCTTTCGTGAACTATATTTTCCATGATGTTCAACAAGTAAAAAGTCTACAGGAGCCGCACTAGCAAAATTTAAAGTAGCAGAGCAGGATTTACCTTTGGGCAGCTGCTGAGGCTCATGGTTTAATCCAGGGATGCCCAAAAGGTAGAACCCCAGATAATTTAAAACTACAGCTTCCATGATGCTTTGTTATTCTAAAGTTATGCAAAGCATCATGGAAGTTGTAGTTCTACAACATCTATAACAGAATAACGGGGGGGTGGAGTCAAACAGGTGATCTGCCCAGGGCCTTATGAGATATAATACAATATAGTAATAGTGGGGGGACATTCATACCACTTAAGGAAAAAAGCATTATTAAAAAGTGCAGGGGCACCTATCTATGGGTAATAATTGTTGCAAGGTATTACATTTTCGTTTGACAATTTCAAGGTATGACAATTCAAATTCAAAGTTCATAAAAGAAACAAAATCAAAATGATAAAAACGTTCCACGTTAGACAGTGGGGCCAATAATAGGCATGAGAGGTCCCTCATCAGGAACAAATGGGTTATATTAGCTACATCCCACTGACGTTTGGTGGTGCGGACAGGCTTATGGACTCCAGCTGGAAAAAAGCCAGTGCTGTGAAGAAAATAGTCAGCAACATTAAATAATTCGTGCACATGCCGATCTTTATTCATTTGCAGGGTTCTTGTTCTACCCAAACAAAAAGCATATCTTTGACCTTCTAGACACTGGTAACAGGGTGAAGAGGCTTTCTCCATAACAAGGTTGACATGGACAAGTCTAAATCAAAGAGCAGTATTCAGATTCCATTGTGGGGAATCTCTAACGGTCGCCAAGACTGCTATGTGAGCCAAGTGAGCCCTGGAACCTCCAATTGTAAATAGTCAAACTATTTTAGAATACTCTGCTTTCCAACACTACCTCAGCCACATACCTATGAGGTCTAGCTTGGGTGCTTCTGTTAGCTCTCCTGAGCTAAGCGCTACAATGCAGGGTTAGCTCATTTGCTGAGAGCTTCAGCCAGCGTGCTAAGCAATGTAGTGCAGAGCATAGTTCAGACAGAGAGCTTCTGGGTCTCTGACTAAGGTAGAGGGGGGTGGGAGTAGACTAATACATATACATGTGTGATGTATATGATGCGTATGCAGTTTTAAGGTGTGTTTAATTTGTAAAATATTTGCATATATTGTGAATGACAGTGTATTTAACAAGTTTACTATATGTATGTGTTGGTGTAATATATGTTTGATGTATGTACATATGTGTGTGATTAATATACACCCATCAGCCACAATATTAAAGCCACCTAAATAATATTGTGTAGGTCACCCACGTGCTGCCAAATAGCTCTGATGTATTGATGCATGGACTACACAAGACCTCTGAATGTGTCTTGTAGTATCTGGCAAAGACATTAGCAGCAGATCCTTAAATCTTACAAGTTGCAAGATGGGGCCTCCGTGGATTGGATATGTTGTTCCAGCGCATCACACAGATGCTTAATAGGATTGAGATTGGCCCTTGTCAATGTCACACAGAGCTTGCCCAATTTTCCTGCTTCCAATACATGAAATTCAAGAACTGACTGCTCACTTGCTGCCAACTATATTCCACCCTTTGACAGGTGCCATTGTGTTCCTGACCCTACAGTGTTCCATTAAGCTGTAGTTGTTCTGGTGACTATAGTGTCCCTTTAAGAGCTCTGTAATATCCCAATGTACACTACACATAACTAGGAACTCTGTAATATCCCAGTACACACTAACCATTACTCTGTAAACCCTCAGTACATATGAAACATTATTGTTGGCTCTCTAATCCCCCAGTACACTCTGCACATTATTGGTGGCTCAGTAATCTCCAAGTAAACTCTGCACATTACTGGTTGTTCTGTAATTCCCTCACACACTGCACATTTCAGTTGCCCACACTCCCTACCAGTGTAAGCCCCCTGAGAAAATAGTAAAGTGCAGAGGCTCTCCATCTCCCTTGCCAGTCCCTGCTATGTGCCTTCACGGACCGGAGGGTAGATCAGAGATTTCCCTCATCAGCTCGCTGGCACTGAAATGTGGCAGCCGGCAGGGGAGGGAGAGAGGACCGGGAGCTCTATTCTGCAGCTCCGCCGGGTTCTCCTCTCGTGAGGTCGGAGTGTTGCCACAGTTCCCATGAAGAGTGGAGTAAACTCTAGCCCGAGGAGCTGCAGTGCTACAGTTCACTCCCCACTTGGACCACTAGGGCATAATAGTTATGATCATAATTTACCATGTATTTCTTAACTCCAGTAGTATGCCCATACCATCCACATACCTACAAGCACTCTGTTTAGTTGCAAATTGCAAACATCATGACGTCAGAGGGCTAGACCTAGTCTGCAATCACCCAGAGCTCAATCAGGAGGAGAGGGAGAAGTCAGCCACAAGATTGACAGGTTACCCAGTAGTGTGAAACTATTACAGGAGCTCCACATGCCCCTATGTTAATCCCCTGATGCTAATCTGGCCCTGCCCAGAGGTTAGACACTTGGGCTGGTGTACAGAGGTGGTAAAAGCCATCAAGGATCAAAGTTTTTTAGCCTGTGTAGAAGGCATGAGAAGGTCTAAGAGGTTATGCAAGAAATCCAGGATCTCAGGAGTCTCCATAGACTTAGAGGTGGCCCATATATTGATATTTGTATGGCGACTCAGATTATCTTGTTCAGCAAGTTCTAGCGCTATTTCAGCTTTATTCCGGGGTAGGTAGTCATATGTGGAGGAAAAAGAGGCTTGTTGGGCCTTGTATTCCAAGACACCATCCTCCGCGGCTTTAATACTTTTTAAGATTGTATAAAGCTACTCCCATATAACAGAAAGGTCAGATTGAAAGAGTACGTAGATTTCATATAAAAGAGCCTTGATAGCACTTTTAGTTGCTGGCATATTAGAGTACTCATCTGAAGATGTGTGATGTAGCCCACCTTTACTGGGAATGCCATCCAGTGTATCCACAGAGGGTTCTTCTTTGGAAGACAAGTCTTTGTCAAGCAGAGCAGCCATTTTGGATGCTGTGCGAAGTAGGCTGTCAAGCATAAAATCACAGATATTTAAGGATCCAAACCTCTTGATGGATTTGTTTTTCTTTCTTGTGCACGGCTGTCAGGGCCCAGCTTAGGTACCAGGGGTGGGCAGAGGCAAGCTGCCCTCTGCCCGGAAGCCCACGCCTCCACACTAAACTGCCTTCCGATCCCTGCAAAACGGCTAGGGTCATGAACCAGGGGAAGGGTAGAGCAGAGACTGGCTGCGTTCTGCTTGAATGCAGGTACATGCTGGAGGGAAGGGGTATCGGCGGCCGTAGTCTCACCTGCTACCCACTGACCAGACCATAACAGGTCGCTGGGGTCAGCCTCAGGAAGAGTCAGAGGAGCCAAATCTTCCACTTGCAGGGTGCCTGTGGCGACTGAAGTCTCATCCACGACAACCTCGGTTTGAACTGTTATCTGCCGCTGGGGAACGAGACCAGTTACCTCTGTCCCCTGAACCTAACACTCTCGCTGGGGAACGAGACCAGTCGTCTACATTCCCTGGACCTCACCCTGCCGCTGGGGAATGAGACCAGTTGTTTCCATTCCCTGGATCTCACACTGCTGCTGGCAGTGGTGTATCCTGGTTTTGTGCTGCCCTAACCTGGTTTTGTGCTGATCCCCCCCCCCCAACCTCCTTACCTTTGGGAGTGCTGGGGGTGGGGGGGGGGATCTCTCTCCCTGGTGGTCCAGTGGCTGCAGGGCGGGCGGCGCTGGCAGGCGGGCGGGCGGGCGGCGAGGGAGCACTTCCCATGAGCTGACTGCTCAGCTCCCTCGCGCGTCGGCTGCAGAGTGAGGCTGGGAACCGGAATATGACGTCATCTTCCGGCTCCCAGCCTCACTTTGCGGTGCGCGAGGGAGCTGAGCAGTCAGCTCATGGGAAGTGCTCCCTCGCCGGCCGCCGGGATGTCAGTTAGCCGCAAGGCTAACAAGGCATCTGCCCTGGGCATTTGGGGGGCGGCGTTTTTTGCCGCCCCCTGAAAAATGCCGCCCAAGGCAAATGCCTTGTTTGCCTCGCGGCTAATACGTCCCTGGCTGCTGGGGAAGGAAATCAGTTGTCTCCGTTCCTGGACCTCACACTGCTGCTGGGGAACGAGGCCAGTTGTCGCTGTCCCCTGGACCTCACACTGCCGCTGGGGAACGAGACCGGTCATCTACATTCCCTGGACTTCAACCTGCCGCAGGGGAATGAGACCGCTTGTTTCCATTCCCTGGACCTCACCCTGCTGTTGGGGAATGAGACTGATTGTTTCCATTCCCTGGATCTCACACTGCCACTTGGGAAGGAAATCAGTTGTCTCCATTCCTGGACCTTACACTGCCGCTGGGGAACGAGACCGGTTGTCTCCGTTCCCTGGACCTCACACTGCCGCTGGGGAACGAGGCTGGTTGTCTCCGTTCCCTGGACCTCACCCTGCCGCTGAGGAATGAGGCCGGTTGTCTACATTCCGTGGACTTCGCACTGCCGCTGGGGAGGAAGGACGAGACTCAACTCTCCCGTGTTTGTAAAGTCCATAAGCTCCATTTCCGAGACAGGGGGCGTTGTACAGTGAAACAGGTGTACATAGTCCTGTTCGAGCTCCCACTTCAGGTTAGCAAGAAATGTCAGGTCCAGTCACACACCGGTAGCTCCCGAGAGATCATGCAGAACCTCCCTGTGGTCACAGATGTCCCAGAATCGAAAGTCTCCAGGGCTTCCAAACTCAGTATCTTCAAAGGCAACAGGCCAGGCCAGGGCCATCATAGTCTTCACCCTCAGGCCCATCATACTCAGCCATCCATGGACATTGCTGGACCGCGTACCACCATAACGCCCGGTAAGCGTTGTCCAGCCACAGTTCCCTCCCTACCAGGAGTTCAAGTTCCATCAACCTCTCCTCCACGGGCTGCTCTCCCAGAAAAGGCATCTGCAGAGCCATTTGTTCCTGAGAACGCTGCTTGCAGCTTGGGAGGCTCTTTCTCTGCTGAACCTGAGTTCCGTCCAGGGCATTGTACCAGAGTCCTTTTCGAACTACATCACTGAAGGGGTTTTTACACCTTCAGCAACCTGGGATGGGGGTGGGAGGGAGAGGGTACCTGCAGTGCCAGGAAAACAATCTACTTGGTTTTAATGAGCATTTGGTGCACTATCTAAGAGGTTCAGGGAGGTGTTTTATTTTTACCCCACAGCACCCCAAACACCACACTGCACCCCTCACACACACTCCAAACACACACACACTGCACCCCAAATACCATACAGCACCCTTCACACACAGTGCACTCTTCACACACACTGCACCCAAACCACCACCCTTCACACACACTGCACCCCAAACACACAGTGCACCCTTCACACACAGAGTGCACACCTCACACACAGTGCCCCTTTCACACACACAGTGCACACCCTGCACCCCTCACACACAGTGCACCCTTCACACATTACATCCCTTATACACACACACCCTAGATCCCGTGCATAACTATGGATCCTCTACACACACACTAAATCTCTTACGGACACTCTTGGTCCTCCACACACACTAGATCCCCTACGCACACAATAGATCCCCTATAGGCACACACTGCACCACCTACACACACAACATTAATGACATAAACACTCTGGATCCCCTATGAACACATTACATCCCCTGTAAGCACACACACACTACTTTTCTTAAACACACACACTTTACAACCCCTACACACACTACATCATCTATACACACATACACTACAGTCCCTATGCACACACTCGTTACATCCCCTATACTCACATTCTCTCACTCTCTACAGCCCCTAGCTATACATATTACACCACAAACACAACACTTTTACACAAAACACCACACCACAACCAACTAACTCTACACACATGCAATCCCACAAGCAGGCTATAAACACATGTACAATACGCTTTCCTTACACTTTTGTCCTTTGGTATCCCACTTATGGAGACACTGGAGACATGTCACAAGCAAACACAGTGCAAGCATGTAAATACATTTGCTTGCGCTATGTAGAACAAATACAGGGTCTTTTTTTCATGTGAGAGCTCTGCGTATTGAACCAACATGATCACTTTGAGAGGTGACTAAACACCCACCCTCCGACCCAGCCCCCTTTTCAGTGGGCCGCAGTGATTCAAAAATGCCTGGGCCGAATTTTTTTCCCAGTCCGGCCCTGTTTGTGATTGTGTATAGGTCTGTGATTGTATGTGTATGTCTGTGATTGTGTGTATAATGATATACATGTGTATGTGTTTAGTAGATAGCACCCTAGGTTGCTATCCTTAAATATGGCAAACCCACATAAGGATAACAAATAAGTGAGTTATGTACGAAGCAAAATTAAGAAAAGGGCTTTTGAAGCTTTATTATATAAATTAATTATATTTTACCTTTTATGTACTGAGGTGATTTCTTTAATTTCAAACTCATAGTTTATTTTCACATTTGGTAAAAATTTTATGTGACCCACACATTACTTCCAGAGACACCCACATGGGATTTTTCCCAGTTAAATGGGCAGACTTTCTCATAATATTGTAATGTGAGTTTTCATTTTTCAGCATTCACATATCTGAATGGATTCAGTGTTTAGTGAATAAACCCATTTGTGATGCTATATAATAAAATTAAAATGATTTATTTCTGCTCCTGGGGTTGCCATTTTCCTTCCCTCTGTAGGAATGTGCTTTCCTTCTCCTGACCTCAGTAACATTCCTCCACACAGCTCCAGACTCCACACTGACTGCAGAGCCAACCATGACAAGAGACCACCTGTTGCTCTGCTTTTTAGAGTGGGCGGAGCCAATACGCCCTCAACGTGGGCGGAGCTTTCCCTCCCATGATTTGGAAGGAACGTGAGGAATGCGGAGGGCGTGACAAAAATTGCTTTTGCCAATAGCGAACGTGAGCCCTCGCGCCAAAGCAGCACGGGGGTGTGGGTGTTGTCTATGGTTGTGAATGCGGCTGCTGGTGGAGGGGAGGGCGTGGCTATCGCTGGCTGCTGCCTTGCGGGGGGCGTGGCTATCGCTGGCTGTGGCTCGCAGTGTGTGGAGTTGGTCAGTCAGGCTGGAGAGGCGCTGCGCGGAGAGTCGCGGATGTGGCGCTGTGGGGTCTCTCTCGCGCGTTGAACCGTTACCGGAGCTGTGCTGTGTCTGTGGGGGGCAGTAAGGAGCTGTGAGCTGCAGGACGGGGTCGGTGGGACCCCTAGAGGGATGCTGCGGCTGTGCTGTCCAGGTAATGGCTCCCGTTACTTAGTGAAGGAGAGTGATTGGCCTGGGCTGTGGGGGGAGCACACTGGACCAGGGGGCTGGGGGTGACTGTGAGCACTGAGGGTCCTACTGATGGCATGTCTGCTCACAGGGTTACCAGGTCCATGGTTTACTGGGTACATATGCTACTTTATCATTAAGGAGGAGGCATTGCATGAAAGGTGCTGCTAGTGCTGTATGTAGCATTCACATTCTGCAGGAATCTTGTTTATTAAAAAATAAAGGGCAGCTCTTTTCATGTACTGCCTGTCAGCATGAAGCATTCAAGCCTCCAATAAAATATAAGGTGGATCTGGCAGCCATAGAGTATTTTGGGTAGATGTGGATCTCAAAAGAAACCCACATTTATTTTAAACTTTTTTTTAAAATGTGTTTTTAAACCTAGTTTTATATGAGAGCAGTTGTGTTTTAAAGTGACAATCCTGGGACCATAACTACAACACTATTATTATGGTGCTAGGCTTCCCTGGGTCTGCCCTTCTGATTTTTGTTGAGCAGTTATCAAGTAAAAGCAAAAAAAAAAACATGTGAGTATTCACTGACATCACACATCTTTTCACTTTGGGGTGTCCTATAAAGAAGTTTCACATTATTATGAAGCTGATATACTTATGGCTAAGTGGGACTCAGATGTCCAAATTCTTTTGAACTGGTTAATTGACACAGCCTCTATAGATTGGCCTGTGGGTTCTGGGAGTACTCAAATCACACTTACCTGTAGAAATATTTTGAACACATTATAAGTAAGGTGAAACTCGCACAATGTCCCAAGCTGATGGGGTTGGTCTTTGGGTGCCAGTTGGTGATCCTTTTTTTGTCCTACTGCTTTTAAACTAAATGACAAACACCTAGTTATAGGGTCTATGCACTATAATCCCAGTAATTTGCTGTAGTGGTTGTGGTAATATCCATCTGTATGGGGCAGGGTTTCTCAACCTGTTGGATATATGTAAAGCGCTACGGAATCTGTTGGCGCTATATAAATGGCAATAATAATAATAATGTCCCTTTGGCTACATCTGGCAGAGCTGAGGTTCGTCAGTGCCTCTTTACTTTCAGATTTTAATATTTGGTATGAACCATTTGCTGTTAGGGATATTTATCATATTAAAGGTTAATGTCCAGCTGGTTTAGACACTGGTGTAAGCTGACAGTTAAACTTTTTCAGCTGTTATATTGGTAATATAGTCTGCAAGCCTCTGAATGCTTGAGCCTTGTAAACACTAGTCCTGATTGTTTTGATGTGATGGTCACAGTGTCTGGTGGCGTAATGGGGTCATTTTATGTGTATACCGTGCTTCATATTTATAAAGCAAGTATTGTGTTTCAAACAAAAATGTTGTGGTTTTTAGGAAGTCCTGCTAAATTGTTTTTATTTATAGAGCAGCAGAATGTATAGTACAATGTTTATACCTGTACAATCAACATGTGTCTCCTAAATTAAACAGAAACCATAGATGAAAGAGACTATGATCAAATGAGCTTGCAATCTAGAGGAAGTTGCGTCAGGTTTTCCATTATAATTATTTCCTAATATGTTTTGCACTATTGTACATAATGTTTATGATGGTAGTAGATGATAATTAAGTTATTTATGATGAAACATGCTCTGTTGAATGGTATCGGTGATAAGTGTTAATGAAGAGTGTATTTAAATGTTTGTTGTGCTTTTTTTGGGGGGGGGGGAGGTCTTAGTGTATGAAAGATTATGCTGTTTAGCTACTAGTCTGCATTGAATTTATGGTCTATTGTGTTGTGGCATGAAATTTTCTTGGCAGAGTACCGATGGTATGAAAGAGTGGGTTTTAAACTGATGGCCCCTGGGATATCAGATTATTTGTATTGTCTACTGCTATCCACAAAGTGGCAGACGTTCTGTTTAAAAACCACATAGCTGAATATAGCTTGGTTTTAGAAGATCTTGGATAGTTTTAGAAGATATTTGCAAATATCATGTTCTTATCACTATTCCAGATTTATTCAAGATTGTAAATATTTTTTTAAATGTGTGCATTTTTGTAACTAAATATTTACAAATATTGTGTACTGGTCATTGCAGCTTATGTACTGTACGCAGAACACTGGTAATGTGTTGTTAAGCCTTTCTAATATTTTTATCACTTAAGTTTTTATATATATATATATATATATATATATATTGCGTTGGAAACAGAGGTTTAAACCAAGCAGTTTGATTTATCCTCATACCAGAAATGTACTGCTCCTTAATCCTTTGTTTTATATAGATTTTGGAGATAGTGGATGAGATTTGTCTAAGTGGTTTTATAATTTTGGTTTCTAATTGTTTCTATGTGTAAAATTCTTTTAAAGATGGACTAAGAGGTGTCAACTTTTCTTTACCTAAATTTCAAAGTTTTTAAAAATTCCATTTCAGAGAAAACAGACAAATTTTCTTGCAGAAAAGGTGTCGGAAACAATGAGAAATTCATTGTGACACAGAAAAATGTCTTACATTCAGAAATGACGCAATGCAAAAGAAGCAACAGTCAATAAACTCAAACATTAATAAATTGAGACAAAAAAAAAGACTTCCTTACTCTCTGCGACACTCTGATCAATTTCCTCCGTATATCTAACATTTTAACGTGCACTGCACTACAGTTTCTATATGAATAAGGTTATCTTGAGTCATTTTGAAATTATACCACCTGACTTTAAAAAAAAAAAAAAAAAGAAATGTACGCAACTTTTTGAGTCAAGTTAATTAGTCATCTTTTAATTAAGTAGGTATAAACTGGAAACATATTGAGCAGAGCAGTACAGTTGGGGAGGACAGACAGTAAACTTTAGGCATAACAAGAGAAACAGACCTGTAAGTTAGAATATTGTATTTACAGTTCTTTTATAATACACAATTCTTTTGCAAGGTGGCTCTTGAGTTTATAATCAAATCTTAACTCGTTGTCAACAGACTAGAAGAGTGCAGGGTTACTTTGCATGCCCAGTATTTTGGCTCTTGCTCCCTTTCATTACTGGCACATTAAAAAAAAAAAAAAAAGGGAAAAGGAAGTTCTAGATCAGGGATAGGCAACCTTTGGCACTCCAGATGTTGTGGACTACATCTCCCCAATGCTCTTACAGCCATAATGTTGGTGTCAAAAGTGCCAAAGGTTGCCTATCTCTGTTCTAGATTAACAAGATCGCCTAGCATTACTGTTTTTATTTACCAAATAGTTTCTTTCCTTATAGCAAGATGAATTAGTTGGAGATTTTTTTTATTTTTTTTTTATTTTTACAATTGAAACCTTTTTGAATAGCGCTGGCAAAGCATTCCACTTAATCTTATTTAATAAGAAAATAAAGGCTAAATATTTTAAAGTAGTAGAGTTGCCCATTTGCAAAGAAAAGGCCCCTCAATGTTGATATGCAGCAGCCCAGAGGTGACCTAAATAAAGCTCACCTGATGTTGTAACGCCTCCATCTTTCTTGCGTTCATATACTTTGTCACTCTTGTAGTCTTGTGCATGTGCAAGAATACTACCATGCGGGTCCCATGTAAAAAAATGCCTTTTACCCACAGCTGTTGCTAACTATGGCTGCAGGGAATTGACAAAACTTAACAGTTGAGGCTCAGTGTTTTGTCAACCTCTGCTTGACCCATAAGACAAAGTATTACCTGTTATGATATCTGGTTGATTGCATTGGAATGTCTGTAAAATTACAACACAGGCAATATAAATATTTCATAATGATTTAAATTTCTGAATTGAGTCTAGTAAGTTCAGCTGTTATCATTTGAACACTTTCCCGCTCTTTTCAGTGTGGAGGTGGCCATTTTGAAATTGCATCAGGTTTTCCAACTAGTGACAAATACTGATGTATAACAATAGTTGCAGAGACATTGTGGTCACTGGCCAATCAGATTCCATGACTTGTCACTTAACTTCCTTGATTGTGCATAAACTTTGAAGTTCAGGACTCTTTAAAACAGGGGTCCTCAAACTGTGGTCCTGCCGATGTTGCTGAACTACAACTCCCATGATTCTCTAGCTATCTGTGTAATTCAAATAATCATGGGAATTGTAGTTCAGCAACAACTGGGGGGCCACAGTTTGAGGGGACCCCTGCTTTAAAATGTAGGTGCCACCAGTGTATATAAATGGTAAACCTCAAGCAACTTCAGTTTAGCTTCCAATAAGTGTTTGTAGTCTTTTACTATGAAGTAGCTGCAGTGAGTTCACGGCACATTCTCAAGTAGCTTTAGTAAGTTTAAGAACTGGGCCCAGCTCTCAAAGCCTGTCATTACTGTCCAAGGGTTGGTGGCTAGTTTCTGCATTACCCCGAGGGATTGCGAAAGGCCCTTTTTTGAAAACTGTTAGACACAAACCTAGTTTTTTGCACCATAACTACTACAATAATTTATTGTTGTTATGGTGCTTAGTGTGACCTTTTTAAATGGTGTGAAATTCATACGTCTCAGAGACATGACGGAAGACAGTGGGACTCTTGTGCAGCTCTGAGTGTAGACCGTAATACCTCTTATTCTTGTATCTAATTTCCAAACTGTTTTCCTGAGATTCTGAAGCCTTTAACATCTGCCTTGCACCAGCAGAGAACACTATAGTGCTTCTGAGACCCTGCTTACTGCATGTGAGCAAAATTTCCCATCTCTGCATAAGCAGTATATAATCCCATTAAAGAGAGAGGGATATTAAATACCCTGACACTGTGTCTGGCCTTACATAAAGAAGCCTTTTGAAACTGCTTAGTGATTTAAATTTACCTTATCATACTAAGACGGACTCTTGTAATTTCCCTGTTCTTGTATAATTTCACATAACTACAGTGAAATGGCTCAAATTGATATGTAATTACATCTGTTACTCAGCGATCTTCTTCAAAGAGCTGTTTTTTGTCTTTTTTTATTTTATAAATATATAATTTATTACTGTTGTGATTGTTCCTTTTTGAGTTTTGTTAGTCATTATATATATATATATATTTATTATTTTTCCTGCTGTTCTTCATACCTCTGTGTTGAGTGAGTCACGTGGATGACATAATAAATTGTGCCTGACTTAGTGCCATGCCATAAGCATGTTTCACATGAGTATGATGTAATCACTACTGGGATTAATTTAACAAAAAAAAACGACCTTTGTTGTGGTTATTCGTCTAGCTGATTAATTTAGGCCAGTTTTTTCACTGTCAGCAGGTGTTCTAGTAGTAAAGTGGAGGTTGGGAGTTGCCTAACTTCCTTAACTGACTTTACAAAGTAGGTCTGTAGCAAGGACAGTTAAAATCTGATTTCCTCCTGCTCCAATAAATGGTGATATAGCCTGAATATTTCTGTGTACAAGCGTCTTAATAGAACATTGCTGACGTACTAAGAATCTCTCTAGTGCTAGAACACATATTTTATGAGTGTGTCCCTCCCTCTATAGCCAATTTAGGCTGTGTTTCAATAGCTTTTTGTTAACCATTTCTTCACTTCTGGTCTTGCTTTTTCCTCTGCATTCCTACACAATAGTGCTTCAATGTATCCCAGTTGTAATCATTTTTGTACTTTCTCTTGGCTTTGACCGTTTTCCTTCTACTGAATGCAGGATGGTTATCAGGTTGGGCTCTCGTCTGTCTGCGTTTGTGTTTTCCTGTTAGTGAGTGCTATCGATTGTATTTAAATACTCCAGAGAACGTGCGATTTGGCAGCTGATCACATTCAGGCTTTTCATTCTGGGCCCTCTGCTTCAAAGTTCTGGGAATTTGAGCCATTCTGCAATAGTGGTGGGGGTGGAGGAGGAGGTCAGTTTGCTCTGTGTTACCAAACCGCCTTTATCAAGGAATTTGGAAATTGACAAGTATTGGGGCAAGTGGATGTTTGTGTAATAATCTTGGTGTATGTTTCCTGCTATATTGTTACTTGTATTTATTGAGAATTTATTAAACACTTGGTCATGTCAATGCCATTATAAGACTAAATGCTAATTTGTAGTAAAAAACAGTGAGTTACTTTAACGAATATGTAAAGAAAGTATGGCTCCAAGCAGTCTAAGACTGGTGGAGCATTCCACAATAGCCTTCCGTGCATCCAGTGCCACGGTCACAAAGCTAGAAAGGTTTGCTGCATTCACTTTAGGGAAAATGGGGCTGAACAAGGATTTTGGGCACCTTGTTAAACCTGTGATAACCATTTACTGGTTAATCTCTCAATACTGCCCCTTCTAAAATGACTGATTAAATGATTGCCTGGTTGAAAAAACAAACAAACATTTTTAATGCATTATCTAGATCAGGGATAGGCAACCTTTTAGCAGCACTGTGCCAATATAAGATTGTGATGTCCCGTAGCGTGCCGATCCTATTGTTTTAAATTGAGGTGTGTGTGCTGCCGTATTCTGCGTTTTATTTTTACTGTAATTGCTTTGTATCGTTGTATTTGTGCATATACGAGCTATTAAATTGTATATGTTAATTAGTAGTTTATGGTATTGTGTGTGATACATATGAATGTGGGCTGTGTATGAGGGCTGCTTGTGGAATTGTGTGTGGATGGATATTTCACGTTGTGTATATTTGAGGGGCTGTTTGGGGTATTGCATGTGGGGTTGTGTGCATGTATGTGGATTGTTAGTGGTGTTGCGTTTGTGTGTTGTGTGTGCTGTTTGTATTATTTGAACATGCATTTCCATGTATATCTAGCAGTGTGGGTGGCTTCCCTGGGGACCAGGCTGGCCAGGTACAGTTCAAGGACAGGAGCTAGGCTGCTCTACTCCAGTGTGGATACCCATTCACAAGTGCTGGGAGGAAGTGATCTGTGATCACTTCTTCTACGTGCTGCAATGCATAATTTGAGGATTGTCCTTCACCACCTCTTCGTATTAGCAGATATCTGAAGTTTCACTGGGACTCCTGAAAGGCCAGGGCCTATTTGGCTCTAGCAGCCTTGAGTGCCATGCATGGCACTAGTGCTGTAGGTTGCCTACCCCTGATCTAGATGGTGCTTTAAAAAAAAAAAAAAAAAGGTTACATAACCATGAAGTTGTCCCTTAGTGCACTGCTTAGTAAGTATGTAGTGAGAAGGTGAGACTTACTGTGTCATTAAAGAGTCATTCATGATTTGAAAGCTAACTTAGTAAAAGGTAAAGGAAAGCTTGGAGGCCAGAAGCTTTAGCAACGTTTGGAGTCATAGTGCTATGTGTGTTGATGCCAGCTACAACGGCAGATCTCAGTTGTGACTTACATTGTACAGATTCTATTTCCAATTCAGTGTTCTTCATTAGGTTATTCTTTTGACCCAGTGGCATTCCTTGTTGTCCTTCCAATCTGGATTCTTATATGGCTCTGCTGTCACTGTAGTGCAACCCACAATTTCCAAAAAGTAATGAAAAACCAGGTAGCTGGTCCTCTAGAGGTTAATTGAAAGTATATTTGTGGGCTGTGTGGCTCTGGTTTTGCTGTTGTGAAGTTGTTATAATATGAAATTAAAGCTGTGTTGCTTAACATTCCGGGCATCCAGACATGGTGTGAAAATATCTCCTAAACATACACAGAGTAGAGATCCTTAAATTCCAATGCAGGGTCTTTTGCTGAGAGAGCAAATTATCAGAATATCTGGATATTTTCTGTTCAGCCTTTGCCTGCAGGTGGGACAAGTGCTTTTCAACAAAAATAACTCCCTCAGAAAGTAAAACATTTAATTTTCTTCAAATTATTTATTTTTTCTACCATTTGGATTACATAAAGCAGTGTTGGCAGAAAGGTAGATCCCCAGCTGTTATAGAGCTACAAACTTATATGATTCCTAAAGGCTGATAAAACATTGGGGGAGTTGAAATTCAACAGCTGAAAATCTGTCTTCTGACTTCCAGAAACACCAATGTCTCCACTGTACTGATCTTCCATCTTTTTCTATTTCTTTAAGGAATTTCAGGAATTTGCCATTACAATTTCTATACTTAATCTGAGTGACTCTGTGCCACTTTCTGCTTTAAACCTGTATTTCAAGCTTCATGTCTCCTGTACTTTTTATCTCCACCTCGCAAAAGCCTGCAACTATCACGGATGACGACTGTAGGGATGGATACTTAGGCTCCACCTTGTGTCAAAGAAAGTCAGGTGGAGGAGAAATACAGAGACAAAGTAGTCTCTACTTACTCTCTGTATATCTTTTGACTGGATTGGAATTTCTGTGAAATTCCAACAGTTCAAATGCGTATTTCATTATTCAGTTTTATAAGTGACTGCAAAAAAATATTCTTCAAAATAAATTCTCCACTTCATTAGAATAGGCAGTTACTCGGCACTTAACGGAATCCTTCGTTATGATGTTAAGACCAGAGGGTCACTAGGATGTCACAAAGAGGTTTATATAGCAAAGTTCTAAAAGTGTAGTAGACACCACGGAAACCATTGGAATGTTCCTGATGACTTAACCACATTTAGAACCTTGCCCAGAATTACTCTTTATACATAACCCCAAAATTATCATGTGCGTTGTTCCTGCAGCCCCATAAGACTTTGATTATTGTCTGCACAGAGCAATATCTACTGCCCTCCTCATACCCCTTCTTCTCTCCACCTAAAATCTGTTTGTACAGGATGTCCACACTAACCTGCCAACAAATTAAATGATTTAAGCAGAAGAAATAAGTGGAAAAACACATGCTGACAAACAATCTATACGATTGTGGCCTGATCTAATAATCAGGAAGGCACTGCCTCCTTTCTGATCATCAGATCAGTATTACACCATAAATATACATATATGATTTGTAAAAATATGTGTTTGAGACAACTTTGTCATCCAAAAGAGGTGGCATGAAGTTACAATTAAAAGCTACTGTGAAAGTGCTGTCCATCTGAATTTCCTACCTATATATTCTGTAAAGGGGCAGAGAAGCCAATCAGAGACAGGCCAGCAAGGGACATGGAGAAAAATAAAACTGGCACCAAAAGCTTGTAGCATGGTGCCTGTCTGCCTTAGTGGGGGAGGAAGTGAAATAGAAAGACACAAGGAGCTAAATAATGGTGCTACCTGCATACTGTGTGAAGAGGGGTTCTGGAGGGGGAATACAGACAGGCATGACGATTTTAAATAGTACCTGCAGCTTACCTTAATAATTTCAGGCTTGGGAGGCTGGCAGGCATCAGATGAGGGCAGCAGCTTGGAGGAATCCGAGCCAACACGGCAGAAGGAAAATGGCATGACGGCAACACCAGGGGAATAAGAGGGTGTCTGACATTCACCTCCCCCAGTGTCCTTAGCCATTTGCTGCTCCCGAAGACAGGCCAGTACACAGACACATTTTTTGGGGTGTGTTCAAGGTGCTGTTAGTCGGTTCCAAACAGCCAATCAGAGTAAATAAAGCTTTTTCTATACAGAATTATGGGCAGATTTTAAAAACGCCCCAAATTCTGGGCATGCTTTTTTTTTTTTTTAACTGCAGAAATAATTATGAAGGAAACAATTTAAGCCATTTTTTTCTTCTTCAAACATTCATCAGAAAAGTGTAAATAAAATGCCCTTCAGAAAAAAAGGCTTGTTTCTGTTGGAGTACGGACCACTTTCCCCTTTAAATGGAACCTCCCCTGCCCAATGCTTTATGCATGCCTATAAAAATTACTGGGGACTTAAATGCTGTGCACAGAATTACTTATACTGGCAGAAGGAAATTGTTTTATGAACATTAAGATAAATTGCTGGTTAAATGCTCTTGCTAAAGTGTCTGCAGCACTTTCTGAACTGCAGGTTCAGGATTTCATATTTATCAGAGTCCCTTAGAATCGATGCCTTTCAGTGTCTTTCCTCGTGGAAACTGACAAAAGTGGAAATACCTTCCATTTTATGCCACTGAATACATGCTTATGGGAAGTGGTGTTTCTTGCCTCCTGATACATACATGGAGCACAGATAGTGATGGTACTTAGAATGTCCCTTTAAGGATTTATTTGTAATTACTGTGTTTCAAAAAGTTTTTTTTTTCTCTAATCAATTTCACAATACAGTGAAGCACAGTATGAAATATCTTAACATCCTAAATTAAAGGAGAGAGAAGTAGGAGATGAGAAAATCACTTTAAGGATTTTAAGGGAATCTAATATCCCTTTGTCTTCCTATATCTGACAGGTTAATATTTGGTATTTTTGGAAAAGAGGCCGTTTCGACAGACTTTGTGCCTTTACAGATTAATATATTTCTTTTTAAAGATAATGTGTAACAGCAGTTCTCACTATTGAAATAATTACTCATTAACCTTAAAACACAAAAATCAAGCTACAGATCTCACTATGCAAACAAATTACTCAAGTCAAATCATTTTAGGAAAGTTTTTAGTGAAATACCCATTTCTTAAAGTATGACTTCATTGTCACATATTATTTTACCTTTGTGTTTCTGTAAAAAGTAGCATTATCGCAGTTAAACAAAAACCATTATAGCTGATCGGCTATTTGCTTGAGAGGTGTGCATTTTAGATTGTTACAAGAATAGGAATAAGTGAATAAATAGATACAGACACCCACGCAAATCTGAAAAATCTTGGGTAAACTCAAGGCAGTGCAGGCTAAAGTAAGGTGAGTAGAGGTGCTTACTAATTTTATAATTGTTGAAGTGAGTTTTTTTTTTTCTCCTGCTTTTTGAATTGGCGCCATGTTCATATACAGTAGTGCAAGTTCTTACACGTTTCGCTATACATAAAGTTGCACATGGGCACTCAGCTGTAGCATTCTGGTTTTTGCTCTAGAGAAGTTGTCCGTATTTGGCTTGAAACTGCCCAATTTGTCCACACTTTATGCAGAAACAGGAAAATGAACTGTGTGCAATCTTAAGACTTCAACTATTGTAATTTCTGCCATTCACTCTGTCGGAATTCTTGGAAATATAGTCCAGTAAAACAGTTGTATGACCAAGGTAAGACAACATGGAGTCCATTATCTAGCGTTAATTGGAAATTTTCACGAAGTGCTTCCAATTCAGTGGTGTAAGGTAAGTGAGCCATCGAGCTTTGCTAGCCTTTAAGAAGTAGGAGAGATTTAGTTTGCTGTGTCATGGAACCCTCTCAGTTTAAAACTAATATGCATAATTTCACATTACATTGATCTGCTAGGCCTCGCCACATTCATGGCAACTGCAGATTAGTTGGTTCAGTTTATACTGGCTGAGCTCATCATTCAATATCCTATGGTAAGGTAACACCACAATTTTGCAAGATGGCCCAATGTGTGAACTTCTGAAGCCTCTAGCTCCTTAATTGAGTCTAAGTCCATGTGGGTCCAAGAAATAGGGGATTAGGGCAAATCTTCCCCAGATAATCTAGTTGTGTGATAAGATTAATAAATTCAGTCTCCTATCATCATGTAGTTTATAAAATCATGTTTTAGATTAGAAAAACAAAGCCTATTTAAATGTCATCTTCTCCCCATAGCCTTTTAAAAGAAGTTCAGTTGAAGAAGAAATCACAAACACGTTAGTGGAAAGATTGAAATATTCAACATACATTTTAAAAATGTCTATTCCTTTTAAAATTATTTAATTTATTTTATTTTAGATATTGCACAGTTTGGTATACCAAAAGTAGAATTCAGGGGCTTAAATAGGTCTATATCCTTTGCTCCTATTAGCACCCCCAGTGATGGTATATCATTTTGGCTGTACAAAACTGTGTGGTTTAATTAACATATGGTCTCTAATCTAGACACTGCGTTGTTTATGAAAGGTTATCTAACTCCTTTTCTTCCTATGCCAGTGTGACTGCGATACTTTAAACAAAATATACCCTTATTTTAAACTTGTGCAGGCATGCCTGTTTATGAGGCAAACTGCTTAAATGAAATAGTTCATTGGGTTAATGCATCAATTGGATAACATGTTTTTAAACCTTATAATCACAGGTTATGATTTCAGCATAGTTCGCTTAGAATTTCATACAAAGTCCATAAAATAGGTATCATTGAGCTGGGGTGTAACCGCTATACCACAATACATACCTGAAATTAGAAGAATGCTGATGCCCCCTCATAGTACAACACTACAGGGAGTGCAGAATTATTAGACAAGTTGTATTTTTGAGGATTAATTTTATTATTGAACAACAACCATGTTCTCAGTGAACCCAAAAAACTCATTAATATCAAAGCTGAATATTTTTGGAAGTAGTTTTTAGTTTGTTTTTAGTTATAGCTATGTTAGGGGGATATCTGTGTGTGCAGGTGACTATTACTGTGCATAATTATTAGGCAACTTAACAAAAAACAAATATATACCCATTTCAATTATTTATTATTACCAGTGAAACCAATATAACATCTCAACATTCACAAATATACATTTCTGACATTCAAAAACAAAACAAAAACAAATCAGTGACCAATATAGCCACCTTTCTTTGCAAGGACACTCAAAAGCCTGCCATCCATGGATTCTGTCAGTGTTTTGATCTGTTCACCATCAACATTGCGTGCAGCAGCAACCACAGCCTCCCAGACACTGTTCAGAGAGGTGTACTGTTTTCCCTCCTTGTAAATCTCACATTTGATGATGGACCACAGGTTCTCAATGGGGTTCAGATCAGGTGAACAAGGAGGCCATGTCATTAGATTTTCTTCTTTTATACCCTTTCTTGCCAGCCACGCTGTGGAGTACTTGGACGCGTGTGATGGAGCATTGTCCTGCATGAAAATCATGTTTTTCTTGAAGGATGCAGACTTCTTCCTGTACCACTGCTTGAAGAAGGTGTCTTCCAGGAACTGGCAGTAGGACTGGGAGTTGAGCTTGACTCCATCCTCAACCCGAAAAGGCCCCACAAGCTCATCTTTGATGATACCAGCCCAAACCAGTACTCCACCTCCACCTTGCTGGCGTCTGAGTCGGACTGGAGCTCTCTGCCCTTTACCAATCCAGCCACGGGCCCATCCATCTGGCCCATCAAGACTCACTCTCATTTCATCAGTCCATAAAACCTTAGAAAAATCAGTCTTGAGGTATTTCTTGGCCCAGTCTTGACGTTTCAGCTTGTGTGTCTTGTTCAGTGGTGGTCGTCTTTCAGCCTTTCTTACCTTGGCCATGTCTCTGAGTATTGCACACCTTGTGCTTTTGGGCACTCCAGTGATGTTGCAGCTCTGAAATATGGCCAAACTGGTGGCAAGTGGCATCGTGGCAGCTGCACGCTTGACTTTTCTCAGTTCATGGGCAGTTATTTTGCGCCTTGGTTTTTCCACACGCTTCTTGCGACCCTGTTGACTATTTTGAATGAAACGCTTGATTGTTCGATGATCACGCTTCAGAAGCTTTGCAATTTTAAGAGTGCTGCATCCCTCTGCAAGATATCTCACTATTTTTGACTTTTCTGAGCCTGTCAAGTCCTTCTTTTGACCCATTTTGCCAAAGGAAAGGAAGTTGCCTAATAATTATGCACACCTGATATAGGGTGTTGATGTCATTAGACCACACCCCTTCTCATTACAGAGATGCACATCACCTAATATGCTTAATTGGTAGTAGGCTTTCGAGCCTATACAGCTTGGAGTAAGACAACATGCATAAAGAGGATGATGTGGTCAAAATACTCATTTGCCTAATAATTCTGCACTCCCTGTATGTGGGAGCAATATTAAGGCAAAACACCTTTTATTTTTTGTACAAAGTGTTAAATATTGAGAGGCGTTCTAGTGGCTTCTGTAGTGATTGCAGTACCACTTTGCTCCAGAACCGCACCTGCTTTCCAGATTAAGTTTATATCTTGTCAAAATAATCCCACATGGAAATCCAACATACACCTTTTTGTTATCTCCCTGGACTGTTTGATGTGAGTAGCATGCATGCATTACTTAACTGTTCAAATTCAGTGTTTCTTGGTGATTCCAGGCTCACAAGCTATGTTGTGTACATAAGGAAACAATTTTAACTGCAAGTTTACACTCTATGCAAATCTCAATCTGTGCTTCTTGTGGTTTCCTTAATATGGAACATAAACATTCATAATCAAGCTTCTTGTTCCCCAAAGGGATGCATGCTTTGACTAGCATTTTGCAGATTATTTTTTTTTCTTCAAAATAATGATGGCCTAGCACTTGTTGTTTCTGTACGATTTCCCTGCTGATTGTTTTATTGGCTATTTAGAGCTGTGGTAACCTCATGGCCTTAGAACTGGTTCAAAACCCCGTCTGACCATTTAACCAGTAACTGTCCCTGAGAAAGATGCATAATGATATGTATCAGCCTACCTCAAATCCTCATAGATTGTGTGCTCTTTTGAGCAGGGCCTTCTTCATCTCTTGTCTCTGTTAGTATTCTGTATGTATTGTATATCTGATTTTCTAGAGCAGCGGACACCTGTACCATTACAGCATTTTATTATTGCCAGGTTTATAGTGCACAGAGCATCCGGCACCTGCTGTAAATGCTGAGTGGCTTGCAATTGCAGTGATTTGAAAAATTGCTGAAGCTTTAAGACTGCCTCCAGAGCTGTCAGTTAGGGCAGCAGGAATTATGTGTCTTGGGAATTGTGTCCCTGGCAGGGTTAATTCCTCCTCTAGTGGCTGTCTGAATAATGCTTTCCTATGGGGAGGTCTAATGCACACACATTAGGTCTCCCCATCGCCGTGGGAGGAGAGTAGGCGGAGCCTGACCCAGTGTTGAGGGACATTGACGCTGGATTCAGATAAGTCACTGAAGGGGTTTTAACCCCTTCAGCAACATGGGATGTGGTGTTGGAGGGAGGGGAAAATGGATTTAAATGGATTTGTTTTCGTGGCACTGGAGACACCCATTTAGTCTATCAAGAAGACATCCACTAGAGGTACTTCCTCTGCTATAACATGGTAAAACCTGGTTATAGATCAAATGTTGCTTCTAGAGCAGGATTTGGTTGGTGCAGCATGGGGTTTTGATACGCATGTGCACTAGCCTCACAATGCTTCCCTATGAGGAAGCTTTGGATTGGCTAAGATCAGCCAATGAGGGGAGCAACATGGTGAGTAGGGAAATATCTATTGATATACACGCAGGGCCAGCGCATCCATATTGCGGCACAGTCGACAGTCTTAGGGTGCACCGCCTCTGGGAATGCAAGAATCGCGTGACTGGCAGGAAGGAAGCACAGAGCGCTCCCCCCTACCAGTCACTCAATGAATAGTGGTTGAGCACTTCCTGTCAGTCCGGTTGGGTACAGGAAACGGGAGCTCCTGTATTGCGGTCCGCTGCGCTGGGCCATGCTACAAGAGAGATAATGAGGCACACCAGGGAGGGAAGAGGACCACTAAGAGAGACACACACACACACACTAAGGGGAGGGGAAAGGAACACTAAGGGACAGGGAAGTGAGGGGAGAGGTACACTAAGGGAGTAGATGGGAAGGGAAACAAAAAAAATCTGACTGGCATGTATATTTTGTGCATTTACAACTTAAAGGAACACTATAGTCACCTAAATTACTTTAGCTAAATAAAGCAGTTTTAGTGTATAGATCATTCCCCTGCAGTCTCACTGCTCAATTCACTGTCATTTAGGAGTTAAATCACTTTGTTTCTGTTTATGCAGCCCTAGCCACACCTCCCCTGGCTACGATTGACAGAGCCTGCATGAAAAAAAAAACTGGTTTCACTTTCAAACAGATGAGATGTAATTTACCTTAAATAATTGTATCTCAATCTCTAAATTGAACTTTAATCACATACAGGAGGCTCTTGCAGGGTCTAGCTAGCTATTAACATAGCAGGGGATAAGAAAATCTTATTTAAACAGAACTTGCAATAAAGAAAGCCTAAATAGGGCTCTCTTTACAGGAAGTGTTTATGGAAGGCTGTGCAAGTCACATGCAGGGAGGTGTGACTAGGGTTCATAAACAAAGGGATTTAACTCCTAAATGGCAGAAGATTGAGCAGTCAGGCTGCAGGGGCATGTTCTATACACCAAAACTGCTTCATTAAGCTAAAGTTGTTCAGGTGACTATAGTGTCCCTTTTAATAAAAAAAAAAATAAAATAAACATGTTCAGTAAACAGTAGATTTGTGTAGAAATTGCTTATTTTTTCAAAACGGTAAATATAGAAAGTATCGCTAAGTTATCGGCTATCTGTCTAAAAGTTCACAGATTATCGGTATTGGCTCTAAAAAAAAATTTAAAAAAAATCGGTCGATCTCTAATGGTGAAGGCTAAAAGGTAAGTAGTACTCCCCTTTCAAGCCCTTACACAGAGGAGTGGGACACCTATATAGGTCTCAGAACAAAAATTGTTAGGAATACTTATTTGTATAGTGTTCCTTTAAAGGACCACTATAGTGCCCCGAGGGTGCCCCCACCCTCAGGGTCCGACTCCCGCTGGGCTGGATGGAGAGGAAAGGGTTAAACACTCGCCTTTCTCCAGCGCTGGGCTCCCTCTGTGCTGGAGACTCTCCTCCTTTCCCCATCATCTGCTGAATGCGCATGCGCGGCAAGAGCCGCACGCACATTCAGCCAGTCCATAGGAAAGCATTCTCAATGCTTTCCTATGGACGCTGGCGTCTTCTCACTGTGAAAATCACAGTGAGAAGCGCGGAAACGCCTCTAGCGGCTGTCATTAAGCTGAAGTGGTCTGGGTGCCTATAGTGGGTCTTTAAGTTTGTCCAAGGTGTGCTTGTGACTGTATGTCACAGACAAAATATGTACTCCACTCTCTCTTCTCCCCAGAGACTGTATTCATGTGGATGTGCTAATTGTTTCATGTGCCCACCGTCTGGCTTGTGTATATATACTAAAAGCAGCCATGGAATGGCTATCACAAATGAGTAGAAATGCTGTTAGGGTGGAAACACTGCTGGACAGGTGTTTGTGAGATGAAAGCAGACCCGATAGACCAGTATGAGAGGCTTCTGAATGGTGGAGCTTTTTGCTTGAGTGAAGAGTCTGCCTAAAACAGCTGAGCAGTTTCTGGATTTTGGAAAGTGCTTTTTACTTTGTTTCTTTAGTTTTTACCATTCTTTATAATGAATTGTAAGAGGGCCTCATTTTTACCCAATTGATTCCCTTTTCTTTGTTGTGAATATTGCCAACATTGTAAAGTGAAACTTGGCAGAGTGCTTTTTTTTGTTCCCTTATACCCTTTCATTCCAACCTTGCTTACTAATACTACATCCCAGATTCCAAGTGATTGTTTGCATGCCAACCTCTAACCTATTCTTCTTTCACTCATAATGATGCTTGGCTTTTTTCAGCTACATAGGAGTGATTCACAAGAAGTCTTGAAGTCATGAAGTCTTCTATTTATTTTAGAGAGAAAGTGGGCTGTGGAGGGATGTTTTAGTTACGTAGCATTATTAGGGCAAAACAAAAAAAAGTTTTGACAAAAGGAAGGTCTCTGTGAATACTGTATAGAATAGTGTGTCTTTTCAGATCATTTGACGGTTTTCTTTTGGAGTTCTTGTTGAGATTAAAATAATTCACTAGACATTTTTAAGTAAGATTCTCAACTGGATATATGGAGTTGTTAACCAGTGCATGACATTTTGTTTTTGGACTGCAGTTAGAGGTACACTATAAAGTTAGGAATACAAACTGTAATTCTAACTCTATAGTGTCCCTCTGCCTCCACACCCCCCCTTCCGGTGACAAAAAGGGTTAAAACTCCTTTTTTCATTTACCTTAATTTAAGCACCAGTCCCTCTGCTCTCGATCAGTCTCCTTCTCCTGCAGCAGCATCACAGCAATTGGGCAGAGTAGATGGGCCGAATGGTTCTTATCTGCCGTCACATTCTATGTTTCTAATGGGTGGAACCTAATGCGCATGCACAGCAAGCGCAGCGCGAATCAGACTTTTCTATGGGGATTTTGATGACAATGAACAAAGCTCCTTTAGAAATTGAGCAGATGTACATTTTAACATTTGAAGGGAGTACTTTTCTAGTGTTTATTACTTAAAATTTTGCAGAAATAACCAGAAAATTGCAGATTTTAGGAGAATGTTAACGAAGTTGAAAAAAATTATTCAATGCTGCCTTTTTCTAGCTTGGCTATTTTGGGCTAACATTTTCTATTTGTGGGCCCGTTCCTGACTATTCCCTGTATGTACAATTCATACCTGTAATTTCATGTCTGGAAATAAGTAGAAACTATTTTCACATTATTTACTTGTGCTGGAGATATTTATGGCACTGTTACAGATTAAATGTATGCCTTTATCAACAGGTGGAGTCCATTTAATGTGATTCATTTCTATAGTGTGGTCAGCATTGGTGTAAATGTCTAGCTAGTAAGGTTTAAAACTGTTTAGTTACTCAAGGTTGTTCTAAGAAAATATAACCAAATTGTATATACATATTCACTCCCTAAAGGCATTTGAATTGTGAGCAGTTAAATGAGCAGAATTAGAGTTGGCTATAAGTTGGATTTTATTTCCCAACTTTCTTTTTATGACCTAAATAGCACAACTCATTTGTCAACCCTTCATACCATTGTTTTCCGTGAATACACCTTGTTATTCGGTGCATCAGCATATACATTTGTGGGATAAGTTAACATTATTTCATTGGTTTATTCATGTATTTATTTTTTATTGTTGGAAGGTTTGGATATTTCAAAGGAAGGCAGAAAATCGCACTGAATGTCAACTGAGCCGTTTTCAAAAGCACGGCAGCAGCTGGGATGTTGCGTCAGAACGGAGGAAGTAACAAGCGTGGTTTGGGATTTGCCCGGTTCTCTACTTCGAACTTCTTCAATATCTCAAGTTCTGCCAGTTGGGGAATGGGAAGGAGCACCAAAAGCAACTCGCTAAGCAGCATTAGCACCAATTCGGATTGCTATGATGGTACCATAGTTGATCCAGAGTACATCATGCAGTTGGTAAATGATGTCAGGAAGTTTGCCGACATTCTCCTTTACCTGAAGGAAGCCCTTCTGTTGACAGGTGAGCAATACTGAAAGATCCTTGAACATAATGCAGACTGATATCTGTGCATCACTGTTCCACAATATATAGGGATGTCATTTTAATTTGTGGAGTACTAGCTTCTTGATCCAAATTTAAATCAGACTGAGGCCAAGAATGACCTTTTTCCTAGCTTGTTGCAAAATTGGAAGTGCTTCAAGCATTCATACGCACACACACCCACTCATATGCATAAAATAGAAATAAAAATATTAATATAAAAAAAAAAAAAAATTAAAAAAAATTATAAAAATGCTCACCTCCCACCAAGGCTCTGCATCACATACACACTGCATTCATATACACACTGCATTCATATACACACTGCATTCAGATACACACGGCATTCAGATACACACGGCATTCAGATACACACGGCATTCAGATACACACGGCATTCAGATACACACGGCATTCATTCATACACGCGCACACACTGCATTCATATACACACTGCATTCATTCATACACGCGCACGCACACGCACACACCCCCACTCATACGCACGCACACACTGCATTCATTATATATATATATATATATATATATATATATATATATATATATATATATACATACACACACACACACACACACACACACTGCATTCATTATATACACACACTGTAAATAAACAATTTAATATAATTTTGGGGATCTAATTTTAGTCTTATACTCGAGTCAATACGTTTTCCCAGTTTTTTGGGGTAAAATTAGGGGTCTCGACTTATATTCGGGTCGACTTATTCTCGAGTATATACGGTATATGTTTTCACATTTCTTTAATTGTATTGTTTAAACATACATATTTGTATCTATTTATTTATCCTTATAAAGATCTCTCATTTTCAAGTATAACCTGAAATTGGGGCTGATGTGCTTAATTTGTAAATCGCTCTACAACTGATTGTCTCAAGACCACTTTAAAGTGAACCTGTCATGACAAATTCACTTTAGCTGCCAATCCTCCCTTAAGCAATGGACATATCATTTTGTCATAAAACCAAACATCTCCTTGCTTTCTGAGCTGTTACTCAAATAAACTCTCTCATGCAGTACAGTGCTGATATTATGCTGGGTTCTTGGATGTAAGACTAAACAAATACCTGCCCCTGCACCTGCCCTTTTCTCACCATTCTCCTATGTGATAGGCACATTTTGGGAACAACATGACCTTTGCCAGCATGTCGGTAACAGAACTGAGTGACCTTTTGTTCCTTTGCTCCTTTTGCCCCCAAAGTATAAAATTCACTTGCCAGAGACATGGTCACAGTGTCTGTGTCTGTGACTGTGAGCAGTAGAATCACCTTACACACTTTGCAGTCAGTATGTGTTTGGAATAAATGCTGTCCTCTATGCTCAGTAGGTGCTTGACAGGTGATTGCAGGATCTATTTGTTTACATAAAAGAGAACATGTAAGGCCTAATCACATCCTTCCAAACAGTCTGTCATAGCTGGTATTGAGATGTTTTCTGGTTATTTTTCCTGCACATAATTAACCAGGTGTTAACCTTTGTAGCAAGCTCCGTTCAGAGTAACTGATGCTCTGTGCTGTGGAAGTACATTTATTTGTAGGTCTCAAATCCTCACAGCTCCATGGTTTTCTGTCAAGTTTTGCCTCCATTAAATGGCTAAGTTCATAAATGTTGGAATGGTTATAAACGTACTAAAGTGGTTATTGTGTTTAGTATCTCTTTAATTGTATTCAACAGTCAGCAGTTGATTAATTGGCGTAAGCAATAGATTAGTAGTAATTTCATGAATTATCAAGGTGTTGACGTAGAAGTACCGTTCCTTTATTATTTTTTTATTAATGTAATTAAAATAATTCCGAGATTTGATAAAGAGCAGTTTTGAGTTGTGTGAAGGTGTCAGAGCATTGTAAAAGTTGCCACAGGAACATGAGGTGAAGAGGAACAAACACAAGTAATAGAGCGAGTGATGTGTTCTGAGTTTGTTGATAGCACAGTTTGAGAGGCTCATGATGAACAGATCTCTGTCAGTTTGCAGCCTAAGAAACTCCACAGCAAATACAGAACTCACAAGCTTTTGATAGAGGGTAAGTTTCTTTTGAAGTTGTGTTGGGACAGAACAAAATTAGGATACCTGTAATAGCTTAATAAAGGTTAATAAAACTCGGCATAGGAAAGATTCCTTTCATAGGAATGAAAGACTGCTGCAATCTTTGATGTTAAAGCATAACATCTTGGTGTGAAACGATTAGTGCTATAGTCTTTTCGACTTGTCCAGGACTCTTTGTAATGGAAATGCTGAGACAAGGCAAGAATGCATGTCTCCCTGTTTCTTCCTTAGACGTGGTAAATGAGTGGGCTATTGTGTTCATTAGCTGCTTCTGCGGGAAAGTGTTTTTTCCTTTTTTATTTATTTATTGGATCTTTTATTGGCTCTCTAATTTAGGAAAGGGATGTATGTACATGCCCAGAACATTAAATTGCCTCTACAGTGGTTCCCAACCCAATCCTCAAGTACACCCTATCCCCTAACAGTCCAGAGTTTAGGAATTGCCCAGTTGTGTCTAAGGTGTTTTTAGAAAGAAAAACAAAAGTGAAACATTTTAGACACAATAGGGTAATGCAAAATATCCTGAACTGTTAGGGGGTACTTGAGGACTGGGCTGGGGACCCCTGCTCTAGAGAAAAAAATGTGGATTGTTATATTAAGGTAATTAAATGTATTTAGACATATTCACGTAGCAATATCTGGTGACCTTTTTAAAGCAGACAGAATTCTGCAAGATCTTGGACAGGCTCCCCCGCTTGTGTATATAAATGCTTATTGTTTTCTGTTTATTATATTCTACATTGCTTGTGTATAGGCAGCATTATACATTCATGTATATAGGCAGCATTTTTTCACTCTGACATTGCGTGTTTTAATGGCGTTACAATGTTTTGTTTTATATTCTATCTGTCTTTAGACTACCACTGCAATCTGTGGAGTTATTTTCCCATTTATTAATTTATATGTGTGCTGAAATATGAAACATTCAGTGATTCCCATACTTTTCTCACTGTGGCAAATGCACAAAACAAGAATCATTCAGTCACACACAGTAAAGCCCCTAGACCTGTATATCAGGCTGTTCACATTTAAGGAATGTGTGTAGCTTCTGCCCAGAGGTTTATTGGGAAACTAGGGTTACCCATAATAATTTGGTCCCATTAAAGTTGGTCTTCATGGGAGAAAGATCAAAGCACGCTGACAATATCTATAATTGAACTTTCAAATGTTTATGCCTCCTCCAAGCCATGTTTCATTCCCACCTTGATCTCTTATGAAAATATATAATTGATGCATTGTAAAGCGCTACAGAATTTGTTGGCGCTATATAGTAATAATAATGTAAGAGATTCTATTGACTCTGTGGTGCTTACAATATGTAGGTTGCTACTAGAAATTAACCTAATATTGTGCTTCAAACCTTTTAATTTACTCATCCAAACCTTTTAATTTATTCTGAAGTGAGATGACAACTACATTGCAAACTTGACCAGTTTGAAAATAATCAACACAGTTGTAGTTAACAGGAAAAAAAACTTTAAAAATGTAGATAATGGAGTACTATTTAAATGTGTTTTTTTTTTTTTTCTGACTAGATGACCCTGCACCCTAGAGTTTATTTGGCCCTTTATGCTGTCGTATACACTCTGGTTGAGCACTTTGGAAGGGGAGGGGGCAGGACTAGGCCAACCTGTTCCATTGTCCTTGAACTGACTAGTTACCTAGAGACGCACAAACTTCTGTTCTGCTTATATTTTTGTCTGTTACAGAGTTGGACGTGAGACATTTTTAATGTCTTGTTAATGCATACCTTTTGATAGAGAGGTTTATTAACCGCAAACTTGACACCAACTCCTGCTTAGTTGGTTGGTATTTATTTATTTATTTACATGTTATTCTTTATTTTTGCAGTGCAGAAAAATACATACAGACTTGTCATGCCTCAACTGCAATTAAAAAGTCAAGAGTCAAGATATATAGCTTACACGCAGTAAGGCATTTTGAAAAAACATGCACATTTTTAAAATATATAACAGGATTACAACATGCCTAGTGAGTCGGTCTAGATTGTAGTGTATGCTTTCACATTAGGTAATATAACTAGACACGACTTTGATTTTTTTTTAAATGCCACTGGTTTGATAAAAGCAAAAGAGGAAAAGAACATTATGCTATTTAAACTGACGTGATACAATTATGCTAGGCAGTGTATTCTGTGGCATATCAGAAGCTGATTCTTAATTCTTAGACAGAGAATTTAGCCTATGCCAGACACATGAGTATTGCTTCTGAGCTTGTGAGTGTTGGGCTTGGGTGTTGGGCAAGGATCCTGGAGAGTGGCGGTCTGCAGTAGAACAGAGCTACCGGTATTGAGGCTTTCTTTGCCGTCTGCTCTGCATCATGCAAGTTGCTGCTTGGTGGAAAAGCTACTGCCTCAGACAGATTCAACCCACCTCTCATAAGTTCTCCATATTTTATGTCGGATGCAAGTGTATGTCGTGTGTGTGCGATCTGTGGTTTCCTATTGGACTGTTGCATTGTTTATAGAGCAGAGAATACTTTCAACAAAATAATTTTTGTGCAACTCATCTGAATCAATAGCTATGAGATAACATGGTTCCATGCCAGTTACAGATCTGTTTATCATTACTTGAGGGAGCAGTCTATGCAATGGAAACATTTTGCCTCTTCAAAGCTCTTTCAAACCGAGCTGGCTCGGATAGTGCCAGATAGAACTCTCATGATGTCCACCACATACAAACTCTTCACAATCAACAGTGCAATTTTGTCAGCATTCACACATTACAGTTTGGATATAATTTGTTCTAGTGAATACAGTGTGCCTATAATGTATACTTTTACTGCCTAATTTTGCAAATATGATATATTGTATATTTTACCTGAAGTAGATTCACCATTCACTCATTGTGTCAAATAGTCCTTGATTTTTGTTTTATAGGACTTGATACATTTTATTACAAATAATGCAACGCTATGTCTTGGCTTTTATATCTTTATTCTAAACCTGACTCTCTTGCTGTCACATGTTTAGCACTTCACAAAAGTCCTGGAAAAGAAATATGGATGCAAAGTCATAAACCACAATTCTTCCTTCTATAAGACAAAAGCCATTGTTTCCAATTAAGTAACGCTCCTGGATTTGGTACACACTGTACATGACAGCACTTAATTACCAGTCCACCAGAGCACACAGGGGAATGTGAGAAGCAACAACATACAACTAATGCTTCTACGTGATCATACACAATAGTTAGAAACTATTGCAATCAATATATGATAGTAGGTACTACTGTCAAATGTGAAAGTGCCACTTTAGTTGTACATCGGGTAAACATCAATATGTACAGGTGAATGTCTGTCTGCAAAGGTGAAAAAAAACAACAAACCCCAATGTATTTGAAAAGGGGAATAGAGTGACAGGTTCACTATCTGTATCTATTAAAACATTTTACACTGTTTAAACTGTAATTTAAGAAATTGGACACACGGTATAGCACATCAAGGGACATGGGTTGTATGAACAGCTATGTCTCTGTGCAGTAAGAATCACATGTTGTTAGCCTAAACCAGGTCTTGGCAAGTATAAAATGTAAGGGAGAGCATGCCATACCAGTGGAGCCGCACTAGAGGATTCCTGTAGGCAAGAGGTCAGGGTGCAAACCCAGGATGTCCAAAAATATTTTGGATCTCTCTAAAATACCCAAACAGTTTGCACCTGCATTGCAATCTTTGCGACATATGGTCCCATGACTACTGGGGCTTTTCACACTCTGTCCTAAGACTACAATTTAAACAGCAATTAGCTGTATTTCTACCTTATCAAAGAATTCCCCTAGTTTGTTCTTGGAGTATTTGTAGATTTTTTTTTTTGTATGGAGGATGTTGATAGAATGCTGTCTGAATTCCTTCTGTTGAAATCTTTCATTTTCTAAGGATTGAAAGGCTTTAGTGTTGGGATTTAGTAGGAATTTGAGGTAAATATTGTTTTGAAACGAAGCAGTATAAAATATGGCACATCAAAGAGCTGCTATTTACCTTTGTGATTTGTACCCTAGGTATATGTGAATCGTCCCTACACGCCAAGTAAATTCATGAAAGGCCTGAGGAGACAATCTGCATAGCCGTATGTGTAAATGTGCCATTACTGTGAAATAAAATACAATAGCAACACGTTAAAATTAAAAAAAAAATTTAATTAAAGGAACACTAAAGCATTGGGAATACAAACATGTCCATAGTAAAATACAGCATACAACAAAATCTTGAGAAGTGAAATCCTTTTTAAGATAGTTACAAATGTATAGTTTCCCAGTCTTGACGCAATCTTTAAATTTGTCTCCCTGAATACTATAAAAATGCATTTTATTAAACCCACCCAAGAGAAGTACAATACATTTTAAAACCTGTATACTATTTGCATATATATTAGATGTAAACTTGTAAGTTGGCAGCATTTTTTTTTTTTTTTTTTTACCTCGTGTAAACATTGAATAAAAGATGTCTAGCTAAACTTTGTTTCCATTTGGCACAGTACGGACTCTGCACCAGCAGGAAGTTAAAACAACTTTTTTTCCATTTTCCTGATTAGTAGAATGTTGGTGACTTTTCAGCAAATCAGATTCTGATAGGCTTCTGACATGACAAGCCCTCTACGTAACTTTATGTTAATAGGTTGCTGTCATATGTTTGATAATTGTGCTGCAAGTGCGTGACTACTTTCCCATCAGATATCGTCAAATGTACCATAGCGAGGGTAGCTTAAAATAATATTAATGTGTTGGAATATTTTTTTTTTTTAATTTATGGAAAGAAAATCCCAGTAACATTACCAGTGTAACAGATGTTGATGGCAAATAAATCTCTGCTCATCCGTGTAGTCCACCTATTCCCTGAAAGAGCAGGGTTTATGCTTGTTTTTTGGGGGGTGAGGGGGGTTTCGTGACAGAAGTGCGTACCCTTCACAACACTGTTCTCTATGTATTAGAAAGCTGCTCCACACATTAATTATTTTCAGTAAAGAAATAAATGTTCCCCCATCACCTTAGGGCCTCTGTTCTAGATACCATCTTTCTACAGAACATGTTATGTTGTACTTTGTTTAATTCCTCAAGATATTTGGAAGTGATATCCTTGTCTAACCTGTTCCTTCTAAGTTTTTATAATGAGACAGAAAGTAATACTGTTGGAATAGGTTAATGATACACTGATGTCGCAGCGTGGTAAATAAACTAACCTGTTACTGTGTACTTTTTGCAGTCCGGTGTGAGCACTAGTTGATTAATCAGTGTTTAGGATCATTACTTACCAGTCCGCTGTGAGCAGTTTGATTAATCCGGCTTTAAATACTTTTAATACATTCGGGAAGAGTCACTGTGCTTGTGGGATGAGATCCTGCAGCCGTGCACTGTCTGTAAACTGAATGCAGAGCGTTGGGACATGCAGGTGAAACTTTTTTATGCCGTAAAGCACTTGAAATATACATTGTTCTTTAGATCTGCGGGTAGAAACATAGAAACTTAAAATGTGACGGCAGATAAGAACCATAAGGCTCATCTAGTCTGCCCAATTTTCTAAATACTATCATTAGTCCCTGGCCTTATCTTATAGTTAGGATAGCCTTATGCCTATCCCATGCATGCTTAAACTCCTTTACTGTCTTAACCTCTACCACTTCAGCTGGAAGGCTATTCCATGCATCCACTACCCTCTCAGTAAAGTAATACTTCCTGATATATTTTTAAACCTTTGTCCCTCTAATTTAAGACTATGTCCTCTTGTTGTGGTAGTTTTTCTTCTTTTAAGTATAGTCTCCTCCTTTACTGTGTTGATTCCCTTTATGTATTTAAATGTTTCTATCATATCCCCCCCGCCTTGTCTTTCCTCCAAGCTATACATGTTAAGATCCTTTAACCTTTCCTTGTAAGTTTTATCCTGCAATCCATGAACCAGTTTAGTAGCCCTTCTCTGAACTCTCTCTAAATTATCAATATCCTTCTGAAGATACGGTCTCCAGTACTACGTACAATACTCCAAGTGAGGTCTCAGTGTTCTGTACAATGGCATGAACACTTCCCTCTTTCTACTGCTAATACCTCTCCCTATACAACCAAGCATTCTGCTAGCATTTCCTGCTGCTCTATTACATTGTCTGCCTACCTTTAAGTCCTCAGAAATAATCACCCCTAAATCCCTTTCCTCAGATGTTGAGGTTAGGACTCGATCAAATATTCTGTACTCTGCCCTTGGGTTTTTACGTCCAAGATGCATTATCTTGCACTTAGCCTCAAATAGAATATAAATAAAATCAAAATGGTGTATTGTTAAGTTTCTTTTTATCCACAACCTTTGTGTCTATATATTGTAGTGAAATCTATTCTTCCTAAACACACGTTTTATTTATGAATGGACTCACATTTGAAAGTGTTCTTCTGTTTTGGTATATGAAAACCCATGCTCAATCTAATTTCACTGACCAGGTGCCTGGAGCTGTAAATATTGTCCTTGTCACTTTAGGGCATCATATTCCATAAACCATAGGCTGGAGTATTGGAGCTTACAAAAACAAATTGTCACCATGTACTATATTACTCCGCTTTTGTGTTCAACATGTTTTATGCCACTGGTTAGTTTTCTAGAAAGTGCATTCTAGAAAACTGGACTAAATGAATGCTGTTTCCTACTAGCTTTGGTTTTTTTAAATGTACTTTTATGGACCTGCAAAAATACTGTATTTAAAACTGATTAAGCATCATTGCTAAGTACATTATTGACAAGAGCAGAGATATCCGCCGACAACCTTTTTTTTTTTTTACCCTTTTGATTCCTGATTGATTTGACTCAAAACTTCATATTTCCCCTTGAATCTCCAGTTCAGTGTAGATGAAAAGAAAGCATGTAACAGGAGTATAATGTTTTTCTTCTAATGTAGATTGAACCCTTTGTACAGTGCTGTTGAATATGTTGGAGCTACATAAATATAATGTATCAAAATGATTTTTCCAGTTTGAAAATAAATATTTTTTTTTTGTTTTTTTTGTTTAATAGATGTTGTTTTCTGAGAGCTGACATGGCAAGATCTCTTTAATTTCCTGTCGTCTTATTTTTCCTTTTCCAGAAAACTTGCTCAGTCTTTGAAATGGATTTTTCTTTTATCGCATTCCTTATTACGCAGAGGATAATTTTGAGATAGTTCTAAAGATGAAAGCCCACCATAGGAATTTGTGAGTTAGTTGAGTGGCCTGCACTTCTCAGCTGTACCTCCTCCCCCACTCACATACCCTGCATTCTTCCCGAACAAACCTCTACTTGTTGCTATAGTGTCTAAGATCAACAGCCATTAGGTGTGTGATGTTTTTCCTATCTGCCATATTATCAAATTAAGTTCAGCCTACTAATAAAGTGCACCATTATTGAGATGTCGGGAGAGTGTAGTGACCACCATTGAGCCTGTCCTTGGACTTTTCCTTTCATTATTTCTTTATTCATTGAAGATTATATCACAAAGTGATATGAAATAGCAGAATTATTTGTGTCAATTTTTTTTTCCCTCAATGGTCAGATTTAGCTAGACGAACACACATCTCGTTTTATTTTCTATTGCAAAATAAAGCATCCACAAACATTAACATCCTTGCACTTGCTGTGTATCATGCCAATAAAGGAAGGTGTTGGAATTTTTTTGCAACTACATTTATGAATGAAGATCTCTCCAGCATAGAGTTCATGTATGAACTTGCTGTTTTTGGCCTTGCGCTTAGCACATGTAGATGTTTGTTTTTAGATATGAGTTTTTTGTTTGTGTTTGATGGAAAGTAGCATTTTATTTCTTGCTTCGTTTTATCTCTGACATTACTTGTGTTAACCAAATTCATTTAAAATCTATATATGCACATCAAAGCAAAAAACTATATTTTGTTGAATATGAGAGATATATCAAGCAGAAAATATATTTATTTTTAATACCTTTGTAATTATTTGCGTACATATGTATGAATGGTGTTTTATTTCCCGTACTAAAAAAAAATTATTTTTTTTTTTTCCCCACCCATTCCTCTACTGTTAAAGGGACACTATAATCACCAGAACTACTACAGCTTATTGAATTTGTTCTGGTGAGTAGAATCATTACCTTTAGGCTTTTTGTTGAAAACACTGTCTTTTCAGAGAAAATGCAGTGTTTACATTACATCCTAGTGATAACTTCACTCAAATAGGTGTTAGAGATCCTTCCTGGGTCATGACTGCCTAAAACATCCAAACATTCAGTATCTCCTCCCTCTGCATGCAGACACTGAACTTTCCTCATAGAGATGCATTGATTCAATTCATCTCTGTGCGGAGATGCTGATTGGCTAGGGCTGTGTTTGAATCATGCTGGCTCTGCCTCTTTCTCAGTCTCAGCCAATCCTATGGGGAAGCATTGTGATTGGATCAGGCTACCACTTCTGCGGGCAATGGGCAGGTCAAAAGGAAACCGTAACCAAGCCAGCAGTTTCAGGCTTGAATACAAGTAAGATTTACTATATTTAGGGAGGCATGAGGGGACCAGGGTGGCTACATGGTGGTTTTAACCCTATAGGGTCAGGAATACATGTGTGTGTTCCTGACCATATAGTGCTCTTTTAAGTCTTAAAACTTTGTAATGATTTAAGAGACGGAGCTATTTTTTCAGCTTCTCGTTTTGATGACCTTATCAGCTGCTATTGTTTAAAGACACTATAGTTACCAGAACAACTACAGCTTAATTTATATGAATAGTTTGTCCCGGCAGCCTTTTCAATGTAAACTCTGCCTTTTTCAGAGGAAAACCTCTAGTGACAGTAACTCAGACAGCCACCAGAGGTGCTTCCTGGGTCAGTGCTGCACTGATGTTCAGAGTCTCCACGTTCTGCAGGGAGGTGCTGAACGTTCTTCATTCAATGCATCTCTATAAGGAGATGTAGATTTGTGCAGGGGATGGGGGAGGGGGAGGTGTCTAAATAGCACTAGTAGAACTATATTGACACTATATAGATTTCATTTAAACCAAGCATGTCACACATTATATATTTGCCTTTCATAAATAGGGCACATGTTTGACAGTTTAGAACTGTAGGATACATAAGTGATTGTTTCCTTTCCAAAAATCTTTGTCCATGGAACTTCCAGGTAGAATATTGTCCTATCTGTTTTGATAATGCTTTTTTTTTTTTTTTATTCATTAAGAATAGAGGATGAATAGAACATCAACATTTAGCCAATTTGAAGTACACAATTATTGTACATCAGAAATACAGCTGACAATGCAACAGTGGTGACCTTACAATATGGATAGTCAGATAAAACAATGACATTCATATGAAAAACAATAATACAATGCAGGTTGGAGCTTTTAGATAAAATGAAGTCAGATATATCTCTTTGGTCTTTTGCAAGTTCTCTTGTTAAACGATATGTCTCATGATATGTGACAGTGCGTTAGATGTTCCCCTATGATGCAGTTTTATTGATGGGAATCTTCTTGTACATGTCCCATGAATTTACAGTTTGTTGCAGATTGTGTGAAAAGATCCGATTTATGCAAATCAGTATAGCAATTCATTTTAAGAGTGCATTGTATTGGTTATTTAATTTCTCACTTAGAAATCATTTTTAAACTTGGAATTGATTGTTATATTGAAATTAACTTTTTTTTTTTCCAGCGATTTAGAAGCATCTGTGCTAGTCCTGTTTTGTTATGTTTTAAAGGAACACTATAGGGTCAGGAACACAAATGTGTATTCCTTACCTTATATTGGTAAAAACACTATTTAGGTCCCTTGCCATCCTTAAAAGGGTAATAAACCTACCTTTATTCCAGCACCACAAGGGTCCACCAGCGCTGGCTCCGTCCCCTATTCGCCCCCTTGGCTGTGATTGTCAGATTTGACGTTCTCAGCCAATCCAATTGTTTCCTATGGGAAAGCACTGGATTGGCTGCGATCAAATCTGAATGATCTCAGCCAAGGAGGTGGGGCAGAAGGCAGAGCCAAATACCACTCTGGCTTATCAGCATCTCCTTATAGACATGCATTAAATCAATGCATCTATATGAAGAAAGTTCAGCGTGGAGACCCAGGAAGCACCTCTAGTGGCCGTCTGAGTGACTGCCACCTGAGGTGTCCCTAGGGAGCAATGTAAATACAGTGTTTACATGAAAAAGCCTCCTCTCTTTACTCACCAGAACACCTACATTAAAGGGACACTCCAGGCACCCAGGCCACTTCTGCCCATTGGAGTAGTCTGGGTGCCAACTCCTCCTACCCTTAACCCTGCAAGTGTAATTATTGCAGTTTTTTTTATAAATAATTACCTTGCAGGGTTAACTTCACCTCTAGTGGCTGTCTACTAGACAGCCACTAGAGGGCACTTCCGTGTCTCTAGGACAGATTTTTTGTGCTACAGCGTCGGTGGACGTCCTCACGCTGTGTGAGGACCTCCAGCGTCGCTCAATTCCCCATAGGAAAGCATTAAAAAGCATTTTCAATTCTTTCCTATGGGGAGCTCTAATGCGCATGCATTAGGTCTCCCCGGCCGGTGGGCGGGATCAGTCTCGCCCACCGGCCGACGTAATACAGAGGAGTAGCGGCGGAGGAAGTAGCAGCGATGTGGGACATGTCGCTGCCTCTGGTAAGTGACTGAAGGGGTTTTCACCCCTTCAGCAACCGGGGATTGGGAGGTGGGAGGGAGAGGGGACCTGCAGTGCCAGGAAAACAGATTGTTTTCCTGGCACTGGAGTTTCCCTTTAAGCTGTAGTTGTTCTGGTGACTAGAGTGTCCCTTTAATATTGCTAAGTGGATTAAATGTAATCGTAATGTTACAGTCCACATGTACAATGCTTGGAGATACAATAGCATATAATATTATGGTTCATTCAACGAACAGAGTAAAAAGTCATTCTGAAAGCACCTTTTTCCCCTCTATTCATAAAACAACAAGCCTATTATAATCCTTTAATCTGCGTATTTTTTTTTTTTCTAAATGAGCACAGTAAACGTTTAGCTTTTGAGTTAACTGTTGCCAGGTGTTGTGAGAATGGTTTATGTTTGAAATTAATTTACTAGTGAAAAATATAAGAATATTGGCTTTATTGTGATTTAAATTCTAGTGAAAGCAGCTATGTATAGAATGTTAATAGATTACTATATTTTATTACACCTGTAATTATTGCATGATTTTCTGTCTCTATGGGCAAATGTTTTTTGAAAGTGTTATCTTTTCGTTGTATGATACATTCTATGGCATACAGCAAATGCGAATTGTGTACGGATTGCATGAGTTCAGAGTTTTTTTTTTTTTTTTTGGACAGGTCCATCAATTTATCGGTGCAGTTTCCAGTACATTTCATGGTGTCCTCCTAGTCCAAACCACACAAGCAGGACTTAATTTGCTTGTGACAACTCTTAAAGAAAAACTGCAGGGGGTGTCCAAAAGGGAGATATAATGTCCTTTTTAGTTTAAGAGACAATTTCCCCTCATTGCTGCTTTTGTGTGGGCTATATCCTTTGAGTCCCAAATCAGATGGCATTCCAAAAAACTTCTTTGGCTTTGGTCCTTTAGCTGCAGTTTCTTTAAAGCCTCATAAGTGAGCTCTATATAACAATAGCATTAAATTAAAGGCAATGCTGGCACTTTAATCAGCCCTACCCTGTATAACTCCTCATTGGTTTAGTAACACGTGAACATATTGATTCAGGGGACTTATCCAAGATTTGATGGATGTTTGTGGGTTTAAACCTTTTTTTAATCTATTCTGCTGGGAATGTAACTATGCAAAAACAATTTTATAGAGCCAATAGATGTGATAGCTCTTAACAGACAGTATTAATTTTAGATCACAGACCACAATACACAGAGAAACTATAGATGTTAGTATTTTGCTACTTTGGGGTCACTGAGTGAAATACAAAGTATCAAAGAAATGTATGCTCCCCTACACATCCTTGGAGAGAGATACAGTATATAGATCTCCAAGGATGTTTAGGGAAGCTTTTTGGTAGATTGAAAAACAGTTCTTTCTGTTAATTGATTATTTTAGGTCACTGAAATCAGAATGTTTAAAGTATATCAGAATGTTTAAAGTATATCAGAATGTTTAAAGTATATCTTTTTTCAAACAGTGGAAATGTGGGAGGGATGAATTTGCAGTAGTTGCTGCGTGTGTGCGACAAATTGTCATTCCTGTAAGTCAGCCAATATGCCATAGGGCTGTTATCATCTGCAAATGTATGCACAGGAAAAGGGCGACCTAGCAAATGTATTGATAGTTGGTTCCGTTGGGTGTTTAGAGAAACAGAACTCATGCAGCAACATCTATGCTAAAACTGTGGGAATATTGGTTATTCTGTTTGCTCATGTTATTTAGGAAAATTACATGATTTTGCTATTTCATGACGAAAAGTCATGATTTTATTAAAGACAAGGAGGCGAGTATTGCTTAACCCTTTCTTTACTGTCCACCAATAGCGGCAAAGAATACAACAGTAAGAAAAAATGGTAACCATAGTGATAGGCCACAGCCATACCAAGTCCCAGTATAATAGTCAGCACATCCCCACACATTTCCTCTTTCTTTGGAGATGCGAGACAATAACAACAAAACAGGAATGATGAAACAGTCCAAACCAAATAGAACAGGCAATCCGAAATCCAGCCAGACTCCGATCAGGAACCATAACGGAACTGGGACTGACCCATCACAGCATTGTCCATAAACTTTCTGGCCACTTGGTGAAGCCGAGAGAGAAGTGCTGAAGACCCTTGATCAACAAGGAATCAACTGGTGAAAACACAAAAGACAGGAGCCGAACGGTTAACTTGAACCAAAGTGCGCATACCAAGACATAATTTTATAACTAGACAGAAGCAACACAGTGTGCATAATTCATCATAGGCATTTCGAATAATCATGTAACATGAACAGGTTAATAAACGGTACAAAACCCAGAGCGCATAATGAATACCTACCAACCCTGGAAAACTTGCAGGAGAGAATAAACAACCGGGTGGGGTAAATCAGTAAAATAACTATGAAGGGTGGGACAATACTCGCCTCCGTGCCTTTCATAAAATCATGACTTTTCGTAATGAAATAGCAAAATCATGTCAAGACACGGAGGCTCGTATTGCAAGTTTAAAGCTGATCAATAACTGGAGAAAAAACGTGAGGCAAAGGTCGAAAATAAAACTCACGAAAAATGGATTCGCGGGACCAGTCATCCATTCTCATCAGGTCTGCCAGACGTGCACCTGAATTCACCAGGGCTGTGGCCGATGCCCCTCGGCCTGAGTGGGTGCCAAAGATGGACGTATCCATGTTGGCCAGAGACATCACCCATTTCACCCAGCGAGCCAATGTAGTACTGGACACAGGGGAGAAGCAGCGACTAAGCGAGAGAAACAGCTGGGGAGACGACGTAGCTCGATGTGCGTTCGTTCGAAGTTCATATTCCCGTAGGCAGGCCACCGGACATAGGGCTGGAGTACCAGGAAAGCTTGGATAAGAAACCGATCAAATAGCGGTCTTGGTGCGTCTGGAGATGTTAAACGTCACCCCGTCCAGAGTGAAAGACCTAGCATCATAGTCCAGGGCACGAACATCCGATACCTGTTTGCATGAAATGAGACAGAACAGGGAGACCAACTTGGATGACAGCTGTTGCAAACAGAGCTCTGCATTAGGCGGCCAGGAGGAGAACAGCAACAAAACGCAGGAGACGTCCCATGTAGATGAGTAACGAGGTCTAGCGGGACGCGACAAGCGTGAGCCCCTAAGTAAGCGGCACACATGTTGGCCTGCTGGGCAGCCGTCAAATCCTTGGTGAGCCGAGGAGATGGCCGATCTCTATGAATTAATCGTGCGATATGCCCAACCAGCTTCAAACAACGAAGTCAGGAATAGGAGGATCACAGTCACAGGTGCTGGAACGGGATCCAAGTTCCGAGCCAGACACCAGCCAGTCCAAGCTCTGCAAGCGGTCCCATATGATGGTCTAGTCCCGGGAGCCCATGCGTCAACCAGGAGGCGTCGAGTTGTGTCCGAAACCCCTTGGATTTCCCAGCGACTCCCAAAATCCTCCACACGAGCAGTAGTAACGACCCGTCCGCCAGGAGGGGATGCTGGAGGCCCGATGGGTCCAGGAGGAGGTTCAGTAGAGACGGCAGCAGTCTGGGCATGTCTACTGCCAGTTCCAGGAGTTGTGGGAACCAGGATTGGGTCCCCCAGAATGGGGCTAGTAGGATCAGGTCGGCCATTTGGCGGCGAATTTGGAGCAGGACCCGAGGTATCATAGCAAACTGGGGGAAGGCGTAGAGGAGTGAGCCAATCCAGTCTTGTAGGAAGGCGTCCATTGCCTCCGCGACTGGATCCGGGCACCAGCTGTAGAACCGGGGTAGTTCGGTATTGAGCCTGGACGCGAAGAGGTCGATGGCAAAAGGACCCCATATGGACGATATAGTGGAGAATACTCCTACATCCAATCTCCAATCGTTGTTGTCCGACAGATAGCGTGAACTCCAGTCCGCGTGGAGCCTGGGAAGGTATTCTGCCTGGACCACCAGGTTCCTGTCCAAGCAATAGGCCCAGAAGTCCTTCGCCAAGCGGGCCAGGAGTGCAGATTGAGTGCCACCCATGTGATGTTGTCCATGCGCAGGCGGATGCATGAGCTGGCAGTCCCGTTCGCAAAACTCTGGATCGCAAATGAACCCGCTAGGAGTTCCAGAGCATTGATGTGGAGGTGGGATTCGTCTGCTGACCAGCGACCCCCGGTAGTCACCCCGTTGCAATGGGAACCCCAGCCGTGGAGACTGGTGCTTCGGAATCTACCGTGAAGTCTAGGAACTCCATGCGATATGACGGAGACAGGCAGGAATTTTCCCAGTTGAGGAGAAAACCCAGGCGGGAGAGGAGGTCCGTTGTCCATTGAAGATGTTTCCGAAGGACTGAGCGATTCTGTGCCATGATGAGGATGTCGTCCAAATAGACGATTAGCCGGACTCCCTGACTGCGCAGCCAAGCTGTGGCGGGGCGCATCAGTTTCGTGATGCACCAAGGGGCTGACAGTCCGAAGGGGAGGCACGTGAAGCGCTAGGTGTCTCCTTTCCAGAGGAAACGTAACAGGTCCCTGGAAGACTCGGCCACTGGGACCGTCAGGTAGGCATCCTTCAAGTCCAACCTTGCCATCCAGTCTCCTTGAAGGAGTAAGTCTCGCTGGAGGTGGATGCCCTCCATTTTGAAGTGACGATAGCGCACCAGGGTGTTTAGGGCACGGAGGTTGATAACAGGGCGCATTTGTCCGCCTTTGTTTTCCACTAGGAAAATATTGCTGATCACCCTTGTGGAGGACACCGGGGCCAGCTCTATCGCCCCTTTTGCGTGGAGGTCCGTTAGTTCTGCGTCTATCAAGGCACGGTCGGTTGTAGAAAGCAAAATAGGGCGAGGCAGGGGCACGTGACATGGATTGTCGACCAGTTCAATGTGAAACCCCCGAACTGTGGTCAGAACCCAGACATCTGAGGTGATGGTTGACCAGGTGTGGAAAAAATGACAGTCTGCCACCTACACACATATTGGAAGAAACATGAGGTAGATGTAAGCTTACTGTAAGGGCGTCTGGAACCGGGGTTCCCTCTGAAGCCTCTGGAACGCCATGGTCTTCCACGAGAGGGGAAGAAAGGAGACTCGTCTCCTGGTAGGGTCTTCTCTGAGTGTAGGAGCCTCGTCCCGATCCATGGACATAGTAATTGGAGCGGCTGGACAGGCGACCCCTGAATCTGCCGGCCCTGGTAGAGACCCGCCCCTGAAACACCCTCTTCATGGAGGATTGGGCCTTATCTAGGGCTGTGAATGAACCCACAAAGCGCCCCAGGTCCTTAATAAGGCCCCAAATAAGAGGCCCTGGGCGTCCTTGCCTGCCTCTGTGAGGGCGAGGTTGGCCAGTTTGGGTTCAATCTTGAACAGATTGGCTTTACGCCTTTCAATGGACAGGGAGGCATTTACACTGGCCGCAATGCAGATAGCCCTCTGCACCCAACCACGGAATTCCTCCGGGTCAACCTGCCGGTTCTCGGCTCTGGCTATTTCAGCCAGATCAAACAGTTTGGCCAAAGGACCAAATATGTCAAGATGTTTATCTTGGCATGATTTAAGTGCTGAATCTAGACACTTTGGAGAGGAATTGGGTCATCTTAGGGTCCACTACAGGGGTCTCACAGACTTTGCTAGGTACCAATGGTCTTGGGCATTCTGCCCTAAGTTTATTACGCGCCGCCTTACTCAGGGGGCACCGTACCCACTTTTCAAGGTACCGTGCCACATGGTCCGCCGGGAGCCATTCCGCCGACCTCGGATGATGGAGAACATCCGGGTCAAACATGGGTTTCCCGGGCGGATCCATGAGGGTGGAGCCCGCTGCAGCGGGGGAGTCGCTCCTAGGGCCACTCGCAACCACTGCGGAGTGAGCAGGGCCAAAAGGGTCAGACTTCTGCCCACAAAATTCGTCATCAGAGTTATCCACAGACTCAGCGTCCGCCTCCTCACTAGACCCGATTTCGGAGTCGCTCTCTTTTTGTGCTCTAGCACATTTCCACTGCCGCGCCTGTTCTGCCTGGTGCGGAAAGGCTCTTGCGTGACATAGGCACGCTGTCATGGGTGGCAATAGTCACATCAGTCGTGTTGGTTTTGGAGGCAGGGAGATTTGAGTGCCTGGATTTGGCAGTAGCCTTTTTTGGAACGTTCGGCAAAAAAGAGACTAACTCAATGGGATAAATAGATGAAATTAATGAATAGGAAACAGGCGAATGCACTGAATGTTTGAATGAAAAATAGCCGAACGCTGCAAAACAGACAGACATGAAGCTAAGTGTTAGAAAAAACAAACGAACGGCATGTGTTCATGAAGAATTTACCGAACTGGTTAGAATTCTTTCATGAAAACAGCCGAACAGGACGGAAAACAGGCGCAAAATGGCGCCAAATAAATGGAGAGAAGGAGAAAATGGAGCCAAAGGGTAGTGAGGAAAGATATGAGATAAGTTAGTAATCAGAAGAAGCAAGTGAGCATGGATAACACACAGAATAAAACACAGGGAAGGTCTGGAACCCTGGGCTCAAAGGTAACCAACATAATATATAGTATAAAACAAGCATGTAATAAAATACAGAAAAAATTCCTTAATAACTGGATAAATGAAAGCATACAGGAATTATCAACAAAAGGAGTAATAGAAGTTCAAATAACAATAAATAACTCGTGTAAATAACCAGAAATCAATAAGAGAATAGTAGTATAGTATGAGAGAAATTTTGTCATGTACTTCTCTTTGGTCAGCGCAGCAAAGAAAGAGGAAATGTGTGGGGATGTGCTGACTATTATACTGGGACTTGGAATGGGTGTGGCCTATCACTATGGTTACCATTTTTTCTTACTGTTGTATTCTTTGCTGCTATTGGTGGACAGTAAAGAAAGGGTTAAGCAATATGAGCCTCCGTGTCTTGACATAAAATCAGTACTTGCTCCCATGATGCACTTCTGTCTGTTGGCAGTTAATCCACATAGATCAATACGGTCAGTTTTATCAACCACACGGACGTACAGTTTATATTATTGCATTTTGACTCAAAGTACCCATTTTGCTAGCATGATACAGTTTAGTTTGTTTTAGACATTGGTTGTTTAGTCTCTTTCCATAGATCTGAATAAGCTTGTTTATTTCCACAGCTCATCAGGCACCAGCTTTGTTTTCCAGAATACAAAAATGTAACATTAATAAATTGGGGGATCGTGGTATGGGATGAAATGATTGCTAAACACAATGGAGCAATTAAATACCTGTGATTGTCAAACCTTACTAAAACAGTATGACTTCTTACAGTGAGACAGCATCAACAGCATCATCCTTGAGAATGTTTGTTAATTATTATAGCTAGTGATGTCCCGAACTGTTCGCCGCGAACGGTTCGCCGCGGACTCATCATTGAGTAAACTTTGACCCTGCACCTCACAGTCAGCAGACACATTCCAGCCAATCAGCAGCAGGCCCTCCCTCCCAGACCTTCCCACCTCCTGGACAGCATCCATTGTGAAGCTGCATTCTTAGTGAGCTGTCCAGGGGGTGGGAGGGTCTGCTGCTGATTGGCTGGAGTGTGTCTGCTGACTGTGAGGTACAGGGTCAAAGTTTACTCAATGATGAGTCCGTGGCGAACCGTTCGCCGAACAGTTCGCGACATCACTAATTATAGCTCTATATATGATAGCCGAGGTTATGGCTTGACAGCATACATTGATCGTTATAACCGTAAACCTAACTTAATTGGATGTGCTTTTTATTTTACAGATTAAAATAATGCTGTATTGAAATTTAAATTCTGTTATGAATCTTTGCTGAGTTGGAGAGAAGTAGATATTGGTTTGTACAGCTTTGCAGATTAAGCTGTTCCACAGTGTAATGCGGAGTAAATAACTTAGTGGGGGTGACGATTGCGTCATTATTCTGTCAGCAAGTTTTCACAGTGGCAATGTTCTAATTACCAGAGGTCACTATTGTGGCCACCTTAAGATTGCTATTCTTCTCACTGTGTAATAGATTTGAAGGGTCAGCAAAGGCATCACCCAGAGCAGTCATTAAGTTCATTTACTCCTTGAGACAGCTGTTATCTGTAGACGGCTACAAGAGATTTTATTCACGTGCTGGTTTTTTTTGTTTTTGGATTTTTTTTTGTGTGACTTTTTGTAAACTCACATACCTAAGTAATTTATTTATCAGTTTTTATATAGCTCTCTTATTCAGAGCATTTTACAAAAAGTGTTCATGTAATCATTGGTGTTCTTACAGACCGTTTGTTAAAAACAAACTATAACAAATAGAAACCAGGAAATGTATTGTATTTTTTTCATGCCATCAAAAGAGACATTTTGAAAAGCATTTCATTGTTGCAAAAGTATATCCCTTTTCTAGAAGTCCATTTTGAAAAATCTTTTTTTTTATTTTCATTTTTATATATGAATACGTGTGTGTGTATTTTTAAGATGGTATCCTTTTATTTTAGTCATAACCATTATTGTGTCTTTGTGTTTATAAGCCATGTCTGCATGTGACGTTATGTGAATAGACCGTAAAGTAGCAGGATAAACAATAAATGTAGATGAAGTTTAAGTAGCAGGCTGGTTATTTGATAACCTAGTGGAGAGCATGCCTGGCGGTGGTAAGGCATGGAATGATTTTGTCTCTTTCAACAGACTTATTACATTCTACCTAAATAACAAAAATTATCACAATAGCCATGGGCCAAAATGCGGTAATGCTCACTTCAAAGACATTGGCAGAGGCTTAACTGATCTCATCCTTGACTAAAGATTACTCTGGTGCAGCAATTCTTTAAAATATATGGTGTTCCCTGCTTCTCTCACCTTTCTCTTTTGGTCTGGGCAACATAGCAATACTCATGTCCTCGGTTCCTAAGGGCAGTGTACACCATTTTCTTACATACTTTGTGCTACAACTTGCTAAGGTGGTTTATGTCAGTTAAAGAGTCAAGAAGAATTTTACCAGCTATTTTAATTCATGTGTAGATGATGTTTAACATTAAATCCTTAATATCTGTAAGATTAAGGAATGGGCTTTTTACTCCCATCCCACCCCCCAAAAAAAAAGAAAATGTAAAATAACTTTTACAATAGGGTACTTGAGGATTTCTGAATTGAAACTATTGCAACACTTATTAGATAAACAAGATATTCCACTTACGTCAAGGTGACAAAAATATTGTGCATCTTCTGCAGTGGACCCTGTTCCAGCGAGGAAGTGGTTCAGCCAATCAGGATGCAATGAGAGTTAAGCAGATCTCATAGATGTGCGCCCACTGTCTGTTGCAAGCAGTGCACTTATTTAAAAAGGTGTGCAAGGGTCCTCCTTGCATCTTAACCTAAGAAGTGAGCTTGGCGTATACTTAAAAAAAATAAATAAAAAAATAAAAAAATTAAACCTAAAACACATGTGAGGTTTGCAGTCCTTGTGGGTGAATTCCTCCCTATTTTGGGCCCAATTCCATCTGTCCCTCTTTTTATCCTAATGTCCCTCTTTTTCGAAGAGCTACATACTGTTCATACTGTTCATGTTCAATGATACACACAGTACTGTGCCTTTAAACTACAACAATTCTGATTAGAAATCAGTTTGTGTAATAAGATACATTGTTCTTGTTCTAAATTACATTTTACATGTATACATTGTTATAAATGTGTCACCTATACCTCTTTACATATTTGTAAAAAATTGCCTTAAATGTAAACTAGAAGTCAAGAAAAACTATTCTAAAACCGTTGAAGTGTTTTTATGGCTGGGAAGTAATATTTATTTTCTTTTCTTTTATCTTTTTTTTTTTTTTGAAACCTTTGCGTTTGGGCTTTTGTAAATCCCCTTAACATTCCCTCAAAGACTTTCTATGCACAGTAATAGTGCTATCGGCTCAGCCGGAACACGCCTGCAGATAACGAGCACTGGTCACTGAAATCAGAGGGTCATCACAAAACCATTTATCACTGTGCTCTTTAGGTGTGTGCCTTCAGGTGTGTTGTAGAAACGAAAAACTGGGAGGTGCAATTAGTTTTTTTTTTTCTTTCTTCAAAGTTAACATACCAGAAAACTCTTTCACCTGTCCTCCAAACTGCAGTAAAATGTATATAGGAGTTAACACATAAACCTGAAAATAGCTGAAGTCATAACTGTCAGGGATAACACTTTATTTTGGTCAAGTCAAAATTGCCTAGCTGGAAACATTTTTTTTCTCTGTTTGTTTGTTCCTTTGTCAATTCCCAATAATTTACTGTTTGAATAATTATTTTTATATTGATTGCATAGGGCATGGTTCAGGAATTCTTTCTCGTTGCATTCTTACACTTATTAATGCAGAAGTCACAGCATCGATAAACACCTCTTCTCCTTGATATGTTTTCATAGCTCAGAATTTCAGCCATCCTGCCCCCAATGACATGTGCATCTGACAATTCTTAGCCTGCGGGCGCACACTTAATGCTAGTTATGTGACTGGTGGCAAGAGAAAGGAGGATAAGTGAGACTTAAAACATCTGTGCATCAAAATAATGTCATTTATGAAGTGACTGGGGGGCATAGATGTAGCCCCTGCAACTCTGCATATCAGAACTGTGCGGTTTCTGAGAAGCTTCAGCCAAAAAAAAAAAAATCTATTTAATGGTACACTCACCAATGCCTAGTGGAAAGGTGGACATTTTTAAATCCTGAGTCAATGAAAACCTATGCAGTTGCTGCAATTAGTTCCATGTCTGAAATAATGACATTCACAATACCTTGTTTTACCTCCTCATACTTTGAAGGGTATTTCTTTAATCTATGTGGCATGCAACCAAGAATTTCCATTTTCCGTAATCATATCTCACAGGAAAAGCAAAGAAAGGAAAGTGCTTTGTGGTGTTTTGATCATAATGCTTTGTGGTTTACGAAACGATCAATATTTATACTATTGCATTCCACTGCGGTCTCAAAGGTATCCACATGCCATTAAATGTATACACAGAGCCTCCCACGCTCAGGACATGGTCTTGTCTCCTTATAACATAGTTTATAGTTAAACCACATGAAGCGTCTGGAACCTTAGAGGTGTAATTACAAGGAAAATGAAGGGTTGTGTGGAGTTTTGTGGGTAGACTGCTATACTACAGTCTGTTAAAGAACTCTGTAGTTTAAATACAATGAAACTGTAAGTTACAAATGTATAGCCCACTTACTTGGATTTAAAGTGTACACTATGAACTCTTGGGTGGGACTAATGGCTGATATTTTAATCTATGATTATGCAAATTTCTGATAATACAACCAATGCAGTTGAAATGCATTGTTTATTTATATTGTAATAGAGCAGCTTGCATCATTTACACTTGTATTATGATGTCAGACATGATAAATGTTTACTTGGCTGAGTCCTCTTCTCATTTGCTGATGTTATTTCTATACACAACACCCCCAAACTATTTATTGATTCTTTCAACCTAATGTCCACTGGTTTCACCCTTTAACAAGTAAATCCAAGGGGGATTGCAGTTATAACCTTCTAGTCTTCAACAATGTTTTTGATAACTTGTTTCTTGCTTTGTTCGTTTTTTCGTTACTTTGGTTAGTTTTTTCTAAAAATAAGACTGTTCTCTGCTCTAGGCTCTTTACACCTTTACAGTGTGCTTGATATTAAAAGTATTTTGTTCTATATGGGGTTTCGTATGTTAGGCATCCCATGCATACATGTTTTTGCATGACCCCATTTGACTTCAAAAGCCTATAGGATCTAATCCGTTATCTCTGCCTCCCCCAACCCCTCACCCCAAATGCAATATAAAACTTCTGATTGATAATTGAGCCTCTACATTAAAAAATAATAATAACAGCAGCAGCAGCATATCTGATTGTCTTGTGGAAGTGTTTGCTTTGCTGCTCCCCAAAACCTGCAGGCACAGTGTAAGTCGATAATGCAGTTTCATTTTTATTGGCCACCTTTTTATTCCTAGTCTAGTAAAGCTGGTTGTTGGCAGCAGTATAAAGTCTACCAGAAGAAAAAAACAAAACTATTTGGCACGCTTGATAACTGCCTAAACCCTCAGAAACCGGCTGGTCACGTAAAACGATGTTTAATTGAATTAAGTCATAAAGCAAATAAAGTGGAGTCAGGCGACAGGTTGTCAGAAGCTAAAAGAAGCTTCGAAATAGGTATGCACATACCACACCTAAGTTATAGCACTGCAAAAATGTTACATTAAATTGGTTATTTAGCCAGCGTTGCTATGAATGCACATGTCTGCTTATTTTATTATGTCATGAAATTTAATGTCTACTCTAGGTGATATGATGTTGCTGTAAACTTATTGCCAGGGAATTTCTGGGGCATTAATGATCTTATTTGAAAAAAACGTGTGTCTCTCTCAAACTCCTGGCATTTTTGACCTTGTAGCAGGACAACTGACCTTAGAGTTCCTCTGTTGCTATTTTGGCTGTGCTAGCAATAACTTAAATTTGCACTTTTCCCAATGGCTATTTTTCCTCTTTCGTCATGCACTTTCTTGACCACCTTCTAAGTATACCTTTCCCTTGTTTTTTTTTTTTTTTTTTTTCATCATACTCATACTGGTAAACAAACAACTTGCAACTAGTTTTCTGTAGCAAACTCTTAAAGGAATTGTATACATTTATTTGTGTGTGTATATGTGTGTATATATATATATATATAATATTCAGAAACCGCAATGATTTACATTGCAGGACTGAGGCACTGCAATGAGATGAAGTGATCTGGGTAACTATACTGTCTATTTAATACCCTACATAAAATTTTAAATTTTTAAATATTTTATATATTCACATTGCACATCTGGATATTTCAGATCTATTTTTTTGTGAATTTTCTAGATTATATTACATTTACGTGTATTTAAAAATAATATATCTATCTTTGGATTGTGAAGAGTGCTTTGCAATGTAATGGAATTTATCCAGATCTTGGTTTGCAGCAACTTGAGTCTGTTACAGAAATATCCTCTAATTGTGTGTGGAAAGCTTTGGGTAATATCTTTTTAAAGGGCCCTTATGTCTTTACCATGTTGTCTCACCAGAAACAAACCCTATATTTTTCATGGAACCTATTATCATTAAAAAAAATAAAAAAAAATAAATCTTTTTTCCTTACAAAATAGTGGTGTCCTGCTTGTTCAGACAGGAGTTTCCATGTTTTCTAGTTTGAACAGCTTTCCTGGGTCTGGAATTCAACCCCTTAGGGTCAATATTATTAAATGCCATCATCACAGTCTTGACATTATACCAACTTATTTAGTGTTTGCAGATCCATAAAGCAGGGATACCTTTACATGAATGGAACGTTCTATTTTGGAATATGATCTTTAAAGATCTGATTGTTATTTAACCCGTTAAGGAATGTGAAGGAAATTTCCCGTCATGCTGGCCTTTTATTTCTGAAACTTTGTCCTTAAGGGGTTAAGCTTGACTGCAACAATTTTTTATTTTTTTTTATCCTTGCAGGGTTACGAATTTGTGCAGCCCTGTGATTCATTTACACTTATGAAATTTCCATATTTTTCTATTTACAATTTTTTTTTAAACTTCTATATAATGTATTCAATAAGACGTGTGTTTAACATCTTTCATCTAACCTTATCATCTTAACGAAGTGTGCAATCCTGTGGTCACTGTTCATTGCAAGAGAGGTTTTATGTTATATTTAAAATCAATTTGATCATGATATAAATATAGCTGACAAACTTTGTTAGAAACAGCATCTGTTACTCTAACAGGCATTTGCATTGTTAGAAATTCTAATACTATTTTGTAGAATTTTTAGGGTAATGTTAATCTATATAATAAATAGCAATCCTCTGCATCTGTTTTTTAAATGGTTATTTCAGACACTGACCATTTTAGTAATTTTTAAAGTCTAGGTTTATATGTTGTATTACTCATTTGTAATAAATATTTCAGTATTTTTTTTTCTTTAGTGCAACCTTCCTTTGTATATTTATTTTGAGTTCAAGGTTAGTCTGACTGGCAGGAGAACAGTTAATGAACAGAACATTTAATACAGAATATAAAAAGACTGATTTACTTCCCTGCATGTATTTGTAGTGGAGTTTTTTTTTTGTATTCTCTCCACCATATACCCAATCTTAAAACACAAAGGCTAATGCGACACAGGTCCTATTACTGAATGCAGTGATGCTAATTGTATCGTCGTTTTTTTTTTTTTTTCGTAAGGTCTTTTCTCATCTTCAGTAGCCAGGACCCTTTTAAAGCTTTGTGTTTCTCTTTTGATGGTAGGTAGAAAGTTAAATCACTCCTAGACACAATGAAGGGTAATTGTATCGGAATGGTTCAGCAGTTTTATTCCAAGTGCTGTCTGCTTCTTAAATGTTTTTTCTAATTTAATGTGCTCCGAGGCATCATCCAGAATCCAATACAATCCTTTAACCTTTTCAATTTATAAATAAACACAGATTGTGGATCTTGCATGGATCTTTGATCTCGTGGGGAGGTTCTCTGAGGTTTTGTGGCCACTGAGTAACGTTTCTTACTTTTTGTTAATTGTTAATGAGAAAACTAAAATAAAAAAAAATGTATTTTAAATTTTTTTTTAAGAGAAACCGTTGTCTGTATTAGCAATATCCATAATCCCGTAGATTATAATTTATTTTTATTTCTTTAGTTGAATTCTCAGCTCTGTTAAGTATTAGGAAACAAGTAGCTGATGCTTTTTTTCTAAGGTGCAAAGATGAAGCTATCCACTTGGATAAAAAAAAAACACAAAAAATGTAAGGCCTCATAAAATTTAATCTGCTTATTGTGCCTTCACAATATATATTCTTAAACTATATATTTAATTTCTGATATGGCCTTGTAACAAACCAGCATCAAGCTAAACCTAGTGTATGGCTGTCCCCTAACTAGCAATGGGAAAGTTAAAGGAACACTCCAAGTGTCAATACCACTATAGCGCACTGTAATGGTTGTTTTGCCAGGCCCCAGTCACTCTGCCCTTTTTGTCACACGGTAACTAACAGATTTGTTCTTCATGATTTCTAGGATGTATTGACCGATAGGCTTCCCTTTAGGTTTCCAGTTCATCACTAGGTCAAGACCTTTTGAAGATCATGTTGGGGGTCTGCTCCAGCTTCTAGTCATGGGAATTCTAACTTTCCAGGCCTATTTTAAGGCTTTGCTTGCTGACATGGCTACCACTATGACTCCAAAATGCGACTGTGACGGAGTCCTGCTGGCTGTGCTGGTGATGTGCCTGGCTCCCATACTTTTCCTTAATTGGTCAAGGATGGATGCTGCTCATTCCCTGCTTAGCATTCTGCATGATGACTTTTTAGATCCAAGCACTTGTTCTGAGTCTGCAAATCAGATGCTTGGTGCGCTCCTTGCATGTATTTTCATGTAAGTTTTATAGTTTCAATGTTTTGCATTCATTGATACTTTTTTGACCAGAAGGTACAGTACCCTACATATTGTGGTGGCTTCATGTCCTGCTGTACTTGAGTATAAGTTTCCATATACCATGGCTCATTTGCTTTCACTATACAAGAAAGGACAATGCAAAATGTGTTACCTGACAATTAATTTGCTCCTAGATGGTGAGAGCCCATGAGGTACATTGGGCCATGTCTCCTCTGCTTGTAATTAAATGCCTTGTTTGCTTTGTTTCATTTTGCAAATCCTCCTTTGCAGAATATTGAACTGAAGATTATAGTAGAGGGTGGGATAGCGAGGGAAGAATTTGCTCAAGTTTTGCATTTTGGGTGTTTCTAACCTCTTCCATTGGGAGATGCTTAGTCACAACGCATGTCACAATGCACAAAGTCTTGCTATCCTGAAGGAAATTAATTTGTCAGGGAAGGCTATATTTGTGTTTAATGTTCTATAAATATTTCTTACAAAACACATTTTTAGAAGTCTTTGACTTTATATGAAGATACTGCCTCTCAAATATGGATAGCTGGCTTACCCCCACCACTGTCTCTGAAATTCAAATGTATACACTTAGTTGTCTGATCATCTTTCAGACACGGTATAAGCCATTCTTGCCCCAGGCCTTACTGGCTCCCAGCCTACTAACATATTGCACTCACTGGCCACAATATGCTACACACGAGGCAAATGATACCGGTGATAATAAATCTTTGCTGGTTTTCTAGTCCATTTTTTAATACAGCCAGTGGCATACACAGCACTTTAAAAGAGCCCCAGGCATAAATGACCTTTTCTACAAACTGTATGGGCTATTGTTTTTAACATTTAGTAAAATAGTTGAGTTTGTGATAATTTATGCTGGAGATTAAAATGCATGAGCGAGCACATCTAGGTTGGATGGGATCGGAATCTGCAGGCTAATAAATGGAAAAAGTTAGAGGAATGCGGCATACATAATATTGAAATGGAATGATGAAAAGATGCTTTGTGGTGTGTTCCTTTCTCCTGGTGGGGGAGGGAGCTAATCTATGAATTTCAATGTAGAATTGGTGCTGAAGCAGCGATTAAAAGCAGGATATCAAGTGACTAATCTGTTAGTTCAATAAAATATTTTGCTGCATTTACCTTTAATTAAATGTAATCAAAGAAGAGGAGTAAACCACATGTTTTCCCTGTACTGTGGACAAATTGATCGTGTGTATGATACATTACATATTTATTTATTTATCAAATATTTTACCAGGATGGATACATTGAGATTGTTTTCAAGTATGTCCTGGGTCTTTGTCCACAAAACATTGCATTATTAGAATAGTATACAATATTACAAAAATACAATAAACAAATATATATATGTGTGTGTGTGTAAACAAGAGATAAGAATTCAGCGCTAATTAACACACAATTAATATAGGTAGGCAGCAACCCAAATGAAGGAGGATCCTTCAAGTCCTTCAGTGGATAAACAGACATAGCAAAAAGATAAAATAGGGCTGCGCCAAGCTAAGAGAGAGTCCAGTAAAATCTCACTAGGATATCAGTGGATAATCAGGAATACTTGATAGGGTATGGTTTCTTGGTAGAGGTAGGTACGTCTGATGTTGACTGATCAGTATATGAAAACAGAAGAGAGGTAGAGGCAACCAATGGTGCAGTATGTCTAAAATTCAAGGTGCAGTAGAGAACTCACATTTGGGAGAGCTTTGGCCAGCTCTGGTGTGAATAGCGTACAGCGTCTGGTAATCCAAAGCTCAGAATTTACCATAAGATTGACCATTTTGGTGTCAACGGTACACAAGACCAGAGTCCATCTGCCAGTACATTATGATCTTTGAACGTTCCCTGCTTAATTCTTGAGTTTGTAGTTTATTGATGCATGTTTCCAGCAATGAAAGAAAAAAAGACAGATTCTTCTCTAACATTTTACATAACATGTGTTATATGTCAAACTTACTCCATAGCACTGAACAGTCAGTATATGAGTAACAGGTTTATTTGTAAGTTGTTGTTTTGTTTTTTTTTGCCATTGGGATTTAAAGAAAATGCCCCAGTATTTATCTACATGCAAACTGTTTTCTCCCCAGACTAGATACTGTCTGTTTCGAGTAGAAAGCAGACTGGGAGCTGTCCAGTAAATCTTTCTAGAAATCTATGGGGGGGATATTCTTTACAGATCTATCAAGAAACTGAGCATCCATCCCTAATCAAGTGAAATCTCCACCGACTTATCAGATGTGATCTGTGCTGGGCAGAGGCAAGTCATGGGAATGTTACTTGTCTAGTGAATAGCACTTACTTTATATTGAACATAACTTTATTTCCATAAAGGATAGCCTTTCTAGACATATTTTTGGATGCACACTATTTTTTTTAGTTTTTATTGCTGATTTTGGTTCGTGACGTGTGATTTGGGTAGTTGGGTGCGTTGCAATAACCGCTTTTAAAACAATGCTTATAATATTTAATGGCCTGTAAATTGGCAAATTTGGAAAAGATTAGACACACGCATAGACAGCAACCTTCTGATGTGAGTACAGAGCAGGAACAATAATCTATTTGTCACTCTTTTCTGTATTCAGACACATTAGTCAAATTCCCATTACTTGTTTTTATAAGGGTATTGGAAAAGGAAATTATATGCTTATTTGATTTATTTATTTAACATATTTATTTGATCTGTTTGCAGACAGACTGAGAATTTAGTTACAGTGCTTCAACCCTGCCTGGATGGGGCAAAAAAGTAAAGTCATTATCAATCCTGCTGTACATTAGCTTTTTTTCTTCCATTGTTCCTTTGAAACCATTGTAGGTGCAAAGGCATGTTTCCTTATCACCTGTAAATCAATTGAGGTTGGTGTGTGTGTTTTTTTTTTTTTTATGTGATTGTAAAGGGTGAGAAATCTTGTAACCTCAGGTCACAGGCCTTAAAAGACCTACACATTTGTCTTTTGGAAAAGCTGTGAACAGAGCTGCCTTGGAAACATCTGACTTTGCTTTCTCAAAGGGTCTTTCTTGCATAGAAGAGATCTTAATTTATGGTGTGTCGATTCCTGGTGCAGTGACAATCACTCTAGTCAGCTGGGATCTGCTATGCTATGTTTATCAACTGGTTTATTAGTGGAATGTTTACAATGTTTTATCCACAACTCCAGCCAAATATTGGCAACACTGGTTCTTGCACTATGCCAGTGGATTATAGCAGCGGTTGGCAAAAGATAGTAGGATTACAACTACCATAATGCTTTGACGGCATAAATCCACAAAGCCAGATGTCAACTTTTTTGGGAACACCTAGTCCTAGTCTATAGCTAAAAAAAATCCTTGTTCATAAACAGGGAAGAAATCTCATTTGACCAGCTATACCAGTGATGGCGAACCTTTTTGAGCCCGAGTGCCCAAACCGCAATACATGCCAACTTTTTTTTCTCCTTAAAGTGCCAACACGGCAATTAAACCCAAATACTGAGGTTTAAGTTTAGAAAAAACAACTCGTACTGTTGTCCGAACTAATAACTTTTGTTTTAAAAAGAACACAGAGCGTTCAATGATACACATTTTAAATAATGATATAATTAGATAAAATTAAGCTTGTATTTATTAGTATCTCCAACAAATGCAATACATACACACAGACTGCTGAATACATACACACAGTCTGCTCAATATACACACACACACACACACACACACACACACAAGACTGCTGAATACAGACTGATGAATACACACACACAGTCTGCTGAATACACATACAGACAGACTGCTGAGTACACACACACACACTGACTGCTGAGTACACACACACAGACTGCTGAGTACACACACACAGACTGCTGAGTACACACACACAGACTGCTGAGTACACACACACAGACTGCTGAGTACACGCACACACAGACTGCTGAGTACAGACTTCGCACACTTGCTGAGCGCACACTGACTGCTGAGTAGTGACTGCTGATGCGCACAGACTGCCGAGTGCGCCGCGCTTCACAGACTGCTTTAGTGCGCGCGCACACAGACTGCTGGTAGTGCCGCATGCGCACACAGACTGCTGAGTGCGCCGCTACACTGACTGCTGAAGCGCCTTGCGCCGCGCGCACAGACTGCTGAAGCGCTGCGCACACAGACTGCTGGCGCCGCGCCGCGCCACACTGACTGCTGCTTGGCGCGCATACGCGACTGCTTTCGCGTATACGCCCGCACTGACTGCGGCGCCGCGCCGCATACACTGACTGCTCTTGTACGCCGCGCCTGCACCTGCGGCACCGCTGCTGGCGCCGCGCCGCATACACTGACGCTATAGCGGCGCCGCATACATCACACTGACTGCTAACGCGCCGCATACACTGACGCGCCGCGCCGCATACACACTGACGCTGCTGCGCGCGCCTGTACACTTTGACTGCTCTTGGCGCAGCACACTGACTGCTTTCTTGGCGCCTTACGCACACTGACTGCTTTCGCGGCGCCGCGCCGCATATTACCCACTGACTTTACTTCGCGGCGCCGCGCCGCACACACTGACGCTTTGCTTTCTTGGCGCGCGCCGCGCCGCACTGACTTTACTTTCTTGGCGCTTGCGCCGCATCACACTGACTGCTCGCGTTACCGCGCCGCACACGACTGCTGCGTTACCGCCGCATACGCTTTTGCGAGCTGCTTTCATTTCGCATAGCATACGCACACTGACTGCTGGCATTACCGCGCCGCCGCGCTTACGCGACTGCTAAGTACCGCGCGCCGCAGCACACTTATTTTACTTTCGCGCCGCGCCGCGCACACTGACTTTGCTTTCGCATTACCGCGCCGCGCTGCATACACTGACTGCTGCGTACCGCGCGCATACGCACGCGGCTGCTGCGTACCGCGCGCGCCCAGCACGCGACTGCTTTCGCATTACCGCGCTGCATACGCACATGACTGCTTTCGCGTACACGCCGCGCCGCGCGACGCTGCGTGCGCTATGCGCGCACTGACTGCTCGCGTACGCGCGCCGCCGCACACTGACTGCTGGCATTACTGCCTTGCGCCGCATACACTGACTTTGCTTTCGTACCGCATACGCCCACTGACTGCTAGCATTACTGCGCCGCGCCGCATGCACTGACTGCTTTCGCGTTACTGCCTTGCCCTTACATACACTGACTGCTTTCAGGCTGCCTTTTTACACACTGCACATTGGTGGGGGTGCTGTGTATGTGAGGGTGTTGTAATGTGTGTGCTGTATCGCTGTAAAGTGCTGGAGTAGGGTACTTTGTGTGTGAGGGGTGGGGGTGCAATGATAGTGAGGGGTAGGGGTACTGTGTGGGGGTAGAAATTACTGTGTGTGAGGGGTAGGAATACTGTGTGTGAGGGGGTAGAATTTTACTGTGTGTGAGGGGTAGGAATTACTGTGTGTGTGAGGGGGTAGGGTACTGTGTGTGAGGGTAGGGGTACTGTGTGTGAGGGGTAGGGGTACTGTGTGTGAGGGGTAGGGGTACTGTGTGTGAGGGGTAGGGGAGTACTGTGTGTGAGGGGTAGGGAATACTCTTGGGGGGCCATGGGAGAATGAGGGGTACTGTGTGTGGGGGTAGGGGTGGTACTGTGTGTGGGGGGTAGGGTACTGTGTGTGTGTGTGGGGGTGGTGGGGGTACTGCTGGGTAGGGTTAGGGTACTGTGTGTGGGGGTAGGGGTACTGCTGGGGTGGTAAGGGTGCTGTGTGTCAGTATACCCCCCTCTCCTTCTTACCTTTAATGAAGTGGGTGGGGGGGGGGGAGAAACACATCCCTGGTGGTCCGGTGGTGGTAAGCACTGCAGGGGGAGGGATCTGTGATGCAGCTCCCCTCCTGCGCAATACTGTGTGGAGCGTTGCCATGGTAACGTGCGGCAATGCTCCACACAGCATCGTGCGGGAGGACAGGGGAGCTGCTTCCTAGAGCCCTCCCCCTGCCTCCCGGCCCGGAAGCAGAGTAGGCGCCTGCCGTTTCTGGCAGGCAGGTGCCTACTCTGCATTGATGGCGAACCTGTGGCCGCGTGCCCACAGAAAGGGCCCGGCGTGCCACCTGTGGCCCGCGTGCCATAGGTTCGCCATCACTGAGCTATACCATGACCATACAGAAATAGATTTGCATCTTCACCACTGCAATGAGCTGTTGTGCTTACACTACTGCCTAATGCCACTTCTAGTGTTGCTCAAACACCAACTAGAGAGACTTCCTAGGTTTGGTCCTGCAAAGAGTACAGGACCCACGTGCAGCATCTCTACGCTCTACATGGAGATCTCTCTTTAAATGAAGTGTTTAGGTGGGCTGTACAGCTCACATGTGGGTAGGTGTGGCTAGGGCCTCATGGTTGGCCTCCTACACAAATGACCATGCAGAGAGCACTTCTGAAGCGCTCTCTGCCAGGTCCTATTGCTTTCTGCACAGGGAGAACATGCTCTGCCCCAGTGGGGTTCCTTTGAGTCTCCAAGTGTGGATGCCACAGAACTAAATTGGGGTTATCCCACCAAAAGCAGGACTGTTGGGATATGTCTGAATTTAGTCTATGCTTTCTCTTCTTTTTATTGAAATGCTGTATTATCTAGAGGGAGAGTTATGAAGTAAAGTCACAATATCTTTCCACAAGTGCTCATACTTGTTCAATTACGCACCTATTTTATTTATTTGATTTCGCAGCATGCAAGGGGTTAAGTGATGAGGTAGGACTTGGTAAAATTGTTGAAAAAAATAAATAATGAATGTTTCTTCTTTTGATTGCCAAGAGATTGTCTGAAAATGCAACAATTAATTTTAGATGGAGATCATTTTGAACTGGTCTTTCTTGTCTACAGAATAATAATGTTTTGACTCCAACCTACCTGTTGTTTTAGGCTAAAATGTATTCTGCTGGTGTGGATAAACAAGACGGATTATCACACTATGGAAGCCTGAAAATCTTGCCTTTGCATTCTCCGTTCACAGGTGTGTTTGTGGGGATGATTGCCTCCTCACGTAAAGTGATTTTATTCTTAACCCCTTGCAGACAAAAGATGTTATGTGCAGTCCTGCTATACTGTGGAAAATCTTGCTTATGTGACAGTAGCTCTGCAGAGCCCTAAGGTAACTTATTAAGACAGTCTTTTATAGTGCCTTTAATTACCGGACTATTTTGACTACAGAGGCTGTCAATGATACTTAATTGGTTTATGGTTTAGCTCAACACTTTTTTTTTTTCCCTTAACCAATTGTATAATGGTGTAAATATATTTTTCTTCAATTTCAAATCTCTATGAAGTCAGAGATGCTTGTAAAGACTTCCAGTCGTACTTACTGATCCTGACTTCGTAGTTCTTTGGGTGAAGATCTGTTAATAATGGGTTACCTCAACTACCATGACCACTTCTGCTTTTAAAAGTGGCCGTGGTAGTAGCAGTCTGTATGTGCAGCGTTTCTGCTAGAAACACTGCACTTTGAGATATTTGCATGTTTGTGCTAGGGGCTAATTGCGCCCCAGGCACATGTGACTTAGGCAACCCAGATCTCTTTACTGGGTTGCCTAATGTTAAATGTGTGTTAATTATGATTGTCATCAGCATGCACAGCGCACTTACAGCTGGCATAATGAGCTTTTCCCTTGTAGGCAGTGTCTGCATGTGGAAGCGTGTATGTCCCCTCCATCTCTTTAAAGCCTTCTCTGCTGTCCCTGCCTCCCTATAACATTAAAATTAGGGTTGTTTTTTTTTTTTTTTTTTTTTTAATAGCTGACCCCTACTCTTTCTTTTTACTGGCTCATAGCACACTCATGTGATCTGAGCTGGTGAAATGGTCATTTGAAATGCTTCTATATGAAGCATTTGATTGGACCTCGCAAGGACATTGATGACGATGAACAGAGCATAGAATTCAGCGAGGGGACCTTTGCCTGGTTTCAGGTAAGTTATTGCTTTTCTGTTTTTTTTTCTTTTTTAAAGATTTTTAATTAAATTTGTGGACAAGTATACATAATAGGGGTGCAATAGGCTTTATGAGTTAAAAAAAAAAAAGAAGCTGTTATTCTTGAATATGCTTCTGGATGGGTGTCTCACTATACCGGTTTTAAGAGGACTCTCTGTATGCTCCAAGCCCTTCATACTCTTTAGATTGCTTGTAGAAGGGCAGATATAAATATAACAGCAATGTGTCCATATTTCATGGAATAAGTAAGTGTTGATGCTGTTTATCAAGGTTTTGGTTGGTCTTGGTGTTGTCAAATCGGTGGCTAAAAACTGTGAGAAACCTATTCTCCAACAGCTATGTGCCCAAGTGTAGCCATCACGAACATATTGAGTATGCAGACATCTTTTGGTTTTCCCACCAACTCTTGTTTGCATATATTCCTGTTTTTGGGCATTGGTGCATTTTAAAATAGAATCTTTTGTTATTCCTCTTATAGATCCTTCCCAACTTCATCCTTCCCACAGAATTCCTGAATTAATGAAGTCCTTGTTGTTCAAAATAATTTGCATATTCAAATGCTGCCCCATCCATCTTTTTTATATAAATATAAACAAATCAGACTTTGGGATTGCTTTTTCTTTCAATATTGTCCTAAGGGGATGGCAAGCAGTATTTATGCTCCTTACGATACTTGCTTTATGTTACGTTACATACATAGCAGAGTTTTCGACTCCCAGAATGCTTTTATTTTGGCTTGTGCCATGTAGAAACCACCCCAAATCTTCTAGGACCAATGATTTTACTGATTCCAAACAAAATGAAAACCTGTATGACCTGACTCTAAAATGTGAGGAAAAATAGCTTGTACCTCATTTGCATACATTTAGTTTCTTTCCTTGCCGAAACCTGCACATTTTCCTCTGAATGAAAGCACACCTAGAATCCTGTCTTTAACAGTCAATTTTCCCACTGTGAGAGACAGCTGGTTTCACATGAAACTTACTGTGATGGGATCACTTCCACTGTCATTACATTTTTCTTTTTCTTTTTTTTTTTTAATTCCTTTTTTTTTTTTCTGTCCATAATGTACATTGGCTTCTGTGACAATAGTAGACGTTAACATTTTAGTTAGCACAATATATAGATGAACTTGATAAAAGATTAAAAGAGGGCAGAGCCCGATATGTGTATTTTGAAGAACTAAATATAGCCTTTCTTTGTGGAGCAATATATCTTATTATGGAAATATTTTTTGTTAGTGACACTTGGCACTGTAAATTAGACCCAAAGCAAATTCAAAACTTGTGTTTGTATGAACTCTCTCCTAGCTATTAATTAAGGCTAATTTAATCCATTTTTTTTTCAAGCCCGTTATATACTATATACATATACTATGAAACATGCATATTCAAGGTACCACTCTAAACTAGCTTGTGCTTAGAATCAGAGTCCCACAGATACATTGATCTTTTAAACTCCAATCATTAATACAACTTATTATAGAATTAGTTTAAATAGATTGTGTGCAAAATGTAAAGGGTAATTTCTACAAGGTGTGAAATCAGTTTGGTACGCTGTTTCTAATACAACCCTCTCAAGTTTATTAGATGTTTGTTGCTTGAACTTTGCTCATGGCTTGTCCTACATCTACTACACTACCTACATTTCAGCAACATCATAAGACAAGTGGCTAGCTGCTGGAGGTTTGTTGGAAGGCCAACACCTGCACCCACTCACTAGTCCATGCAAATGGTGTCAAAGATGGGCTTTCCTTTCAGATGGCAAGAAAATGGGACTAAACTTTTTATTTGCTATGACTAAGGAGGCGGTTTTATCTTCCTGGCTCTCTGATTGTTCAATATTTGATTGTATCTCTCTCAGCCAAATGGCCTCCCATGTTCTCCCCTCCTTTCTACTCAAAACATCCTTCCACTATATGGAATGGTATGCTTCCACTTCATTGAACCCATTACACTACAACAGTATATTCCAGACAGTGCAGCCTTACCAGTTCGGAGTTAAACTCTGGTGCGAAAAAGCAGACGTACTCTCCTCCTTTAAAAAAAAAAAAAAAATAAGTTTTTGGATATTTTTGATTGTAATCTGCTGATGACTGTTCTTGATTATTGTTTAATCTGTAAATTTATATTTCCTGTCCATCATTAAAAACGAATCGTTTAAAATAATTCAAAACAATTCACCTAATTCTCTTTGTTCTGTCATAAATGTGCTATATTTTGTGCATTAATGGAAGCAGAATGGACGTTAAGCTCCATCTTAATACCAGTAGTGGTGAGAAAGTACATTGTACTCTTGTAGATCTATTGTTATGAGTATGTCACTAAGGCTGGGGATTGTACTTGTTCACTAGATTAAAGATGTAATCTACTTGTTTTGTGGGTGAAAAATCCATTGTAAAGTTTTTCTTAAATTCCAATCTGTATTTATAAGTCATGTTGAGAAAAGCAACCTTGCTGCTTGTCCTGCATTTCACTAGCAATGAGAACCATGTTTTTTCTGTCCCTTGTGACATTGGGCTGGCATTACTTTTCATTCTGGTATATTAAAGGGGAACAGTCACACCCCAGGATTTCTAATTTTGTGTTTTAGAAATATTTCTTTCTAAAATGTAAAAAATATAATTAATTGTAGAAAAAAAAATCATCTCTACCATATAACTTTATACACCTTAGCGCCTGTCAGTCATTGCTATGAGATACGTCTTTTGAACTGGACGGGATGTTTCTATTTCTAGTTCTTATTTGCAATGATTGCCTGGATTGAACTGGATGTGATGTATTTTGGTAAATCTTTAATAAAAATTTAAAAGTAAACAAGGTACAGGGTGCAACAGAACCGATTGAGCAGCTTTCTTCAGTATCAACGAGGCACATTTTCATCTCAGTTGAGCTGTGAATAAGCAAAATTTCCTCTACCGGGGTTAAAATTATCCCCTGAATGACTTGTGAAAGACCGCTACATTCCCATAAACTAATGGTGTGGAGTGCCGTATCACAATTTGGAGTGATAGGCACATACTTTAATGAGGAGTAAGGCATGACCATAAATTCTGAGCGTTCTGTCTCAATGTTGGAAAATTTTCTGCAGTCTAGAATGGAAGAGATTGTTGAAGATTAATTGGAGAGTTCTGGTTCCAACAGGATGGGGCTACAGCCCGAAATTCACTCAATGTTTTAAGAGATGTTTCCCGGACGCCTGGTCTCTCTGAGGGGTGATGTGGGGTGGCCGGCACGTGGTCACCAGGTTTTGATCATTTGTGATTTTTTTTCTTTTTCTTTTGGGGATATCTGAAGGAAAATGTGTTCAAACATCTCCCTCACACCCTACCAGAGCTAAGGGAGCAGATTATTGAAGAAGTTACCACCATACCCTGCGATATGTGTGAACAAGCTGTACAAAACTAAAGAGATCATCTCCAACAGTGTGTTGCTGCTAATGGCAGCCTTCTCGAGGACATTATTTTCTAAAATTAATGAATATTAAATGTTTTTTCAGCTGAATTAGGAAATAAAGTTTTTCTCTACATACCGCAGTTAATTTTTTATAACCCCTCAACACTGCTTAGTCGGTTCTGCTAAACCCTGTATCATTATGGTGGGAGGGTTAAGCAAATTATAGGTTATCTACAGTTTTTGTTTGTGTTTTTTCTTTTCTTTTTTAATGGTGTAATAGACAGAAAAGTAACATTTCCCCTTTAATGCAATACACTTCTTAATAAGCAGTGTGAATTTTTTCCATATTCGTTTCAGGCTAAGTTTCCACACCAAGGAGCATATCGGTTCTGGCACAGAAAAGAGCTTTCCCAGTTTCCGTTAACCAGCTTGTTATCGCACTGGGTGAAGAGATTATGTATGCCTCTGAATAAGTGGACTATGCTGTCAGGTTATAGAAAGCCTAGCCATTATCACTCTGAAACAAACAGGGTGCATTGTGCATTGTTTTTGTTATCTGTGCTGTAGATGGGGTTTTCTACAAATTGATACTAGCACAAGAGACATCCTGTACCAGTTAGATCAGATGTGCTGAGTTCAGTGCTACTGTAGAGTGCAAGGGCATTCTTTCAGTGATCAGTGCTAGCCAAACAAAACCTTTGTTTACTTACTCCCGTCCCATTCAATTGCTGGATTGAAATAAGTTATTTAGATGTTCTTTGTTAATAAATACATTGGAACTGGATCATATACAACATGCGGCTGAACTTGTTAAGTTCTACCTTCGTCATTTTTGGCATTGGCGTACAGCTTATCTGTTCTACGTCTTACCTCTAGCTTCTCACACATACCTTGCGTTACATTTGTTTGATTGATGTGGTATTTATATATTTTTCTTGCATCAAATTTTGAATCGTATCCATTCCGTATATATGTGAGGTTATTGTACACCCAAATAGCTATAAATAAATAAATAATTAGCTATGGTTGGTGAGATTTAAAATAAAAAATTAAAAATATTGCTGCTTTTTTATTTGCATGTGTAAATGTGTATTAACTCCCAAAGTGTTGCATGCAAGGTGCATACTTGTGTGCAGCAATTTTAATGGAATGCCAAGCACACATGTTCTCGTAAGCAATATCCCTGACTGTGCCTGAGGCATCATGAGTTGGCAACGTCACCCAAAATGTGGAAGTGCAGCAGACATATGTTTTTACTTACTTCCACTTCATTATTCACTCCTTTAAAAATGCTTAAATGGAGAAATAAGTTTGTTTTAACACTCTTTGTTGTCTACTTTGCTTTAAGTTGAGGCACTAGCTGTGGTATATCCGGCGTTTACAGTCCTGATAGTAGGTTAATATACTATATATAATGTATTTGTTTATATTAGAGGCTGAATGAATGTAACTGTTATGGTCCAGCTGCCATGGAAACTAATGGCATTTCTGTCTATGCATAAAGCCTTTTCTTTGTGGATATGGGTGCTTGGGTAAATGCTGGATTTCTTTCAATGTTGTTAAATTTTTCAAATTTGCGAGAGAATGCTTGCAATGCACAGTTTGTTACATGTGTAGCACAGTCTGCCCTGTTGGGATACCCAATGATTTTGGCAAGCACTGCCAGGAAGTCCATATTTGGCCATAATGTCTTGGCTATAAAAACAGCACTTAGTACCCTCCTTTGTCGGGGGTTGGGACGACTTTCTACTTGACAGTGGCTAGTGACAAGTGGGAAGTTTTGAGGTGTGATATAAAGCAGGGCTCACTTTTCCACTCCCAACTACCCATTGGCAAGTAAAAATTTAGCATTGGTGATTGTGACATGAACACTTCAGACTTGCAGTAGCTGGTAATTTAGTGCCAACATATTCCACAACACTTTAATAGTATAGCATGAGTCAAACCAGCTGGTTATAAACTGCAAACCTATATCCCTCATGACAAGTTCAATTAAAGAAGTACTGTTTTTGGCTAGAGTAACTCTAACTATTCTGATCCTAACACCCCCAAAAAGAAGAAGAAAAAAAAACCATGCAGCTAAAACCCCCATTCATTCCACTGCTTCCTCAACTCAATCCCTTGGCTGATGTCACTCTCCCTTTCTGGAGCAATGTCGGGGAGGACATGGGTAAAATTGCCACCATGGCTATCTGTCGCCATCATGCTATGCTTGCTGTCAACACATGCCAAATATTAACAGAACTGACATTAACCAACCCAGAACTCTTGTTCCCGGGTGGCTAATGATGCCCCAGAGTTAATCTCCGTATTTAAAGTATTTCATATTGAAATGCTGGACATGGAGACTCTATGCACCATGACTACTTTAAATCACTGAAGTGGTCATGGTGTTTGGAGGAACCGTTTAATGTTCTGGCCAAAGGAACTCCCATCAGTTTAGTGGTTATATTACTACATCGGTACATAGTCTTTTACATTTTTTAACAAGACTGCAAACACTCCGTTTGTTCCTGTTTCTGTGATCTGTGATTTCATGATACATTTTTAGTTTGCCACTATGGGAAGCAGTGGTTTGTTTTCCTGTGTTTGGGATATTTCTTGTACATGCAGAAAAAGGGAAAAAAAAGAAGCTGAAACTCAGATCAGGCTTCACTTTGAAACTGCAGTCAAAATAAACCACAGTGAACACTGAACATGATTTGCAAATGCAAGTAGCACTTTGCATGGTTTGGAAGCGAATTAGATTGTTTACATTGGACCTTGCCAATCAATTGTGTTACTACCCTTAGTTATTCACTGTAGATCTGTCTGTGTTACAGAGATATAGCTTATTTATATGCTAGAATTTCAGGTTAGTGTAAAAATAAATAAATAAAAATAATGTAAACCATGATTTAAAAAAATATATATACATATTTTATTCCTGCCCAGATTGAATAAGCAGAATTGCACTTCCTCAACAACTCGTGCAAACAGAATTGTAGACATTTGAAAACAATATTATGGCATCTCTAACACTGCACTTTTTTTTTTTTTTTTTGTTAAATAGGGTTGAAGATAACCGTTAAACTACACATTTGTATAAAAGAAAAAGATAACATGGTTAACATCGGGCTGAGCAATTGTGTCTAGGGAGAGAGATTTACGCCGTCATCAGTATACTAAAAAGATTATAGTGCTGTGATGGGTGGCTAAATTAAAGTATATGTGTTCAGGCTAGGCACACATGTTGTACAGAGGTCCTAAGGTTAGCATGTATGTTATTACAGCACTCCTGACATATATGGAAAGTTAATTATAATTATATCTAAGGTGGCACTGCGTTTAAAAACAGTGAGAGAAAAACCTGCTGCAAAAACTCAGCTCCAGTAGGTTAAGATTAAGTGAGTGTAGTTATTACAAAGAAAACTATAGAGCTGGGTGTTACAGTAAAAGGTAAATCAAATATGAAATAACAGCAAAGTTATGAAAGTATGGAAGCATGGGTCCCCGTTTTTCACTACAATATAATTACTACTATGGTTGGCATAGAGATCACGGAGTATAGGCATTGAAATCATAAAGTGTAAGGCAACAGGCCAAAATCAAAATAAAACTATCTTGAGTGTAGATTTGTTAGCCTCCATCATTTATGAGTCCCCTTTTATCTGATCCCTAATGGTGGTAAGCTTCCAGAATTTGTTGCTGGGTCATTGTTGTCCTGCCGTCCCAGCCAGGGTATGTGCGGTCTTCTGTGTAAGGGGTCCTCTCTCTGCTTTGCCCGAAGGGTATGTTGATCAGCAGCCACGCGGCCTGGGATTTTCCTCTTCTGTGCTACATGAGAGCGGGTCCGATGGCTCTCTGCATGTCGGGGAGCCCCCCATGTGCCCGTTTTGTTGCTTGGGGGTCTAGGACAAGGTTGGGTGTTCGTTGTAGCCTTTAGCCTATCTGATTCGGCACGGATGTATTGTCGGTGATAGATGCGTCTCCAGAACAGTTGGCAGAGAGCAGCAAAATGCTCTTCAAAACGCTTCCTCCATGTCTTGAGTACTATACAGTCCTGAGGATGAGGAGCAGCAGCCATTTTAGGTTCGCCACGAGTTGCCCCAGCGGGGACCGGGATAACCCCGCCGTTCCAAAGGGGGAGGGAGCAGGGCGACAGACAAGCCACAGATCACAGCCGGCCCCGTTTTCAGAGATCGTCCGCCTCCACCGTTCACCAGGCCGCTAATCATACTAGGCCTCGTGTTCGGACAGCGGATTTCCACAATGCATATCAAGATAAAGGACTCCCTCGAGTGCCCACTCGTTTTAGTAGTGTTCCACCATCTGCTCCAGGCTGAGTGTTAGTCAATTTTAGTAGTGAGAGTGCAGGAGCTGGTCAAAACATGCTTTTTATATCTGTGTACAAGCACTGATACAATTACAAAGCAGAAATTGCATTCATTATAAGGCTTTATTTGGGAATTTGTAAATCGATGAGTTTTGCTATTTTGGGAATTCATAAAGAAGAAAGGATATTGTATGGATTCTTTTGCTGTGTTTATTAAAAACAAAACAAAAGATTTTCTCTTGATTTTTGTATCTGTCAGTAGAGATCTCGCATCACACCTAGAGCCTCTTTTCGTGCCCTGTAGTTAAAGCTTTTTGAGCTACAAAAAAAATATTATATTTTTTTACTTTTTAAACAGTGTATTTGCTTTATACAAGTATTTTTGTACAGGAACAATGGCAGATTTGCTATCATTCACAGTTTGACATTTTGAAAACAAGATCTGCTATATCTTTTAAAAATGTATCTCCATTAAGCTAACTTATTTACTCTATTCTACGTTTTTATTATTATTTTGCAGTTAGTGAGATGTCACGAGTTCTGTTGTTTTGGCCTGGGATAACTTGCCCTTTTAGTTCATATTGTTAAATGGTGCTTAAGACGCAACTGATCAGTTTCTTGTCAAATATTGTCCGCTTGGTCGTAAGACTGTGGCACAATACCAACCCCATTCCACCCCAAGTGTCCAACAAAATGATCTATAGACATGCAGCTTGCACGTTAGCCCTCTGGAACCTCGAGTAATTGGTATGTTCCTTTAATATATTTTCAACACAAGCTGTTATAAATAATACAATGTTTCTAGCAGGTTTGGCATTGAGAAAGTACATCATATTTTCTCAATTTTATTACAATTTCAACATTTTTGTCCAAATAATTAACAAGTAAGTGAATGTAAAGCATGCTTTGTGTGTGCACTTTGGCTCTTGCAAGTCTGTTTTTGTTGTAAATACCGCACACAGACTGCTCTGTAGCATACCGGAAGGTCCTGTGGTTTCAGTCTCTCGAAATGTGCAGAAACCAAACTTAAAGTGAACTTTCTAAGCTTGTGCAAGAAAATATGACCAACTCAACGTCTGAAAATGTATTTTCATTTTCAATTATGACTATTTAACCAAATGTAGAGATCTTGTTGTTTTATGTATGAGTGTTCTATATTACAAGGTACTGGAAGCCTAAAATGGTTGCCTTCCCAAATAAATGAAATGTCGCACCTTAGAGCTGAACCCCTGTTCACTCATTACACAGGAAATGAGGTTTCTAATCCATCTGATTATTAATGCAAAAAACGAATATCAATGTAGTGTTTGGAGCTACTTGGTGAAATAGACTGCAGATATGGAAATTAAAATGATCAGACAACTGGGGTAATTTCTTATTGAGCATTTAAATTTATGATGTTATGTGACATGCCAGTTCAATGGAAGGAGTCACAGCAGCTCATTCAATTAATAAAACTAAGTGTAAATCCGTTGTGAGTGAAAGTCTGGAAGGTTCTCTTCATTGAGCCAATAAATTGTTTTTTGTTTTTCTTCCCCCATATACAAGTTATTTGGCATGTGTGCTACAGGTTTCTCTATTTTTATTTGTACTAGGAAAACGCTTCACATCTTAATATGACCATAAATGATAATGAACTGCGCTAAAAAAAATTATATCTAAACTGTGTTCCCAGGTTCAAGGTCGTAGAACAGCACACGATATAATCACAAGCAGTTGATAGTATAATAGGACTACCATTGCATTACTTCTTGTTCTGAAAGATTAGGAACGTGTAGTTATTGTGCAGTTTTGTGTAAGCCCCCCAACCTGCACATCATGCAAATAAAGTATTTTATTACATGATAGATTCTTTCACTTCATTAAACAATAAAGACACAAAGCCAAACATTGTCCATGCTCTATAACACTTCTTCTTTTTCAGAGACATATTAAACATTGTCAATTGTATGGTGTTTTTTTATTTTCTTGCACAAGTTGTTTTACAAGTGAAATACCTAGCTTTTTTTTTTTTTTTCTTCAAGTTTGTGAAAGTATCCATTCAACGTTACTTCTATTTTTACTTATTAAAAGTAATGAGTGTCATTAAAGTCTAAAGTATGAGACGTAAAGAAAAAAAGGGAATAGAGCGTAATATGAAAAAGAGAATAAAATAGAAAGTAATGCCAGAAGTTGCAAAAATCTGAATTTCTGGGTGCAATGGATCCAGAATATATGGGATTTATATCAGAATAGAGGTCCATTTAGATCAGGCCAATCACCATCTCTCCACTCTGAACATCAGAACAGTAAGGGAATTGCATATGAATATTTCTGTTCAAGTCAGTGGATTTGACCACTGGGGGGCAGAGTTGTCGTATGCTGTGCCTGCTGTCTTTGCTCCCCAAAACCACTGATTTGTAAGGGGACTACAGAATAGTGTGTGTTTTCCCTATCTGCACAACAAACAGAAATGCCTTCGGATAAACCATCAGGGTTCCTTTAATCGGTGATTAATTCTGAGGCCAGTCATTGCAGCAGGAACATTTCTAATTTTCTATGATCTAATTGGTGATGTCCATTTCCTTTCAAAGCTCTAATGCAACTGCGTAACTAAATAAAGTGCCTACAGAGGAAGTTATTTTGTAGCCCTGGCTTCTTTGTATGTGTGTCCTGTGCTTTTTCTAATTGCAGCTGCTTAACAGTCCTTCAAATGACATCCACATAAAATTGTATGTGTTTGAGTATATGTATATACACTTTTTTTATGTGGCACATTAAATGTTTAATCCTAACTGCCATAAATAAGTGGTTGTCTTTGAAGTGACTAAACCACTTTAGCAAAACCATTTCTTTATGATTGAGTAATTTAAATGAATGCAAAAATGAATGCAAAGGAACTGATCTATGTTGCAGACAAATCTGTACATATACCTGTTAACTCTGCAATATCACAGGCACCAGTTGTGATTTATCCAATACTGATTCAATTCTAAGGGACTAATAAAACCTCACAAATCATGTCTGTAAAGTATTCCAATCTCATTTTCCTATTGCCTATTGCTTTGAATGGTACAATTAGTACAAAAAAAAATGTGTATATCATCCTAGTTGATCAAACTGTCATTTTGGACTTGTTTTGATTATTATTAAAATATCTTTCATAGAAATACAGCCAGTGCAAAGAACTAAATATAATTTTGGAAAGGTGGTCCCCTCTCTGGGTCTAGCATGTGGTTGCAAACCACTGAAATCATAGAAGCTTCCATTTCAGTGATTCCTATCATTTACATTTTTTCTGTTGTCCCCTTTCCTCCAGAAAATCAGGACTGTTTACATCAGGTAGTGCACGAACGACTTGGGGACCTTCTTCGTGTCCTGAAAGGAGTGATAAGCAAACACCATACCTTGAATTCTGTTGATATTCTAGGAGCCGCTGGAACAGTGATTGCGAAAGTTAAAGGTGAGTAACATTCTGTTCATTTGCAGAAATAACTCTGAGTTGCTTGGATGACAGCAATTATGACTCGCATTTCCCAATTGCTAAATTTTTTCCTGTGTTTTTCTGCCATCTGTGAATGACTAAAAATGCAGTGTTTCTTTTCAATGCTAGGTTTTTTTTATGTCTAACAAAACGTGTTTTATTCCCACTTCTGTGAAAGGCTTCTTTTTAAATTATGAATTTTTAAGGGAAAATGCACCATAACTTTTCTTTTTTTTTTTTTGTACCAGATTTTCGTTAGCTCCTGCTCATTGTCTGCTTGCTGATTTTCAACAGCAAATTGTCATGTTATACATCCAGGGCCGTCTTTAACGCAGGGCAAACGGGGCAGCTGCCCCGGGCCCTGTCCCAGCTGGGGGCCCTGTGTCAGCAGGGGCCCGGTCGGGCTCTGTGGCGCTTTAACAGCGCGACCGGGCCCCTGCTTTTCGGCAGCACTGGGAGGAAGTGACAGCCGCGCGTCACTTCCTCCCACAGAAACTAGAGCCGCGCGGGAGGAAGGAGATGTTCCGAAGGGGGCCAGGCCGGGAGAGCTTAACTCCCAGCCACCCCAGCCAGCCCACTGGACCCCAGGGAAGCCACCCTGCAGGAAAAGGTAAGAAACTGGAGGGTGGTGATCAAATTTTGCATGAGTGTCTGTGTGTGTGTGTGAGAGTATGTATGTATGTCTGTCTGTCAGTGTGTCAGTATGTCTGTGTGTGTGTGTGTGAGAGTCGGTCAGTGTCTGTGTGGTTCAGTAAGTCTGTGTGTATGTGTGTTTCAGTATGGCTGTCTGTGAGTGTCAAAATGTCTGTATGTGTGTACGTGTATGTGTGTTTCAGTATGTCTGTCTGTGTGTATGTGTGCCATAATGTCTGTATGTCTGTCAGTGTGTCAGTATGTCTATGTGTGAGTCTGTCAGTGTCCATGTGGTTCTGTATGTCTGTGTGTATGTGAAATGAAAAGTGTGTTTCAGTATGGCTGTCTGTGTGTGTCTCTGTGTCAGTACGTCTGTCAGAATGTGCCTTTGTATCTGTATGTTGTCCGTTTGTGTTTGTGTGTGTATCTATATATAGTTAGTGTGTATCTGTATGTGTCCGTGTTTGTAAATGTATATCTGCATGTGTGTCAGGTTGTGTATCTGTGTGTGTGTCGGTGGATCTATATGTAGTCAGTGTGTGTACCTTTGTATCTGCATGTATCAGTGTTTGTATCTGTGTATCTGCATGTTTGTCAGGTTGTGTATCTGTGTTTGTGTCTATCTGTGTGTCAGTGTTCTATATGTAGTCTGTGTGTATCTGTATGTTCTTGTGTGTATCTATATTCGGTCAGTGTGTATCTGCATCTGTGTCAGGTTTTGTATTTGTGTGTATCTATATGTAGTCAGGGGGCCCAAGTTAATGCTTGCCCAGGGTCCAATCAGAATTAAAGACGGCCCTGCATACATCCTGTAATTTTGTGGTTGTTTTAGCAGTTGGACACACTTGAAATAGCTGAGACAGACACATAAAGCATAATTTTTTTCAGCGAGATTAAAGGTGAATGGCAGACGTTTCTTTGTGACACATGGAGAGAAGGTGTTTGTAGCTCTTGACTTTATCACAAGTTGTTTGTACTGTCTTGTTAGAGTGAAGATAAGCATGTCCCACGTCAGATGAAATTACACTATGTTCATGCTAAGTGAAGGCATTGCTGCTATAAAGTCTAAATTCTCAACAATCTGTTTATTTTTTAAACCCCAAATAATGATTGTGAGGTGCTATTTGTATTGTGGTTATTATGTTTTATCTAAAGGGTGCTGTTGCTTTAGTGGAAAACAAAATTCCAGTTCAGTTAATTGTCCAACACTTTTGCATTTTGTTTTGGTCTTTCATTTTAAATTTCAATTTTCTGTTCACATTAATTCACAGCATAGTGAGTAAAATCTATTCATTTGTGTGGCCGTCGCCCGGTATATTTTCTTAATACGACAGACAGGTTGTTGCTCTATGATTGGTAATTAAGTTTCAGAAAATGGATAGGATTCTGGCCAGAATTTATGATCAGATTTAGATATGTGATCTCAAGTGCAAGTTTTTAGAACTTAATAGTGATTGTGTAAATTTGGAATTGCTGAGATTTAAAAAAAAAAAAAAAAAAGTAGACCAATTTTAACAATTTACCAAAGAGTGGCTGCAGGTCTCCTAACTCCATACCTTCTGCAACACACTGTAGTGGTTATAGAACTTACAGTGCCCATTTAAATTAAAGTGCAGTGTTTGGTTTTTAATGGGGTTACTCCAAATACCATGACCACTTCAGTGATTTGAAGTAGTCATGGTGCCTAAAGTCTCTATGTGCAGAAATGAAATGCTGCACATGCAGAGTTTAACTACACCGCTGCTGGAAGTGTAACTCTACCTGTAGCAATGCCACATTTGCCATGTCGTCATTGGGGGCAGGACTTCAGGCTGCTGGGGACTAAGCATCTTTGCTAAACAGTGAGTAATTGGTTTAGGACTGATGTAGATTTTGTTGCCTCTGGACTTCAAGCACCATAACCACTTTGATCATTAGAAGTGGCTATGGCGCCTACAGTGGCTCTTTAATAGGTTCATGTAATAATCAGTTTGTCATTCTTGTAATAAATATTTTATCACAAGTTCCAAAATAAAATTTTGAAAAAGTCTTTAAAGTGGCACTCGATGCTGGGATTGGGCTGTTCTGCAATAAATTGCACATGAAAATGCTACATTTGCAGTGTGCTCTTTCCAGATTAGGAATGGAACATGCCCTCCGATCACAGGACCCACAGCAGTGATGTCACCATCAGTTTCTGCACATCTTGCCCTATATTGACAGTTGGTGTAAATTAGTAGTATATGCATACTTGGTAGTTCTGTGTTTGTTTCCTGCTTCAAACCTTTTTTGTTTGTAAACAAAGTATTACTGCTTTTTTATGATTATTTTTTTAATTTTAATATTGTAAGTGGTGCAATAGCTGATAGTAAGAGGCATTTCTCATTCTGTGTATTGAGGCTCTCTGGCCATTGTTGCTTGTACCCATTGTGTACAGCCAGGATGTCCTGGGGAAAGAGTGTGTATTTTAAAGTGCACCACATAAGCTTTGCAGCATAAGATATAAAGGAGGGTGTACAAACACTGTCCAAGCCATCTTGCATGCATTTAAAAAAAATGTATACACAGCCTGAAAAGGAAGACGAGTGCTTTGTGCTATGACGGTGCTGCATTCAGATTTAACTTAGGACCTCTCCATTAGCGCTCTTTCCAAATGTAATGTTTTTCCCTGACACTCAGCAGTTCAAAGGCCTAACACAACTGTGACGACAAAACCTTCCTGCAACAGGAAAAACTATTCAGGGCAGATAAATTCTTCATTTCAGAGGAGGATTTCTCTTTAGCTATTCTATTCCTCCCAGTCTTCTTGAGGGAAGGGCACTAGCATTTTACAAAGCGATTTTCCCCTCTTAATTTGACGCTGTAATTAAAATTTTTCCTTTGAATAATTACGTTTTGAAAATTGATACAAAGTTTTTAGACCTGGTATGAATATTTTATTTGTGTTATACATCTACAAACTGATCTGTCTTTCATCTAACCTCCGTTACAAGAATTTGTGTCATGGATGTGAGCTTGGTGTAGGTAAGCCCAAAGACTTTTTAATTGTATGTACGGTTTTATTGTTAGCTGTTTTACAGCTTGTTCTGGTTAATATATGTGTTCGCTTTTTTTTTTGTTCATTTCACTATTTGATATTTTTGAGATTTTCTATATTCTTTAAGTATAATGGTTGTGTATAATGTATTTTTCTGTGTGTGTGAGATAGACCGCTCCTTTAAGAACGTTTATTGAATGTATATTAGACAAAGTTGTGTACGTGTTTTAAAGCATTGTAAGCAGCAGTTATTTCCAGACGTAAATCATGCTTTCTAGATAAAACTGCACATTCTTGTGAACTGACTACATCCTTTCAGTAAAGGCTCTGTGGGAATAAGGGCATACACTCTCTCCTGTAATCTGTGACTGACTCTTATACCAGTCGCAGAAGCATGTTTAAACCAGAAAATAACTCTGTGCCTTAGCCATGTCAGAGAAGAAATTGTTAGTTTGGAAGCCCTGTACTAATGTATGAGCTACTGATAAGTGTCACTTTGTAGGATTTTCTTCTGCACTGGGAGAGTAATAGTTAGTACTGACTAGCAAGCAGCATTACATGAAATGGTTCTCGGTGCAGAAATATCTTTTACATTTGTTCTTTTTAAACATGGCCATGATGTAAAAAACAAGATATTGTTTAAGTTTCTGGATCTGGAGTTACTATGTCCTGCCATCTTTGTTTTTTTTTTTGTTTGTTTTTTACAGTACAAATTTAGTATCATTCACAAGGCTTCCACAGGTTTGCACAAGTTCGAGCAGATGGCAGTTTGTATTTACGAGGATAAATATGCTTTTGGGTCGACATAGAGCACTCTGGCATCCATAGCTCATGTCCCTTGTGGGATCTACCAATAGTAAAAAGAAAAATAATGCAATAAAATACATATTCTTTCAATGGTACAGAACTATTCCTGGTCTTGAAGGATTCCATGCCATCAACAAATGTAGTGGTATATTTGGGCACCAATTTTAACATGGCTTCTGTTTTATTCTGTTGGTACCAAACAGAAAGAGAAAGCACACACCCAAATTGAAACAACACTGTAGATGGATTTCAGTTTTAATCTTGCTTATGTGCTGTTAGTATGTGACCACACACTGGTACAATTTCTGATGGTGTTTGTAAAGTGACACTCATAAACCACCAGTATCTGTGGGTAGCATATCTTGGTTTAAAACACTTTCCTTATGGCAGAGGGACGTAAAATGGGGTTAATCACTCTTTTAAGGGTGAATTGAATTATAGGTTACTGGTGTTGAAAGCACAATGTCTCGTCATTATTTGCTCTGGCAATTAAATATTGTTTTCCAATAATCTTTAAGGGTTAGGCCTGTCATAATCCAATCCCACCTCTTCTTGTATGACTCTTGTGCTTGTGAGTCTTTAGGTATATCAGTTAATTTAGGATTATATTGTATTAAGTAGTAATTGAACAGATGCCTGAATATTTTAAATTCAGATCCACATCTGTTGTTACTTAAGCAACGGTAAGTTAGTGATTGGACATTTTGTTTCCTGAATTGGCCAGGTTTCTTATGTGAAGGCAAATTGTGCAGACATACTAATGGTTAAATGTTTACTGCATAATTAGTAGATATTTTAAGAAGTACTCAGCGTAGTAGGAATAGTGGTTATTTTGCATGAAAACTATGGATTTGTATCTTTAGTTTAATCGATCTTGAAACATTCTACTCCGTGTTATTACTGTTTATTTTCCATTAATAGAAACTGTCACTTCACCGGAGATCTCACAAATCAGTAAAACTTTGAAAATGTACATATAACTCGAGATTGTAAGCTCATTGGGCAGGGCCTTCACCTACCTATTGTTCCTCTGTCACTGTGTAATTGTCTCATTTATTGTACATTTTCCCCCCTGTCATAATATTGTAAAGCACTGTGAAATTAGTTGGCGCTATATAAATACCAATAATAACTTTTTTCATGCTCCATTTTACTTTAAATATATATTAATGAATTGGAAAATTACTTTACAGTCCAAGCACAATTCCTGGTAAAATATTTTATAAATAATAAATAAAAAGGAAAATGGAAACATTATTTCTATTATGTATGTTTTCCTCATGCAGACTGCCGGGTGCAACAGAGAGTGCTTATAACAATCATTGATAGAGAGCTAAAATGGAGGCACGCATTCGCAAGATTAAAAGGTGTCCGTTTCTATGTTTAATTTTATTCTCCACACCTATATTTCTTAAATGTGGGTAATAAATATAAGTAACCATAATGTTAAAGATCCTTGGAAGTTCCCCTTTAAATCATCAGACTAGATGGATATTGCATAAAGCAACCAAAGTTCCAGACCGACCAAATGGTCTTTGAAATGTCACTGTTTTATTAGACATGAACCGTTTTGCACCTCACAGGAATGGGGAAAAAAAACCTATGTGGGGAAAAAAACAGCTTTCACACAACTTTAGGCCAGGGATTGTTTGAAAATCTTGAGCAGAAGAACTATACTGAAGGTAGTTCACCGGCTTAGGTTTATAGCGACTACAGTGTTGATGCCATGCTTGATTTTGTTGTCCAGGTTTTCCCTGATACCTCCAAAGTATTTGGCTTCACAGGAGGACCATAGGAATGGAGTAAATTACATCCTCACTGTGTTCACATGCTAATGTGCTGGCAGTAAAGACAACGTGAGATTGCAAGTGCCTCCTGCTTTGGGAAGAACTGATTTGCTTGAGAACAGAGCCAATCAGACAGGAGGCAGTGGGAGTAGGAAGAAATTCATGTGGATGTAGTGCTAGTGCAACATGCACACATCTGGCACAATGATATTAATGCTGGAGAGGTGCCAGTTATTAAATCTCCCAAACTAATGCAATATATAATTTACTTTTTTATTAGATCTATTCATTGCTGAAGAAAGTACTGGCACTTTCAGTGAACCTGACATGTTTACAAATTTCTATATTAATGTGATATAGGCGATCTTAATTGCATTATTTTTGTTAGTTTAGTGATGTCGACACTATAGCACAGGTGCCATAGCAGACACTCAGTGCCTGTCTGCAAGATGGGGCATCAGTCCCAGTGATAAATTCTATATTTGATGCCAAATTATATTGTTATCAAAAGGTAACCTATTGTGCCTTACCAGAGAAAAGCAAAAAAAAAAAAACAGGCCTGAAATAAACAATTAAATATTGCAAATCAAAAGAAAATTGGTAAGTGGGAAACATAGAATTGATAGTGTAATATAATATGGAGAGAATTAGATTCAGGTGTTAGAGGAGGACTAAGGTACAGGAAGTGAACGAAGGGAAATTTAGATGAGTAGAATTGAGGTTGGATTTAAATGAATGTGCACAAAGCAACAAGGTGAAGAAGAGACTGAAATTCGGTACGAGTGCATAAATCAAGTCAGATTTTTAACTGTTCAGTTTTGTTCAAATAAAAATGTAGCACTGCTACCTGTCATCTTAAATTGATGGCAAACCTACATTTACAAGGGGGGGATAGACCAAGTTTTTAGTGAATGAATAACCACAGAATATTTCTGTAGTTAATTAACAGTTGTTTTAAAGATTCCCCATTGTACCACCATTTGCTATGTATGGTTGTATCTAATTCTCTAATTTAATTCAGTTTGAAAACATTCATTATTTTGTAATGTTTGTTGGATGGTGCTAGTACTTGTGTAAGTGTTGTTAAAGGGTCATCTTACCTTGGTAAAACTAGCTATATGAGCCAGTTTGATGTGACCCAACAGAATCTGTTCAGACCTCAGTCTGAGCTAACTGGTTCTGTGCCCAGTATAAGTTCTACTACTTAATGTATTGCCACAGATGTCTAGTGGCAATATGTAGCCTTGTTAGGCCATTGGAGGCAAGTATGTAGAGAACAAGAAGGAAACGTGTTAGTCCGATGCCACACTGAATTACCTTGTTTGCCAACACTGGCATTGAGATGGGAAACGCACTACAGTAATAGTACACACAAGTCTTATCAAACTTTGAAATTAAATTAATTTGACTGCTTACAGAAACATCTAGCCAATTTAGTTAAAGATTTAACAGCACTGGGTATACATAATCATTTATTAAACCATGTGCAAGATTATGTATTAAGCCATGTTTCCTTTAACACAGTGTAAGGAATCCTACCTCCCATTTATCTGTGACTTTTTAGAAAAAAAAACATTTTGGGGCTTAATGAGAACGGAAGCCGTCCCGCTTGAAGCAGTACAGTTTCTAATGTTAGAAAATATGACAAAAATAAATGTACGTACATTGTTTCACCAGAGGCTAAGGTAAAGTAGGTCTATGTAGATTTTGTTGATAAATGGAAACTTGGCTGCTACATTGACAGCGTGACTGTAAAGGTATCTTCTTACTTGGGTTTAATTTCCTCCGCAGAAGGTCTTGTATTCTTACCATAGTGAGGGGGTAGTAATTACTTACTTTGCTGTTATACATATTTATCCACTTCTGGGCTGATTTGTTATCAACGTATAAAAGCTAGAAAAAAAACTAATTGCCATGTCTTGCCTTTCTGTGTATGTTACTGTTTTTGTCACTACCCAAGTTACCATTGTGATAACAACATTTGTCTTCCTAAAGATTATACTAGCTTGTGGATTAAACACAAAGGATGTTTTGCTTTAATTGATCTAAGCAATATGGTAATTTCTAATTTAATTTTGTGTGTCAAGTTTAAAAAATAAAGGTCTGGTGCAGTGTTTATTTAAACATAGTGTTTCTTCAACAACCAATAGGCTATGATTTGAGGTTCTCCCTAGCAATGCACCAATGCCCAATCTAAAATGAGTCACCTGTGCTAAAATTTGGATATCCTGATACTCTGGGTCAGTCAGGGTTGTTGGGAGAAACAATAATCTCAGAGCACGCATGTGAGATGTGGTGGATTGGTATATGTAAACATAGTTATTAACCAAGTAATTGTTTCAGATCTGATCAGGGAATATCAAATTTTAAGCCAAAATAGCAGCGAGAATTTCTCCACTTTAGCTAGTTTGGTTTAAATGTTTCAAAATGCCCTTTTTAATGAGTAAGTCATACAGTAGTCTGGGTGCCTGAGCTAAAATATTGAATATTGTGAGCATGTTTTTCTTTTGCTAATCAGGAACAATGTTGCAATGTTTTTTTCTGCATATATTCAGTGTGACTCCTTAAGAAAGCTTTCTGAGTGGATGTACACTAACAACTAATTACTGCATGTTCCTTCTGTGTTTGCTGAGCGTCTATTTCCTGTTGGAAGCCACATTGTAGAAGTAAGAAATGAGCACATTAGTAAAGGGTCTGTGCGAATGAATGAAATGCTGTTTTAGCTCATTCGGTGTTTTCTTTACTGTTATGCGAAGTAAAAAAATAGAATGGAGCTTAGAATGACTAACGTTTATTCTTTCTGAAGTTTGTTTAGCAATTTACGTGTTTTTTTTTTTGAAAATAAAGAAAATCAGAACACAATACATGTGTGTAATGTCTTTAGGAATGTTTAGAGTCTTTAACAGTGTCACTGCACAAGGCTTTATTGGATTGGTATTTCATATTTGAGCTATACACACCACTGTCTCTCCAGATTAAGGAACACTCGAAGTGCCATGATCGTGTATGCTCTTTGCCTAAGTTATGGTCCAGTGAAATCTCCTGCCCCTCCTATCTTCTAATCTTGGTTTATAAATGTAGTAATTTAACAGAAAAGAATGAAGCTACAGCTCCCACAAGCTTTGCAAAATACTTGTATGTACTCTATATAATGCATCAAACAGTTGGAATTATCATTTCATGGCCATTTAACTGTGTCATTACAAGTAGTAGTACCGGATATGGAAGATGTCATTGAGTAAAGCAGAAATAACAGGGCTGTTCCTCACCACTGGAATGTGTGTCAAACTTTGTGCTCAGACCATTATATTGCTATATTGGTTTGCACATAGGTTTTATGCGTTTGTGTATATTTTCAGAATTTAGAACCCAGACAGGTAATACCAGCGCGATTTGTTTGGCAGACCATGAAGTGACATGTTAATAAACACTTGGAGTAACATTTTAAGTAGCCAAGGACCCGTTATTCGAATTTACTACTGTGGGTTATGATATTAAAAGGGACATTGATGCATTTAAGCTAAGCTTGGTAGTTGCATGAACCCCCTACACTTTGACCCCTCTGTTTTTCCAAAACCTTAAAAGCCATTTGTCTTCTCCAAACATGTAGACTGTTTGCTTGTGGTGGATTTTCCCTGTGCTGTGTCCTGAGTCCACACTGAATTTAAGTCTCTTGTGATGTTTGTGTTGTAATGTACTCAAAGATACTTATCTGTGAGATAATTAAATGCTGGTTTCCTAATTTACCCAGTGCATAATTAGTTTCTGCCTGTACCATGTTGAAAACATTATGTACGTTTGCAACAGAGCTTGTACTCCAAGTCATAGAATGCATGTGACTAAAAAAGATCCATTAAACTTTATTGTAAAAGTATACACCAAAAGGGAAGGGCTAAAAAGAAATGGATAGTCACTCTTCTGGACTCATATTGAGGGGTACATATTAATAACATTCAGTTTTTTTTGGAATAAGATCTTACTATGGCTGATTGTGCATTCCTAAACCACCTTCTCTACTATTACTTTATTATCATGCCAAAAAAAATATAATTAAAAAAAATGGATTGTAATGTTTTTCAATGGAAATGCTTTCATTTCTACCGATTTTAATCCTGTCCCACGATTTTTTAGGACAAGAAAGTGTTTTGGTTACTTTCATAGCCTTTATTATGAAGTTGATTAGTGTTGATCACCACCATTTGTTTGTAGATATTTTACTTCCCTTGTTACCCTAATTCCCTGATGCACATCCTCGGCACTTACACCCACACCACCACAATAGTCTTACCGGCCTCCCTACTAACACACACATGCACCTTTCTTTCTCTTTTTACCACAACAAGCTTTAACTCCAGCAATACAATTAGCACGAGCACTAAACACAAATGTAAAACTTGCCAGAGATGACTTTCTTACCACTCCCTCCATTCTTCCAGGGTATATTTAGGTGCATCTGTCCTGTTTATTCTGAGACAGTCTGAGCACCGCCCTGGTAAATACAGAATCTGAATACAATGGAGACGAAAACAGATGTGAGTACAGGAAAGGGAGAGAGCCTGTTTTTGTTTTCGTTTGAGTGAGCGAGCACTGTGTTTTATGTAACTGCTTGTGGCAAACTTTTCCAGAAAATAGCACAGCTTATTTCATTAGTATCAATGTTGTGGTAAATTTAAAGCCAATTTAAAGAACACCCACTGCTAGCATTATAAAGATGCTTGATAACCTCTGTTTTGATGGAAGTACTGAGAGGAAAAAACTCCATTGTGAGTCAAGGCAAAGATTCTCCCAAAACTGTAAGAGAGGTGCCCAGAGTGACATAGGGAAACAAACAAAAGATGAAGCGGGGGACAGAAACTGAAAAACAGAGGACTCTCTTAAAGCCTTTACTGACAGTTCCAGCTTGGTTACAAACCCACTGTGCTTTTAGCAACATAAAGTAGACTGTATACTAGAGCATATATTTCATTAATCCTAGATAATAAGTTTAATTTACATCTAGGATTTCCTGTTTAGTAACTTGTGATTTTCCATAGCAGGGTGGCCAAAATATCAATTCCCAGTTGTTGTAAAACAGCAACTCCCCTTATGCCTGTCCAGCATTTGACAACCTTAATTCAAATAGTATTTTCGAACGTTTTAGTGTCTGGTCCTGTTCATTGCTTATTAAAATATCTCAAAATTCTAATGGAACACAAATAAAAGTGTTCATAAAACAAAAATATACGAAAGGATGCAGTAAAAATAATCTCAACAGATTTTATTTTCCTGCCACTACAAACATATGACGTCTGAATAAAGCCAAATGTGTTTCAAACGGGTGCACATACACCTGTTTTCCTGGCTCATAAGCATACCACATGCCTCTTAAAGTCTACATCCATGTGGGCTCTCACTGTTATTCATTCAGGTGTGAATTGCCATTCATTCAAAGAGAATTTCAAATTGTGAACTAAACATATAAGTGACTTTGAGATTTTTCTTCTTCTAGCTCTGCTATTTTAAATTCAGTTTAAATTCCCAGCAAGTTAACCTTAAAGGTAACTAAAGTTTTGTTTTGTTTTGTTTTTTGGAACTGCAGCTTCCCTTCTTTTACTGTGTCTATTGTCTGCCCACTTTGCTTATGAAATCAAAAATTGAATAAAATTTACTCATTCAAACCTAGAGCCAAGACTCCTCTGCTTCAGCTGCTCACTCTGTCTCTGCGGAAGTTTATATGCCTGCTGATGTTTAACACAATCTCGTCCAATCCAGTGCGTCTCTTAAAGAGGCATTGGTGGACAAGGTATGCATGCGCGGGTAAACGCTGCTATACTCAATTAAATGATGCTGTGAGCAGCGTTTGGTTGGATGACCAATTATGACTTTGTTCTGGAGCAGAAAGTGACTCTCTACAAAACGCCAATGCTTTACATTACAGTGTTTAAACTAAAGGATCACTGCACCTAAACCACTTCATTGAGATGAAATGGTCTGGTTGACTTATAGTGGTCCTTTAAGATAAGTTTTGGTTTTTTTCTACCCCCACCCGGGTGCCTGATTTTCTTTAGTCTTTAGTAAGAGGCAGAGTATTCAAAGTTAAATTTTGTTACATTATTTTAATTATGTAACACAATATCAAACTTGGCATTTAACAGAATTATAAAGAACGAGTATTACAGAATAATAAATTCTAATTAATAAAAATATTCTCGATTTTAGCCAGTGCTAAACCCAATTATATCGCTGCCCTCACATTGAATGTTTAGTGATGGTTGGTTAACATGTGCCCGCCACGATAGCTGTGTTTGATTGGATTGCTTGCCAAGATACAGCTTCGTTTTCTGTGCGGGCCTAACCATATAAATTAAACGTTCATTATCCCAGGGCAGCAAACCTGCGTATCAAATTGAATTACTTAACAAATACTTGTTATTGCTCTAGCATGAAAAGTGGGTGGTGACTTTAGGCATTTTCAAAGGCAGAATGTCTGACCTATGGTCTCTAACACAATGGCAAGGGCACTTCTTTAAAGAGGAACCCTTACAAATCAACATCGGTTAATGATGCATGTTTGGTGGGAAGGTTAGCAACCTATTGTAACAAGGCATGAGTGAGTTTTACAGGGTTTTCGGAGCTGGTCTTTAAAAATAATACATAAGATCTATACTTGTGCCCTGACTCAATCCCTGATTTGATTAACTATTTATGAGCCAAGTTACTAAAATAATGTGTTCTATTGCTGGGTTAGATGAACAGAAGCCTCAGGAATAATTAACTTTATAAAAATAATAGTCCACCTCTAACCATAAGTATATTGGAAAAAATATATTTTTAATGTTTGCAATAATTATATCTTGTTGGAAAAATTAAAAAGGTGAACAAAGTGTGTGTGTGTGTATGTATGTATGTGTGTGTGTATATATATATATATATATATACATTGTCCTTTTATCATGGACTGGCATTTATTGGAACTTATTCTGACCTTCAGCAAGTGCTCACACGGAGACTTTCAATGTGAAAACCAAGAGTCTGGTTTGATAACCACCATTCCGGAGTTGTTTAACGATAAGACATGGCAATATGTGTTCTATGTTCCAAAAGGAGGTCTCCTGCTTCTAACACACACAAGCCTGCATATTTGTATATGGAGCTGAAAAATGTAGCTCACATACGTTCGTATTCGCACGTTTTGATTTTCACAAAGGAGAAATGCTGTATTTGTTTTATTTGTTTATTTTGTTGGTAACCTTGAAACAATTGTATTCATTTTATCCAAGATTTTGTAGGTAAAATTAGTAACTTATTGTAACAATTTAAGATCTGTTTACTGTACAGTGGATTTTAATGTTACCTTTTTACATATTTTGCCATCACTGTGGATCCAAATAATCACCTCGATTTTTTTTTTTTTTTTTTTGGCTTTTTCAGGTTATTTCTGATGTTATGTGTGAGTCTCTGAATAAATAAGAAATTCTAATATTAATCCATATATTTGTTTTATGTTTTTTCAGCTGTGAATTTTAAAAACGTTAATGAAGACAACAGGAGAGAACATTTCAGTGAAATCTTTTCATCCATCGACAATTTAGCTTTTACCTTCGGAAACGTGTAAGTAGGATTGTGAGTGGCTAAAGGAAGACTATTAGCACCTTAACCTCTACAGCTTTTTGTAGTGATTATGTTGCAAAGCACCTTTGGGTGCCTTCTCCTGTATTCTGTGGAGCCTATTTCAAAAAATGCAACTCACAGCTCTGACACTCCGATAATGCTGTGTTTTAATTTCAGCATTATTTGTACAAAGTTCATCTAACCTTGTATGATCATGAAAGGTTGCAACTTAAAGCACTGTCTGAGTGACAGGCACTGGGCTTGGCTTTGGATGCTGGGAGAGCTTGTATTTTTTATTAAACAGCTGTAATGAATAAAAGGTGTGAAAACCACAATTGAACTGCTTCAGGCTAATGTGTCTCTGTAGATTTTTAAAATTATTAGCAGCTAATGTTACCAGTACACTTACTCATCAATGTTAATGCAGATGATACTTTTTTTTTTGTCCTACAACTGTCAAATTAGAGGTCTTGGAGATCATTGTGTTTTCACAGAAGAGTTTGTATACATGCCACTGAACGTATACCACCGATAAGCTTTCTTTATATGCAGTTATGTATTTAGACTTTTGGCTGTCTTAGGCTTAGACTTGTATCCTTATAAGCATTATTTACCCACAACTAGCAATTCATTATAGTCTACCTCATACAAAGACACAGTTTTATAAATGCATAGATACACACATTAACACACAGTCACATGCATACAATGATTCACACCTGCACACACAGTCATTTAGGTTAGTCACATGGTGACTAGTGGTGGAGATGCAGTGGAGCTGTGCACAAGCTAACTCAGACTCCTTCCTGCTCGATTAATTTCTTGTATTTCTCTCTATATCTGTCTGTCTATGTGTCTGTCTGTCTATGTATCTATGTATCTCTATATAGACATATAAATAAGGTAACTTTACATTATAATGCTTTACAGTGTTTAAAAAAAAAAAAAAAGTTCCATTATTGTTGAGATGCTAGTCCTTTATTTAAATGGGGGAGAGAGAATTAGACCACATAGTATGTGCCATTGATTATTTTATCTTGTTTCTTTTCAGTGTATCAGACTTCCTTATGGGAGATGTAGACAGTGGGTCAACATTGGGACTTCTTTCATCACGTCGAAGTCGGGTTTGTGTTAAACTCCTTCATTTCACTACATAAGTTTCATCTCATCCAAAATTTGATTACCGTGCGTGGGAACATCAAGTTTAGCAACATAAGGTTTGCTTTACTGGGGGGGAACAGTGTTTTCCAAGCAGGAATAAAGGATGATTGTCTCCTGCCTTATACGCATATCACACCTTTCTAGCAATAGATGCTATTTAATGATCACATAGAGACAAATACATTTTTATTTTAGGGTTATTCAGAGTTTCCCCAGTAAATTTATCTCTAAAATAGAAAAATTTATCTGCAAGAGCACTGATATTAGTTCACAGGTTCGCCTTCATTGTTCACATAGAACACAAAGTCTGTGCTGATTCTCTTGATTGGTAAAAGCTCCATGACAAGAACTTGTCTCTAGAAATTCTTGTTGAGTTACGTACACTTGTGCAAGCACTTCTCATTCAGTACTCACTGCTATACGTATGTGTGCCACAATGTATATTACCATACAATGTCTGCAACGCATATCGCATTAAACCTTAATGCTCGACAATTCCTGGGATCTTTATAGTGCTGCCATTCAAATTTAGGGAAGATGAGCTTTGTATGAGAGATCTCAACCAATTCCTGATCCTTGCAGACATCTCTAGTCATCTACAATTTCTGTGGATTTTACACAAATACATTCAATCCCTCAAAATGGGATCAGAAATGGATGGTTCAACTCCAGCCTGTACCTTTTGATTAAAAAAAAATAACTAGTGTATTTTGATTGCTTCGTTTCCTGCTAAACATCATTGCTGATTGATGTTAGATTCTTGGATATGTGAATTTGCTAATTTTTATCTGCCATCCAGGTCATTTCCTGTTCAAGAAATTGGTTGTCTCATACGTACAGTGGAATGTTTTAGTATTGATTTTCTGCCTACAAACAAATGTCAGTGACACTAAACCTTGACCTTGCTATTTACCCAATAAAGGAAAAGGAAAAGAATAAATTAATTTCCGGAATTCTTATGGCGGAGAAAAATGTCTTAATGTGTCAAAGTACAAAATGATACACTGCCTTTCTGCAAAAAAACCCCCAATGGCAAATATAAATTTCCAGTTTTAATAAGATTTATTCTTAATTAATAAAACCTATGCGTATAATCATCCCTTGTCAATGTCGTACAGAACACACTCTTGTGACATTGTGGGTGTCGTGGGGCTTATAACTGTGGTCCTATATGCTAATCTCTCCTGCCATAAGGGATTGAATCAGTCCCTGCAATATAACCACAGAATGAGCATGTGTCTTTATCAAGTAGTTTTCAGCATAGAATAGCATATATGCTGCGCATTGACTGAAAATAGGATAGTGGAAAAACATTCCTACAGGGCATTCTCCTGATTTGTGCTACCAGTAGAGAACCTGTCTTGTAGTTGCTTTGATTATTCATTTACGCATGTCTCTGGCTTTGCCAAAGGATGGTATACTTGCAAGAGCCAGAGTGCTGGCTTAATGGGAGACACTTTTTTTGCAGGGAGGTTGGAGATTTGAGGGAATGGGTGTAAGACTATAAATATCTACCCAAAATCATGGTGGCACAAACTGCACTAAAGAGGAAGTAGGTATGTCATACCGGGAAGCAATGTATATATCATTTATCTTTTGGTAACTTATACCTACATTACTTTAAACAATGGTAGCACTTAAAGGGAGACTCCACTGCCCAAATACAAAATAAATAAAACTCACTGTTTAGGAGATATAACCCAAATGAACACTTACATGTATTTAATTATGTATTTTTTTTCAATGGGGATATATCTAAAATCTCTTGTCTGCTGCCTTTGCAAGCTCTTCCCTTCTAACCCTGCCCAGGCTTTCTGTGGCTGTGCAATCACAGCCTTCCCAATACAGCTCAATGAGAAGTTTTTGTAGGGCAGGTGCTCTGGGCAACTGCTGCCTCTTGAGGTCAGCTGCATTGGGCTAACGAAACCAGGAAGCAACATTACCTGTTGTCTGCTTGAAAGCCAGGTGGTGTAACCAGGCTAATTTATAAAACACTTTTTGCAAAATGACAAAAGGGATACACTTTTCACACATAAAGCTTTTCAGCAATCTAAAGTTGTTTAGGGGTCTGGAGTGACCGTTGAAATGCAAACCTGTCATGAGAGGTTGGCCTTAAGAGCTAATTTATGTTGACCTTTAGTTGAACTGTCAAAAACATACTTTAATCTGTAAAAGATTACTATTTTTTGTATCTGACGTCCATGGTTCCCACAAACCGCTGTGAAGTACTCACTGGACATCAGGATGCATAATTGATATGCACCCCACAAAAAATTCTGATCTTATATCCTCGCATGTTAAGTAAAAATCAGTGAGATATTTATTTAACATGCTTCTCGCAGATATGTTAGAATCCTAAAAACTAATGAAAACCTAATTATCTATTTGACAATGGCAAATGAGCCAAATCCATTACAAATTGCCAGTGTTTTTAAAGAATAACTCTCTAATAATGTTTTATCAGAAGTATGTTTGCTTTAGCGTTTTATATTAGATAAAAAATATTTTATGTGTGAGCCAAATGTAACTGCTCCTGGATCCTGTGGCCTTGCTGTTGCTGAGAATGTCTACTTTGCCTTTGCATGTAATTGTATGAGTTGAATGTTAAAGTGCACCATAATGACAGTCCACTGTTGTAGTTGCTATGGTGCCAGAATTGACATTATGCCCTCCAAGAATAATCTGTCAAACCAGTTTAGAAAGTTTTGTCAATTTACTTGGATCCTGTGGGTGCATGCACCTCCTGCAGGAGACGCTTCGCTAAGGAGGTGTGATACAGGACCTCGCTAGTTGTCACAGTTCTAAAACATTTTGAGAAATTACTGTGGGCGGGTGCCAGGCCATTCCTGGCACCATAAATTATACTGCAGTCTGTGCACGGTGCTTGGCGTATTAATGTAATAAGAAGCTCTAATATAATGGTTTTCTGATGTCTCAAAAATCAAATTAACACTATAGTGTTAGGAACGCAAACCTCTATTACTAACGCTATAGTTCACCTGTTTGTAGTCATATACAGCTTTCGTCTTCCCTTTTGCCCAATAAATAATAAAAAAAAATAATATAGGTTTCTACTCCTTTCTCCATGCTGCTGGCCTCTTCGCCTCCTGCATCCTCTTCTAGAAGGCATGGCTTCCTCTGGCAATGGTCCAATCCCATTCTTCTTATAGAGTAGCATTGGGGATCTAATGCGCATGTGCATCAAAGGAAAACATTAAATTCAATGCTCTCCTATGAGCTGCATCGTCATGTGACAGTTTTACTCTGCACAGAAGCACCTCTAGTGGCTCTCAGTAGGACAGACACTAGAGGTGTGTTTAACCCTTCAAGATAAACATTGCACTTTCTGCAAATGGCACTCTTTAACCATGAAGGGTTAAACATAGCGCACCACTGTGCCCAGACCGCTTCAGTAACATGAAGTTGTCTAGGTTACTTTAGGGGTCCTTTGTTTTGCTCTCAACAAAGAAAAAACAGTCGCATACCGAGATGGTACCTAATTTCACATAATAACATGTTAAAGCAGAGCTATCACTTCCCAGGAAATGTAATTATGTTTACCTATCCCCGATATCTAGTAAGACTTGTGAAAAGTTCAATTAAATGTGCTAATCAACACTTATTATCCTACAAATGAGCACCTCCATTTTAACTCCCTGTCAACGTTCTGAGTTCTGTGCTTTGCACCTGGCAGTCGGCACAGAGAAAGCATGCAGTAAAGATAATAAATTAAACAATCAGGGTTATTCTGTTAATGGCCTGAAAATGAACCTGTAATGAAAAAGTTACTTTGCTTAAATTGACTCAAAATACATTGAATACATCCTGTATCTCATAAATAAATGATGTATTCAATGTAAACCATCGAGATATTCTTCCCTCATCTCCGTTCCAGCACCATCATGTTCTGAGTATTGTGGGTTACCTTTCTGTAACACCCACCTCCAGCCACTCTTTTGCTGTTCCTCTGGTCTTCCTTGATTTACACTGCTGAAGATTCTTTTTCTTTTGTTACTAGCATGCTTGCATCTGATCGGAGTGACATCGATCACTCTGTTCCTGTATTTCCTAGCCAGCACTAGCAGTGTCGATTAGGATTTTCCATAGCAACCCCTGCGCATGCAATCTTTTCTGCTCTCCCTTGGTAGAACAAATTCTCGGCATAGTCTATGACAAAGATGTTAATAAAAAGTGAGAGAGACACCTATACTTAAATGTTTTTCTCCCAATCTTTAAAATTAATAGCAAATCTTCAAGCATAATGTATAGATAAAATTTTAGTCTCTTTCTAAGGAGCATACGTTGCTTGAGGAATGACAGGTACCTGTTTAATTTGCTATTCATTTTGAATTCTCAGGGTTATTTTTCTAAAGTGAAAATTGAAATTGAATTCAAAGGTTAACGGGGCACTATAGCACCAAAAGAACTTTAGCTTAATGAAGCTGCTTTGGTGTATATATCATGCCCCATGCGGTCTTACTGATCAGTTCTCTGCCATGTAAGAGTTAAATAACTTGGTTTATACAGCCCTAGTCACACCTCCCTGCATGTGACTTACGCCGCCTTCTTAAACACTTCCTATAAAGAGTCATCTAATGTTTACCTTACATTATTGCAAATTCTGTTTTATTTAGAATAACTTATCGCCTGGTCTGCTAAAAGCTTGCTGGACCCTGCGTTAGCCTCCTGAATGTAATTCAAGCTCAATTTACCGAGCAGGAGATGCAAAATTTTAAAGTAAGTTACATTTAATTAAAGCTTGAAACCATTTTGTTTTCATGCAGGCTGTATTAGTCACAGCCAGGGGAGGTGTGGCTAGGGCTGCAGAAACTGAATCAAATGTGATTTAACTCCAAAATGGCAGTACATTTAGCAGTAAAACGTCAGAGGCATGATCTATAGACAGAAAATGCTCCATTAAGCTCAAGTTGTTTTGGTAAATGTAACGTCCCTTTAAAATAGCTGAACTGCAAAATTGTCTGTCTGTTATGCTTTCAGCTTGGCTATTCTGGTCGTAGTACAAGATTCGCATTTAATTTACTTTAGTGCATAACCCTGTTAATAATTATTTTTATCCTCCTCATTTGAAATGTTCTTGTTTGTCCTGCCTGAACTGAATTATGTAATTTGCTAACTTTTTAATATACATTTTAAAGAAAATAAGCATCACATAATAAAAATGTTAAGTTATATAGGTGATTTTCAGTGTAGTAATCATCAATGGTGCAATTTCCTGAGAAGTGACGGTTCCCTTTTTAATGCTACGGAATTTTTTTAAAGCAGAATGTTCTACATGTGATATAGAGTTTGTTCCCTAAGTATTGAAATGGCAGCCACCTTGTGAAATTTTGTAGAAATTTATTTTTTTCCCCACCAACTTGGCTTGTTTGAATTTACAACTCACTCTTCAAATAAATCCCAAGATATATAGAGCTGTTGTTTCTCATAGAGGCAGCTTGTGAGTGTCTCCTCTAATTTGCTTAATTTTCTTTTACATGCAAGTCCTTTGAAAATCTCTCTGTGGATGAAACAGCAGGATCATTTCACGAACGAGATGAGCTACAAGGTAATAAACAAAAATGTAAAAAAAAATAACAAAATAGTGATACTTGTTTATGGATTGCCTTCCAATACAAACAAGGCCAAACCTTGAAATACTGTTATGAGGCATTCAGTAAACTGGTAACATTATTTATTAAATGCGTTTTTTTTGATGGTTTACAAGTTTAAAAACACTGAAGCTGTATTACCAATTGAATGTGATTTTATGCAGATCCACTCGCCTTGCCTCACATACCTTACACTCTAAACCACTAAACAGTATGATGTCTCCGCACAAAAAAAGTTGAAACAAGGTGTTGTGATTCCTGTAAAAAAATAAAAATTAAATCATGTATTTGGAAGAAATCAAACAATGTGGATGATATTTTTGCATGATCATCCAGTGAGTAGATGAATTCTTGCACATTTTGTACCTGGCACACCTGACATGTCTGTTCATGGAGACACCAGATGTTATGGTTTGTTTTAGATCTGCCATAGTCTACATTTTTGTAATTGCCAACATTTGGAAAAGTTGGTGCCATACTGACAATATCTGCTACTCCTCACTGTGGGCAGTGTTTTAAAGGGACACTTTAAGCTCTGTATTGGGACAGCTAGCTTTTACAATGCTTTACGTTATTTTTCAAATGCTGTTTGTTTTTTGTTTCTTTGCATATTTAATATCAACTGTCAGAATCCTGGCTGTTTTGAAAACTGCTATTGCCCACTCTTGTATTTATTACTTTTTTTCCCTGTTTTCTTTTTCCACTTTTTAATTTTTTTTGTTTGGAAATTTTTTCACACAGAAATAGGGTCATCAATGTGCACAAACGTTCTAGTAGTCATATGGCAGACGACACGCTCATCTTCGTTTCTGGTGATTCTGACCCTTTCTTTTTCAAATCCCTGTCAATCCTATTTAGTGTCAACTGGCATTAAAGAACAACTCAAGATCACAGTTACTTTAGCATTCACCGTTGGCTGACACTGCTTTCAGAAACAGCGTGGTGCTTTCCATAGAATTCTGTTCACGCCTCCCTGTTTTTTGTTTTTTTTGCAGGCAACCTTCGTACAGAAGAGCTTGATAACATGCTTCTACAGAATGACAGTGGCATCGAATCTGCATTATCTTATGCCAAAGCTTGGTCGAAATACACCAAGGATATACTGGCCTGGGTAGAAAAAAGGCTTAATGTGGGTGAGTGGCTTCTCTTGGTCTTTAATGAGCTTTGGAATTAAAAATGTGGCTTGGCATGTGCCTCAGACTGTCAGTAATGGGATTTCTAAATAACTAGATGTTTTCCTGTAGCATTTAGGATTGTGTTGTCGTTTTTCATATTGCTCAATTTACTTTTTACCCTTAGAAACTGAAACTGCTCGCAATCTGATGAAAATGGCTGAAGCTGCAAAATCCATAGTTGCTCCCCAGGTAAGGGTCTGCAACATTTTTCAGTCTGACGAGAGATATAAAAATTGAGAAATTGTGAAGCCAGATATCGACTTTTAAAAAATAAAATAAAATATTGAATATTGTGAAAAGCAAATGACTATTCATAAACTGTGGAGAGTTGATGGTGACAATGTTTTTGATATCCTTGGAAGTTAAGTGTGTATGCATGCGCACTTGTAAACTATAATATTTCAGTACACTTTCAGCCAAGTTATTTGATAATATACAATATAGAATTATATTTATTGCTTAAAGAGAATCTGTAGTCAACATTTTGTTTAATTATACGTTTATAGAAACATAGACCTTAAGTGCATAATTTATGTATACTTTATAAAGCAAAAATACTAATTTAAAAGGCCAAGTGTTCATATAAAGCATTGATAGGCTATTGATTGACACCAACCATTCTAGCTCTTTGTGCATTTTATTTGTACTTTAAAGGAACACTATCACGCTAGCTTACTATAAAAAATGTTAAAAAAAATATACTTGCCTGTCTCGGCACTGCTCAACTCTGTACCTCCTGCAACGTCATGGAGGAGGCATTGCTTCCTCTGGCGTTTTCCGAAACAATACTCCTCATGGATGAGCTTTGGGTACATAATATGAATGCTTTCTTTTAGAGTTTAATTAAGTCAGTGCAGCGAAAGTACCTCTAGTGACTCTCAGTATGACAACCACTGTAGGTGGACTTAACCCTGCAATGTTAACATTGTAGTTTCTAAAAAACTGCCATTTCACCCAGTTCCTACATAATGGCCCTTTATGTTGTGTAATGTATTTTATGCGCCTTTAAAGCATCTTAAGTGAATCTTTCAGTTTCTGCAAAAAATAAGCACATGTAAAATATGTACTTGCATGTTAAAGCCTACAAACATTTCATTACTATATACCCTACCTAAAGTCAGTGTCTCAAGAGTTGCATTCTTTGCTGTCATCTTCTCTGCAGAACTCCTCACAGCGCCGCTGTTAACTCCTATGGCATTGTTTTCTTAAGCATACAGAAGTATACAAACCTGGTGTGTGAAAGATCACACAAGATGGCTTCCATCTCTAAGATCTTACTGTATATGCATTAAATGTAAAATGCAATCGGTTACTTATGACACGGAACTTAAATTATAGCTGGCATAAATAGGAGCGTTTACTAGCATCTATGTTGGTTGTGCCTACTGACTTTTTACTTTAGTTTATAAATTACATTTAAGAGAAATAAACAATTGTAACATTTTAATTGGCAGTGAATTAACGTAGAACTTTAAATTCTTTAATTTTATTTTTCTATTTTTAATCATGTGACTTGATGTCTTGGCATATCCAGTGCAAACACATTTTATTTAACCCCCATGATAACGGGTTTTGTAATGACACATGTCTGCCTGTAGCAAAAAGGAAGAAAGTCACTTTTAAAGGGTGCCAGAGTATCACGATGCTCACACACAAGTCTTGTGAAGATTAAGTTTTTTACTTGCATTCGCTGCCCTTCTCTTATTATGTTATTATTTATATAGCGCTTTACAGTGGGTGGACGAACAGACATGTAGTTGTAAACAGACAGGTTGGACACACAGGAACAGAGTGGTTGAGAGCCCTGCTCAATGAGCTAGAGGGAGTGGGGTAAAGTGACACAAAAGGTAAGGCTAGTATTAGACTAATGACAGTTGCAAGAGAGGAATCAGTCGGGAGCTATTAAACAGTTTAATTGATACGCTTTTATGAGGAAGTGGGTTTTTAATGATTTTTTTTTTGAAGGAGTGGAGACTGGGTGAGCATCTAACTGGGGAGGGAAGTGAGTTCCACAGGAACGGTGCAGCCCTCGAGAAGTCTTGAAGGCGAGCATCAGAGGTGGGAGTACGGACAGAAGATAGACGTAAGTCTTCAGCAGAGTGTAAGGGCCTACACGGGACATAGTTATGTATAAGGGACGATAGGTGGGAGCAGCATTATGTAGATTTGAAAGCAAGAACCAGAATTTAATTAGTGCCCTATATCTTACAGGAAGCCAATGTAGGGACTGACAGAAGGGTGAGGTGTGGGCGGACAGGAAGATGAGCCTCGCCGCCCCATTCATTATGGACTATAACGGCGCAAGTTGGGAGCACGTAAGACCACTAAGAAGTGGATTACAGTAGTCAAGACGAGAAAGGACAGTGGAATGGACCAACACCTTAGTTGCATCTGACGTTAAGTGGGGTCGGATGTTTTTGAGATTGAAGTGGCAGGATTTGGCGATAGACTGAACATGAGGCGTGAAGGAGAGGTCAGAGTCAAAGAGAACACCTAGGCAGCGAGCCTGCATGGTGGAGCTGATGGTAGCACCGTTAACTTGGAGGGAGACAGACACAGGAGTAGCAACACTTGAGGGAGGAAAGACGAGAATTTCCGTTTTGGTCAAGTTGTGTTTAAGGAAGTGGGCAGCCATCCAGTTAGAAATAGCAGAGAGGCAGTCAGAGACACTAGTCAAGAGGGACGGGAAGAGATCAGGAGAAGACAGACTTGCGTATCATCCCCATAGAAATTTATATTGAAAGCCAAAGGAGCTAATGAGTTTACCAAGGGAGGCAGTATAGATGGAGAACCGTAGGGGACCAACGACTGAACCTTGGGGGATACCAACAGAGAGGAGTGGGGGATAAGAAGCAGAGCCAGAGAAAGAAAAACTGAAAGAGCGCTGGGAGAGGTAGGAGGAGCACCAGGAAAGAGCAATATTTTGTAGACTGATATTGTGGAGGATGAGAAGAAGCTGTTGATGATCAATAGTGTCAAAAGCCGTGGAAAGGTCAAGGAGAATTAAGATAGAGGAGTGACCACAAGATTTTGCAGTGAGTAGATCATTGGATATACTGATCTTTGGTCAGTGCCGTTACCACAGAGTGCTTAGCGCGGAAACCAGACTGAAGCGGGTCTAGCAGAAAGTTGGACTCGAGGAAGTCTATCAATCTCACATACACAACTCTTTCAAGGATCTTGGATGCAAAAGGCAGTAGCGAGATAGAACGGTATTTGGTTGGGATTCTTTAAAATTGGGGTTATAGTTGCATATTTGAAGGACGATGGAAATATGCCAGAGGGGAGAGAGAGATTGGGCATTTTAGTGAGAGGTAGAGAAAGAGAAGACAGAGTATGGATGAAATCCGAGGGAATTGGATCTAGGGAGCAGGTGGTGGGGCGGGAGGACTGGAGCAGAGCAGAAACCTCTTCTGCTGTAGCGGGTGCGAATGAGCAACAGAGGTAGTGAGGTTAGGGGAAGTATTGTAAGGGGCAGAAGAAAGATGAGAGATCTCTTCTCTGATTGTAGAGATCTTGTCAGTGAAGTGAGTTGTAAAATCTGAGGCAGTCAAGTAAGTAGGTGGAGGTGGAACAATAGGGCGAAGAGGAGAGTTAAATGTGTGAAATAGTCATTTGGGTTCGCAGGAGAGTGTGGTTATGAGGGTATTGAAGTAACTTACTTTTGCGGAGGAAAGAGCCAAGCTGTATGAGCGCAGCATAAATTTATAGTGGAGAAAGTCAGACTCACAGTGATACTTTCTCCAACAGCGTTCAGCAGTTCTTGAGCATTTTTGGAGGTATTGAGTCAGCTTGGCTTGGTGTGCCAAGGTTGTTGTTGGGTGCGCTTGCTGCGTTTAAATGTAGGAGGTGCCGTGATGTCTAGTTGAGAGGAGAGGGTGAAATTGTAGAAGAAGGTTGCAGAGCTAGGGCAGGTGAGGTTTGAGATAGGTAAAAGGAGAGTATGGAGATTAGTGGAGAAATGCTCTAGGTCAAGACATTGGAGGTTTCTGTGAGATTGATGTTCAGACGGTGGTGTCAGTTGGGTCTTAGGTATGCTGATTTCAGAAGTCACCAGATGGTGGTCAGATTGAGGAAAAGGAATATTGGAGAGATTAGAGACAGTACAGAGATTGGTCAAGGCGAGATAAAGAGTGTTTCCCGCTGTATGGGTTGCTAAATTGGACCATTGCGTAAGGCCAAAGGGGAGGAGGTTACAGAGAGCAGACGAGAGGCATCAGTGCATTTGGGGTTGTTGATTGGAATATTGAAATCCCCAAGTATAAGGGAAGAAGTGCTAGATGAGAGAAAGTGTGGAAACCAGGAAGAAAAGTGTTCAATGAATAGCGTAGGATGACCGGGGGGGGCGTTAGATGATAGCAATTCTTAAAGTAGTGGATTTAGATAGGTGGACATTTTGAAGTTCAAAAGAAGAAAAGGATAGGGCAGGTGGAGTTATGATTGGTTTAAAAGGTACATTGAGGGGAGAGAAGGATGCCTACACCATCTACTTTACAGTTGAGTCTGGGAGTGTGAGAGAATTGTATCCAAACATCCCAATAGCGTGTTCTGGAGTGAAGCATTGAAAAGCTGTCATTTTGTAGAAAGTGCCAATTTCGCTCAAATATATATTTTTCTAAACATTGCCAGATGACTGGTCATTTTTACATTTAATTAAGAGTATATGAAATGCTCATTATGTATAGGAAATCTCTGTTTGGCTACCTTCATAACACTTTCACAGGTCACCTAGGTACGGAAGCCCAGAAAGGCCACGTGTTGCATAAACATCTTTTACATTTAATATTAACAAATGGTAAATATATCTTTGCACAATAAATGCAGAAATACTGCTTTTAGCTTAAAACTTGTCTAACCCCAGTTAGCTTATTAGACATTCTAGACCTCCTAATGGCCTTTCTTGTTTTTTTTTAGTCCCTTGTTATGATAGGCATTAAAGTCTCATTATGTTTACTGTATAATGGTCTTGAGGAAGGCTGCTGAAATGGTGGCCTGCAGTTTCTTTTGACTAACGGAATGTTATTCACAAATGCCTGAGTGACATTCTGCTTTAGAACATGTCTGTATGTGAAATGAAGGATTTTGTGATGTCTGCCTAATTTGGAAGAAGCCCTTTCCTGCTGTAATATAAAATAAAGAATGATTTGTTTACAACTGCTAGTACTCTGTACTATGGCAGACTCGTTTAACAGACTATATTATAGAATATAATAAAATTGCCAGCAGAAAACCTTTTAGGAACTTTACAATTTATATATCTTCATTCTTTCTCTGCTTAATTTATTATTATTTTCGGATCATGTAACTGTAGTTGACTTGCCGCAATTCAAATTAATAACATAACCCTTTGTACTCTATTGTAGGATTTTATGCCATTCCAGTCCATTTTCTCTGCAGCGTTCCAAAATGACATTGAATGCAGCCAAGTTTGTCTTCAAACGATAGCGTCTCTGCAGAGTAACAAATTCATGCAGGTAAGAAACCGGGCACAGTCTGCTGATACAGAAATGCCAAGCTGGGGAAAGACTGATTATGGACACAGTAGGGTACTGTGATAGATAGGCACCATGTACAGTTCTTGATGTTTTAGGAAGTGATAGCAGACATATTGATGAGGCCAATGTTTTCTCATTTCTGGCATGTATTCTAGCTTCTCCTAAGAAAGTTTATTTTTTTTATTTTTTACATAAGCTTGTTTAGGCTACTAGTTTTTTTATTTTTATTCTTTATTTTGTAAATTTTACATTTTTATAAAGACAATTTGCAATTTTGAGATGCTTCAGGTAGAGAATACATGTGGTAACATAAATAAAAGAAATAACAGAAATTTCAGCAGTAATTGTGTCAGTATATGCATTTAATTTTTCACATTTTGTCTATATATGTTGGTTACATTTGTTGCCTGATCGTTATTTGCATTGCAGACACAATTCGTATAATAACAATGAGAACATGGGTTGGGTGAATGGGAAGGCAGGGAAGGGGTGGTGCCTGGGAGCTCAGTGGTTTGTTGATGGTTATTTATTAGGGTGTATTGGTGGTTACATTGCAAGTCATGTCTTTTGTGGCACGTCTCAAGGAGGTTTGTTGTAAATTTTGTGTAAGGTCAGTAAAATGTCGTTGTTCCGTTGTTGGAATACAGCATGGACCTGCCAGTGTCTTGTTTCCCTTGTCTGATGTTTATTCTTGTTGTTGCGTGCCCCAGGTGTGGGGTCAAAGTGTTTTCAAAGTGGTGGAGGGGTGGGGGGAGACATAAAGGTGGTTAGGGGAAGGAGATGGTGAGAAGAGGACGAGAGAGGTGTATATAGAGGAAGGAATGAAAGGGGTGGGGGCTGGGAAACAGGAGCCGTGTGTTGCTGGGGCCGATCTGCTCAGCTTGATCTCCGTGACAGCCTGTCACTGCGATCAGAGTTACTATGTGTCAGCCTGTTGGCTGACGCATAGTAACTACATGCAGGATCCCTCTGCAGATCGCGGTGGGGGGCATGCCTGGCCACCCAGGCACCCCCCTCAGGCCAATTACCGCGATATGCAGGAGGTGATCACAGTGACAGCCAATCACTGTGGTCACTGATCCTGTGTGTCAGCCAGTGATGTGAAATATATATGATCTAACTATGTGTGTGTGTGTGTGTGTGTGTATATATATTTACACATACACTAAGTGTATTTTAATATTAATATATATATATATATATTAATATCAAAATACACGTAGAATATTGATTAAATATATAAATATATATTTATATATAATAAAAATAAAATATGTAAATACGTTAAAAAATAAATATATGTGTAATTTCATTCTAACTGTATTTTGATATTAATATATATAGATATCAAAATACATGTAGAATGAATTAATATATACATAAGTATATACGTATTTATCACTATATGTATACCTATATATAAATAAAAATCATTTTAAAAAAATTATATATATACACACACACAAACACACATGTGTGTGTATATATAATAATTTTACTTATATATTTGTCCTAATTTTACATAATTAGGTCCTTTTATTAATTACAATTTGTGGGACCTGCCTGACAACCCAGGCCGAAAGTATAGGGAATTTAATTTGAAACCTGTACATGGGGGGTACTGTTTTACTCGGGAGACATCGGTGAACACCGATCAAAACTGTAAAATGTATTACAACGATATTGTCAGTGAAAGTGAAGTTTTTTGCATTTTTCACACACAAACGGCACTTACACTGACGATATTATTGCTGTAATAATTTTTACTGTTTTGAAACAAATATTTGTGTTCAGCAAAGTATCCTGAGTATAACAGTACCCCCCATGTACAGGTTTTATGGTGTTTTCAAAAGTTAGAGTCAAATATAAGGCTTGCGTTTCAGTTTTATCACATTGAAATTCGCCAGATTGGTTACATTGCCTTTGAGACCATATGGTAGCCCAGGAATAAGATTTACCCCCATGATGGCATACCATTTGCAAAAGTAGACAACCCAAGGTATTGCAAATGGGGTATGTTCAGTCTTTTTTAGTAGCCACTTAGTCACAAACACTGGCCGAAATTGGCGTTCAAATTAGTTTTTTGCATTTTTCACACACAAACAAATATTAACGTTAACTTTGGTTAGTGTTTGTGACCAAGTGGCTACTAAAAAAGACTGGACATACCCCATTTGCAATACCTTGAGTTGTCAAATGGTATGCCATCATGGGGGTAATTCTCATTCCTGGGCTACCATACAGTCTCAAAGGTAACGTAACCAATCTGGCAAATTTCAATGTGAAAAAAAGAGGTGAAATTATGCCTGAACAGACATATAGTGCAAATTCAAGTTTTTGTTTGTTTTGTTTTGATCACAACGTGTACATTTGGCTCAGTCCTTAAGGGGTTAATGTAATTGTGTTAGCGTTACCTGGAGTTTATTGTACAGCACCTATCTAGAAAGATATGTACAGCAATTCCAGAAAGATATGCTTATGGATATACTAAATAATCATAAAATGGCCTTCCTAATCACTGGACTGCAATGTTATCATATCTAATATTTAAACTGAAAAATCGCCATGCAGTTTGAAAGCATTGAGGTATTTGTGTGGGTTAGAAGTGATCACAAATACCCCAGTTAGATTAATCTTAATAATGTTGGTGGTGTTATTGTGACAGCCAATAGAGGTAGGGGCACTTTGTGCACACTGCTAGGATAGAAACATTTCTCTTGATTGTATTCGCTAGAAAACCTGTTAAAACACTTATTTGCACAGTGTAGTCCATGTTTAAAATAAAGAAACTAAATTTGATTTTGTTAAGTATATTCGAGGTAAACGATTTCTTGTTGTATGGAGAGCTTAGAAAATAAATGTGTTCTTGCTCATATGTATTTGCTGCTCATTAAATTTGTCTCTGTATCTTAGGTAAATATAATATAATACCTTAATGATGCATTCAATACGTGAGCAAAAGATGACACACACTCTCTCTCTCACTCTATTACTATATTTCCTTGCTGACTTCATATTCTGTACATATACATTTAGTTAGGATGTTTTTCTATAAATCTGTTTTATAAGCTCCACACCAGCTGTATTCATCACGCAGAATGAACTCTGTACCCACAGCATTAACCCAAAATGTCCAGCATTAAACTTGCTCACACTACTTTACAATCCATTAAAGTCACACTATTACAGATTACGTAATTCCCCAACTAACAACTCCCTACTGGCAGTATACATTGGGCTTCATGAGCTAAACAGTAATTTGTGTTGAATTTAAAATCATTTTGTGGGCACCATATCTGCACTAATCTTTGACATTTGTTATTTTTACATACACTGTTCCCACACTTTGCGCCCATGATATACATTTCAGAACATGTCAGTTTAAGGGAGACATTATTTTGATTTCCCTAGTGGTAAAACCGCTTATTGGGTAAAATCTGCTCAAAGCCAAGAAAACACATAGCTCTCTTGGGATATCTGTTATAAATGCCTGTTTTCTATCTAACTGTTTAACCGGTTTTATCATTGGTATCTTTACTGATTTCCATATTGCCCTTATTTTTATTTTTATTTTTCAATAAAAATGGACACCTTAAAAATTATTTTGATTAAATTAGCCAAGCTGTGGGAGACTGAGAGATCTGGCATAAATTTTGTAGTTTCATTTACAGTTCACTATAATGCATGTTTTAGTGAATAAATCTGTTTTAATTAATGTAATGGTTTTCCCAGTAATGTTTTTTTTTATAAAGCTACCTGCCTCCCATAACCCATCCACCCTCCAATCTGTGTTTTGTGCTTCACTGCAGTGCGTTCTCAAATACTCCACATAATCAACCAGTTGCACACTCCTACCACTACATAGCGCATACACCCAGCCTAGTTCCTCTTAATAAAGTTCTGCTTTAGGAAAGAAGTTGCAGTTTCCTGGAGTAGACTTTTAACTCTGGTAGTCCAGCAAGGTTGTCAGCAGACAAACACATCTCATTCATTCACTGAATTATCAAGCCACAGATGTAGAATAGAAAGCCAAAACTAAACATTTCTAACACTCCATATTACAGGTTAGTATGATTAATTCCAGGTTCCAGATGTTTTTTTTTATTTTAATTTAGTTTTGTAAAAATTATCCTTATCACAGCTAATGTACTAATATTTGTAGTATGTTTTATTTAGCATTCTGTCATCTGTTTTGTGAGATGCTGTGCTTGGCATTTTGTGATGTGCATGGTTAGCAGAATGGCCTATCTTATTGCCTCCATCTCCATTTCTAGCCCCTCCAGACTAGACGATCAGAGCTTGACAGGCTAAGGAAGGAACTAAAAGATCTTTGGCAGAGAGAACAGAAGAAAATGGTTGGTTTGAACCTTCTATTCATATCAAAAGTATTTTCACTTCTCTTTACAGCTGCTTCTGTACCCATTTCTAACTATATATTCATGGAGGAATGTAAAGTGTGTATGTGTGTGTGTGTGTATATATATATATATATATATATATATATATATATATATATATACACACACACACACACACAAACACACACATTATATGTATTTGAAAACTAATTGTGGCTTGCCATTAGTTTAAAATTTTTTTATTTCATTTTCACTTTTTGGGGTATTACAGACACGTGTGTGTATATAGTGTATTTATATAGCACTAACATATTCCACAGCACTATATAAGTATTGTGAGGAAATTACAGTGCATAAGAAACAAATGTTAAAAGGGATACAGGGATGGATAAGGGCCCTGCTTGAATAAGATTTCTATCAAGAGAAGGTGTAATATTAGTGATTAATATGTTTTTTTTTTCTTTCAAGATGTGCTGCACTTTTTTTTTTTTTTTTTAAAGAAAACTACCTTATTCGCAGTAAGCCAATATATGAGAAGTGAGGTTATAAAGACATGCAAATTGCCATTAGATTAAACTAGAAGTAAATAAAAGTAAACATGCTGAGCTTATGTGCAACTTAACCTAGCTTTTGTGACAATTCCGCTGGGTATGAATTCAAACTAGCATAAGATAAGGAAACAACACAGGTAGACGGCATCCCTGCCCACATTAAGCTGCATAGGATTATCCCATTGGCTTGGCCCTTGCCCTTCATGGTTTGTGAGGTGTTAGTGTGCACTATAGACATAAGTCTTACACACTGTCTATGATATGGCCTGCTGATCATGAAAGTAGTGAGTAGAAGCATGGTACCAATGAGTAACACCTAATATAACCTTAACTATTCTCAAATACCATGCAGGGTGTGTAAGTTGTTGTTTAAACCACTGATAACACTTTTAAAGGACCATTATAGTGCCAGGAAAACATACTCGTTTTGCTGGCACTATAGTGCCCTGAGGATGCCTCCACCCTCTGGGTCCCACTCCCGCTGGGCTCTAGGGGGAGGAAGGGGTTAAACTTACCTCTTTCTCTAGCGCCGGGCGGGGGACTCTCCTCCTCCTCTCCGCCTCCTCGGCTGAATGTTGCGCATTCACACGGATGGTGGTGCAGCGTGGGTCTGAGTGAATAATATGTTTTATATTACAACTTATTTGATCCAATAAGCTCCCTGTCCTTTTATACACTTTTTCTATTCATTGTAACTATGGCATTCTATGAGAGAACCACTTGGGTTTATGGAATGTGCATGGATATCCCATTGAAAGCAATTGGAGAATCGAACCATGATTATCTTTAAAGCAAAAACCCAACAAACCAAAAAAAAAAAAAAAAACACTTTCTGATGAATTATTTTTTTATTAATATTTTTTTTTTCTCGTTCGTGAGAATGTTTTACCATGGATTGTTTAACTTGTCTGTTTTGTTTGTTTGTAGCAAGAGCTGGAGACTGCCTTACGGAAAGCTAAATTACTGAATGTCCAAAGACAAGATGAACATGAAAAAGCCAAGTGCAGCACAATACGTGCAGAGGAGGAGCAGCTCAGTATGAGTGGAGGCCTTTTGAAGGATGGCAGCAAGCAGGTGGAGAAAAGGAGACGGCTTGAAGAGGAGGCTTTGCAAAAGGTCACTACTGTTGAACATTGCACCCATGTAGAGACATTTACGTTTTCAGTCACTTTCGCTAGGGTACAAATTGTCATTTTTAAACGGTCAATTATAAAGTACATGCAAAGAAAATTGAACATTGGAGTCAAGATGGTACTTTTATTTTTTACTTTTTTCATCTGTGAATAATGATTTAACATTTTTATTATCCTGTGCAAAAATGCCCACATTTTAAATGTAAAAGTCAGAGAAACACAGACATTGATGTTGTCAGTTATGCATTGTCAGACGTTACAGGGATCATACCAAAACACTATAGTAAGGTTGCCAGATCCTTAATATGTTCTAGTCACATATTATGTCTTCATGCCTTTGGATATCATGTGAAAATCACTATCCGGTTTGTAGAATTCATATGCTGCTGCAGGAAAAACTCTGTCTTGCTTATTGAATTTTTCTCCTTCCTGAAGTATGAATTATACATGCTGCAAAGTAACTTTTCATCTGTTGCCCATGGAAGTGAAAACATAGGGGACAACTATCAGGGCTGCATTGCGAACTTTGAGATTTTATTTGGATAAAAATGTTTTACGTTTGGATTCAAAACAATAGTATCTAACAGTCATTGATAAGTCATCAATAGATTGGCTTATAAGAGTCTGATGAGAATGCACTACTATACATTTTTTTTGTCTTTTTTAACTTACTATTTTATGAGTTTGAATGTAGTTGTGTCAATGAAAAACAATAATTTCCCCCGTAATTTGTTTTATTACATTTTAGTTGACCTTCATGTTGAGTTTTTAAACTTGATGCGGATGAATGTTGATCTTGAATATGCACTCATATTATCCCTATGTAAGTGCAGGTAGCCAGGCAGTTTTAAAGTACAATAAAGGGGCACTCTTAGCACCATAACTACTACAGCAGATTGTAGTGATTATGGTGATGCCTCTCTGTGGCTGTGTCCCACTTGTTTAGTAATTTGCTGCTTGAAATGTAACCCTGGTCTTGTAAATGTTTTTGTTTTTTTCTCCACAGTTCTTGGAAAAGAGTAGGTTAACAAGTAAAGTTTAGATGGCAAGACTTTTAGATCTTGGACTGGCTTCACATAGCAATAAGTAGAAACATAATTTTTTTTAAATCTTTTTGGTTACATATTCTTTAAAAGATGTGGCTACGTATAGTAGTTAAAGACTGCGTTAAGTTTATCTTGAATGTGGTGGTTATGAAAAACACGTACATCTTCTTATGGTTTGACTTATTGCTGGGTGGTCTTGTGATACAGCTGGGTTAAGGTGTTTTCTATTGCTATAATATGTGCCAAACAGTCAAAAATATTCCTAGCTGTTTTATGTTTTCTCGTGGTCTCTTTATTTTCCTTTTATACTTTTTAATGTTTTCTTTTGTTCTGTTTTGTTTACTTCCATCAGGCTGAAGAAGCGAAAGAGAATTATAAATCATGCGTAGCAGATGTTGAAGAGAAAAGGAATGATATGGAGAACTTCAAAAGTGACATTTTAACACAGATTCGAGAACTAGTCTACCAGTGTGATCTTACTCTTAAAGCGGTAAATTAACATTTAATTTAATGTAGAACTGTTATTAGATGTGTTTTACTATGTCAATACAGTCTGTATTGTGTGGTTTTCATCCACCCCCTGATCTCAAATCTCAATAAGCCACAGTTAGTTGACAGCTGTTGTACAGCTCTAACTCCCATGATGCTTTGCCAGCCTTGGGTTCTGCAACAACTTTTTTGGCCACATTTTCGGTTTTTCTGGCAAAGAAAGTAACATACATAACTCTAGCAAAAGTTGTTGAAATTCAGAACCTGAATGTTTTTAAACCATTTTTACCCATTTGGCCAAGTTTAAACTTGCATTTCTTCAATTGAGAAATATCTAAAACCCTTTTAAATATGATCAGTATTTATTTGCTGGGAATCTGGGAATTGCCATTTTGGTGGCTAACCCTTTAGCAATAACATACAAATGAGTTGAAATGAAGCAGCAAGTTAATCTGCCCTTCAGGGGGTGCATGAAGTGGCAGTTTGCCAAATTATTCAGATTTTGCTCTGTGAAGACGCCACAGTTAACTTGCCAGAGTGGTCTTACTATGATTGTTGTACAAATTAAGGTTTTGGCATTGACTGAGAATTTGCCTTGTGTTTTGAGGATTCTGAATAACGAGTTTCATTAAATTGATTTGTCTTCATTCCTACACTTAGTAGAGTTGAGCTGAAAGAGAAGACAGCTATTTCCTTTCTGAAGTCTTCCAGTGACTTAAGCCCCCTTTGCTACCAGTGTCACCATGCATTGTATAAAGCTCCCCCTTCAGCGCTGAAGGGTTTGTACAACAAAGTTTCTTGTGAGCTTGTGAGCTCTGACTGTTGAACCAGTGTTCTTGAATTGTAATAAGTTAATTATTTCACTGAATGACTCTATTATCACTTGGTTGGCAGTCTGTTAATCCTTGAGTGCATTTCTCCTAAAATGTAAGTACTCCAAGTCTAGTCCTTCTCGATAGGACACAGGTTAGATCTTAAATAATGCTCTTACCATTCTTTCGCACAAAGCCAGCCTTCCATAGAGCCCTTTCGTTATTTGGCAGGGCTGATGAAATAGCCACGGCTGGTGGTGTCTGCTTCTTGATGGGATTCTTTGAAACGATTTCTAAAATTAAATATTAAATAAAAATAAGCAAGCTGTTTAACACTTTAAACACCAGGAGCAGTCCAGTTTAAGTAGACCAGGAGTAGCTCAAAAAGTATATAAATAAAGAAAAATGGAAAAAATGAATGGTTATTTTATTTCACCTACCCTGTTGGTTTGAGTTGAGTCTTGGACAGGAAGCTTCTTCCACACACGGGTCTAGGACCAACCCAGTTGCACACATAATGTTTCTGAACCCCAAATTCGATAATCCGTTCCCTAATGTTCTGATTAGGTGTTATTGCAAAATAAAGTTCATACAATATAAATATTGTTGTTCCCGGGAATTGTCGTGAATTTAATCTAAGTAATGATACCCATTGGCATGGTAACATTAAGGAAATTTTCACATAAAGTTTACTAGTCAGTCTATTGAACAAAAAACTAATGCAAAGGTTAATTGTTTGTCAACAGGCCACCGTGAATTTGTTTCAGATGCAGCATGCCCAAGTCGTATCCCTTCCTGTGAACTGCCAGTACCTTTGTGAGAATGCCAAGCTTTACGAACCAGGGCAGCAGTACTCAGAATTTGTAAAGAGCTTGCCCAAGGACAGTGGTCGCATGTCAGCAAGGGCTAGTACTCAAACTGGAGGGTAAGTCAATGTTATTGTTTGTAGCACTTTCCTCTTGCCCTATAAACTCATCTAAAAACAGATGCAAATTATAAATGTAGTCCTCCATCTGCACCTGTAACATGGGTTTAGGACATAAGAATACTCCAAACTAGCAGCAGGTTTTTGTCTGGTTTTCTTTTTGTTTTTTGTTTTTTTTTAAATACCCTGCTGATTTTCCCTCTAAAACTGAAATTCTGTTCTTGCCCTTATATCCAAAATTGAAAAAACAAAAACAAACGTAGCTTAAAAGCCACTGTTACATCCTTCTGTGTTTTTCGTGTGACCAAGAGAGGGCCTTTTGCGTTAAGAGTGGGGATATGGCTGCGGTGCACATAATCACACCACTTTTAAGTGAATTTGTGTCTTGGTTGCCATGTATTTAAATCAAAGTTATGTTGTACAAGTTATAAACACATGCACTATAATCTAAAGATCAATTACATTCCAACACACGAAAAGGTCTCAAGAACAGGGAAACTTGGGAAGTATGCTTTAGAGTCATATAATTCTCTCATATATTTAAAAACATATTTAGTTATATTGTTTGCACTGGTTTAATAACTCTGCCTGTGTTGATTTTATTCTCAAGACCGCGTCTGTCAACAGAACAAGGGGACAGCAACCACGCATTACATGGAAACCTGACTCAAGGTTCATCTGAATTCCCTATTCCATCTCCTGCAGACATTGGTAGTCCAGTGTATGGCCGCTCTCACAAATTAGGGCAGAAGAGATCTAGCAGCAGCACAGACATTCAAGGTACCTTTTTTGATCTAGGTTAACAATGACCTGTGGTTGGTTTGTTTGTTTTTATTTAGTTACATATTTATCTGGCACAGTAGAATTGTTCTGTTAAAATTAGGCTCTTACTGTCCTTTCCTGTGTGTAAAGAAGTCACTCATTTGGGAACAAACAGGTCAGAGACCATGACAATTCTACTGTAATTATGAAATCTGTGTAAATGAGTGAGATCAGTGAGATGGAGCTAGGTACCAGACCTTAACATGTTTGCCAGGCAATTTGATTAAATGAAACACCCAACTCCTCCATAACTTGAAATGTTGGAAAATTGCTGTTCGCCTTTAAGACTTAAATTTACTTATATGCAATATTTATATGGTTCTATAAGAAAGTGCCTTTACATGTATAATTAAGACATATCAAGTTATTATTACTTACCATTAATGAGCTCTGTTGACTTCATCAAGGTGTAAGAGGTCCACCACCTTCAAGATCTTGGTCTGTAGGCAATCAGAATGGTGGAATGTGCAGTGATTCAGAGAGTGCTGGAGGCAGCAGTGAGTCACGTTCCATGGATTCTCCATCTGCAAGTCCAGGTACAATTGGCAACAATTCCATTTTTTTTTTACTTGTATAAATGGGTCATAGGAAGAGTAAATACAAGGTATTTCATTACAGTAAATGCTATGGTCCTTGTTTCTCAGGTGACTTTAAGAGGCGTCTTCCCAGAACTCCCTCTGATGGCACCATGTCTTCAGTAGATGATCTTGATGAAAGGGAACCTCCATCTCCTTCAGATAATGGTAATTCGAGAGCTTAATTACATGTTCTAGCATGTTCTAATCTTAAATTAATCACTGATTGATTATAGCTATAAGGTTAATTTGATTTTTTTCCCACATTTATTATGACTTTTCTTTTGCAGGTTTAAATGACTTGGTTTCAGAGATTGCCAATTCCCCCGGACCCTTCAGAAATACTATCATGTCCAAGGCAGCCCAGACACACAAACTCCGAAAATTAAGAGCCCCATCTAAGTGCAGGGAATGTGATAGCTTAGTAGTTTTTCATGGAGCAGAATGTGAGGAGGTAAGAAATACTGCAGATCTATTACTGATCTTTTCTTTAGATTTGATTGTGTCCGTAAAATCAACACTACTTATTTACTAAAATGCGATGGCAAACACTTATTGAATGGCTTTTACAACATACTCAATACAGTTTTGCTGTGCTCTTCCTTTCCAACCTTGACTTATTTTTAGTGTTGTTTTAAGTCCGTAATTACACAATTGTTATTGCCAGTGGCTTCGAGAAAACATTTCATTTACAGAGTTCCTTTATTGCAGTGTTCTCTTGCTTGCCACAAGAAGTGTCTGGAAACACTGGCCATTCAATGTGGACACAAAAAGCTTCATGGAAGACTTCATCTGTTTGGAGTGGAATTTACTCAAGCTGCTAAGAACACTCCTGATGGCATTCCTTTTATTATCAAGAAGTGTACCTCCGAAATACAAAGCAGGGCACTAACATTAAAGGTAGGTGCATTCCAAAAACCAACAAACCAATGACTTGTGATTTGCAGCCATTCAAAACAAATTCATTCATTGTGGCTTGTGCAGTTTGTTTAAGTTATAATAAATTATTATTGGATCAAGCAATTCTATGTAGAATGAAAATGACATTAATTACCAATTTCTATTGTTTTATCAATACTGATAAGTTACATTTAAGGTTTTCTGTCTCAGTTGTGTCCATTTTTTAAGTTTCTAAATTGTGTACATGGTTAAAAGCCTCTTTTCTCTTTTGGTGGTTTAAATTGTTGACTAAGGTCACCACTTCTAACCTGCCATTCATTAAAATAATTCCAAAATATGTGTGGCCGCAAACAAAGTGGCATTCGTTCACCACTTTAGTCCAATTTAGATTTTTTTTCTTCTTCCTCAGATCTCTTATAGTCACACTTACTACTTACAGAGTTATTTACTAAAGTGAGAATTCAAATTTAATTCAGAACGAATTTCCAATTTAAGGTCACAATAGTCAAACTGGAACCATTCTGGCTTGAATCTTGAATCTACATTAAATTCTCAATTCAGTAAATAACCTTGCAAGTTTAAATGTCAAACAATAATGAATATCACTGAATTTATAGTGTTCCTTTATAGTTTCAGCTTTAAAATAATACGTTTACCAGGATTGATTCTAAGCCTGTTTTATATTTAAATTGCAAAGCAAGCCTGCTTATTTTGTCATCCTTAGTCCCTTATTTATTCTGATGTGTGTGGTCGTGTTTTTACATTTATAAGAGCTTTCCTTGTTGGCACAGATTTAAAGACTCATTTAATTAGAGAATGCCTTTAATCTTTTTTTTTTTTGAGTACCTGATGTGGGATTTGTGCACACTTTCCTTATACTTAATTCTAAAATTCCTTGTCCACTTCTAAATAAAAGAAATGTTGGGGAGAGCAGACCCTGTTTCTTTGCCACAAGCTTAAGTTCTTAGCAAGACTCTGCATCTTCCTGAGGGTCTACAGCAAATTAAGTAGCAGAGTTTACATGCTTTGAATCCATAAATGCAGAAGGTAAAGCAGATTATAGAGCAGATGAATTGTCTGTCTTTAAAGGTAAACTAAATAACAAACAATTGATAACATATTTCAGGGACAATCCAAAGTCAGGGAAGAAGAAATCAGAAGCAGCAGATAGAGAATTGATAGAGCAACACCATGTTCTGGAAAACTGAGGCAAGAGGAGATCAAACAAAATCACAATTTATCAGAAACAAATGCATTCTCAGTGAGCTGAAACAACTAAAAACATTGAAGGCTCTCCTGCGGTGCTGTAGTACATGCAGTAACGAGTTGGCACAGAATTCTTAAAAAATGTGTAAATTGGAGCCTAATAACAAATGGGGCACCTTCTATTTGAGACACGCTTCTTGACACAATTGTCCAACTCCATGACCACGTTCAGATTGGATGTGGCTTCCAAGTGGACTGCCAAGTGGATGAGGTTTTCAGTTCAGTTTTGTATGAAGTCATTTTGTCAGTAAGAAGGAATTTGCCCAATCTTTGAATGCATTGTCTGGAGGAAAGCGATCTCAGAGCTTTTCCTAAATTCTGTATAGCTCTGTGTGTTTGGCTCTATAACTATTCTTAAAGACCCTAGTTTTGTTCGACATCCCTGTGTCTAAGAAGTGTATAAAATCACTAGAATTAATTGGAATAATAAAACCCCATCAGAACAATTCTGAATCAACCATCATTGCATATTTGACATAAATATGTAGCTTTCAACATGCAGATATGTAAAAGTACACTTTTTCCTGAACACAATCTTTTTCCTCCAGAATGCTTCAAAATTATTTAACCAAAGTAAAAAAAAAAATCTATTGTGGGAGGGCCTAGCCAGGGCCCGATGGAGCAAGACGCACATCGCAGCAGCTCTGTGCTTTTACCCTAAACTACACGGCATTCCTGCAGAACTGGCTTCTGCTTTGGGACCCGGAGGGGATATACAAGCATTCCACACTATGGGAAAGAAAAACAAGAAACAAGGGGCAGATCCTGGCTCGGGCTCCAGAGATATTGGGGTTTTTCTGCGCACAATCCTGCGGTCTGAACCATCCAAGATGAGGCCTACACCACCTCTTCGTCTGATGACTGCTTCACGGCTACAGACAGCTCTGGAGCTGGGAGTCTCTGCTTTATCCACCAAGGCCGACATCAATGCATTAATTTTGGACATTAAGGCTATGTTCAGTACAGACTTGGCACTGGTCAGAGATGAGTCTATGCACTTATCAATCGAGTGGTGGCAGTGGAGGAAGGTATGGCTGGCACCAGACTGGCGCAAACAGCCACTGATGCTGCACTGGGGGCACTGCAAAAGCGATGTGCAGACCAACAAGCACAAATAGCCAGCTTGGAGGACAGGGCTAAGGCACGCAACCTGAGATTTCGCAGAGTGCCCAGGGCAGTCTCTGTTAATAAACTACCCCACTACTGCTGAAGGCTTATTGCAACTTTACTGCCACCTTAACAGGCAAGACAGTTGATCGACGCCTGCTTCTGCCTCACTAAGGCTACGAAAGCACCGCAAGACACAACAAGGGATGTTCTGCTTAAACTTGTAAGGGACTCGGATCGCGGGGGCCGCAAGAGGGTCTCCCACAGTGTTCTTTGAAGAGACGCACCTCACACTTTTCCAGGCATACACTGGTGTGGCGGAGGTCCCTCCGACAACTTACTCAGCTTTTCCATGAGCATTCCATCCCCTATAAATGGGGTCTGCACCGATTAATGGCAGACTAGGCCGGCAAGACCCACCTGATATCACACCTCTGAGGCTCCAGCTTTCCTCCAATCTCTGGGTCTGCCGGCAAACGCGGCACTAACCCCAAGACAACGAAGGCTTCCCATCTGTCACCCGTTAACCTCTATGTGCCGTAAGTTAGCCTCAAAACTCGGCACCGTGCCATTGAGCCTATGGGCACACAACACTCCTTACCTGCACCCTCCTATTAATGGCTTTTATTTCTTCAGATTTAATGGGAGGAAAGTTGTTACATGTATCACAAAAATTGGTAAATGCCGGCTACTTGTATAATCTGTCGATACTAATTTTACTATTTCTTTATGTGGTCGATTATCCGCATATTGTATTGTAATATCTGCAATAACCCGCAAAAATAAAGAAAATAAAAATGAAAAATAAAATAAAAATCTATTTTATCACCACTCATAATAAAGTTGAGACCTCAGGGAGCAATTAAAGAGACACTGTAAGCATTAAAACAGTTTTAGCTTAATGAAGCTGTTTTGGTGTATAGCGCAGTTCAATTCTCTGCCATTTAGGAGTTAAATCACTTTGTTTATACAATCCTAATCACACCTTCCTGCATGTCACTTGCATAGCCGTCCAGTAAATACATCTAATGTTTAAACTTCCTTTATTTCACATCCTTAAGAATGTATTTCCTGCTCTGTTAATAGCCTTCTAGAGCCTTCAGGGACAGCCTGTGTGATTAGAGTTCAATTTACACAGCTGGAGATGAAAACTTGTAAAGCAAGTTAATATCTGATTGAAAATAAAAAAAATTTCACATGCAAGCTGTGTCGCAACCAGAGGAGGTGTGGCTAGGGCTACATAAATTGAAACAAAAGTGATCGAACTCCTAAATGGCAGAGAATTGTGCAGTGAGACTGCAGCGGCAGGATATATACACCAAAACTGCTTCATTAAGCTAAAGTAGATATGCTGCTTATAGTATCCCTTTAAACTATCACAAGCTAAACACATAGTTTGATAAAGTTTCTAATCCTGCTGGGTTTTTTTTTTGTCTGTTTTTTTTAGGGCATCTACCGGGTTAATGGAGCAAAGTCCAGAGTTGAAAAGCTGTGTCAGGCTTTTGAAAATGGAAAAGACTTGGTGGAGCTCTCAGACCTCTATGCACATGACATTAGCAATGTCCTTAAACTGTACCTCAGACAGGTATATCATGAAATGTTTTCCCACCTTTTTTGTACAGAGATTTGTTTTCTTCATTGTGATAGGAATGTCCTGTTCAGTGATGTGTGTGGAGGGTAAACTATTATTTTTCTATTAAGGCTTACCAGTAGAGGCAAATTGAAATATTCCCCAACTCAATATCTGAAGCTGCTTAGTTATATTAAAACACTCCAGTGAAAACATGAGTAATTTGCCAAAGGATGTTTAAAAAAAATATATCTTTTTTAAAAAACATCTTTTTATGTGTAAAGGGAAATAAAAAAAAGTAATCATTCACTTACCATTGCTGGACTGGTCTATTTTTTTTTTTAATTGATATTTTTGGGGACTGGTGTGCCTTTAAAATAAAAAATTGAACATGAGGCTTAATGTTACATGTTGAGGTGGATTCTCACGAACAGTACATGGTGTTCTTACCAAACCTCGTATTATTGAAAATCCACAAAGGATCCTGATGAACATGAAGTATGTAGAGATATATAGATATGTGTGTGTAATAAATTTATAATGTAAATATATGGAATGTGAACGTATACTTAATATGCACAATCTGCATGTCTGTTTCAATGCACTGTTTCAGCTTAAGGTATAAAATAGATTAAATACTCCTGTATAACAAAAAAGGGGCTTTGTCTCAGAAGCATTTTGGTCACTGATGCTGTATTGGGCTACCCTAGTGGCTAATAATGTTATTGTTAGCATATATATAGCCAAAACGTATTCTGCAGCTTTTTAGAGGTGAAGAAGGCCCTGCTCAAAGGAGCTTACAATGTCTGAGGATTTGAGAAAGGTGGATATACATTGTTTAACTCTCACTTACTGGTGAGTTAGTCTGACCAGGATTTGACCTTGTCTTTTCCAGTTCTAAGTCAGTGACATAACAGCCAATTTTCACAAACATAAGCTCTAAGGCAGGTAGTGTCTGGATTAGTGATGGAGTTTTAAGTATATAGATATAATAATGGGGTTAAGGAGGATGTTTTAGGCAAGCACTAGGATGTACATGTTATAATGCTGCCTGAAATTAGTGAAAGTTACAGTGCAGGCTGCAGCTGCTGCTTTAGAGTGTAACTCCCACTGATCTCAGGCAGTCTGTGACATGTTCATTACAGGGAATAAATATAAAACAAATATACATCTATATAAATTTGTTGTAATTATCATGATATAACATTTTTTCTCTAGCCCTAATGTTTACTAATATACAACGAGCTTATTAAGAAACATGTAACTTTGTCTAAAATAGTTTATTGTTGTAAAGTGTTTTTTTTTTTTCCTTTTATCTAGCTTCCTGAGCCTTTGATTGTGTTTCGCCTTTACCATGAGTTGATTGGACTAGCAAAAGAAAGTCAACATGCTCATGAAGAGGTTGATGTGAAGCCAACTAGTCCGACGTTAAGGAGACATCCATCGGGAGTTGAGCTGAACAGAGTCATTCTTAAAATACGAGACTTGCTCAAACAACTGCCATTACCCAACTACAATACATTACAGTATTTAATTGGGCACCTCTACAGGTAAATTGTCATTATTATTCTGGCTTTCTCTTTCCTAAACCTTCATTTAGAGCATAGAATTTGGCATTATACATATGGGGTCGTTGTTTTCTTAGTTTTTTTTTTCTATTTATATGATATCTCCAGGTGTGTCTTAATATAAAAACTTACACAACATACATCCATTTGGTAAATTAAGCAGGAAATAGTTATTTTGAAATCTGATAAATGTGGTTATTGAGCAAAGAGTTTTTGGTTGAGAACTGTTGTTTGAAGACAATGCAATTTTGTTTCTCTTCACCCAACAATGTTGTTCAAGTTCAGAAAAGGCTGACTGTTTCATTTCTAAAAAGAAAACCTTAAAATGTGGAAGCAGTTAAATGGTTCTACCTTTGTTCTCATTTATAGGGTCACAGAAGAAGTCGAAGAAAATAAAATGTCTGCCAGCAACCTTGGAATTATATTTGGGCCTACTCTTATTAGACCACGTCAGACTGATGCAGCAATTTCACTCTCCTCTCTTGTGGATTATCCATATCAGGCTAGAATTGTGGAGCTTCTCATAACATACTATGATAAGGTCTTTGATGTTTCTCTTGAGTTGCTCAGCAGTGAGGAAATTCCCTCTGAGAAAGCCATATTAACAGAGGAACGTGAATCACAGCAGATAAGGAAGTCACAGTCACTGCCAGTTGGGAATGAAGTAAGAACATGTTTTAATTAAGACCTATATATTTATATTAAGTGATACATTTATTTGCACTTGTTTTTACTATTATTTTGATCTTTGCTTTTAATAGAGTGCTGTGTCATCCAAGCGAACTAATTCTCTAGATGAAAACTCGTTGCAATTTCAAGGCACAGAAGACAACAAAAATCTAAATGAAGATGTTACAGAAGAAAATGGTAGGCATTTGGTTCTATTTTAAAGACTCTCACTTGAAAGCCAACCTTACGGCAATAAAGTGTTACTGCAGTTTAATTTCTTCCTTATTGTACTACAGCGAGTATATAACAATAGATTATGGGAATAAACGTCTTTTGCTCAGCTTCATAAGTTTTAATTCTAATGTCTGAGATGTGTACAAGGCTTTAACAGAAGTAAAAATAAAATTAAAATAAATGTTTCTATAATCTTTCTTCCAGAGCAAAATTCATGTTTGTTAGGGGACCATTCAAGAAGTGATTCTTCAGAGGCTTTAACCCCATTGTCACATGAGTCCGCTTGTGATGATCTAGGTGAGCACATTGTTCCGTTTGCGTGATATAGCCGTAAACCATTTAAACCAGTCAGAGAGAGAATGAGTTAAATACACTTGAAGTACATTTTGTGTTAACACAATGGGTGTTAAGTATCCATCAGTTTGGGGATAACATTCTAGAAATCAACAGCAGGAACATTCTTTTTGTTTCTTTTTGCACCAATTTTCAGAGAATTGCTGCAGAATTGCTCTTCATTTATAATGTCCAGCTCTTAAAGAATGTTACTACTCCTTTAGGGGACTCTCCAGGCTGCAAGTAAACATTCTAGATTGAATGCACTATATAGATAAGAAATTCAAATGGTATATTGTTAAAAGAAAACAAACTCTTGCCTTTAAAGTTTCTAAACTGCTGCACTTTGCACAGTTAAGTGTGTTGTAGTGGCTATGGTGCTTGGAGTGCCCTCTTCTTCTGAGCAACGCTCCTTTAACTGCTTTTTTGTTTGTTTTTGGGGGACAGTTGAAGGCTAAAGATTAATTTGTTTTTCACAACTCGCATATACATTTTTGTTATGTATAGAAGCTAGGTAAACAGACTATAAACAGTCTTGGTGAGTGGCAGGTCCCTTTTAATGCCACCTACACATTTAGTTTCTAAATCACTTAAAAATGGGTTTGTTTTAAGTACTACCCGTGGTATGTTATAGGTCAGGGGTCATCAACCTATGGCACGTGTACGGCACTCAAGGCTACCCGACCCAAACCAGCATGGCCTAGCAGAAGTCTTTAGTGCAAACCGAGTGGTGATTGCAGGTGGTGAAGGCACCACCTTACACTTTGCAGCACATCGAGGAAGTGATCTCCGATCACTATATCCCAGCACTGGTGAACGAAACCCTGCACTGGAGTAGAGCCACCTGCAGCAGCTATTGTAGCTCCTGCCCTTGACTTGTACCTGGCCAGAATGGTCCTTACTGGACCTCAGGGAAGTCACCCACACTGCTAAATAAACACAGAGCTTTAGAATAATCCTACCCCTGTTATTGGTGGACAGCTAAAAACAGAATATAAACCAGTTTTATTTATTTTTTATGTTGCGTAGTAGAAGAATGCATGTCAATGATATTACACATTAATTAACTGCAATGTACACAATACAAAAGTAGTTGAACTTAATCTGTCATATTTTCCATTTAGAATGTCCTATGGATACAATTTCAGAGAATGAAGTTAGTCAAACAAAAGGGAGCACTGAAGATGTTTCTAAAACAAACTCCGCATTAACTGTAAAATCTTATAGACCAATAACCAAAGTCCAGTTGAGGGCTGCGAGGTCCAAGCCCTTGGTTCGCCCTGTAAGTTTACCTGTTGATCGGCTTCTTCCACCCTCTGTGCTTAATGAGAAGAATTCAATAAACACTGGCGTTTCTACATCAGATAAACTTGTCAAGAATCCCACTATAGAAGAAGTTTCAGAGGCCAAATCTTTACCTATCAGTTCATGCCACAGATATTCTTGTTACGAGACACAGGGCAGTCGAAAACCTTGGGACAGGCAGTACAAACAGTATGACATCACCCCTAGGACTGCAATGATTATGACAAATGTTCCACAGGAAATTAGAGCGCATGAAAGTGGACCTGCAGGCACAGTCATGCCATCTAACACACAAATACCTACCATACTTTCCAAATCGCCTTCTTCAAGCCATATCAAGTCCAGTGTGACAGCAAGTGAAGGAAATACTGCAGAGTTTAATCTGCTTGCTGCTCTAAGGGCACCAAGAACTTTGCAGCCCCCACCAGGGACTTTTTATAAACCGCCTTCATTTCAGGCAAAGCAAACCGAAGAGACTCCTCAGTGCAGTATGGCATCTGCAAATACCAATAAAGCATGCAGTCAAGTTAACAATAACAATGTGAATTTAGTTGCAGACTCAGATCTGGTATCTGACATGCATGGACCTAACACAAATACAAAACCTGTCCCGGAGGATCCCCAGCTAATAGATGTAAAGCCAACATATCAGAGACTCAGGCCAAAACGTCTACAGGAACTGGAACACAGAGAGGCACATTTTGTGTAAAAACAGGACTCATGTCTGGTAGCTAGCAGAGATGGAGGCAGCACTGCTAGTCACTGGATTCGAGGGGTGGGTGTTTAAGTGCCATTTTACAATTTATAATGTAAACTATTTTTTAACTGGAAAAAAAAACCTGAAGAAATACTTTAAAATTTCGCAATTTGTATGCTAATTTTCCCTTCTTCTTCTTCTTCTTCCAATGAAATGCTTATGCATTCATCAACTTAGAAGCAGTTTATAAGGTGCACTTAGTAAAGTATGATATATTAAAATGCTTATTTATAATAAACAGTATTCACACGTGGGACAATGGAACAAACCATTTTGGAGTGTATATTTTGTGTATTAAGGGAAAAATGAAATGTTACATCTCAAAAGACAGCAGCAAAGCAGGCGGACTTTGCTGGATGAAAGCATCTATCTGTGCAATTAAAAATGTGCTTCTATATAGATAATTTAAAAAACCTTCACTGCATATTTTATCATTACTGTGTGTATATTTTATACGTGTGTCTTCATCCATTGCCATTTTTATGTGTTGTCACTTTACTATTTTTACAGAGATGATGCACTTACTGAGATTAATGATTTAATAAAAAAAAGGTATAAAATGTAAATGAATGGTAGAAATGACCAGAGGACACATATGGAGGCCGGAAAGGTTATTTTCACTTACTTATTTTTCTGGTCGCATGTCTATATCAGGTTTGGAAGGTTTGGGCACAGAAGTGCATTCTTGGATGTATAATCCCATCTAGTTTTGAAGACCATTCCTGGTTTAAATCAGAGAACAGTGACCCATATACCACTTATTTCATTTTCAATTTAATGTAGTAAGCCTCCCTGCTGTTTGTTAGGAATGTTGTCAAGTTACACATTATTGGAGTTGCCCAAATTATAAATTAAAATGTGACAAGTTGACCTTTACAACCAAATAACTACCAAAAATGTTTGTGCATCCAGTGTTGCCAATTTGTATTAAAAAAATAATAAAAATCTTTTTTTTATGTATACACATCTGTTACGTACAGTCAAATGAATATATTAACTTTTTTTTTTTAACATATTTCAGAGTTGGTGGGTTATATATAATCTTGTTTTTTTAACTTATTAAAAATTAGATTAGCCATTCTTGGCTACGTTTAATGCTTGAGTTATCAGAATGTTATATAAGCATACTACAAATCTGAAATGAAAAGCATTTTCTGCACAACTGTATATTGTAATGCAGTTTTTCATATTAAAATATAAGGTATTTTATTACTCTAGTATGAGGCTCTTTTTTAAGAGATCAACCAGCAATAAAACCTTCATTTGTGTTTTTTATTTTCCTTGCCTTTTCATGCCATCATGCAATTTTAATTTTGTTTTATTTCCTTTAAGCGATATCTTCTCTGTGTGTGTGTGTGTGTATATATATATATATATTTATTTATTTATGTAAAAAAAACAACAAAAAAAATGCTATTTTGGTACAATATTTGTAGAATTTTTTTTTTTTTTTTTTAAACATTTTATAGTCTGTAGAAATCTTTCCATTCATAGAAGTGAACTCATTTCAAAGACCAGTAGGAACATTTTGCCTCTTACTATGCTAAAGTACTTTACACCAGTGTTTTTCAGCCAGTGCAGATCATGCCATCTCAAAGTCTGCCACAAACTTTTGCACCTTATACTGAATGCAGTCTTCAAAACTCACTTTTAAATAATTGGAAACTCTTATCTGGCAATTAGATTAAGCTAATAATCCAACCCTGCTTCTAGTCAGATTGAGTTCATATATGGATGGGGGTAGCCACACCTCCAGTCCCATGTTATAAAATAGGCCCATGCTGCAGAAATGTAAATGGATTTTAAACTACAGTAAATATATATTTTCTGTCCAGATTAGAGGTAGCGCAAAACTGGGATATCCTCTAGTCTGGACAGGAAAACACAGACAGACATCTAAAAATGTAACAGGCTTATATCCATGCTTCTCCCTTAAGTATAACTTGGCCAGCTCTTGGAAAGTTATCTTCCTGCCTTCGACACGATAGCAGGCACTCACATTATTTGCAGGAAAAGGTGAGTTGGTTGAGGCCAAGGAGGGCTCTGACCGAGTAGAATGGGAAGACACTGCAGGCCTGGTTGCGATGCATTACACCGGAAATTGAAGTGCGCATGTGCAATTTGAGCTCTGATTTTTGGTGCCAAATTTAAATTTTTCCAGGACCCATGCAGATCTTAAAAACCAAACAACTACCTGTTTGCAAGGTGCCCTCAGTTCTGTTGCAGCGTGCTCTCACAAGCACTCCAGCACACTGGGAGGCCTTTAAGGTAAGACTTTCTGCTTTAATCTCGTGGTCCCTTACCTTAATTTGCCTTTAGTTATAGCTAGTAATTTTATTTTTTTTTTATTCTCTTTTTTAGTATATCTAATTATGAATCTGCTGGGGAAAAAAATCTTTTGAGATGGGCAAGTGTCTAGCAAAATCCAACTCTTTGATTTGCCATGGTTCCAAAATAGTTTACAACAAACATTTCTGGGGATATTAACAGTTTAACACATTCAATCTGCACAGGCAGAACCTCCTAGCAAATGGACCCCATTAAAGAAATAGAAAAACTTTTTGAGGTTACAGATTTAAATTCTAATTCCTCATCTGTAGACTCTGCCTCTGAAGATTCTATTATCTCATCTAAAAAGAAAATTATTTTCCTGAAGATAGTCTTCACGAAAATTATTTTCCTGAAGATAGTCTTCACAGGCTTATTAAAGACGTGCAAAGAAAGCCTTTTGGGAAATGAAGAGGCCCTAAAAGATATAGAAGCTGGCAAAAGCAGGAAACTAGAGTTATTTTAATTTCATCCTAATTTAAAGGATCTCATGCTAAGAGAATGGAAGTACCCATCTCAAAAATACTTTTTCTTAACATTTATAACTATCCAATCCTTTAAAGAATAAATTGGAGGCATTGCCTATGGTTGTACCAATTGCTCAATTGGAAAAGAAAACCACCCTATGTATTTAAATTTCTAGTATTCTCCGGGATTCCATGGATAAGAAAGCAGAATAATCTTTAAGAAAATGGTTTTCATCTACGGCAGGACAGACTAAATCCCTTATTTCAGGAACATCAGTGGCTAAGGCAAAGCATTTCTGTTTTGATTCCCTAGGAAAGCTTTATTTGGGTGAATCCAAGGAAGATCAAAACATCAGAATAGCATCTATCTTTTTTGCAGAGCTTTTTTGCTAGTTAGAAGCTCCTTAACCTTCTGCTAAAGTGATGGGTCTCTTTAATGAAGCCATGAGGGCAGTATGACTTAGAAACTGATCAGTGGATTCAAATAACTCCTTTTGGGTCACATATTGCTGAATTGCTTAAACATATGGCAGAAGGGAAGAACCCTCACTTAACCCTAAATGTCCAGTGTGCCTAAGCTTAGTGAATGCACTAACTATAATGAAAGTGTAAAACTAGTTTTATTTACCTTCCAGGACCTTTCTGTGGAGGAGTAGCAGGAGTGCTAGCACGCATGTGCAGCACAGGAGCCAGCTGATTCCCCTCACCGGAAGTGACGAGGGTAGGGGATTTTCACGAGGTAGGGGATTTTGATAGAACACCGGCCGCCTGGGAGTGCTGGAAAGAGCTTCCAATACACTCTCAGCAAATGCACTCGCTCCAACAAGCGGCACAGGATTTACAGCAGCAAAACCTGATTTATGAATGCCGTTTTGCGTCTCAAGAAGACTCTCAACCCCGGAAACAACCTAAAGGTACAGGGAATCTCTGAAGACCTACCCGAGGCAGAATTACCACACATAGTAAGGCGCCTGCTGGGGGCCCTGCTGCAGCCGAGACAGGCCAAAGCCCTATCATTGGAAAGAGGCTTCCGTGTCCCCAAACCAACTAAAGCACAGACTGTGGCCCCAAGGGACCAGGTAATTCAGTTCATGAGTGGGACTGACAAGGCAGTAGTCAGGACAGCCGTATGCAGTAACTTTCCCTATAATTTTGAAAATATGCCACTCATCTTTTACTCCGATCTTGCTGAAGGCACTCTGGTGTGGCTGAGGTCTCTCGGACCACTTACCTTACTCCTGCAAAAACACGCTGTGCGTTACCAGTGGCGCCTATCTCGCACACTCATTGTATACCAAGGTGGCACAACTCATTCCATCACTGACCTCCAGGAAGCCACAGCTCTCCCACAAATCCTGGGGCTGCCACTGCATTCACTGGACCAAAACAGGCAAGCCACGGCAGAGCAGAATATACAGGCATGAGACCCGAAACGGGTCACTCCGTTTGTCCCCGGCAGCCTACACCAGAGCCATGTGCTGCAGTCACCACCTGAGCTCCAGCTGGAGACATCACCTGTTGTAACAATAGATACCCTGGACACCAATAAGCCTTTTTGCTTTGTTATACTGTTTTATGGTTTTGTTTCCTCAGACCTCCAAGACCCAGTCTCTTTAGTCTAGGACAGTTAGAATCACACTCATCCTAACCAGCCAGGTTTCTCTTTGAGCCATCTCATCCCCTCCCCACCACCTCAGGTTATCCCAAATAGAATAAGACACTGATTGCTAGAGGTGTTCACCTGCCTCTATACATAAGACCAAGCCACAGCGAGCCAATCTAGCAGTCCAATTCTCTCTGTACCCTAAGTTTCTCATTAGAAGGTGTTATGATTTTGCATCATTATGAGTTTTGATATTTAGGTTCTGGGCCGGGGTGGAACCCTACACTTACACTGCTATGCAGATCCTCTCACAGTGCCAGTGTCGCATTCTAAACCCCACACTCGGAAGGATCGACTTAATCAGCTGGTGTATTTGTAGTACCACCAGTTACTATTATGCTGCTTTTAAACATTCATTCCTAATACTTACTCCCCCCCGAGCGAGGGAAGCGGCTAAACCTGGACTTTACACGCAGCCTCTGCTGCCCACTTTAACAACCTGGCTCTCTCAAGTGGCCCTCAACTTCCATTCTTAGGCCAGACACACAATCCAGCTATGTCCTATCTTGTTATATTGTTTATAAAATTAATTTTAATCTTTACCTCCAGTTAATCTTGTGCAGGGAGTGATGGGATGTTGACATAGTCACAATGATCTGCGCATTTATACAGCCTCACTGTTAAAATATATTCAAACTCTGTTCCACGCACACCTCATACTTAGGTTTATCTACCTTGTTTAGCTAAAGCTATGCAAATTATGTTAAAGTCCTGCATTAACAGTCATGCAAAAATGGCACACACTGGCTGTTTGTTTATGCAATACTTGTTTTTTTTTTGTTTGTTTTTTGGGGGGGGTGTTATTTTTATATATATATATATATATATATATATATATATATTTTATTCTATGACCAAGTCAGCATGTAAAGTGTGGGATTACAATATTCAATATTCCTAGTAACTGACAACTCTAGTACAAGCATGTTTCCTACACTTACAGTCCAACCTTCTAATCCTCTATAAGGCTCTGTGTGGCAACGTTAGAAGGAATCATAACTCAGTTTGTGTTTCTCATCATAGTCTCTGTCGACTAAACTTGTTTCTATAATTCACAGTTCTCCATTTTTCAGTTCAGGGCTCTTCCTTTTGGCCTTTCCTCAGCTCAGAGTTTTTACCAAGATACTTGTGGCCTAAGATAAGAAGGGCTCAAAAAAGTCCCCTATATGGATGACTGGCTTCTCATAGCCTCTTGAGAAGAACAACTTAAAAACTGCTTCAAATTCACTGTGCAGACATGGATAGATTATAAGCAAAGAAAAGTTGGAATTGACTCCCATACATGTTTTTGGGTCTCATCTTAGACACTATTCAGATCAAGTTATTCTTTCTTCAAGAAGAAAAGAGGACAAAAATCTTTAGCTCTTTCAGTTCCATTATGGTATTAAAAACATCTGTTCCAAAAGGGAAGCAATGAAACTAATAGGTCTCTTTGCAGCTACAATTCCATGAGTAAGCTAGACCAAAGCAAAGAATGAGACCTTTTAAAACACAAAACAAAACACATTTTAACATCTTGGGACAGAGAAACGTCCTCTCTAGACCAGTTGGTTGAACTTGAGCCTTTAACTTTAAAGAGTTTCTGCTGGTGGATGACTTGTTGGTTCTTTATGGATGGTCTTTCATATTAAAGGGACACTGTAGGCACCAAGACCACTTCAGCCCATTGAAGTGGTCTGGGTGCAAACTCCCTTCACCCTTAACCCTGAGCATGTAATTATTGCAGTTCTAATATCCTGCAATAATAACCTGCTAGGGTTAATTCCTCCTCTAGTGGCTGTCTACAGTTTGTTTTCCTAGCACTATAGTTTCCCTTTAAAAATGTTATGATTGCCACCACGGCTCCTTCAAAAGTTGGCAAGGGAGTACATCTGGTAACACAGATGAAAAAGTGAAAATGGAAGCCTCAAAATTCAAAAAAGTTGTCCACATATAGGGAGCTGAAAGCGACTTGGTTAGCGCATCTTTCATTCAGGCCTACATCTCCAGGGATGACATGCACAGATAAGATCGAACAATTCAGCAGGGAGGGATGTGCAGTCCACACAAAAGGAGTAAACAATATGGTGACACTCTAAACCATGGGCAGTCAACCTTTTCATACTTACCGCCCCCTTTTGTATCTTTGTTAATGGCCAAATTTCCTTACCACCCACTGGTGCTGCAGTAACTCTATTTTTTTTATTTTTTTTCAGCGCAACTGCTGCAATTTTTTTTTTTTTTAAAGAAAGGAGGGTTTTTAAAAAATAAAAAAAGTACTTCAATTTATCTTTTTATTTCTACTTTATGCATGTTTTTAAAGTTAAATGTGAAAATAAAGTAAATTGAAATTACTTTTGATGATTAATGAGACTCTTGAGGTTGGTGCTGCTAGGCAAAATATTGTGTCCCCTTTTCTAATCCCCCCCTGCCAAATTCTATATTTTTTTTGTGTGTGTGTGTGTGTGGTTTTGTTTTTTTGTTTAGATGTGAGAAAATGTATCTTAATGTCTCCTCCTCCCTTCTTCTTACCTTTGGTCAGGGAGGGGGAACATAACACTGCGAACCCTGGTGGTCCAGTTGTGACACATTCACTTTAGCCTGCAGCTCCTCTGACTGCAGGCTACTTCTCGTGTCCTCTTGTGAGCACAGCACTGTATCGGAGCGCTGCCATGGTAACAAGCAACAATGCTCCCACCAGCCTGCTTGCGGTAGGAACACACTGCCTCACTGGTCCTTCTTGTCTCTGCTGGAACGAAGCACCAGTGGACCAGTATGGGAGATCTTTGATCTCATCACTGGCTAGAGAGGGCTCGCAGCAAGGCCTGTGCTGCAGAACCCACCATAGCTCACTATGAACCCTAAATAGCCCACTTGTAGGCGGTAGGAACAGGTTAACGACCCATGCTCTACACATAAACCATCTGAAATAAGGAGACGTGTCTCTATCATCAGATATTTTAAAAATAGGGGTGAGATTTGGAAAACCAGATGGATCTGATGACTTCAAAAGCAAACCGAAGAACCGATAGATTTGTTTCACTCATTTCAGCAGACAACCACGATTTCCTTGATGGACTGTTGATTACATGTGATTTTCAGCTGGCATATGTTTTACTCCAGTTGTACTGATTCCAAGAATCTTATAGATTACAGAAGATCTTATAGGACAAAGCAAGAATTATTGCAATTCTTCCATTCTGGCTTCGGAGAAGTAGGTTCTCCTATCTAAGAATGCATATTGGCAGTATCTGATGTTGGTAGAGATACTGGAACACAACCTGGTCTATCCAGTGGTGGATCCGGGGGGGGAGGGGGACCAACGGGGCAATTGCACCCCGAGAAAATAGTGCAGCGACCTCATTAGGGGCTCGGTCGGGTGCTGCAGCCCTTTGGCAGACCGGGCCCCTGTAAAGTTGCTGGGAGGAAGTGACTGCTACTTCCATCCAGCATACAGACCGCGAGGGCTGAGAACACCCAGGATGCAGCTGGGAGAGAAGACACAGGCTGCAGGTAGCTGGGAGAGAAGGAGGAGGGAGAGAGAGCTCTGCAGCTTCAGGCTCCCATCAGGATCAGCCAGCCTCAGGAAGTCACCTCCCTGCAAATAAAAAGGTATTGAAGCAGAGGGGGGGAGGGTGCTTAACATTATGGAAGCTGCAATTTGTGTGTGTCAGTGTGTGTGTCAGTGTGTATGTTTAGGTATGTGGATATCTGTGTGTGTCAGTGTGTATGTTTATGTATGTGTGCATCTGTGTGTGTCAGTGTGTATGTTTAGGTATGTGTGCATCTGTGTGTGTCAGTGTGTATGTTTAGGTATGTGTGCATCTGTGTGTGTCAGTGTGTATGTTTAGGTATGTGTGCATCTGTATGTGTCAGTGTATATGTTTAGGTATGTGGACATCTGTGAGTGTCAGTGTGTATCTGTGCGTATGTGTGTATCGGAGTGTCAGTGTGTGCAACTGTGAGTGTTAATGTGTATCTGTGAGTATGTATCTGTGTGTACCACAGACAACGTAGTCCACTGCACTCAGGTTCCGCTTTTCACTCCGGCCTACAGCCTCAGAGGTGCTCTGCATTAGATAGACACTGCTAATCCGTCCAACAATACAAGGTAATAGAATATACAGGCAACACTCCAGGTACTGAAGGTGTATTTATTGGAGGGTAGAACACCACATAAAAGTGCAACTTTTCAGCCCTAGAGGGACTTAAACATGATTAAGGCCCCCAAGGGCTGAAACTTTGCACTTTTGCACTTTTAAGTTGTTCTACCCTCCAATAAATACACCTTCAGTACCTGGAGTTTTGCCTGTATATTCTATTACCATGTATCTGTGTGTGTGTATGTGAAGGTATGTGTGTCATTTTGTGTATGTGTAGGGATGTGTGTGTGCGTATGCGCCAGTGTGTATGTGTAGATATGTGTGTGCATATGCGCCAGTGTGTATGTGTAGATATGTGTGTGCGTATGCGCCAGTGTGCATGTGTAGGTATGTGTGTATCTATGTGCCAGTGTGTTTGTGTGTGTATGTGTATCTGTGTGTGCCTGTGTAGGTATAGGTTTGTATCTGTGGGTGTGCCAGTGTCTGTGTCAGTGTGTTATTGTGTTTCCATATCACTGTGTGTGGCAGCATATGTGTACAGCCTCTATCCCTTAAACAAGAGTCCCCTATTCCTCTGCTGCAGCCCTTTTCACCCCGCTCTAGCCCACTTAAGTGCCCCTCCCGAGATTTGGTTCTGGATCCGCCCCTGGGTCTATCTGCAAACTCTTCGCACATTTAAACTAACACCATGGTACCACTTAAGATCCTGAGTGCTAAAGATCTAAGTCATAGACATCTTAGTTCTGCTAGTAAGATTGCATCTTTACAGTTTACTCCAGAATCTGGAAAAAGGTATCCTCTTGGTGGGTGCCTGAGTGTTCAGGAAGATCCTCTATCAACTTCTATTCACAATACCTTAAATTCATGTAATTCGGATTTAAAAAAAGTCTACGTCCAGCATCTTTAAAAGTCCAAGAGTCTACACAATGTTTTCATGCTCTTAGAGATTGGCCTCAGAACTGTTAATATCCTGGGTTTTTTTTGTTTTTGTTTTTTTTCAGAACAGTGTCCCAACTTCTTCCTACCATCAGGGAACTGGTTTCTTTCTGGGATCATAATCCATTCCTTTCAAACTTATGTAAAGTCCCATTTGAGCCTTGGAATCCTGTAGTCTTAAGATCATCACGTGCAAGAAGGTGTTTTTGATAGCCACTTTTATTTTGCTAAACATCTAGGTGAACTTCAGACTTTGTCATCTTCTCCACAGTATCTGGTGTTTCATTTGGATAAAGTTGTTCTTAAGCTATATATTCCTTTTCTCCAAAAGTTTGTTCAACATCCAATGTGAATCCTCAAAATGCTAGAGCAGAGCTATCATTGCCTGGATGTTAAGCTCTGCAGTGCTACCTTCACAAGACCAGCCCTTTTTGTCTCTCTGATAGATTGTCCTTTGTCAGGGTCAGAAGAAGAGACTTTCATCCAAGGGTTCTCTTGCGAGATGGTTTAAGGAAGCTATCATTTAGACAGCCGCTTTTGCTAATCAGTGGAGGCTTTTAAGCAGCAAGTCACAGTACCTTGCCCTTGCATGGTTTCCTCAGAACATTTCCTGTGTTTTCCTGGTTCCGACTCGTCTGACTACCCACTTTGGTTTCTGACCCCTGCTCGCCTCCTGGACTTTGCTTTTGGACTAGTTTCATTTTGCTATTCTTTTTATTAAAAAAAGGTGTTTTACATCCACATTCTGTCTCTGTCTGGTCCCTAACAAATGGTTAGCTTTGTTATCCCAGTTGTTGTGCACTGTCTATAATCTGAAGGGAAAAGCTCAAATTTTACTTACAGTAAATTTGTTTCCTTAGGATTAGAGGTAGTTCATTTATTTTCCACATTATTTTATAAATATATTTTTGCCGTTGCTTGGCTTGTGTATTGTCTGGGGATTTGCTAATACAGTAGTTGCCTAAGTTATACCTAAAGAAGGAGTATGGAGACGAGCGTACCCGTTCCTGTCTAGACTAGAGGATATCACAGTTGTGTGCTGCCTCTAATCCTAAAGAAAGATACATTTTTGGTAAGTAAAATGTGAGCTTTTTTCTTCTTTATATTGGGGTTCCCCCTTACTATACAGGGACTATACAGGGGGGGAGGCAACCTTCAGCACTCCAGATGTTGTAGCGTACATTTTCAATAACAATCTTACAGCTGTAATAATGGCAAAGTATTGGGGAGGTGTAGTCCACAACATCTAGAGTGCCAAGGGTTGCCACCAATTCAGCTATACACCCTGACCTGCCTGAATGTTTCCAAAGTACGCGCTCTAACACCTTCCTGGTGATGCAGACATGCTCAGTGTCAGAGCATATATGTTCTCTGAGAAAAAAAAAAGGAAAATCTTCAAGCAAAGGTGTGTTGGAGGTAGGCGTCGACAAATTTTTTTTTATGTTTAGGTGTGAATTGGATTCTCAGTGAGTTTCATAGTCATTTCTGAGTTTAACTGTGAATTTTGCTATGTGCATCTTTGTGTTTTGATATGTTTACATCTGTGTGGTTTTCTATAAATCTGTGTGTTTTATGTTCATATCTATACTCTACATTGTATCTTTGTGTTTTTCATGTTAGTGTATCTGTGGGTTTATAACTGTGCTTTGACTTGTGTATACTTTGTTAGGTTTGTTTCTGTTCTTGCGTGCATCTCCATGTGTTTTTTTTATTTTATTATTATTTTTTTTTATATCTGCTTTATAGTGTATATATGTTTTTCTGGTTACTGGCGCACATTATATATAAATATATAAACAAGTAATTACACACAATTTATTTGCACACAGGCACAAAACTATGCTGTGACCCACATACATAATACAGAAAGACACAATACCCCCTCCAGCACATATAAACATGCATGTATCTATGCACACACCCGTAACCCCTACATATTTATGTACACACATAACAGGATATATTTACATACAAACACATATTCCTTTAACCCTGTACAAAATTATTTACATATGCAAAAATAATTCTGTGCACACACAATTACTTATAAATATAATCCAATTCAAATTTATATATAGACATACACCTATTTCCATACATCTTTATATCCACACTATTGCAAAAATGACTCGACAATGTGAAGGGGGGTTCCCAAATTATTATCCTGCCTAGGGCTGTGCGTAGTGTTAAAGGGGTGTTGTAAGCTACGTAACCCCTTCAGCTCATTGTTGTCAGTTTGGTAGGACACGTTTTTTGGGTGAAAGCACACCATTTCTTGACAACCAGCTTTAGAACAGTATAATAAAATAAACAGGGCTCTCCTGACACCTGGTATATGACCTCACTGCTGGGGCTTGCATAATGCAGAAATGTTACTTCCATGTTCTCCATCTAAACCTGTTTTACTATGTACACAAATAATAAACTGGAGGTAAAATCCGGTTGTAAAAAATTTAATAAAAATAAGCATAACACTTATTTGAAACATCTTCAATAGATCTGCTTTTTATTTTTTTGTAATATCTCATGCATGGGCAAGAGACTACGAGTGATGCAGGCACTTGGCAGATGAAGACAGACCCCAGAATTTAGATGCAGACCACAAGGGTGATTCATGGGTAAGTATATCTACCTATAGCTTCCTCCCCTGTAGCCTCATTGCATGCAAGCAAGCATGCATGCACTTTGAGGGATCTTTGCATTGTGTCCAAAGACAAAATTGTTAGTGCCCTTTAAAACCAGATGTGTTTATTAGAATAGATCACTGTAAATGCAAGTACTAAAGGAAGGAAACCCCATGTATTTACTTGTTTGGAATTGAAGTGATTTAAAATGCCTCTATCCTGTAGGTGTTTTTGACTACTACATATTGTTGCTTAGTGTTATCGGCTTTTTAAATACACCTTGTCCTCAGCTTGCTGGCTACGGCTAACCAGTTCTAATATTATTGCATTGCACACATGTATCATATCTTAATATAGTTTAATTAGAAAAAAAAGATGAAAGAAGAATAATATATACCAGTAGATGAAAGATGGTATAGAAGTGACTTGCACATTAAATATTTAATGCAAATCCAGATTCTAAATTAAATGGGCAATCCACTGCCCAAATAAATTAAATTAACACGGTTTAGTAGATATACCTCCATGAACACATCTGCATAAAGTAATGTATTTTTATCATAAGTGTATGTCTTAAAACAGCGTACAGATCACAAACAGATCTCTTGTCTGCAGCCGTTCTAACCACGCCCAGACTTTTTTTGGCTGTCCAATCACAGACTTCCCAATGCAGCTCAATGAGAAGTCTTGGCAAGGCAGATGCTCTGGGCAATTGCTGCCTCTTAAATTTTGCAACACTGAGCTAAACAACCAGGAAGTAACAGGAATGGTTGCCTGACTATTTTTTATAAAGTTAAGCCCCTCAAACAAAATACTGCAGGTAATATAAATATATATTTTTTAATGCAAAAAAAAAAATCAAATGCCGTTATAAATCACTGCAGTTTTAAACCCTTCTCAGAGCTGAGTGTAGGTAGAGGTGCTGTATGCACCATCAGCATGAAATTATGCAAAGTTGTGCCAGTGCTTAGAGTGACACTCTAAGGCACACCTGTGCAATAATCATGCTGTCTAATCAGCATCTTGATATGCCACACCTGTGAGGAGGATGGATTATCTTGGCAATGTAGAAGTGCTCACTAACACAGATTTAGACAGATTTGGGAACAATATTTGAGAGAAATAGGCCTTTTGTGTACATAGAAAAAGTCTTAGATATTTGAGTTCAGCTCATGAAAAATGGGGGCAAAAATAAGTGTTGCGTTTATAATTTTGTTCAGTGTAGATAAGATATGGAGAAAAGCACTCTGAAAATACACCTGTTTATCCCTGACATTCGGGTGAGGACGTGAAAACGCATCTTGCGTGCAGGAGGTTGAGGCAAATGAGGGGAAGTGTGGATGGATGGAGTGAAGCCAGGAGGTTGAGAAGCAGAAGCGTTTCCTGAAATGTTAAGCACAAGGGATAACCAGAAGCTGCAGAGTTGCAGCAGCCGCAGTAGCTACAGAAATCACTGTAAGCTGAAAGTCGAAATTTAATTGGACGCTGTGCATAGGCGTGCGTAGCCTATTGCATTAGGGTGTGCACCCTAAAGCACAAGCACACGCCGCGTATATGTATGTATGTGTGTGTATATATATATATATATATATATATATATATATATATATATATATATATATATATATATATATACACACACACACATATACACTGCTGTGTGTGTGTGAGGGTGCTGGTAGTGTGCTATGTGGGTGAGGGTGTTTGTGTGTGCGCGCTTGTGAGGGTGCTGTTTGTGTGTGTGTGCACTTGTGAGGGTGCTGTTAATGTACTGTGTGTGAGGGTCCTGTTTGTGTGTGAGGGTACTGGTAGTGTGCTGTGTGTGTGTGTTTGTTAGGGTCCTGTTTGTATTTGTGAGGGTACTGTTAGTGTGCTGTGTGTTTGTGAGGGTGCTGTTTGTGTGCTGTGTGTTTGTGAGGGTGCTGTGTGTGAGGGTGGTGTGGGTGCTGTATGTGTGTAGGTGCTGTGTATGTCTGTGGGTGCTGTATGTGTGTAGATGCTGTATATGTCTGTGGGTGCTGTATGTGTGTGGGTACATTACTTAATATCCCCCCTCCCTTCCTACTTTATGTAGGGAGGAGGGATTCTTGTTCCTTGCTGCCTTCCCTGGTCCAGTGCAGGTGGGGGCAGATTACTTGATATCCCCTCTCCCTTCTCACCTTATGTAGGGAGGGGGGATCCTTCCTGCCAACCCCGGTGCTCCAGTGGTGAGTGAACTCTAGCCTTTGGGGCTAGAGTTCACTCTCGCGAGATCTGAGCGTTGCCGCGGCAACGCTCAGATCTCGCGAGAGGAACCCGGTGGAGCTGCCGGCAATAGCTCCCCGGGTCCTCTCCTGCCTCCCTCCTTGCATGTGGGTCGGTGGGGAGGGAGGCTGAGAGCAGAGCCGACGCTCGGATAGTGCTGGCTCTGCATGAGCCGACAGGGGAGATCCTGATATCTCCCCTGCCGGTCTCACTCCAAAGGGGTGCCACGGGGATTAGGGTGTGCAGGCCGCGGCAACGCTCAGATCTCGCGAGAGGAACCTTGTGGAGCTGCCGGCAATAGCTCCCCGGGTCCTCTCCTGCCCGGCACAACCCGTGCGCACGCCTATGACGCTGTGATTGAATGTGATGCAGCTATAGAGGCAGTAATTGCCGGAGCACGGAACTGGAGCGCATGTACAGACAAGACAAGTCCAGATGAGAAGTGACTGAAGGCGGATTGAAAGTTTATTCAGGTTTATCTAATGCAGAATCCAAAGGTCTAAACGCCACAGGATACGAAGTGGCTTCGGTTAAAAGCACAGATTGGGTGCAAGTGCTGATGGTATCCAGCAAAAATGCCACTAAAGGTAAAAGATAAGTGACTAAAGCTGAATTTTGGGCTACTTGAAAATTTCCTTTTGTATTTCCTTTTTGTTTTGTTTTTGGCTGGCAATGCAATTGGCTCACTGGTACACCGAGATTTATATGAAATCTGGCAAAAAATTAAAACACAAAACATTGAATTTGCAGCGGATGACTTCACCATCGACTAAGCCTAATGATCAAGATGGCGTTGAAGGAATTGTATCCCCGACTTTTTGTTCAGGTATTAGTGTAGGCAGCCATAGTTCTATGAACTTGACGGACCCAGCTACTAACGCCTCTGTGAGTTTGATAATGCAAGAGCTGAAAGCTTCCCTAGATTCAGATCTCATGAAGATTGCATCAGATATTAGGTCAGATATACAAGAGCTAGGGGCCAGAACAGCTAAATTGGAAGATAGAACAGTCGAGATCGCGGATGCATATAACTCTATAATTGATACATATTCCTCCATGGATAAAAGGTTGAAGGTACTTCTTGACTGCACACACCGTCTTCCCAGACCTAGGCACCTATCTATCACTACATCAAGGGACGTTATCACTAAGGTGCATTATTTTACCATAAAAGTGATGATGGCTGCTCGTATTAAGGGTCCTCTACAAGGCATATTTTAACATGTTCAGCTGTTCGTAGATTTATCATCAACAACAATGCTTAAAAGGCGTACCTTTGCACCCATTACTGCAGCGTTACGTTCAGCTAACATACTTTATAAGTGGGGATTTCCAATTAAACTCTTGGTAAAGAGGAACGGGACTGATAAGTCTATCTTTTCGTTGGAAGAAGGGAAGAAACTTCTCCACCATTCTACGGTGGTAGAACCAATGACGAGTTCACCGGTGAAACTCAAAAGAGATTGGATAAGCGTTCCCACTCACAATTGATAAATTTTGATGCCCGCTGAAAATAATTATGCTGGCATTTAAATAATTAGCTTATTAACCAGGTTATATAATTTCTGGTTAAAGGGTATATTTTCTGATAATAAGGCTATATTTAAAATAAAAAATAAAAAAGTTGATAAGAGGTATACTCTAACATCAGGTTAAGCTATGTTAAAACAGATCAGATGGTAAGGGGAATTGGAAAATCGGCTGTCATTTATTAGCTTGGTAGCTTAATGCTAATGATAATTTAATTTTATAAATTTTTTTGAACCTATACGCTCACAAAGTGGCTTTTAATTTTAAGCCATCGTTAAATCTGTTTAAAAAAAAATAATTTATATCATGTCAGGTAGACATAATAAACAGTTTGTGGCACATAGTTACTTTTATGCTATTTTTTTCCTTTTTTCATGTTTTAAAAGTACATATGTTAGAAGTAGACATAATCCCCCATTGGTACTGCACTCAAAATGGCATTGATCCCAAGGTATTTTTTGGCTTTAGTCAATTTAATAATAGATTATTGGCCTATGCGTTTTTCAAGACGTGGTCTTTGAGGAATATTGATATATGGAGCGAAGGGAGGTTATATTGTTATATTGTTGAGTTATTGCTAATTACTAATCCATGACACTTGCTGTATTTTTGCTGAATGCGAAAGATTTTTTTTTTTTTATTCTATATTTTTTTATTGTGCAATGAGATAATGACAGACAAGCTCGTGGTGTCACAATAGCAGTCCCCGAGCATATTTTCATGTGTAACAGTAGGTGCAATGGGTTAAACGGCACAATTTAAAAAAAAAATAATAACTGTAGCATAACCATCATATTCATTAAGGCTGCACATATAGCTTGGATAATCTTCTAGTGGTTCTTGCTAACCTTGCAGCAGATTATATCACAGTAAAACAAATAGTGATCACGTTTGCTCTAAGCTGCACTTTATAGCCACTATGCTTGCTAAGATATAGCTAAGTCACATACTATATCATGCTTATTTGTAAACAGGAGGCTACAAGCTTTATATTAGGAAAGGTCATCAAGAATATAGTTCTAGCAGATTAGAACAGTAGGAGAAACAGGCTAAATTAGAACTGGTGAGACAAACATCTAGGAAATACCACTGGGTAACATAAAATGGACTTCAGCACACTTCCCTATTGGGCAGGGTAAGGAGTAAGGCTTAATAATCATGTAAGAAACCGTGCCTGGATGATGGAAACACAGCCTTGCTATGGGTGGGTATTATTATGGATCTTTCAGCCAACTCCTGTAGTGGGAGAGACCCGCAGTCCATTCCAACCGGTAGGGCCGGCTCCACGGGACCCAGTCTCCCGGCTTGACAGCAGGGGGCTTCCCTGGGTCTGGTCGCGTCTGGCAACTGTGATTTGTGTCTGCATTCCCCCAGGCCCACGTACCAATCGCTGCGATGCCGAGGTCTTTTGAGTGGGCAGGTTGGTGTGCGAGAGACGGCGCCTAATGCCCTGTAGTGCGGGTGAGCTGGAGCATTTGCGGATTCGGTGCCTGCGACGCTTGTTCGCCCTTTGTGCTGGTCCGCGCGGAGCCGCGTGGTAGAGGCTGTGCCTTGTGATGGCGGTTCACTCTTCAGTTACAGGGGGCCTCGGCCTGGTGCATGGGAGTAGTGGCACGTGTGCGAGCACTCAACTTGGCCCAAAATTGCATACACAGGTTGCCTGCAGGAGCGGGGTCTCTGCGATGGCTGGCCGTTGAGAGGCTTGCGATGCATCGGGCTTTGGTGTGGCGGCCATCTTAGACCGCAGGCCCTGATCTCTCAGGTCGCCTTGGGGTGTACTGTCGTGTGGTTCTGGCTGCGAGAATGCCCCAGTGGGGACAGGGATAATCCCCACCGGTCCAGAGGGGGAGGTAACAGGGCTCAGAAACAAGCTGTCTTCAGACCAGGGCAGAGGAGCGGCCGCCTCCCCTGCCACAAGTAGGGCTGCAGGCCGCAGAGAGACCTTTCATGAGTTATGCCCACCGGTGTCAAATAAAAGCAGGTCGGACACTCTGCCGTAAGTGTCCCTCAGGTAAGTAATCTGTTTGTTGACTCGAATGGGTTAATATTGTTCAGTATCAGGCTTATACCGAGGTTTTCTCCCGGGAGCTCATGCTATATGCGACTTTCCCGGTCAGCAATCAGGCCCCGCTCCCCTCCCCCCCGAATGCGAAAGATTTTAACTTGCCAAATAAACGTTGTTTAGCCTTAAGAGATGCAGCATTACAAGGAGCTCATATACCGTTTTTTCAAGAGACGCATTTTAAATGGGTTTTAAGACCTAAATTTAACTCACTTGAATACCCCATAAATTATAACTCATATTACTCTACAAAAAAACAGGGTGTTTCAATTTTAGTTGGTTAAGATGTAACCCTTTTCATTGATCCGGAAGATAGGGGATAAAAAGGGGAGATATCTTATTTTGCAATGTTATGTAAACAATAACCCATATACATTTATTAATGTAGAATTAATTGCAGAATTTATGTTAACTTTGGTTTGTATGTACTCTTTTGGGGAGGTAATAATTGGAGGTGATAATTTTTTGTTAGGTAGTATACTAGATTCTTCTCGTATAAAGAATCTTACTGCCCGCACTTTAAAACGAAGATCCACTATGTCTTCAAAGATTTGCGGTGCACTTTTGTGTCATTGGCTTGTAGATCCTTGGAGAATTACACATCCTACCGAGAGAGATTTTTCATGTTATTCTGCAGCTCACAATTGTTATTCAAGGATTGACAGGTTCTTAATTTCAACAACTTCAATTTCTAATGTGGAAAATTCTACCATTGGTCTGATTACTTGGTCAGACCATGCTCCAATTACTCTATCATTAAAGGAGCAATTCCCCAACCAAGGAAAGGGAAGTTAGAGATTGAACGAGTATTTACTGTCAGACCCCTCTATTGTAACCCAAATAACACAAGACTTGCAAAACTATTTTCAAATCAATAGACACCCAGAATCTCAATTACACCATATTTGGTTAGCCCATAAGGCATATATATGCGGGAGTTTTATTAAACTTGCAAGCTATGCTAAGAAAATGAGACCGTTAAGCTATAAATCTTTGATATCAGAGTTGACGGAGTTTACACACACTAATAAACATAATCCTAATCCCAAAGATTATGTTAAATCATTTCACCTGCAATCACAATTGCGAGACTTAGAACTCGCTAAAACTTAATTTCTATTACGGAAAATGAAATATAACTTATTTTTCAATGGCAATAAACCAGGTGTTAAATTAGCATTTTATCGTAAGCAGCATAGTGTCGTCTCCAGGGTTGCCTTTTTTTTTTTAATAATTTTTTTATTGTTAATATTTTATGCATATATATTTATATAATATTGGGATACAGAAGAGAGAAGTGGGAAAAAGGGAACAGTACATAATTTAGTCTATAATTACACACTATTAAAAACAATATTATTCACATAACAATATGCGTTATTTCATGTAAGACAATTGATTACAACAATATTCTTCAAATTTTTTTCCTTTCTCTATTTTATTTTAATCAATATTCATTTGCTTAAAATTAAGAGAAACCACTGAAAACTATCACTTCCTCTCGGTCCAAATCAAAAAAGTAATTTACGTTCTTATAAAGGATTGTATCAGGGAGGTGTGAGGAATGGGGGATAGAACAACAGCCTATTGAGCTAAATCTCTTTTGAGTCTAGCTCTCATTATAGTCATTAAACGTTAGGAAAAGCATAAAGTGGAGAAAAATATAATAATAACACCTTAAACATATCTCTTATTTCTAACCATTTATTCCACCTTTTTTTGTATAAAGTTTCCTGTCCTTTCAAATGACCAGCCATCATTTCATAAGTACATGAGGAGTCTAGTCTTATTATTATCTCTGACAATAAAGGAGTCTGTATTTTTTTTCCAGCTGTATGCAATAACCGTTTTAGTTGCTATCAAACTGTGATTAATATAAATAACCTCTTCTGGGAGCGGTATAGAAAACATATGTAATAAAAAACATTCGGGTTAGGTAGGTATCACTGCTTTCAAATCATTTTGAAAAAAACCTTCCCAATTATTTCCAAAGCTTAGCAATACCTGGACATAACCAAAATATATGATATAGAGTGCCCTCCTGTTTAAGGCAGCGCCAACATAAATTTGATGCCCCTGCGTATATATGAGCTATCCTAGTTGGCACCAGGTACCAACGCATATTCAATTTACAGTATGATTCCCAGGGTTGTAAATTACATGATGCCTTTTTGGTTAGCTTTATTGCCTGATGCCATTTGGATAAAGAAAATTGATAACGTAAATCTAAATCTAACTCCCATTTCTGCATGTATATAGGTTTTGCTTCATTCCCTATATTCATAATGTTATTGTAAGATAATGATAAAGTTTTAATTATAATCGGTAATTTACCCATACATTTGTATATCAAAGGCGGAAGTGTTTTCATTTCTTCTATTTTTATATTAAATTCATAAAGTATATTCCTAATGCGTAGGTAGGAAAACAATTCTCTCTGAGGTATGGAATACTCTTTAAGTATTTCAGGGAATTGCTTCATGCCTATAGTATTATAAAAAAAACAAACCTGTGTGACACCATGATTTAACCAGGTGTCCACTCGTAAGTCTGATGTGAAGGCAGTAATAATCTATAGCGGGGATGCATATAACAAAACCTTATCTACAATTTTGGGGATAATTTGTTTAAGTAGTGTTTTGGTAACTGGTAGCATATAATTTTTCTTCCCTATTTTTATTTTACCTGACCACAAGGCTTGTGGTAAAGTGCCTTGATGCATGCAAGAGTTTTCTAATGCTAACCACAAAGGGGAAGGAATTCGTCTAATACTGATATGCCTTGTGCTAATATTGAGGCTTTATAAGGGTTGCCTTCTTGAATGAGAATGGGGGTCGTGTAATCTGGAAACCTCAAGATATAGTTAATAAATGTGCATGTTATTATGAGGAATTGTATAATTTGAAGGACGACCATGACTACGACTATGCCTTCCTACGAGGAAATTGAAGGATTTCTTGCAGGGTCAAACTTACCAACTTTGACAAATACAGATACAGAACAGTTGAAACGCCCATTTTCAGTAGATGAGATAAGTACTTTAATTTCTTAATTACCTTTTTATAAAGCACCAGGACCTGTTGGGCTCTCGAACATATATTATCGTACCTTTTCTGATATATTATCACCACATCTGGCGTCATTGTTTAATCAGTGCGCACAAACAGGAGTATTTCCAAAGGAGATGCTTCTGGCACATATATCTACTCTGCCAAAACCAGGTAAACCCTTGAATAGTTGTAAAAATGTCAGAACCATATCATTGTTGAATAGTGAAGTAAACATTTTTGCTAAACTTCTTAGTAACAGAATTCCACCCTTCTTCCATAAGTTGGTACATAATGACCAGTCAGGGTTTATTAAAGGTCAACAGTGTTCAAACAATTCTAGGAAGGTTTTGAATATTCGGGCTGGAATGGAAAGGGAGCAGGTCGGAGGCCTTTTCCTAGCACTAGATGCGGAAAAGGCCTTCGACAGAGCTAAATTGGTCATATATATGACAGGTTTTGACAAAGTTCCAGTTTCCACCGGAAGCTATAAAAAGTATTATGGCTCTGTATGCATCTCCTAGGGCTAGAGTGTCCAATGGAGGGTTTCCTTCTTTCCCTTTCCATATTTCTAACGGAACACACCAGGGCTGCCCCCTGTCACCCTCCTTATATTTTATCTTTTGAGCCCTTGGCTTGGAAAATTAGTCAACACTCTGACATCGTAGGTATGACTTTTGTGGATAGAGAATATTGTTTAGCTCTTTTTGCCGACAATGTTTTTGTGGCTTTATCTGACCCTAAACCATCCTTGGTTCGCTTGCTGTCTCTGTTGAGAGAGTTTGGTACTGTATCTCATTACCGCTTAAATCAGGACAAAGCACAGGCACTACCTGTGGGGTTGTCCCAGGGAGTTATTCAGATATTATGCACACAATATCCCATGGATTGGAGGACATCATACATTAATTATCTGGGTGTTAAGATTCCCACAGCTATGCCTGGGGGTTTTAATTACAATTTTGCTCCTTTAATACAAGTTTGTAAAACTGAAATTCATAAATGGTCAAAACTCAAGCTCTCTTGGCTTGGTAGAATAAATGCCTACAAAATTATGTTTCTTCCTCGTATTTTATACTTCTTTAGGATGCCACCCATATCGGTATCCCAGTCATATTGCAAGTCCTTGCACTCTATTGGTAATTCACTTATATGGGATGGAAAAAAAGCTAGATTGCCTTTTGGCTTGCTCTAAAACCCTCCAAGTGATGGTGGGGTGGGTCTCCCAAATATTTGGCTTTATTATAAAGCTACTAAATCAGCAGCAGGGATTAGGCACAAATCAAGGAGACACTCAATGGGTAGATATGGAGAAGGATCAAATTAAAAGGCAGACGCTGGTTGATTTTATGTGGACTCCTAAATCCCTATGAAGATTAAAGCCCAAGTTATTTCCAACAACTAAAGTTACCCTTAAAATTTGTGATGACTATATAGCGCAGATTGGATGGAAAATACATCTCCATCCAAAGGCACCTCTGACAGTGCTTTAAAGGGTTTTCTCCAGATCTTCCAGTCCATAGTTGGAAGAAGTTAGGCATCTTAAATATATTCCAATTATATGATGGCTGAACCATTAAAACTTTTCCGGATTTACAAAAGTTATGGAATATCCCAGCTAGGAATGCATTTTATGTATCTTCAGGTTAAGGGACTTTTGACCTCTTTGGTTCTTTATAACAATCAAATGATTTATCGCTTTGTTATAAGGCCTGGCTAGGACAGATACCACCGAAACAGGTTGACTGTAGAAAGATATAGGAGGGGGAAAGAGGAGCAAAACTATTGGATGATGGTTGGCTGTGGGCGTTAAATGGTTTAAAGAAGTGGACGAAATGTTATTCACATATGGAAGCCCACCAAAAATTGTTAAATAGGTGGTATTTGATGCCTGTGAAGCTTCACAAGATGTTCCCAGTAGTCTCCCATACATGCTGGAGATGCGCGAGGGAGGATGGGACCTTGCTGCACATCTGGTGGTTGTGTTGTGGTAATCGCCCACTGTGGGGCAATGTCCAGTCCCTCCTCGCTGCCCTAGGTATGAAGTTGCCATTAATTACTATAGACAAATGTCTTCTTATGCTGTTCCCAGAAGATCTGAATATAGTACACCATCAATTGGTGTGTACGATAATGTTGGCGGCTAGGAATCTTATAGCTTCTAACTGGAAGCAAACTCATTGTCCAACCCTTTCTCAACTTAAAGATAAAATTCAACAGTTTTACATTTATAAACATGTGTCTATGGATTCCACTATGAGGACACAGCCTTTTCAAATTACATGGGGGCCTTGGGAGAGATATTACTATGATGGGAGGAATAGCAGGCCTTGAGGATGATGAGCGATTTATGGAAATTAACACATCTAGGAAGGTTAAGATTGGCTATCATGGATTAAACAAATTAGTTTGAGTTTATTCAGGATTTAAATAAATGTATTGATCTCACCGATTAATTGACCTTGTGGACATTACTGCCGGAAAATAACTTGAGGGGTAAATCAGCTATGTTTTATTTCAGACCATGATTTTTATTTTTATTTTTTTGTTTTGTGATTGAAGTTGTAATTTGTACCTTGGTCTATACGTGTTACTTAATGCATTGTGTACGGGACGCATAACATTCTGAGATATGTTCTGTACTACAACAAATTGTAACTATGTAATTTTTTTGTTTTATTGAAAGAAAAAACATAAATAAAATATCAATTAAAAAAAAACAAAAAAAAAACTGTTTATCAAATGTCCTTTATCACATTGTGCTTCATAAAAACATGTTACAAACCCTTACTTTTTGTATGCACTAACTTACATATTTGTACCCCTTGAGCAGGAATAGGTGTCTCTTGGCTCCTACAGGAGGGAAGTGAATGTTGGCCACCATAGGTGCTTCTGCTCACTATTTACTATTTTTTAAACCCCATTATATTACGGGTGCAAACAGGTGTATTATCTAAACACAAATTTTAACCAAATTAAAATCCAAATGCTCGTATTTTGCAGGATCCTCCATAGACTGCTCACGCGCAAGAGTACAGCAGTGATGTCAGGTCCTTGCACCTGAAGTGCCAGGAGCAGAATAGGACAGGCCAGAAGAGGATGGCGGTGCTCACGAGGGACAGGTCCAGGTTTAGTGAAACGTACCTTTGCCTATTTTTCTCCACCCCTTCCACCAGAATCCCAGTGGCAATGTCACTGTTGGGGGGGTCTTTGTAAATCTTAAAAGGACCTTAACTTTCACAACAAACACCTCCACCATCTAGAGAGCGACAAATCTTTTAGTCCACATTTTACTACTAAAGTGTCAACTAGATCAAGCAATTCCATAAAGTCCCTGTGATTGGCCATTCCATTATTAGAGTAAAAGGAACACTCCAACATCACATCAACTTTACTAATTTGTTTAGCAAGCCCTTTAATGCTCTAATGGCTGAAGTTTACTTTGTGGATGTCAAACTCTGTATTCTTCACCAGTCCAGGGACCTTAAATGCGGACATGATTAATGCAGTCACTTTCACAGGAGCTTCCTGAATCCCAGCACCAATTATCTGTTACCATCTGAGCGTTTCTTAACCATGGAAAATGGCTGGAGAAACTGTGTTCTTTCTATTCTCCATGTATTGCCACAGATAGTAGATTGTATAAAGTTGATGGCGTTTTTGGAAGAATCATAGGACCTCATTCTCTTTACATGTTAACAAGTTGGATCCCACCAGCTTCTTCCTGGATATTTTGCATAGATTGTCTGATATCTATGGAAGTTTTCTATATGTTAGGCACTTGATTTTATTATTGTTTTTATACTTGAGCATGACAACAATATGTGGTTCAACCAAATCAATTCTCCACCAAAAATTTTTTTATTTGGGTGGTCCAAGATTCAACTATATGGCATTTCAGTTCAGACAAAATAATTCTGACGAACCAAAAGGGTGCAAATTATAGCTAATCCGTGTACTGCAAAATATGAATATACTATAAATATTATGTATATATTTTGCAGTACACTGATAGGTGCATTTTTCTGCCATTTGGTTCACAGATAAAGTGAGAAAAAGGAGGAGCCCACATTATTGTGTTTGTATACAAGTAGATCTGTTTATCCGCACAAACTTTGACCCTTGGTCTCTTTATGTTTACTCCGCAGGATTGGCCATCCTGACCATTTGGCACCAAGCTTGTCCTGTTGGCGTGGCAAGGTCCATCCTTGGTTGTATATAACATTGTCTCTCAACTACTTGCTGACATATATCTCCACTGTAATGAGCACTAGAAGATACGCGGTGAAGGCCAGATGCAAAGCATTGTTTGAGTTCTGAGATGGATCTCTTTGATAACCAATAAGGGCTTTTATTGACTAACAGAATGCAGGGAAATTTGAAAAAATGTACACTCTCTAGTTTCTAGGTGCACCCTGCAATATTGGTTTGCTTTTTTCTTAGATAATGTGTATATATGTTTACACGGGGTACTTGGATGGCAATATTTGTTACTAGTGTGCATTTAGGTTAATAAATGTATAACTCCATAATGATGCTCATGTTTTACTGATACAATCTGTAAAATATGTAATCATGTAACATTTGTTATGCTTTTGTTTGTATAAACATATTTCATTATGAAAATGTTCTTTCCTGATAAATAATATTATGCTAACCTATGGAATGTGTAGGTTGTTTTTTATAAAATGTCTGTAACTCACGTGCACAGCTTATAGAATACAAAAGCTAATTCTTAACTACACCGATCTGTCAGGCCTGTCTACTGCTTAGGATTCTGCAGACTATTAGCTTTCATAATTTAATATCCTAATTGGCCCTGACAGTTGTTTCCATCTAACGAGGTCAGCCTCGCTAAAGTACTGGATTACCAGCGAGATCTTTTCAAACGCTGTAATTGTTAGTTTGTTGCCATAATTTACATTAGGAAACAGATTCCGTCGCTAAATTCCCTTTTCCGTGTTAAACAGTGTTTCTGGCAAAACAAGTGTACTTTGGTCTGTCTGCCTGGCACCTCCATGTTGAAACAAGGATTATAGAAATCTGATTATCACTGAGCTGTGAGCGTGGTAGAAACTGCCTTCAAGAAATGCATTCCTTTCGTAAAATGCCTGTCTGGGACTTTTCCGATGTTTCCTCAATGCTGCATCTTCTCTAAACATCAAGTAAGTTTTGTTTTGTTTTTTTACCATTTGATTTGTTTATTGCCCGGACTTCCAGTGTTTTTGTATAACGTTTCAGTTCTTTTTTGAGTAGTTTCGTGTGGGCCTTCAAACACCAGGATGCAATCACACATATAAAGAATAACAGTTTTTCTTACTGGAGTTAATGTCAGCATTTTAACACTGTGGCCAAATCTATGAAACTTAATGTGTTGATCAACATAAAAATATATACTTTGTTGTATGTGATGTAGCTATGTGGATCAATTTTTGTTAGCCAAGTGGCAAACTTATAGACTGAATTATTAGTGGTGATATCATATGTATTTAGCCCCAGCATGTTTAGATTTAGCATGTTAGATGGTGGGTTATCATAGGTAAAGATAACATCATGGGTGAGAGTTTTTAAACTGTAGCTATTGTCCTGGAATCTTTTAGTATTTTGTTTAATCATTGCTTTTAATATGTGTCTTATTGCACAAAGGGAATTAAAAAAGGGCTGTATCAAACAAATTATACCGTTGTTTTTTGTGGATCCTGACTATACAACACATGTGTATTACTTTATCAACTAGAATACTCACACTTTTATGAAATGAACAAATAGCAGAATCCATATGAATATGTCCATGTATCCCACACATAAAGACATGTAATAATAGCACACAAATTGCTTGTAAATGTCACAGTAGTTTAATTCCCATTTAAAGATTGCTGGCACTGGGGAATTTTAAACTGTCCTCATGGTCCAGAGAAGAGTCCCTTTGAATGTCATTTTAGGCTCCGTGAAAAATAAAAATGTAAAGCAAATGTGACACTTCAGGGAAATTGATACAATCCGTAACCTACCTGAATATTACCTGTTGGTTGTGCTGTTATTTTCCAAAAAAATATAATCCAATTAAACATGGAGCTTGCTGTATCAAGATTCAGAGGCAACCAATAAGGCATGACATAGACCATATTTAGCACAATTTAAAGGCTTTCATAATTATTCACTAGAATGGGAATACTTCTTCGTTACAGAACAACATCAGGCACTTACTACACATGTGGCAATCAGGATCTCCTCATAAAGATTTATTATTGCAATGCATCTCTATGGGGAACATTTGGGCATTTCATGCTTAGCGCATGTTGGTCCTACAAGATTATTATAGGAACCACCTCTAATTAGATGTCCTTAAAGTAAAAAACAAACAAACTCCAAAACAAGTGTAACAGAGAACGCACTGCAGGGACAGTCTCTATACCAACCATCTCAAAATAAGCCCCACCAGATGATCTAATCTTTCTCTAGCCATCTATTGCATTCAAAGAGTTGTAGGCTATTATCATATGGGAAGAGCATTTCCTTAAGGCACATCCCAACTCATACATGGCAGGATCATAATCAAAGCAATTTATGTGTTTGTACCAAGTCTGAGATGTTTTGTTTTGTTTTGGGGGGGGGGGGATGTTATTGTACAAAAGTTTTTAAGAATTAAAGAATGGACAACAGATTTTTCACAAGGGGTTAATTATCAAACAGTGCTTTAAAAAACAAATTGCAAAATTCAGACTAAGACAATCACAATAAACTGTGATTATAATAGTTGGAGAACCCCATTTCACTGCTTAGTGAACGTACTCCATTATTTACTAAATCAATACATTGCAAATACATTGTTCTGACAAATATAAACCTGCAATAGGAACAGACATTCTTAACCAAGAAACATTTTGCTTAAAAGGTAAACCGTGCAGTGTTAAATCTATAAAACCACTGAACCTATTTTTAGCAGGAGAACTTGTTAAACGTTAGCCCTTTTGGCACAGGTCACGAGATGGCCCCTAATCATTGGACATGTGCATTCGAAAGTCCTAGATACGAATTGTATATGAAACGAAAGGGCAAATGCCGAATGCATTACCTTTTCGTTTCAGTTTTTTCGTTTAATAGACTCCGTCAAAAACTTCCCTTTTATTAATATGTTTTTCATTAATAGGTTTTAATGCGGGTGGGGGGGGGGTGAAATTGTTAATATTTATTACAAGGAGGGAGCTGGTAGCTTTGCCAGCTCCCTCTTTGCTTTGTGTGCATGCGCAGTGGTATTTTCATCCTAATGGACGAAAACAATTAATTTTTTACCGAATTTCGGTCGAAAAACTAATGTTTTACGCATGAAATTCAGAATGGATGAATTAAATTTTTATTTAGTAGGAATTCATTCATACAAAACAAAACATTCACTGGTGCACATATTTCCTAATCTTGATTTAGTAAATAAATCCCAGTTTGGTCTAACTTTAAAACAGCTGAACTAGTAGGAGGGGAACATCACGGCAAGTACTCATGCCAAGATGGCGCCAGACAGATATCCACTTTAGGTATTATATGATGTAATTATTATTAATTAACGTGGCTGAACAGCATTGATGTGAGAGCTTGAGAGCAAGCACTCAATGCTGCCATGAGAAGATAGAGAAAGAGATGGGGATATGATGTTACACTATAACTCTGCCCTCTCCACACAGAACATGATGGTAAAATGAAGAATCTTGAGATGGCATTCTCCAGTTCTCATACAAGTGCCACTCATCCACTCGATAAGGTGGTGGAGTAAATATGATTGGGCTGAGTGAGAGATAGGGGACACGAGTAAGGTGTCACAACAAGGGGAGATAGGCAGAGGGAAACAAGTTTGAGAAGGGGAGAATATGAAATGAGGACACAAGTGGGAGAAAGAAAGGAATATTCACGATTAAAGTCCCACAAGTGCACCCTTTCTCGCTACATTGTATCCAGGCTGGAGATGCACCTGGGCAAGTTTAATTTGAGAAGAAACCATGTGCTGGGTTTCTGCACCACTGTTTATATAAATATATATATATATATATATATCATAGGAGAAGAAGTAACCACTAGAGGAAAAAGAAGAGAAGCAGTTACAAAAATAAAAATAAATCTAAATACATATATAAAAAAAAAACACATAGATATAACACCATATTTTGATATGTAAAAATCAGTCTGAATTGTTTTTTTTTGTTTTTTTTTTTAATTGTCCAAATCCTAACGGTGTCTCCTACAAGTTATGGCTTGGTTTGCCTTCTGGTGGAAATAGTGTGAATTGATAATAGCTGATCCAGTCTGCAATTAACTGAAGTATGATTTAGCTGGATAGATATTTTTTCGAGTTGAAGAGCAATTCACTTTACAGAAGAATAATTTCCTCATTGCACAAATCTGACAAACACCTACCTGATTTATGACTGAACGATAATTCTATTTATACAGTGGATTGCTGCATTAGCAAGGCCGTGTAAGTATCATAACCACTGCATGCCAATGTTGTGGTTATGGTTCTACAAAACTGCATAACTTGGGTCACTCAAAGCCTGTCTGTACACTTTAAAATTGCTAAATAAAATACCACACTGCTGTATGTAGAATTCATGTGTTGCAGGAGAGAAATCATTTGATTTATCAAGTTTGAATCACAAATCAACCATGTTCTCTGAATCGTGGATTTCTTTCCAGCAATGTATTAACTCTACATAATGCAGGATAGCACTTTTCAAATACTGGCCACCAGCTTGATGACGCAATGTGTGTCCAGAGCATCATGGTGGTAGATGCGACAGCACTTACCATTTATTTATGTTTCCCATCAGCTTGTTATTTCTACCGGTTTGGTTTCCACTACGTGTTTTCACTGCCAAGGTGCCAAAGTTCATGAAAAGCAATTATGGCTGCTGTGACAACTGCCCACTTAAAATGATGCATGCAGCGTTCATTGTGGGATGTCATGCATTTCAGTGTGTGGGTGGGCATCATCCTGTATAGCACATATACATCCACATGCAGTCTTTCATTTTACACTCTGATGGCATTTTACGGAAGCCACATTTCCAGAAATGCCAGCAGCTTCCCTACAAATAACTATATATATATATATATATATATATATATAAAAAAAAAATTAAATTTTTATATATATATATATATATATATATATATATATATATATATATATATATATATATATATATATATATATACATACATACATACATATACACACACACGTTACCTGACTAATTTGTCAAAAGTAAATTCAAAGAGAATTTCAAATTTAAGGCCCGAGTAGTTGAACTAAAAGTATAGCTTACTCAGAAAATTTTTCCAGTTTGTATATTTTGACCTTAAATTTGAAATTCACTTCAGATTCTCCTTGAATTCTCACTACTGACAATACAACCTACTGTTGCCTGGATAACTCTATAAATCTCAAACCAACCAAATGGCTTGTCTATTTTCCTTTTTGTGATTCATCCATATGTCAATTCGGAGTTGGAATTCAGACAAACAACAAATCAAATACAGGCAAATCCTGTTTCATTTCAAACTTAATGTACTAAGTCTTCTACATAGTCTAATGCTCTTAGAGCCACTAATATTTGTGATCAATGAATGAATACATTAAAAACTGAAATTGTTGTAAATTAATAATTACATTTTCCCATCAGTATTTCTAGACCACAATCTATACGCAAAATTGTGGTTTTTATTCTAGATTTATGTTGCAAATATTGTTTTAATAAAAATAACTAACTAGGTATATATTTAATATAGAGTATACCGGAGTATAATGTTAACAACGTTTCCAAAAGGCAGGAATATTCTTTGTAAAGTAGGATTCCTAATTCAGAAAACAGACAACCCTATTTCCACGTTACTGGTACACAAGTAGGTCACGGCAGGGAATAGATGCATCAGCAACACATCATCGGTTTTTAAAATATAATCTCATTTAAGACGATTAGTGGTAATAATACCCTTATTTATTAGACCTTGCCAGCAAACAGAACCCTCCTCCATTCTGTGCTTTACAAAGGTACATGACTGGTGTATAGTGCCCATATGGGCAGTCTGAACCTTGGACAAAACCCCCACCTACCTATCCCAATAACACGCTGACAACTAAGGAATATGGGTCAAATTGTCCACAGCTTTTATTAAACAATCTTAATATAATAATAACGATAATAATAATAATGATAATATTAATTTAAAATATAAACAGGGGTCATTGCCCCCTTGCTCCGCCCTCGCATCCGTATCCTTCTCTTAGTAACAAAGGCAATGACCCCGACATAAATAACACACACACACACACACACACACACACATATATATATATATATATATATATATATATAACATTTTCAACATTACTCCAACATGAACAAACTTAAAGTGCTAAACATAAATTAACCACAGCAGGGGTATACCCGGATACCCCTACCCCACCAGGTTCTGAGCCACATCCAGGACTTAAAACCTACCAACCACCAATGACCACAATTTTCCATGTCCATCACGTTCCTCATGGGGAGCCTATTTCCGCTTCTTCAGTTCCCTATCCCGCCACAATCTCAGACCTTGACCCCTTAAGCCATCTGAGCTCCGCCACCCCAAAGAAAGAGTGCCTTATACAGACCGTCCTGCCAACCCAGATTCAGTAGGTCCCATCCCACTGCTGAGAGATGGATGCCATCCGGGTGGTAGTACCCCGGCAACCCGCCTTCCAATTCCACGTGCCTCACTACTACGCCCCCCAATTTCCTCACGAAGCTTGCCATCAAGCTGTTAACTTTCTTCCTGCAATGGTCAATGGCCACCGGCTCCCATGCATGCCGCCACCGTCGCCTAGGGACAATTTCTGATCAGACCAGAATCACCCCAGGAAGCATTTCCCTCAACTTGTTGAGGTCCTGCTTCATCCATTTGACCAACCGCCGCTGCAGTGAGAGGCCTAAGTCGTTACCCCCCGCATGGATGACCAGGAGATCCGGCTCTTGCCCGCCAGCCACCATCTGGAACACTGCCCCTGCAGCCTCCCCTGTACCCAAACCATCGCACTGCCAACTGGTCCCTCGGAAAGCCCAGCTGCTGGCCCTGCGCTCGAACTGCAGCCCTCCTTTCGGCCCAGAAGACAAAGGAATGGCCCACGAGCCATGCGACTCGGCCTGGGGAGAAACAAAACAAGATGTAAATACAAACTCCCCCCACCGGAATCCCCATGACTCACCGTGTTAATCCAATAGGCCCAATCGCACGTATGAGCAGAACCAAACCGACTCCCATCTCCCAATCCGCTTTACCAGCTCATTCCCCAGACCCAGACGTGTAGCCTCCGTGGCTGCCCCAATGTGGAAGGAATGTGTCCTGAATCTATGTGCGTGTAACACCAACTTCCCCAGGTCCGACCTAAAAACCTTGGTGAATTGAAACCGAGAGAGGGAAGAGCCGTCCGCATGTACCAATAAAGACCCCCCCAATAGCGGGTCTCCTAGCCAAGTACTGCATTACCGCGGCCACTGGGCACAATGCAGAGCCTGGCAGGGTACCCAGAGTCACATCCCGGCCCACACCCTTAACATCCGTCTTGGACCTGGCCAGGTGCACCACCAGCTTTCCCTCCAGTACTCGAACCCCCGATACCTGCAGACCCCCCCGGAGCCGACCGCGTGACACTTACCAATTCTCCAATCCTGAACACCCCGAAAAAGGCCAAAAGAAACACCACCTGGAACAGGGACACCTCAAACTCGTTGAAACAGATTTCCGGCAACACTCGGATTAGATCCCCCAACACCCGCACAGACACCGGGCGCCTGGCATCAGGAATCCTACGACCCCTCCGATACCCTTTGAGCACTTGACTAATGATGAAAGCCTTGGTAAGATCCTCCCTCTCGTGTAGCTTGAACCAAAAGTCCATTGCCGCCACGGTCCTGTCAACCACCGCCGGGGACGCACCCCCCACTAGTAATTGAAAGGTGAATCACAGGAAAGCGTCCAGCAGCGGTTCCCCCACCATCCATTGGTCCAGCCCCACCCATGAACTCCAGACCTTACTGTAGGCAGCCCAAGTAGGACGCTCCTAGTTGCCAAATCGCGTCCGGGCACATCTGGCCCACTTCCTGCGCCTCCAGAGCCATCGTCTGAAATCAGGAGCACTGAAAATGAGACAGAGCGTCAGCCACTTCGTTCAAGTACCCTGGCACATGGCGCGCGTGAAAGACTATATTAAGGGACATGCACAGTAAGACAAAACGCCGCAGTAGCATCAGCACCGGTTTCGATGCCGCCGACTAGTTATTGACAGCATGCACCACGGACATGTTGTCTGAGAAAAAGACCACATTCCGGTCCCGCAGCACTTCACCCCACAGCGCCAACGCCACCACCAACGGGAACAATTCTAGGAAGGCCAGGTTACGAAGGAGGGGGCCCCACCCCATGCCTCCGGCCACCTTTCTGCGCATCACCTCCCAACGAAGTAGGCCCCAAAACCCACGCATCGGTGAATAGCTCCTATTCGGCTGCCAACACGCCCTCCTGCCGGAAGAACACCGTCCCGTTGAAGTCCTGTAGGAAGGTGTCCCACAATCCCAAGTCTGCCCTCATGGCTGACGACACCCGTATAAAATGGTGCCGGGCTTGCACCCCCGCGATAGCCGCCTACAGGCTGAGGCTGAACACCTTACCCATTGGTACCACCCTGCAGGTGAAATTAAGCATGTCAATCAACGATTGCAACTGTCGGAGGGTCACCTTGCGCGCCCGTCCCACAGCAGCCACTGTGCACCGCAACCCCTCCAACTTAGCCAGTGGCAGCCAACACTCCCCGAGCACCGAATCTATTTCTAGACCCAGAAAGCAGTGGCATTCTGCCAGGCCCTCAGTCTTATCCGCTGCCAGCAGTACCCCGAATTGGCCCACCACCCATTCCATGGTCCTTAACAGGTGCAAGCATTCGGGGGAGTCGGCCGACCCTACACAGAGGAAGTCGTCCAGGTAATGGACCACCGCTCTGCTCCCCGCTTCGGCCCACACCACCCACTCGAGAAAAGAACTGAATTTCTCAAAGTAGGTGCAAGAAATAGAACAGCCCACTGGGAGGCATAAGTCCACAAAGTAGTCCCCTTCAAAGAAGCACCCCAGCAGGTGGTGACATGCCGGGTGAACCGGAAGCAGCCGGAACGCGGCTTCTATGTTGACCTTGGCCATCAGATCCCCGCGCCCGGCCCTTTTTACCAGCTCGACCATCTGGTCGAATGATGCATAAGAGACCGACCACAGGATTTTGTCGATATCGTCATTCACCGACGCTCCTTTGGGGTAGGAGAGGTGGTGAATAAGCCTAAACCTCCCCGGCTCCTTCTTCTGTACCACCCCGAGAGGGGAAACCGGGAGGCCCTCAAGAGGGGGTGCCCGGAACGGCCCCGCCATCCTGCCCAGCAGCACTTCCTTACCCAGTTTGTCCCGCATCACCCTGGGAACTCCGCTACCGATTTGAGGTTACGCAGGCTCCGCGTGCCACCCCTACCCCGGAAGGGAATAAAGAACCCCTGCCCAAACCCAGCCCTGAGCAATTCGGCATCAGCCCTATTACCATAGCGGCTTAGCCACGGCTCCATTGTGTTTAGCTTCACTGGGGTTAAGCCCCGTGGCAGGAGAAGCCCCCCTCCTCCGATCATGGAGGGAGCCCCGGCCCCTCCCGACTTCCCTTTCTTGAAGCATCGCTGAAGCCCATGGGCACCTCCGCAGCCTGAACACTCGTGCTTAAAGCGACAGGAAGCACCCCACTAGCACTGACCCTTGTTGAAAAGCCATCATAAGCCCTTTTGCAAGGCGGCAGACGCGGCGGACTGACCCTTTGCGCCAGCCGTGTGCTGAAAGGGCTGCGCCATCATCGGTTTCATCCAGAGCGGCAGGTCCATTTGGTCCCACCTCATACCTGGATTGGCTCGTCATACCACCAGGCCAGTCCCCCATAGGTGCGGTACGCTTCCCAAATCCCGTTTAAATAGCAGAACAGGCCTGAGCAGTAACGCGGCGATTTCTCGTCAATTACGCTGGCCAGAACGCCCATAACCAGTTCCCAAAGGACTTCTTACGATACTGCTTCCACTTTTTCTCCTCCTCCTTCTTCTTGTCTTTCTTATCCTCCTCCTTGAGGTCAATATAGTCCTCCAAAGGAAGAAGGGAAAAGATCTCGCAGAATTCCCCCTTCCAAATCCTTTCTTTCAACTCCTGCTTGAGGTGAACCCCCAGCGGACCTGCGAATGACACTTATGCGTGCTGCCTCGCCGCGTCCGGAACCCCACCCGTGAGTTCGGCCCGCTCACTCCCCACTTCCGCCATGCTCGGCGCCACTCTGGCGTCCCTGCTGGAACCCGACACCGTCGAGACCCGTTCACTAGACCCCGCGATGGCCACCCCATGCGCCCACACCTGTCCCACGCTATTGCTCGTACCACCCTCCGCTCCCAGCGAGTGGAGCAGTGATAACAGTGTGTGTACTAATGTGCTGGAATGTAGAGATTCGCTGGACTCACCGGCCAAGCCCCTCGAACCAGAGGTATCCGGGCCTGCACCACCAACTGCTGCTTGTCCAGTATGCGTGACATCCTCCGAATTCCCGCCAACCGGGAAGCCAGCCCGGTACCTCGAGAACACTGATGAGGAGCGGCTCTGAGACCTGAAATGATGAGAAGTCCTGAGCAGGGTGTACGGTTCTCGTGGTGCCCGCCTGTCCCACACCAGGGAGCACCTGCCAGCCACCAAAGCCTCCCGTCATGCCCTGCCATGCTGCTGCGCATCTAAGGCCTGGACAGTCCAACCCCGGGGGCTACGACTCCTACCATCCCCCCCTCTGATCGCCCCCTCTGACTGACTATGCCTGGGGGTCCCAGCCCTATCCCTGGCTGTGCTACCCGACGTGGACCGGCGACGCTGCCTCGACCTCCCATGCGCCCCCTTGTCCCTAACCGGCGAGGGGCTACCACTGCTGGACCCTGAACAAGACCCACTTCTAGACCTGCGCTCCCCCCACCTCCCATGCCCGCGGGACATACCCCTCTCCCCACCCGAATGGGCCCCCAGACTGTCACAGCCCCCTCTAGAGACGACTACACCTTGCCCCGGAACGGGATCCTCCCGCCCCCCGGACACCGCCTGCTCAACCGCACCGCCGCAGGCATCCCAAGGGGCCGTCTCGCCTCCACGCGAACTCCAATCCAGTCGCCGCCCCATCCGATCCGGGGGCCGCACCGCCTCTATCCAGGGCAACTGCCCGCATAGCTGCACCGCGCTGAGGCCCCAGCTGCGCGCAGGGAGGCGGGGCCTCAACCTCCGCCAGCGGTGCCGTCCTCAGGTCCTGCGCCCGGACTCAAGTGCCTCGGCGGCCTCCTGGCCCGCGCCGGGCATCGTCCTCCGCCGTTACGGCTCTGGCGCCGCCAGCACCCAGTCCGCTCCTTGCTGTAGCACTGCGGAACAGATCCCCTCCAGGAGTCTCTCCACATCATCCATGGCCCTGCAGAAATGAAAAAGAGAATGCCCTACCCAGCCAAATCCGTGAGCACCGGAGTGCACACAAACTCAACCAGGTAGGAGATTAAAAGTGACCCAATCCAAAATGGCTACCTATTTAAATAGCCAAAACCCTTTTTACCCACAACCCACCAGTCCTGGCCATTTCCTCCTAAGCCCGCCTCCTAACCCCTGTCAAGGCCCGCTAAGCTGCACTTTGGCTCCATGGGGCTACAGGAAGAGGGTTTGAAACCTATAAAAGGAATACTAAATTGTCAGGAATAAAAACTTTTATTACAAATGCTGTAGTGTCTCTATCATAAAAATGTGTTTTACTTTTCTTTTAACATGGCCAAGGCTCCTACGGTGCCGCTTACCACTCCTCCTCCCGCGACATCATATAGAAAGAATATCATCAGATTCATCCATCCAAAAGCACTTAACTGATGCTTTCCAATGGGGGTTACAGTCACATGATCAAATTTTAGTCATATGTTGCATCAAGAAGCTCTTCTAGTGGCTGTCTGTACTATAGGTGGGTGTGACGAACTGAACCTCGTCACTGGTTCTTGGAGGGGCCTGCTGGCCAGCCTCTTGCCTTGGGACTATGGGCCCTACAATATACCTTGCCTAATGCACTTTAAAAGGCTCTGTTCATGTGAAATATGTACTTTTGTACTCCAGGCAGAAAGACCGACCGTTAGCCCTGATTCCCTGAAACTGTTTTGGGTATAGGACCATGTGCACGGTCAGTCAAAAATAAGACTTCCATGAAATTCCTGAATCCCCAAATCTGGGTGATTTTTGGATATGTTGGTCACCCGGACCAGGGCTATCAGAGGGTGTAACATTTCTGGGGTTTTAAGTATTTTTAGGGTACTTTTGGGGTGTTTTAAAAAAGTATGTTTTTTCTGTTCTTGGAGATAATTGGATTAGAATTAGTACAGTTACTGATCCAATTATCTCCCAGGCAGAGGGGAGGAATTGTGTGTGGGAGTATTGTGCCTTGTAACCTTATTGGTCTGTGAAGTTGCAAATCAGTCTACCATCAGGTCCATGTGGGTGTACCCCTTGCATGGGGATTGTCATATAAGGCAAAGTGTAGCTCCCATTAAACTGAGATTTGTTTACCCCTTCATGAAGTCTTGGCTCATGTTTGGGGGATTGGAGAGCTACATTCACTGTGGGGATTGCTATAATCACAATACTCCCCTGAGTATAATCACTAGCTCTTATTAGAGCTGTTCCTGCTACGCTCTATGGACTAGGAGAGGTCTACCCACTGGAACCTGGAACCTGGTCTTGGGTCCAGGGTGGGTGAAGGACGGCGAGACCACAACCAAGCTGAGGTGGTTTGTGGGGTTTATGGTGGTTATGGTGTTCCAGTGCAGTGCTTATGGTGCTTGCAAGTGCTAGGAAGCAGCGATTGATGGAGGTACCCGGTCGGGGTGCCAGGTGGTCCATCACAGTGGGCTTAACCCATCAATTTTCAGAAACTGCAATTTTTCTTCCCCACTGCACCCTGACCACTTCATTAAGATGAAGTAGCCTGGGTACTTGAGTGGTCCTTTAAGTAAGCCCCTCTTTCACCACAAATACGGCAGCAGCTCCAGTAAATTATGCATGCCAGAGGTAAAAAAATAATATATATGAAAACACATTTGTCCAAAGATTAAAAAAAAAGAAAACAAGAAGGCATGACTGTTACTAGTTGTCAAACTGTCTAGTAGGCCTGCCTGCCTGTCTATAGAGGAATACAAAGCAGAATGTAATTGATTTACTATAATTGGCACCCAGAGAACATGGCAAAATCATGCAGGGTTATTCATTTACAGTGAATTTTAGCAAATTAAAGGTCCCTGGCACTGGCTTACCATTATGGGTTAAACGGTTTAACCCCAAAGTCTCCTCTCTAGCGCTGGATCTCTCTGCCCATTCCAACATCCACTTACAGATAAGCTTCCATTCTAGGCTTCCATATTTAAACTTTTCAGCAAGTGGATGTTGTAGGGGACAGAGCAATCCAGTGCTGGAGAGGGAACTTTGGGATTAAACCATTGGGGAATGGTTTTGATTAATTTGTTATGGCGGCCAGAGGGGTCCCTTTAAATCCAAATTTAAAATTTTAGGCTTAAATAGCCAAACTGCAACTGCTGGAGTCTTTCAAATCAGTTATTTTAGCCTCAGTTTTTCCATCCACATTCAATTCATAGTTTAGTGCATAACCCAGATGGATTCTGTTTTAAAAGCAGTTTCAGCTCTGTTGCAAATAAAGGTAATCAAAGCTGGCACACATTGCCTCCAACTTGCCCTTTTCAGGTAGATTGAGTTTAGGGTTCAATAGATGATCAGAACTGCTCCCTCCACAGCTACTCCTGTTATATTAGTTTGTGTTGCATACAGTTGCCTGCTGCATTTCCACAGGTTGTGGGTAATGACCCTGGATGCCTTCACATGTTCCTTTTATTGTGTGCTGTAAGAGGTGAGGTTTAATTGGTGTAGGATTCTTGAGAAACTCCAGTAAGCAATGTGGAACCAATACTTAGGCCCTATTCTTCTCGTACACTGTGTGCAGGATGTGAGAGTTTAACAACTATCTCACTCCTTTCTTGGGCTTGGAGGGTGGTGGGATAGGATCTTATAACTGATTAATGGACCAGGGAATTATTATACTTGTGACACCATTTATCCACTCACAATTATAGCTCCCCGGTACTAACCACCTGAAAAAGAACTGTTAGTTTGTTGCCCTCATTGTCCTAAATAATAATAACAACAAAGTATTTAACCAGGGAAGGTGCAATTAGATTACTTTGGTTTCCAACTACGTCCTGGGGATGTTACTTTCACCCAGCATCCGGAGAATGTTACTATTACCCAATTTAATGGTACTCATTTTATCTACCTCGGAAGGATGAAGGACTGAGTCAACCCTGCCAGGATTTGAATGCAGACAAAAATGTTTCTTCTCTAACATTTCTCTAAAATCACAGAAACCTGCAAAACAAAATCATTTTACAGTCACATTTGTTTGTGGTGGCGTTCGATATAGTTGCTACCATTACAGTGGCTGATCTGGATTTTTAGTTAACTGGGTGTACCATACAGATGCTTAGTGGATGCTGTGTTTGTAGAAGTAATTAACTTAATTAATGTGTTGGGTGTGAAACACAGGTTGGACTACATTGGAGAGACTGACAGATGTGCTCTACCTCTGATTTGGCTACTATGTGATAGACTCACATTTCATAGACATCATCCATTGACTAGATTTTAACTTTTATTTTGGAGACCTCACAATATATAGTTGACTATCCCTATTTATAAGATTTAGGGTAACCAACCATGTCTTCCTTACTTATTAAATAGACCTTATTTATTCTCGCCACCAACCCTTTAAATGTCTCACTTAGGGTCCTTTGTATGGAAGGTAACATTTAGTTGAACGAAAATATTTTTGTACTTTTTTTTGTAGTTCTCTAGCAATAAAATCAAAGGGTCCTCATTAACGGCAATTTCTGTATATACAAAACTAGCAACTATGTAACTATGCAACGCAGCAACATTTTAGATGAGAGTAGGTTTGCCATCATTCTCAGAAAATCTCATTACTGTCTAAATCACTTGGGAAATGTAGTCCACAGTAGCTCTAGTATTGTCCATACTGAAAGAGAAGTCCCGCGCTCACTCCCATCACTCCTGGGCGGCATGCAATGACCACAGTACACATCAGGGGGTTTGTGGGGTTTATGGTGGTTATGGTGTTCCAGTGCAGTGGAACTTAGGGGGGTCTGCCTTGACGTTTGCAGGCGGGCATTCCCTCCAATGGCCATTGGAGTAACTAAATGACCTCCATTTGTCTAAATATACATAGGGATTAAGGAGAGAGCGCAGGTAACTTTTTTTTTTTTCTTTATTGTCCATACTGGTTGATGACTGTTACAAGTTAGGTTTCACTATGGTATAAAATGATCCACTAATGAGCAAATCATAGAAGTGCTGCACTGCAAGCATGGTCGTCAGCCGGATGGGAGTTGAACTCCAGCAAGCGGTCAGTTCCCCTGTGTGCAGATTGGACATTGCTGTTCATCCACAGAACTGGTTTCTAAAACATATTGCTTTCATTGGCCAATTTCCAGTACATATTTTTGTCTGTGGATGAAACCCCTGTTGTTTCTAAAGGCACAGTTGGAGCAGGCGTGATACTGTATACTCAGTAGTTGTGTTTGCACATTTTTGGATGGATGCAGCAAGGAACGCTTGGCTTTTGGCAGAGACCTTGAAGTCATCAAAAATATTTGCAGACTCTGCATTACCTAGAACTCCCTCCTACAAACTCATGCTAGAATTTCTTTGCTGAACCTGTCAAAAAGCCCAAGTTCGGCATACTTAGAGCTCTGTAATATCTACATCCCTTTATATAAATAAAGCCTCCCAAGTTATTTCAAAACCACTTGTCATTTTTGCGATAAAGATTGCATATATCACAACCAAACACTATGGCTGGCAATAAATGGAAGCTTATATTTGCTTTTTCTAAACACTTGAGTCATATTGCTGTTTTATTATCTATAAGTTTGAAGTGTGTTTGTGTATATATATAAGAGGAGGTTATGCATGTATGTACACATACACACACACACATACATATGTATGCATAATTAGCATTGCATCACATATACCTATATATACAATAAGTGTTATTTCATATATGTCAGCAAGCCAATACTTAGCGGTCCGATAATCACATGGCGCCACGATCCTGCAATCGTAAACTTTACTTTAGTTGCAATCAGGGCCGGACTGGGAAAACAATTAGGCCCGGGCATTTTTCAATCAGAGCGGCCCCCTAAGAAGGGGGCGGGGCCAGAGAGTGTGTGTTTTGTCATCACTAATGACAACACGCCCCCTCTCAAAGTGAGCATGTTGGTTCAATGCCCAGAGCCCTGCTGAAGAGCTCTGGCATTAGAAAAAGGCCCTGAATTTGTTCTGCGCAGCGCAAGCAAATGTAATAACATGCTTGTGCTGTGTTTGCTTTTAAATTGTCTCTGGTGTCTCCACAAGTGGGATACCAGAGGACAAATGGGCCAGGAAAGTGCATGGTGCATATGTTTGGAGCCTGCTTGTGGGATTGCGTGTGTGTAGAGTGTGGTGTGGTATTGTGTAAATAGGTCAATTTAATTTGTGTTTGTGGTGTAATATGTGTGGCTAGGGGCTGTAGAGAGTGTGTGTATAGGGGGCATAGTTTTATAGGGGATGCAGCGAGTGTGTGCATACGGGCTGAAGTGTGTGTGTATAGGTGACGTAGTGTGTGTAGGGGTTGCAGAGAGGGTGTGTTTAGAGAATGTTGTATGTGTTTGCTGACAAGGAATGTAGTGTGTGTGTAGGAGATCTACTGTGTAAAGGACCCAGTGTGTGTGTGTGTATATAGAGGATAAAGAGTGCATATAGAGTAAGGGATCTAGTGTGTATCTGGAGCGTAATGTGTGTAGTGGTGCAGTGTGAGGGGTGCTGTAGTGTGTGTGTGTGTGTATGTATGTATATATATATATATATATATATATATATTTGGACTTATTGTATGTGTGAGGGGCATAGTGTGTCTATGTAAGAGGGGTGCTGTGTGTGAGGGTGTTTTTATCTGCTGTCACATTCTAGGTTTCTAAATTTCTTTGTCTGTTAACACACTGAGGGTTATTATATATATATATATATATATATATATATATATATATATATGTGTGTGTGCTGTATATGTGTGGGGGGTGCTGTGTCTGGGGGGTGCTGTGTCTGGGGGGTGCTGTGTCTGGGGGGTGCTGTGTCTAGGGGGTGCTGTGTGAGTCTGGGTGCGCTGTGTGAGTCTGGGTGCGCTGTGTGAGTCTGGGTGCGCTGTGTGAGTCTGGGGGTGCTGTGTGTGTCTGGGTGCGCTGTGTGTGTCTGGGTGCTGTCTGGGGGGGCTGTGTGTGTGAGTGAATGTATTTTTTTATTTAAATTTAAATATTTTTTTTTACTAATAAAAAAAATTAAAATAATAATATTTCCCCCCCTCCCTTCTTCTCTACCTTTATCCTGGGAGGGGAGAGGAGATCCGTTCTGCCATGGAGGGAGGGGAGCCGTTCTGCCATCCTTCCCTGGTGGCCCAGTGGTGAGAGTGAACTCTAACCTGCAGGTTAGAGTTCACTCTCGCGAGATCTGAGCGTTGCCGCGGCAACGCTCAGAATCCCGAGAGAGGACCCGGCGGAGCTGCTTGTTAGAGCTCCGCCGGGTCCTCTCTCCTTCCTCCCTCACCCAGCCGGCGGCCGCGTTTCCATGCCTCTGGGCCAGTGAGGGAGATCTTTGATCTCCCCACCGGCCCATGGAGGCACACAGCAGGGCCGGCGCTCGGGTAGCGCTGGCCCTGCACGGGCTGGCAGGGGAGATTCTGTGATCTCCCCTGCCGGCCTCGGTCCCACGGCCATCGCGGCCCACCGGGCATTTGCCCGGTGTGCCCGATGGCCAGTCCGGGCCTGGTTGCAATGCATATATTATGAACATGAGTACTCGGGGTGAGCCTTTGGTACCGTACATTAAAGGACCATTATAGTGCCCTGAAGGTGCCCCCACCCTCAGGGTCCCCCTCCCACCCGGCTCTGGAAGGGGGAAAGGGGTAAAAAGTTACCTTTTTCCATCACTGGGCGGGGAGCTCTCCTCCTCCGATCCTCCTCCAATCCTCCCCGTCGGCTGAATGTGCACGTGCGGCAAGAGCTGCGCGCGCATTCAGCCGGTCGCATAGGAAAGCATTATCAATGCTTTCCTATGGACGCTTGCGTGCTCTCACTGTGAAAATCACAGTGAGAAGCACGCAAGCGCCTGTCAATGAGACAGCCACTAGAGGATTTGGGGGAAGGCTTAACCCATTGATAAACATAGCAGTTTCTCTGAAACTGCTATGTTTATAAAATAATGGGTTAAGCCTAGCTGGACCTGGCACCCAGACCACCTCATTAAGCTGAAGTGGTCTGGGTGCCTAGAGTGGTCCTTTAATAGAGACTTCTGTTTGTGTGAGTATATGTGGTTATACATTGGAACGGTTGTAGATAACAGTAACTTTTACACGTCACATGTCCTTTTTAATAATGCAATGCACACATGCCAGCGTCATGTTATCACTGACACTAATTCCTCTTGTTTTTACTGCCCCATCATGTTTTGGGGGCGTGGTTACCTCAATAACACCTCCAGTGTATAAAAGTGTAGTTTGCTAAGTGCACATTGCCCTGTTGTGGTTCCTTAGTGTCACAATAGTGCATTTATATTCCTCTTGTCTATTCTGGTTTTTGACACTGCTTTACCCTGACCTTTCTATATTCTGGTTTCCTTGACCTGGCTTTGTCTTTCATATATTTGATTTCTGGCTTCCTTGGACCTTGGCTTGTTTTGAACTTCCTGTCTGGTATTATATTACACTTGTTCAGCCCGGCCTCTCTAAGTACCGCTATACATGCCAACTATTCTCTGACCCTCTCTGTCGGGTTCACATACAATATACATGTATATGAACAGCATTTGTGTTTGATTCATGGACTACTTAAAATATGGAGTAATAATAATAGAGTACGTGTCTGAATGCAAGTGTGTACTCGTGGGTTGTTATGCATGTAATTGTCGAAATGTGTTTGTGTGCAAAGTCACTGTGTGATTTCAGGGGTATATGTGTTTGATTTTGAATGTATGCATTCAGGGTTGTATTGTGAGTGGTTGTTGTTTATGTGATCATAAAAGTGTGGAAGTTCAGTATAATATTCCATTAGTGTGGATGGTTGTGTTATATGTAAATGATTTAATTTTGGAACTAATTTCATTTTTATCCCCAAGTCCTCTGTAATACTAAAAGAGAAATAACACATCCAAATATATTATTTGTGACTTTACAAATTTAAAGGGACAGTATTTAAGTAAATAATACTGTACATTGGAATGTTTCAATGCAGTGTATTGAAGGGTTGGAGTTAAAACAGCATGTGTGAAATCTATAATTAATGGTTCATGTAATACTGTAATTCAATTAAAGATTTGCATATGATTTATAGAACACATTAGAGTTTAGGATTGGATTGGGCATGGTATAGAAAAACATTGTAGGAGGAATTTATGTTGTATATGAGAGAGGGGAAAATGTACCTGTAGGATGAAGCCCCTATTCTTTTTGTCACCTAGTTATGTCCGGGCTGTATGTGTGTTGAGTTTTAGTGTGTTGATGTGAATGGAGTGTATGTGTAGTAGCTTTCTTAGTTCCTGAATTTAACAAACATGTTTACCAGTTATGAAAAAAAATTAATTAACAAGAAATGTAAAAATGCAAACCGTTGTACACTGGAAGACCTCCATCTTGGCTCCATGTCAATCATTGTTAAAAGTCTGCCGTTTTCTGTCATTAAACACAATAAGGAGATTTATCAAAATGTTATTTTTAAAAAAGTAGTGCAAATAAGGGGAGCTGTCTCCAATGGAATGTTTCTACGGATTCCACTGTTTTCTATGGTGATTGCCCTGCTTTTAGTACTTTAGACCACTTTTTAGAACAGAGAACTTTGATAAATCTCCCCCAATAGTTCTGTTTCTCCTCCTCCAATGTATTGTGTAACCCAATGATGCCTGGAATAACATGGATTGTGATGTTATATGCTAAATGTTTACTATACATTTAAAAGAACACTCCAAGCATCATAATCACTACAGCGTGGCCTGGTACACCCCTAATGTAAGTGGTCAAATCTTTTTCGGTTTGACCTCTTACTTGGCGTCTACCTGAGTCTGCTTCCTGCCTCAATAAAAGCTAGTGTATCAGATCCCAGGGAGATCGCCCATGTTTTAAATATTCCAACTAAGGTGCAGTCACACTGGGAGTGTGAAATCCCAGTACAATATGAAAATTCCTGTGCACCTAAATATTGAAGCAATGTTTCTGCTCTGATATTGAGCCTTTATTAAGCCTTTTGATGAGGGTTTAGTAGCAGAGCTGAAACATTTGCAAATGCCCAGTGGGCCGCGGTGTCCATGGGCCGAGGCCGGCAGGGGAGGTCCCAGGATCTCCCCTGCCGGTCTATGCAGGGCCGGCGCTATCCGAGCGCCGGCCCCGCTGTTTTCCATGGAGGGCCGGTGGGAGATCAAAGATCTCCCTCACCGGCCCACGTACTGTCAGATCTGGCCGCCAGTGGGGAGAGAGGGACGCGCCGGATCTCGCGAGAGTGAACTCTAGCCCCACAGGCTAGAGTTCACTCACCCACGAGGACCACCAGGGAACACTGCCTCCCCGCCTCCCAGTCCCAGGTACCAGCGTTCCGGTCCCCCCCTCCCAGGCTAAAGGTAAGAAGGGAGGGGGGATTTAATGCCTGTTTTTTTTTGTTTGCCCCCCTTACACACACACAATCCATTCTAACATTTATACAGCACTCTCACACACAGCACTCTCACACCCATCACACACAGCACTCACACACCCATCACACACACCCATCACACACACCCATCACACACACTCATCACACACACTCATCACACACACTCATCACACACACCCATCACACACAGCACTCTCACACAGCACTCTCACACAGCACTCTCACACACATCACACACAGCACTCTCTCACCCATCACTCTCGCACACACGGCACCCCTCACATACACACAGAACCCCCCCAACACACTGCACCACACACAATACTTCCAAATATATATATACACATATACACACACACTACACTCTTAACATACACACTCTGGATCCCCTATACACACACTAGATTCCTTGTAAGCAAACACATACTACACACCTAAACACACACTACATCACCTATACACACACACACACACACACACACACACACACACACTATAGCCTGTATGCACACACTTGCTATATCCCCAGTACACACATTCTCTACAGCCCATAGCCACATATGCATCACATTACACCACTTTACACCACAAACACAACACGACTAAAACCAACCTTATTACACAATACCACACCACAATCAGCTCACTCTACACACACGCAATACCAGAAGCAGGCTCCAAACACATGCACAATACTCTTTCCTGGCATTTTTGTCTCCTGGTATCCATTTATAGAGACACCAGAGACAAGTTGCAAGGAAACACAGTGCAAACATGTTTTTAAATTTGCTTGCACTGTGCAGAACAAATACAGAGCTTTTTTCTCATGCTAGAGCTCTTCAGCAGAGCTCTGCGCATGGTCTGCCCTGGAGGGCATTGAACCAACATGCTCACTTTGAGAGGGGGTGTGTTTGTCATTGGTGATGACAAAACACACCTCCTCTGCCCCGCCCCCTTCTTAGTGGGCCTCTGTGTTAAAAAAATGCCCAGGCCGAATTTTTCTCCCAGTCCGGCCCTGCTACAGGGTCAGAAATACAAATGTGTATTCCTGATCCTATAGTGTTACACTAACAATTCAGCCCCCCGGTCCCTCCTTGCCCCCCTTAAGCGGGTAAAACTCACCTTATCCAGTGCTACATGGCTCTGCTGGCGCTAGCTCATCCCCAGATCAGGCTCCTTGACTGACATCAGAATTGATTATCTCCCATAGGAAAGCATTGGATTGGCTGAAATCATCAATTCTTATCATCTTAGCCAAGGAGGCCAGATGGGGGGCAGAGCCAAATGTCACCCTGGCCAATCAGCATCTTCTCAGAGATTCATTGCATCAATACATCTCTATAGGGAAAGTTCAGTGTCTCAATGTAGAGCGTGGATACACTGAATGTCAGTGCTGCACGTTGTGGTGGTGCCCCAGGAAACACCTCTGAAAAGGCAGTGTTTACATGAAAATGCTTGCAGGGACCTACTATACATGTTTTCTTCTACCTAAATGAGAGCCAGAAACACTCTAAACCTCTAACGCTAAACCTTGCAGTAGCTAGTCCTGGAGCAGGGAGCAAAGACTGGTGGAACCCAGAGATGAAGTCAACGCATTAGGAAAAGGTTTGACTTCTTACATAGGAGGGAACCAGGGCTCTCCTAACACCTTAACTACAACAGCATGCAATAATGGTATGGTGCTTGAAATTTCCCCTAAAAAGAAATGTAATTCACCTGAAAAAAAATAAAAATAATTAACATATGTTATAGGTATTTTTCAATGTATTATTCAATGTGTAATTTTAAAATGATCTCACATGCATTATGCATGTGATTAGTGTAGTGAAGTGAAAATAAAATAAAAAAATGTAGACTGTAATAGCTTTTTTTTTTTTTTTTACTTTTATGTGTAGCTGTGTGTAGCATATGTGTAGCTGAACTGGGGATTTTTTTTCCAGTTTAGCCACTGGTGCCTACATTTCTCAATTTATTTTCCAAGTATCACTGAGTCAGTATCTAATGAATAAACGTTCTTTTTGAAGAAGTAAAACAAGATTTATTTTCTTTTCTGATAAAACCAAAGCTCTATAGACACTAAAAGAATTAACAAAATGATGTTGAAATGATATTGAACTGCATATAAACTGAACTCGACTTCTGAATGTCAGCCTAATCTAGAGATAAAATTCAAGTCCCATTTACAATGGAAGTCATCTACAAGTGGAGGAAATTCTTATCAGTTTCCAAAAATCATGTTCATCCATTTCACTTCAATGCTAAATGAGAACACAATGCGCGTCCTCTATTTTCCCAAATAACAGAAACTTCTAACCTCTATCTCAATTTCTGGCCAAGCCTATACATGTCATTGGAGATTCCGATCCTAACTAGCCAATAACCCCTATTTTCAAGCTCACCTTGAGTCCTCTTGGTCAAATTTCATTGATGATAAGTTAGAATACTCAGATGATCCCAAACTATTGTGGGTAAACATTAAAGGTTTTCCTTAGAGGTAAGATCATTTCATATGTTACTGCTCAATGTAGGAAGTGGGTGAAAGACTTCCATACCTTGAAAACAGCAATACAACACTAGCTCACACTACTCACAATCACCAACCCCAGAATCCATACAAAATATTTAGAGACTAAACAGGAGTTGGAAGTTTTTATAATCTAAAAAAGTCCAAAATGTTTTGAAGGTCAATCTCAATTTGTTTTAGGTGGAGTGGAGGTCTTGGAAACTGTTATACAGGATGGCAAGTCGTAGTCACATCGTAAACCCAAAACCAGTATTTGCTTTAGTTCAGGTGAACAATTTAGCTCCCTGTCAACAATGGCTTATTTGCTCTATTTCCCTTTTTCCATTTGAGAACTCGCAGCGCCATGTTGCTACCATCCATCGCTAGAGATGGAATGCACAAAGCCGGAAAAAGTTACAATTTCCTGCTACTTGGATCGCTCAATGGTGCATGAGGGGCAATATACGTGACTCTGTCTCTCATTGGGCACATGCTTGGTGCCAGTTGTTTAGCCTGTGAATGGCCGATGCTGGAAGAGGTACGCCGCCATCACATGCAAAGAATGGGACTGGGACTAGGTGCTTTGGGGCTAAGGACCTCGACCCTAGTGGCTGAGGGTTACAAGATATCTTAGTCAGAAGTGTCAGGCATAAGCCTCATTGTTCCAGTTTATGTTTTTTGCTTGCTCATGCCCAACGCCATACTGGGGGACTCCCAGCGCACTTTGCTAGGTGATGTTTGATGCTCAGTAGAAAAGTGGCATGAAAGGCGAGGAGGTTTTGCCCGTGTGGAAAATTTGACTAGTTGATGTGGGTAATGTCCAATTCAGTGGCTGAACTAAAGTAGAGAGGGCCCTGGTGCACACATTTTTTTGGGGTCCTCCTATCGCAAAGATGGCAAAAAAAAGGTAGATCTACGTCTGTCATACAACTTTGCCAGCAGGGGATCTACTACTTGCTCATCCTTGCAGAATTGTACTTTGTACTGAGCAGGGTTTGTATATTTGAATGTAAGCGTGTATTTGTGTGTTGTGTGTTTTTATGTATTGTTGCCATTTGTAAGCAGTGGTTTACTTGCGTCATGTTTGCATTTAAATGTAGGGGTGTATATGTGAATAGCGTTGGAGTTTGAATGCTGGGATATATACACATATAGACTAACACATACACACTGATACACCCGGATACACAGACACATGCAGGGTCATCTATAATCTTAATAGGCCCCGGGCAAAGTATTTTCTTGGGCCCTCTGACACACAATGATACACATGCAGATGCACAGACACACAGATACATACAATGACACTTGGACAAAAACTGACACACGTGCAGATGCACGAATATCCAGGGGCAAACACTGACACACAGATACCCATATAACACACACACAGATAACACACATAGATATATACTTTCTGAGTGTGATGGGAGTCTTGGCCAGGCTTTCAATCTTCTGGTCCTGGCTCTCAGACCCCCTCCTCTCTGATCCTCCTCGCTCTCCCCTCTATTTGGCTTGTTGGTATGCTGGGAGGAAGTTATTTGTACTCACTTCCTCCCAGCACTGCAGATTTACACAGACCAGGGCGCTGGCTATGCTTCTAAGGGGCCAGAGCACCCGAATGGGCCCCTGGTCAAAGATAACCATCGGGTGGCCATTTCTGTGCATGGCTCTAAGGGTAGTTACTATGCAACTTCTACCTTATTGTAACATGTAGGAGTACAAGAGGGAAATGTAACAGCTATGCTAGTGAATGTGCAATGTGTTCAGTTGTATTTGTTTCAGTTGGCCTCAGCTAGCTACCAAGCTGGCTGATGAGATTAGAAAATGTACATAGCAAGCCATTGTAAGATGTTTAGCCAGCACAGTGGGAGGTGGGTATTAGTTAACAATGTCACATTCTGCCTATTGTATGCATGAAGTAAGATGGTCAAGGAGACCCATTATGTTGCCAGAAAGGGAACTTGCTAGAGGCATCTGGAAGTTTAGCTAACTCATCCGGGGAGGGCGGGGGGAATTAGTGTATTCTGTGTCCTCACCTGGAGACTATATGGGTCTCCCCCCCATTCATGTGTTAGCTGTCCCACATTCTCCCACTGTAATTACTGTACCTGCATACTCCTTCCTGTATTATTCAATAAAGTCCCAGTTTGTTGGAGTTCACCTTTTTCAAGAAGAAGCTTGCTTGTCTTTCATTGTTGTAACTATCTAAGGTCTGCTATAGTGCTATCACTCCTAAGAGAATCGCTAGCGGTTTTTAGTTAGATAGAATATCCTGTAATACCCCAAGCAACTCTGCAGTGTATCCTGCTTTGCCGTCGGTTTAGCAACTCCAATACCAGAGTCCTAGCACTCAGGGTAGAAGTTTGGCAGGCAAGCTAGCAGATTTTCACACAAGCCTTCGGTAACAGAGACCCTAGGACTGTATTGCTTCCAATGGAATCGCCAGTGAGGAGAGACGTTGTGTTCGATAGTTTGAAAAGCATAGGCTAATACAAAGAACAACCACCGGCGATACTGGGCTAGAACTGGCCCACCTTCAGAGCCAGAGATGCGAGGGCCATATTGTCACACTCCCATAAAAAAAATTACTATTATTTTCTGTCATGTATCTTACCTGTGGGAGTCCTAAATATGCTCACCCTTGCAGATAAACACAGTCCAAGGTGACCAGGTAAGAAGCCACCTGGACTGTGAATCTATGCACAGGGGCTGTGCAGAAACGGTGCTCCAATACACAGTACAGGCAAGGACACAAGCAGAAGGATGGTTAAGGTGAAGCCGAAGTCAGAGGATGCCAGAGGTCAGAATAAACAAGGAGTGGTGCCAAGGTCAGAAGCCGGAGACTAGAAAGCAGGAACTAAACACGTAAACCACAATCAAAGAACTGACACTGCTCTCAGGGAGAGGCAGTGTTTTATACCCAGCTGATGAGCGATCTGCCTCAGGTGAAGCACAGGCAATAGCCACAGATAAAGTCCAGCCCCCTAATGCTGAAGACATGGCCAGGTATAACAGGAATAGAACTACTCAAAAGAATAGAATCTGTTGTGGCTCAGAGGCAGTAAAGCAGGCCCAGGACATTAAAACACCCAGGATCAAATCCCCTGTTTGGCACTTGTGGAATGGCCACGCCTGGCTGTCTGGATAGGTTTGAAATTCCTGAAAAGACGTCAAAATTCCCCATAATGGGGAAGATTTTTGTGATCTTCTCAACAGTCCAATTACAGAGACGGAACCTTCTGCAGCCATCTCTAGTCTCAAACCAGACAAGACGCCTGGCCCAGATGGGTACACTGCAGAGTACAACAAACGTTTAAACCTCCCATCTGCCAAACATTAACTTCACTATTTAACAAAATCTATATTGATGCTCAACCTATTAACTCCATAAATTTAGCATGAACAACTCTCATCCCTAAACCAGAAAAAGATCCCACACTCCCCTCCTTGTACCGCCCAATTTAGCTCTTAAATTTAGATTTTAAACTTCTCGCCAATATAATAGCCTCCATAAATTTTTGCCAGATATCTTAACCTCACACCAATTAGGTTTTGTAAAAGGAAAACACTTAGTGGTAGAGATACTCCGCACTTTAACAACGGTAACTCGATCCAATCAAGGTGATTCCTCACTGATACACCCCTTTCATCTCAGCTTCGATGCGGAGAAAGCCTTTGAAGGTGTGACCTGGCCTCATCTTATCAGAATTTTGAAATTAAATTACCTTTGCTCTAGATTTATTGCTTTCATTAAAAACCTACAGGTGAGAACTTGAACCTGCTTCATAACCAAAGGCTTGTATTTGTCTTACTTTGAGATAAGTGGCAGATTACACCAGCGGTGTCCCTTAACTTGCTTTTTAATCTTGCAATAGATCCCTGTTGTGGGCTCTTTAAGCCCTTCCAGAGTTTAGTGGAATTCCAATTGGAGATGTTACTCTTAAAGTGTTGACATTTGCAGATGATTTATTGTATTCACTTCCAAGAGGGTGCTAACAACCACCCATTCTTAATGTGGGCTGGTCAAAGGAAACTTTCACTGTATCATTTTGTAAACCTTTAATACTTTTATGACAGCTGATATTTGACTTCCTCCCCACCTTCTGTAGGATAGCTGAATGTACGATTAACTGGCAAACATCTACTTCCCTTTTTTAATACCGGTCCTTAACCCAGGGGACTCACTGATATCCAATTCACTTGGTCTAACTCAAAATTTAAATACTTGGATGTCCATATCCCTAGACAATTGTCACAACTCTTTCATGTAAATATACCCCCAATCCTTCATTCTGTAGCTGTAGACTTGGTTAGGTGGTCGCTATTACCACTTTCTCTTTTATGCAGGGTGTCGGTTTAAATGTATCAGCTTACCTAAAATACATTACCCAAGTCTTACCTCTATTTTTATCAAACAAAGGTAAATAATTTCTCAATAAAAAGCGACCCCACTTTCTATGGAAGAGGGCATTGCCTGCCTGCCCCTGACAAAACTCGATCAATATAAATGTATTTGAACTAAACTTGCCAAATATAAAATACTATAATTTAATGGCCCAAATACACCATGCATTGGATTGGATCACAGGAGAGAACTACTACTAAGAAGTCCATTTAGACTTGTAGCTTGAGAGCCCTCTATCTCTGTTATTGCTCTTGCATACTCCCTGATCTTCCTTACTACTACCAAGAGAAACTAATCCCTTATTGTTATATCCATTTAAAGACTGGAGACTAATACATAAAAAAGTGGGGGCACACCCTACTAATTCATTATTTTTGACAATCATCAACAACTAACTTCCAAGAGGGTGCTAACAACCACCCATTCTTAATGTGGGCTGGTCAAAGGAAACTTTCACTGTATCATTTAGTAAACCTTTAATAGTATATGATTCTTAATATATCCAAAATTAAGGATACATTCACAGATCTTCCACTCTCTTACTTCCAATTGAGGAACTATGTTGGGAAGGCAAAATAGGATTTTGAAGAAGCTGACTGGCAGAACCCAATAAGCTTACTTTTATGTTCACCTGTACCATTATACTCTATCTAACGACTCTACACTTTCTACCACGTTATTGACTGGGATACCCTAAAAGCTGGTCCATCGCAATGGCTACAACACTTCCCTGAGTTGACCATTGAGGACCTCCTCAAACAATATGCATTCCTAGTCAAATTCCTACCATTTTTCATATAATGTGAAATTACACTAAAAATATTACACCATATTACACTATACACCCCTCAAATTAGTAAAAATGGGAAGGAAAGAGTCAGTGACTTGTTTTAAATGCCTTTCAGAGACAGCAGGGATGTATGGTCCATGTGTTAAAACATTCTGGAGCAGGGCCGGACTGGGAAAAAAATTAGGCCCGGGCATTTTTCAATCAGAGCGGCCCCCTAAGAAGGGGGCGGGGCCAGAGAGTGTGTGTTTTGTCATCACTAATGACAAGCACGCCCCCTCTCAAAGTGAGCATGTTGGTTCAATGCCCAGAGCCCTGCTGAAGACCTCTGGCATTAGAAAAAGGCCCTGAATTTGTTCTGCCCAGCGCAAGCAAATTTAATAACATGCTTGCGCTGTGTTTGCTTTTAAATTGTCTCTGGTGTCTCCACAAGTGGGATACCAGAGGACAAAAGAGCCAGGAAAGTGTATGGTGCATATGTTTGGAGCCTGCTTGTGGGATTGCGTGTGTGTAGAGTGTGGTGTGGTATTGTGTAAATAGGTCAATTTCATTTGTGTTTGTGGTGTAATATGTGTGGTAAGGGGCTGTAGAGAGTGTGTGTATAGGGGGCATAGTTTTATAGGGGATGCAGCGAGTGTGTGCATAGGGGCTGAAGTGTGTGTGTATAGGTGACGTAGTGTGTGTAGGGGTTGCAGAGAGGGTGTGTTTAGAGAATGTTGTATGTGTTTGCTGACAAGGAATGTAGTGTGTGTGTAGGAAATCTACTGTGTAAAGGACCCAGTGTGTCTGTGTGTGTGTGTGTGTGTAGAGGATTAAGAGTGCATATAGGGTAAGGGATCTAGTGTGTATCTGGAGCATAATGTGCGTAGTGGTGCAGTGTGAGGGGTGCTGTAGTGTGTGTGTGTGTGTATATATATATATATATATATATATATATATATATATATATATATTTGGACTTATTGTATGTGTGAGGGGCGCAGTGTGTGTATGTAAGAGGGGTGCTGTGTGTGAGGGTGTTTTTATCTGCTGTCACATTCTAGGTTTCTAATTTTCTTTGTCTGTTAACTCACTCAGGGTTATTTTATATATATATATATATATATATATGTGTGGGAGTGTGCTGTGTGTGTGTGTGTGTCGGGGTGCTGTGTGTGTCTGGGGGTGCGGTGAGTTTGGGTGCTGTGTCTGGGTGCGGTGTGTGTGTCTGGGTGCGCTGTGTCTGGGGGTGCTGTGTGTGTCTGGGGGTGCTGTGTGTGTCTGAGGGTGCTGTGTGTGTCTGGGGTGCTGTGTGTGTCTGGGGGTGCTGTGTGTGTGTCTGGGGGTGCTGTGTGTCTGGGTGCTGTGTGTGTCTGGGTGCTGTGTGTGTCTGGGGGTGCTGTGTGTGTCTGGGTGCTGTGTGTGTCTGGGGGTGCTGTGTGTGTCTGGGGGTGCTGTGTGTGTCTAGGGGTGCTGTGTATAGGGGTGCTGTGTGTGTCTGGGGGTGCTGTGTCTGGGGTGCTGTGTGTCTGGGGGGGTGCTGTGTGTGTCTGGGGGGTTCTGTGTGTTTGTCTGGGGTGCTGTGTGTGTCTGGGGTGCTGTGTGAGTCTGTGTGCTGTGTGAGTCTGGGTGCTGTGTGAGTCTGGGTGCTGTGTGAGTCTGGGTGCTGTGTGTCTGGGGGTGCTCTGTGTGTCTGGGGGTGCTGTGTGTGTTTGGGGGTGCTGTGTGTGTGTGTCTGGGGGGTGCTGTGTGTGTGAGTGTGTGAGTGAATGTATTTTTAATTTAAATATATTTTTTTTATTAATAAAAAAAAAATTATATCCCCCCCCCTCCCTTCTTACCTTTATACTTGGAGGGGGGGGGGGAGGAGATCTGTTCTGCCAGGGGTGCCATGAGGGGAGCCATGCTGCCTTCCCTGGTGGTCCAGTGGTGAGAGTGAACTCTAACCTGCGGGTTAGAGTTCACTCTCGCGAGATCTGAGCGTTGCCGTGGTAACCGCGGCAACGCTCAGAATCCCGCGAGAGGACCCGGCGGAGCTGCTTGTTAGAGCTCCGCCAGTCCTCTCTCCTCCCTCCCTCCCTCCCCAGCCTGCGGCCGCATCTCCCTGTCTGTGGGCCGGTGAGGGAGATCTTTGATCTCCCCACCGGCCCACAGAGGCACATAGCAGGGCCGGCGCTCAGATAGCGCTGGCCCTGCAGGGGCCAGCCGGGGAGACCCCTGCCGGCCTCGGCCCCACGGCCATCGCGGCCCACCGGGCATTTGCCCGGTATGCCCGATGGCCAGTCCGGGCCTGTTCTGGAGTGTGGCAACACAATATCTCAATCATCATCACACATAATCGACCCTCTATCTCAATTATCCTAGATGTTGCTCTTTTTACATACATAACACAGCACTACACACAAATACACCGCTACATTTATACGCACATATTCTATACAAAAATGTGCTGACATTCAAACCTACAAACACTGCTCAGTGCTAAATATAACCTTGCAAGCATGGGCAAATGGTAGATCCCCAGTTTGCAAATCTTTGTGGGAGTTGTACGACACATGGGGATCTATATTCTTTTCCATCCTTGCGATAGGGGCCCCCAAACAATTCTTGAACTAGGGCCCGCTCGACTTTAGTTCTGCCACTGTTAAATATATAAATATAGATTTTTTTTTAGAGGTCTTCTCTGTTCCCTCTATTTGTGAATAAAATTAGCATTTAGTGTCTGTCTCCTACCCAGCAGTCATCTCTTTTTTTGGAGCCTCAGGCAGATCTCTGATACAGAATCAAACAAACATGTTCCGTCATCTAGCTAGTCGTTTCCTGGATTACACATCCATATGTCTCTTTGCAGATATGGAATTCCACCATACAGCTGATTGGCCTAAATCCATGTGAAATGCAATTTGTCTGACCACCGAGCTGCACTGACGCATCCGACACGAGCTCTGGCTCAGCGGGCGGAATACTGGGCAATAAGCAACGGTTATCCAGCCCAAAACTATCCGAGGGTGCACCACCCACGTCGGGGGTGCTCCGCTGAACCCAACAACACCACCCCGGGGCCTGCCAAAGCCAGGAACGCAGAAATTCAAATGCGGCCTACTGGGGCTGAAGCCGAGGGGAGACGGCCACTCTCCACGGCGCAAAAGTCCACAAGCGACCTCACCTCAGCCTCCCCCCCCCCTCTGGACCGGTGGGGGACATCCCGGTCCCCAGTGGACATGTAGACCAGTATGGAAAACGAGCAAGCCAGCTACACAACATGGTGGGGCAACAAACCTACAAGGACCAGCCAAAATGGCCACCCAGCATGAACCCAGAAAGCGGAACACCCACTCTAAACCACATATGTCCCCATGGAAATCTTTGACCGGCTCTGCGCGGGCCTCAGGGCAGCTCTGCGCAGCCGAGGGGCAACTCACCGCCAAGCTGATAAAACAGTGGCCTCGTGGATACGTCCAGCAGCGCAACGCAGCTCCTACAGGCAGGTACCCCGAGCCTCCAAAATGGCCGTCCGGCAGCGCAGATACCGGAGGGCTTCGAGGTGGGAAAAGGCGCCATTCCTCTCGGGCACACGCTCCCACCCGCATATAAGCAATACCGGTTCCACAAAACAAGCGACGTACGCAAATATCCTACCCGACCAAACTCCTAGCTACCAACGCCACACCAAGCACCTCTTCCTAGCCAACGCTGCATCACAGGTGGCTGTGCTGCTACACACCACGAGGAGACTTACCGGAGCTGATCCCCGAATTGGAGACACCGGGCCCGGCGGCCGCCATGAAGGGACTAGCAACAAAAGCACTCAGGACAAACTAGCGCTGGGCATAGGTTGAGGTGCGTGCCTACCACACTGCCTCACAAGGGTATTTATTGCTTGGTCTGCTCCGATTGAATACCTAGACACAGAAGCCCCATACGATTTCACCAAATCTGGCGAGATTAAGACACCTGACTAACCACCCAGTGGAACCATGTGTTTTGTAGTTGAGAAGGCAGTAACACGTGTTTTTGCTTTTTATGATATTTGCCTTAACTGCTTTGCTCCAGACTCAATCTATCTACACTGCACTTAAACATGTGTTTCATAGTATTTGCATATAATCTCATATCTAGACTGTACTGCTAGTTTCATTACTGAATTTCACCTGAATAACATAGATATGTGCCTAGCTTGTACCAAACAGTTTTAAGCTTGTACTTAGCTTGTATTATCAACCTATAAAAAAAAAGTGCGCTTTCTCAGAATGCTATACAACTATTACCGAATCTGTGTTTTCGAATTGTTTGCGAATGCTGTTGTGGCATTGCTGACATGCGAATGTTATTCCATGCACAACAAAAATAAAGAATTTAAAAAAAAAAAAGTCTAAAAGTAGCGGACTCAGAAAATATTTTCAATTCAATTACTTTGGCCAATAATTAGCAATTTCCTTGTATGACCTGAGATTTAGCATGAAAGTGGAAAATGAGGATAGAGGCTGTCACACAAAAGCTGATATATAAATGACATCCTAACAATCTGCCATAAATTAATTAAAGGATATATGTGACACTTTAGTTGGGTAATTTGGACTAATTTGATTGCCCAATTAAACCACCTGTGCTTAAGAAGTTGTATATAAAAAACATTCAGTGATCTGGGGTAATTAGGATTTAAAAGCAGCAGTGTTCCTAGCTATTATCATATTAACCAACTCAGCTCCTTTTACCATTTCGCTATTTGACCCAAACATTGCAAAATATCCATTGCAAAAGGTCCATCATAAAATATACATACAACCCCAGCTTACTGAATATTCTAAATGTGTATTACCAGTATTCCTGTATATAAAACAAGTGTTGAATTTCAGTGAGTTTCAAGTTCATATTTATGGTCCTAACATACCAATATTGTTTAATTTTTTTATTAAACAAATAAATGTTATATAAGAAATAAAATTAAGTCATATACTAGTAGCCAGTCCTTAAAAGTCACTTGCCACTGCAAGCCATATAATACTCAGCAGGGTAGAAAACTTGCCAGGGCTTTATTTTCACATAACTAGTGGCAAGTGGAAATTTTAAGCCCAATGGAGACTTTCCACAGTCCAACTTGAGATACACAGGTGATGCACTGTAGTAATATATATTACTGTTGTGCAACATACAATATACACACTCTCATACATATAAACAGATATTATAGGGATTTCCCATAAAGTTAAGTGCAAGTTTGACCAAAAAAAGACAATCTTTCTCCACTTGCCTCTTTTGCCCAAACATCAAATAGATATATTACTCAGTTTAGTGAATATCATTAAATGTGTATCGACATCATACCTGTTTATGGGAAAAAAGTGTTATAGTTCGTTTTCAGTGAGATTGTCAAAGACACTTTTATGGTCCTAACATTCCCAATATCAATTATTTCTATTATTTGATGAAAAATAAAATTTTGTCACTTTGATTACTTTCAGACTGCTCACAGCTCGGCCGCGGCAGAATGAGATTCAAATCTAAAGTCAAACTTTTGCTATGGAAGAATTGGATACTCCGCAAAAGGCAAAAGGTAATATCTTCAAACATGGTTCATTCCCTGATCACTGAGTTATATAAAATCACGTATGTCTATATCATGGTCAGCATAGAAAAATGGAGAATTGGGGGTGAAAAAAAAAAAGGAACATAAATTTCTCAGCCGTAAATACCAAATTATATATAAAATACAGATTAAGGTACAGCACACACACAAAAAAATTGTTTAAAATTTATACTTAAAATCACCTATCTTAGCAAAAAAAAAATATGGAGATTCAGTTAAACCATATGACCAAATTTTGTGAAGCTCACTATGGCATCCCAGTGCCCCAATATCAGTGGGTCCTACACTCATTTTAATATGGGAGATTAACATGCTAGCTGTGTATTTGTTTGTGTCTGTGTACTGTTCCTTAAGCAGTATTTTGTATAAATCATGATCAACAGACATCATTTTTTGAATGTGGACATTATAAGTACTCAAAGGATAAAGTGATATTTAATATACACAAATATGTTAGGAAATTTTTCCTTTAGACAGCTAGATTAAACACTTCAATATGCCCTTTTGTTCCTGTACACAAGAGGGAAAGACCTCTATGGTATCTCGTGGGCTGATTTTATATGATGTAGAAATCATTTTATACATTTATTTTCAGTTTTATCTTCTTTTGAACTGTGTGATTGTGATTTGTTGCAGTTGCTACATTTTCTGCTGGTCATGCTAGAGCTATTTGATATTGGGTCCAATTCTTAATATCAAAAGGTTATTTAATAGTTTTATGGTGTAACAAGGATGATCATAGATTTACCGAGCAAACGTTATCTTTTGGTTTTAATAATCATATATTTCACTTAAAGGGAAACTATAGTGCCAGGAAAACAAAGTTGTTTTTCTGGCACAATAGTTCCCTATAGTGCCCCCATTCCTCCTCGCCTGACGCTGGCTCAGGTCCGCCTCTGCTCCTGCATAGGGCAATGGCCGTGCTCGCATTAGGATTTCCCTATTGGAAAGCATTATACAATGCTTTCCCTTTGGGGATTCTGGTGACACTGGATGTCCTCTTGCATAGCGCAAGGATGTCCAGCATCAGTTAGGCGCCGGAAGTCCCTCTAGTTGCTGTCTGGTAGACAGCCAATAGAAGAGGAGTTTACTAAAAAAAAAATAATTAATAACTGCACTTATTACCTATTTGTTCTTGTTCTGCCTCTAGGTCAAATTGCCTAGATAGGGCATCAGCCTTAACGTTCTTGGGACCTGGTCTGTACGTGATAATAAAGTTAAAGCGTGACAAGAACAATGACCATCTAGCTTGTCTAGAAGACAGCCTTTTAGAATCACCAATGTATGCCAAGTTTTTGAGATCCATTATGATCAGGAGTGGATCCCTGGAAATTTCTAAAAGATGTCACCATTCTTTCAGAGCTAGGATAATGGCTAACAATTCTCTGTTACCAATATCATAGTTACGTTCCACTGGCGACAACTTTCTAAAAAAAAAAAAACAGACAAGGATGCAAAGGGGTATCCTGACAATCCCTCTGAGAAAGAACAGCCCCTACCCGTCTCAGAGGCGTCTACCTCTAGTATGAAGGGTTTGCTATTGTCAGGGTGTACCAATATGTCAGCAAAAGTGAATAATTTCTTAAGTAGCTCAAAAGCTTCTTTAGACCATATATAACAGTTAACCCCCTTACGTGTCATATTGGTGATGGGGGCTATCAGAGTAGAAAAACCTTTGATGAATCTCCTATAGTAATTTGCAAACCCAATAAACCTTTGAATAGCTTTTAACCCATTGGGTAATGGCCAATGTAGAACGTCTTCTAGTTTACGTGGGTCCATCTAAAAACCAGAGGCCGAGATATTATAGCCCAAGAACTGAACTTCCGTCTGGTCAAATAGACATTTGTCAAGTTTGCAATATAGCCAGTTTTTTTAGCAAAGTTTGCAACACTTGTTTAACATGCCCATGATAAGTCTGGATATCGGGGGAATAAATGAGTATATCATCCAGATATACCAGTACGAAAGAATAAATATAGTCTCTGAGAATATCATTAATGAGATCCTGAAATATGGCTGGGGCATTGCATAAACCGTAGGGCATGACAAGATACTCAGATACCATTTCTCGTGTTAAATTCAGTTCTCCATTTACTCCTCCGGTCGAGTTTGGTAAACATCTTAGCGCCCTGGAGTCTGTCAAATAATTTTGAGATAAGGGGAATGGGATAAGCATTTTTGATGGTGATCTTGTTCAATGCCCTTTAATTAATACATGGTCATAACTCTCCTCCTTTCTTGGTAACAAAAAAGAACCCTGCACCTGCCGGAGAAGAAAATTTCCGTATGTGGCCTTTTTGTAGGGACTCTTTTATGTATTCTTTTATAATTCTTCTCTCCTGTGTTGATAAGGTATATACTCCCTCTTTGGGGGGTATAGTACCGGGTAACAGATCTATGGAGCAATCATAGGAACTGTGAGGGGGTAGCGTATCAGTGTGACTTTTAATAAACGCTTCTTTAATCTCCCTATAATGCACAGGACTGCGGCATAAGAGTAGGTAGATTAACGATACTCACTCTTTTAGTAATAGGTGACATACATCTCTCTTTACATTCTTTACCCCATTCCAGTATTTCCCCTTTAGCCTTGCCTTGGATTAAATCCCTTTAGCCTTGGATTAACAAGCCATTGGAATCCAAGTATAATGGGACAAGAAGGGGAAGCAATTATATGAAATGTGATGAGTTCTTTGTGTAACACTCCTATAGTGGTAGTGTTTCGTAGGTAATTAAAGGCTGAGAGAGTGGTCTCCCATCAATGGCCTTGACGACCATTGGTGATGCTCTTTCCTTGATGGGTAGGAAGTGTTTACTGGCAAATTGTAGATCGATAAAGTTTTCTGCAGCGCCTGAGTCAATCAGGGCATTGCACATAAAACGTATCTCATAATATTGAACAGCAACACTAAGGAGAAATCTACTTTGGGTAGTACCAGGGGACATATACATCACACCTAAGACCAGTCCCCTAATGGTTCTTAGGTGCATACGTTTTCCAGATGTATGGGACAAAAATTTCTTATGTGTCCTTTCTTGCCACAGTATAAGCAGAGGCCTTCTTTTCTCCTAAACTATTTCCTGCCTCTTACAGTCTCATAACCCCTAACTGCATAGGTTCAGGTTCAGACCGTACAGAAGGGCCAGGAACAACAGAATTGGAGAATCGAAGTGCTAGTGACATATTCATACGTCTGGTTCTATTTCTAGTTATCTCCATGTTCCTAAATCGGTTATCGATATGCATCACATAAGTGATGTATTCATTTAACCTCCTTGGTAGTTCTTTGGCTGCAATTTCGGCAAGGATAGCTTCAGATAATCCCTCTGCAAATGCAGTCATTAATCCGTTATTAGTCCAGTCTACCTCAGAAGCCAAGGTGCGGAATTCTATGGCTTAATCTGAGACAGAAAAGTTCACCTGTTGGATATGCATTAGGGCAGTGTAAGCATTGTTCTCCCTTCCCAATGGCTCAAACGTTAATTTGAATTCCACAAGGAATTCTTGGTAATTATGGGCAATAGTCTTATCACTCTCCCATAATGGATTGGCCCAAGCTAAGGCTTTACCTTTCAGTTGGTTCATTAAGTACCCAATTTAAGCTCTATCCGTGGGGAAGGACCCAGGTAAGGCTTCAAAATGGTACTCAATCTGATTGAGGAATCCCTAAACGTCTTGAGTATTACCTTCAAAATGAGGAGGTGGAGATAGTAGGTTAGTAGGTGCCTTATACACTATAGGTGTAGGTACAGTAGGCAGGGGTGTAACTACCGGAGGAACTTCAGGCTGCAAATGAGCCGTACGTATTAGGAGCATATTGAAAGCCTGGGCAAATTGATACATACGATGATCATTTTCCTCTAGCTTCTCTCGCAAGCTGCTATGTGCTGACACAAATCTGCAGGATCTATGGCCCTGTCGTAATGTCAGGATTATAGTTGATCCAGCACGCAGAATTGTATTACACCTAAAGACTAACCGGACCTTAGAATGGCCGGATTTAACATACCAGAGAATAGTCAAAATACCAAGGTCAGGGACACAGACTGAGACACAACGATAAGAAAACCCAGAAATCAAGGATACCAGAAATCAGGGAAAAGTCAAATAACAGAAAAAACACGATCAGGAGCACACTCTCGGATAACCAGCTAGTGGAAACCACGACAGGACACTGGCAAAAAGTTACCCGCTGGGGACTGGAATGGTGGGATACCGGGAAGCTGCCCGCCGTGACCAATGTAAGTTAGAAACCTTTCTGTCAGCCCTCATTAGCCATGTCCCTGCCCACATGCATACCATGTCAGCCTTGGTCATATGTACATCATGCTAACAGACAGCCCTGTATTCTAGGCAAGCAGTGCTGCACATGTATACAGGCAATCAGAAAAGGGTGTGAATGATGTGACCTGTGGCTTCATGCAGAGAGAGTGTTTGATTAGGCATTCACTCCGTGTTTTTAGTGACTTTTCTCTGGTGTCCCCAGAAGCTAAACAGAATAGAAAGACACAAGGAGGGCAGTACATGTCTCTCAAGTCTAAATTCAAGACAATTGAAAGGTTATAGGCTACCCAGACAGAATGTTTAGCTGGGCTTTGGGTGGCCACGTTTTTACCACCCTTGTTTAAGACGTTTAGAATGCTGACTAAGGGGTTTTGGTTTCTGTTGGTGGGGCGTTATAGAGCAACATGTTTACCATTGTTTGTTTATTTATGGTATTGTCATTGTAACTCAGCTTTGTGTGTGTACTATAGCCCTCTTTATTCAGGGTAAGATTTACAGACAAGATATTTATTGATGTTTTCACAAACATAAAATTGTGTAATAAAATGCTGCATGGAGATTGACAGCTTAATTATCTGTTAAACAATCATCCCATGCCAATTTCTGAGACAATACCCATCTAATGACAAGTGGACTGGCAGTACAATAAATATGTTTAAGCACATGCCTGTCAACGTGTGGTTAAACCTACACATTAAAACAGTGTTTGACTTATTTTTAGCTGGTCCTCGTATTTCACTCGGAGCTCGGCACATATCACATTTATGGGATATGTTTTTGGGCAATTGATAGTAGTTACATTCATGAAAGAGGGATATCTGCAGAATAGCGCCATTCATGGGCTTTCATATGCTTAAATGTGTAGGTGCTATTTCACAGCGAGCTCTTACAGGGAGTTTAGTATGTTAATGTACACATATAGCTTACAGTATGGCAGCTAATAACTGCAGCAAGTGGATGCACTGAATACAATAGACAGGTGTCCTCATTTACAAGGGCCATACTTATCTAAGATTGGATTGGATAAAAGCAGAATAGCTAAAACTCAAGGGTTTATTTACTAAACTCCACTTTGCAGTGAAATTAAATCTGAATGGTGAAACACTCCCTGGTCAGTAGACTATTAATGGCTGCTAGGTTAGCTGACTATTCCAGACCACCTTAAAATGAACATCTTCTTATCCGTAACTGCAGATATCCATCTTAATCTGATATAACCCCCCTCCCTGCACCTTATAATTATAATATCCCTGTGATTAGAGTGCTAGGTCACCATGTTATGCTTTTGACATACGTTTGGGCAGAATTTGAAAGGACAGCTAGTCTCACCAGAATAAAAAATAATAATTATTACTGAGATCTCACCGGAACCATTCTGGTTAATTAATTGATTTAATTCAGGAAACTTGCGAATGCCACATTCTGTCAGGCAGCACTTGAAACCCTGCTCAACAGAATGCTGGAACTACAATCTACCTTAAAATACGATAATCTGGAAATACGGCCTTGGGTGAATGCTTAGGTGTCCTGGTTTTGGGTTGTCAACCTTGCATTGTTTTAAAGGACACAAATCACTTGTACACAGCTACAGCCTGCATATGAAAAGTGCTGGCCTGAAATATGTGGCATTCAACTGCTCCTGATAGGAAAGAAAGTCAGTAATAGAATAATCCTGCAGATATGAATGCTGCAGACTGAATGGAAGCACTTTTCATGCGATGTTCGTCAACAAAGGAAGAATTGATATGTGTCCTGGAAACATTGTGATCTGGCAACCCAACAGGGTTATTTATTGAAGGGAGAATTCAGGCAGGAAATTCTAAGTAAATTTCAAGATTTAGCTCAAATTAGCTGAATTAGAAAAATTCTCCAGGTCAATTCTGTTTTCAGTTTGGGTATTTTGGCATTACATTTCAAATTCACAATTGAATTCCCAGTAATTTTCACTTTAGTGCATAAACCTGTTAGTCTTTATTGGCTGACACACTGAGAATATATTCAGGTGCAAGGTGAGTAAAAATTCAACAAGTCTCAAAAAAAAATATTTAACTTTAATATATCTTATGAATGAATATAGAGGTAAATTTGTTAAGAGGCAAGATTTATAAGTAACATTGCTAGAAAATCCACTCAAATTCTATATTCTGTGCATACTGCTGCACTCATGTGAAACAGATCAGGTGTATTTACCAAGGTGAAATGTCAGGAATTCAGTGAATTTCAAATCGTAGGCCAAAGTAGCCAAACTGGAAACTGTTTTCCATTCAGCTTTTTCAGCCAAAATTGGAAATTCACTTAGAACTCCTAGGAGCTTAGTGAAGATCTCAGCCAGGCAGTAAGTAAACATCTTTTCAGGGTAACAACTATCTGGCCATATAAGGTCCTAGTCATCAGATGTTATGAAGTTTATAAATAAAAAGTGTCTGGTCTGAAGTGATGAAAATGGGCGGAATCCCCAAAGCAATGTGCCTGGTCGTTCCACAAGTTCCCATGGTAACTGCCTCACATTTAATACATTATACCAGTGGTTCCCAAACTGTTTAGGTTCAAGGCTCCCTTAATATTTCAGTATTTTTCCAAGGCACCCCAAGTCAAAATTTCTAGGTTGTATATCTGTACAGCGCTGCAGCACTTACTGGTGCTATATTGTAATGTACAGTGTTAATGTTTGAAGGAGTGCTTTTATATAGCTATTGTGTTTTAATACATGGGTGTGTTTGTATGTAATGTTTGTGTTTGATTGCAGGGGTGTATCTGAATGTAATGTTCACTTTTAAATGCGGATGTACATTTGTGTGAAGTAATTTTGTTTGAGTGAAGGGGTGTGTTTGTATATGTTTTTTTAGTTTGAATGCAGGGATGTGTTTGTATGCAATATTTGTATTAGATTGCAGGAGTGTGCTTGTATGTTGTGCTGGTGTTTGACTGCTTGGATGTATGCACATGCATACATTAACACACAGATGCATGTAAATACACCAACACATTCACACATATTCATATAGATACCGACACACACAAACATTGACACATGCCTGTACCATGACACAGATACACACACTGACATAAAAACACACACCATGACACACACATGCACATACACAGATGTGTGTGCAGACATAGAAGCACACTGACATATATATATACACACACACACAGATGAACACCGTGACAGACACACACTCACAATCATACACATACAAGTGATATTATTTTTAATATCTCCAGCCACGCTCCTGTTCCCCCCCAGCTTACCTTATGTGCCAAGAGCGTGGCTTGGAGTCCTGCTGCTGTGGGAGTAATGGGTCTGGAGCTCTTCGTAGTCCCCCCCCTCTGTCTCTCTGCATAATACTGGGAGGAAGTTACAGGCTGTTACTTCCTCCCAGCTCGTCAACATTACAGGTGCCTGGTCTTGGTCTTAAAGGACTGCGGCACACGACCGGGCCCCTGTTCAGTAGTAATGTTTCCCTGGTGCTATAATCATAGCACTGGGGAAACATTCCGCGGCATCCCTGAGTGCACGTCACCCTAGGGCGCCGCGGCACACAGTTTGGGAACTGCTGCATTATACAATTTTTCAGCACAAACACTTTATATACATAACCACTATGTTTATTTTATGTTCAGTCTGTCTCTAGAGAAAACCAATGGATGTGAGATATGTTCTGATTTCTTTTTCTTATATTCTTGCCTGTTTTTGTGTCCTGCTGCATTGCATTCTTTTTGTATGTATTCATTTAAACCAATTCATACAATTAATGTGATTTCTTGTTGAATTAAATCTTTTCCATTTCACCAGCTTCGGTTTGTTGTGGAGATTTTATGGCCCTTGTCGCTGATCTTGGTCCTAGTGTGGCTCAGAAATGCCAATCCTTTGTACGGCCAACATGAATGTAAGCATTTCATTTTTTTCTCTTGGCAATAGATGACATGATCACCCTCTTTTTACATAAAACCATTAGAGCTGCCATTACCATATATATGTATATATCCATGTTTTTCTCGACACATTATGTCTTTGTACTGATCAATGGTACATGTACAGTACTACCCTACAGTGTATAGAAATCTAGCATCTCGATAGAAATATGCTTCAGGAGGAAAACACCTATTTCACACTGACGTCTTTCTAGAGGCATATTAATTATCTCCTGTAAAGTTCTACAGCTTGCAAATAAAGTCAAACTGCACAAGTGATATGCACAGGAAAACATGATGGATATGGTAAACCTAACTTTATAATATTCCTTCATAATACAAACAGACATTACCAGGAGGATTGGAGAGAAGCATGTAATAAAATAAATGTAACAATGTATCTAACTCATGTATCTCATACCAGCAAGCCGATACTTACCTCAGCGGTCCACCGAGCACAGACCACTGTTTCTCCAGTCCCTGCTCACTCATTTGGCCTCTCTGACACTAGGTCCTGTGCTCACGCCCCTTTAAATGACTCGATGAACGAATGCCGGTGTCGTGATGTCACTGACACTAATTCCTCTAGTTTTCACTGCCCTCTTACACCGCAATAATGCCACCAGCCTACACAAGTATAGTTTACCACATGCACAGTACCCTGTTGTGGATCTTTAGTGTCCTATTAGTGAGTTTATATTTCTTCTTGTCACTCTACTTTACCCTGACTATTCTTTATTCTGGCTTCCTTGACCTGACTTTGTCCTTCATATAGTATGGATTCTGGCTTTCCTTGACCTTCCTATCAGCTCTTAGGTGTTATACAACGATGTCCCCATTACCAGGGAACATAATCTGGTTACTCCTACCATCATAAATACAGCACGCTGTAGTGGTTATGATGGTTGGAGGACCATTTAAAGTAACACTTCACACGTTTAGAAAATTGTTAAAGGAACACTCTACAGGACATACCAATCAAAGCTCATTGTGTAAGTTATAGTGTGTAAAGCTCATTGTAATTGTTATGGTACTATGAATGTGTAGGTGATGCCCCCAGAGATGTTTTTGAATTTTTTTTAACACAACATAAACATTTACTCCCTTCTAATTAACAAAAACATTTTTTTTAAATTTTTTTTATGTGGGATGTCCATTTTAAAGAACTACTGTATTGGTCCTCATGGAATGTTCTCACTTTGAATTATCACATTCTTTGAGTGTGTTTTGATTTTAAGAAATGCAGCAATTGACCTGCAGCTAAGCCGAGATAATGATTTAGTATATTTGTTTGAAACTGTATTACCTTATCATGGGTAAGAAAGTTTCCAGGGCTCATTATGGAACGCTAGACGTCAAGACGTGCCCCTCAACTTGCTTGGGTTTAGTTTATGCATGCCTTCAAGCAGATAAAAGCCAGACCAATGGAAAATAAAACTATTTAAGTAGACATAGCCTAAAAGGAATGTAGTGTGAACACCTTCTGATGATTTTAACAAGTGCCCTTTTTGAAAAATAAAGCTCCCCCCCTCTACCTCCTCCCCCCAATTATTATTTTATTAATTCAAAACTTTTCTTGTTTGATTTGAACAGGTCATTTTCCAAACAAGGCAATGCCCTCTGCAGGAATGTTACCATGGTTACAGGGAATTTTCTGTAATACCAACAATCCTTGTTTTAGAAGCCCTACACGTGGAGAGGCCCCTGGCGTGGTTTCAAACTACAACAATTCCATGTAAGCATTCATGCCTGTATTAAAGGATGAGCCAGGATACCAACATATTTACATTCTTGTGATGTTTCACTGAGACATTACTCTTGTTTGTAATTTTTTATGTTAACTATGCCGTGATGTCAACGGGCAGGTTCATCCATGGGTGAAACATTCTCTTCAATGCAATAACAATCCTGCTGATCAGGAATCATCTGTTTTAAAGGAAGATCCTGAGTATTGTCAGTACCCATAAGACGAATGTGTCAAATGACAGTGAAGCTAAAGCAGCATATTTATCTAAATTCTAAGTTGGGTTTTTCTTTGGCAATTGTTTACACGTCCATTGGTTACATTTCACATATTTTGTTCATTCCACTTCCACTGTTATTAAATACGAGTATGAGAAGGGTGAGTATTTCTTGACATGGTGATGTCTTATGGATTCTGATTAATGTTCCATTTTTTCCCTTGAATTGGACATGGTCAAAATGTAAACCCCCAGCTTTTCTAGAATGATGCTTTCAAAACTGGTTGGCAAAAGACCAGCTGAAATTCCATTTTGTGACAGTTGGCAATTTAGCTTTTGGCCACTGTCATGACGCACTCTACCTCAAGTATACTCAAAAGCTGCCACCACCAAAACTATATAAATGGGATATCTTGGTTCCCCAAGCAAAATCAGATTAAAAAGGCCCACAAAACTTGGGCTGGTGCTCCGATTGCCGATCACCACCATGTTGAACTGCGTTGTTTGCCTGGAGGGCATAGGGTAGCCATGGACTGACTTACTGAACACGCATACCAGGAGTTCTACATACGTACTTTCTCAGGTACGCTGCCACTGTCATCACCTGTTAAACCTCTACCTATGATACCATGACCCATAGCATGTATACAATGCATATTGAAATTTGCTATATTATTAGAACGCTAGGTATTCATCTTGACACAATATAATTTACAAATGTGCAGTAACTCAGACATGTAGTCTAACCTTCCTGTAATTATATTAAATCTTGCTTGATTTTTTTTTATATACAAAACAATGTGCATTTATTGTGAATTCCATGACACTGCTCTATTATGTCTGTTATTGAATAGCTTGTATTCGCTGTCGTGGCCTCCTAAGCTTGTTGTACATCTCTGCACGTCAAAAATAAAGATTGACGGGGGCGGGGCCTGACAGCAGAGCCGTGAGGACGTGAAACTCCAGAGTTCCTGTACTAAGCTACACTACCAATCTATTTTAACGACCCAAAAAGCGACTAATGGGGCAACAAAGGCCAGCATACAAAAAGGGAAGTTAAGCAGAGCAGAATAACACCCCACAAATGGCATTACAAGCTATACTCACCGGCCATGTGTCCGGGGCCTACTAACATGGCGAGCGCGAGAGGGACGGCTGCACACCCACCGCCACAACTAGCTACCTCGATGATTAAGGACCCTTACTCCCCCCCCTATGGACCAGCATGAGTCATCCCGCTCCACACTCCACAGAACCCTACAAACCTCTGCAGCCGCAAGTAACCCGCACCCGGAGGCCAAGATGGCAGCAGCCTACCAAGCTCCTGGGCCTCCACCCACCAACCTCTACCAGCACGGCTGGCAAGAGAACTCCCTCACAAAGACCACATAGCGGCAACCTTCGACCACTTTTGGGCACGGTGGTGGACCACACTGGCACGGACCCAAACAACCACAGCGGTCCCTCGACTGCCCACTACCTCGTCTGCACATGGGCTAACTACGAGGTGCACAGCCGGACCAACGACCGGTATGAAGCAGCAGGGGGCAGTGAGGGCTTTGCCCAGACCTAAAGCTCGCAGACCGCACACCCGACGCTGCCAACCAGGGCCCCGACATACCTGGAGAGCCTCCATCCATGGCCCGACGAAACGCATAATAAAGAGGTGCACCCATGGGGCCTATGCTTGGCCAGTTGTGGCTGGGGCTGGGGTGGCCTACCCACGTGTCAAACACCCGCAGCAAGACACAGCCGCAACCAGCACCCAGAAGGGCTTTGTCCCTACATCAAGAGGAAACCCAGAGATACCAACCCGTGATACAGCAAGGGGAGCAGGACAGCCATTACACCACCAAGAAAAAATCCCCGCCACCCGAAGTACTCACGGAGGACCGGGAAGCAACAGCGGAGCCCCTCCAGCTTTCTTGACCCGTGACACAGAGGCTCCATGGGACTTTCCGGTTTGTGCCATGCCACTGCCAACTACAGGAGTTGGCTGACTGTCGCTGCCACACTGCGGCTTGGACTGCTGCCACACCACTACGTCCAAGCAGCTCTAGTAGACTCTGTCTCGCATCAATATCCATCCTTGTCTCCCTGAGATAAGTGATATTTAGGCTAGTGACTGCCAGATGTGCCTTGAGGCAGATGCATTAATGACTTACTTATTATTAGATTATAATCGAGACCGCACTTACTTACAGCCTTAAGAAGCATTTACATTAATTAACATGTGCAGCGAAATGGTCTGTCTGATTGTTAGGCGCCCTACCAGCTGATATGTACCTAGCCTGATATTGCACACCTTGTTAACATGCTACACGACCTACACACTCTTAATTATAATGCCACACCGCTCCAGTCATAACCACGAATCCAACATGCCAAAGCAGACTGGATTAGATAAATACTTACATTTACCTAAGCTTCACTAGCATGCTCACCGCTCACAAGCTAAGTTACCACGTGTAATCCACTCACTCACCAAACGAGAGAATGTTCGCATTTTAAACTCCCTCTTAACGCAGATGCTTATTGTTATCATTGACCTAGCATGATGATAATATAAAAATGTGCCAGTTACCCAAATGTCCAGCATGTCACGCGAGGAGATACGCCTGAGGACTGCTTTCAGGGCACCTCAAGCCTGTATGTAATATTGCTATGCACAACAAAAATTTTTTTTATTTTTTTTTAACTAAATAAAGATTGACAAAAAAAAGGCCCACAAACACAAGCTAGCAAAATATCTATGTAAAATACTATCAAATATGTCTCTTCAGAACTTAATAAATGAATATTTATTATGAACAAAAATAGTCACAGTGCATTCATAATAAAATTAGGTACAAATGATTTATATCAACAACAGTTAAAAAGAAAAAGAAAGGGGGCGTGGCCGACCAAGCAACTAACAGGACACGTCTCGGTGGAGCTCCGAAAAGGCCTCACCAATATAGACATAACTGAGCCAAAAAAACAGAGAAACAAAGCGAACACTCTGGGGTGCAAACACAGGATAAATCAGAGACCAGAGACTACTAACCTGCCTGATATCAGGCTCTCTTTTGTGAGACCCACACCGCCATTACCACCTAAGATGGCATCCGAGCCTCAATGCAGCCTGGAGATCTCAGAGGACTCTAGTGAAGAAAGGGAATCTCCTACCTCTCCAGACCCTGGTGGAGTATATTCAGCTTCAGAGTCAGAGGATGACTCTTCCCCCTCCACAAAGGGGGATATTAAGAGACTACTCACTGCCATGTGGAAGATAAGGCTGATCTACAGCAGACTCAAGCCGATGTCCGTGACATCCGTAAGTGGGTACAGGCGGTGGAGGAGAGGAAGGCCTCACATAGCCAGGCTAAGCGGGACCAGCAACACAGCCAGACTAAAAGTCAGCTGGAGGGACTCACGACCCAGGTCCATATGCTACAGTAGACCGTGCTTTTCCGTAAATCCAGGCACCGTCGCCGCAATGTCCACTTAAGAGGGCTGCCAGAAAGAGTCAGAGGGGACGCCCTGCTTCTATTTTTGCAAGAGATCATAGCCTCTATGGGCCTTAAAAAAGCTATGATGCCCCCCAAATAACGGTAACCTTCTGAGTACGGAAGTCAGCGACAGCCCCAGAAGCAGCACCTAGGGATAGCATTGCCGTAACAAGAGACATAACTGTGAGAACTGCAATAATAAACCGGTCTAGAGAGATGGGCACAGTGACTTTTGAAGGACACTCTATCTCACTTTACAGTGACTTACCATTCACGGTCCTCGCCGAAAAGAGAAGACTGGCTCCAGTAGCTAAACGACTGCGCGACCAATCCATGAAATACTGATGGGGTCCGGGAGGCTCATTGGTGGTATCTCGTGGGAATGACACCTTAACCCTCTCCTCGGGCAATGATTCTCAGTCATTTCTCCGCATCCTCGGGCTGTCAACTCAACATCATAAGGATGCAGAGCTTACAGAGTCAACGCCAATGGAAGACACTGGCCCTGGAGAGGGCATTCCTCAGTCATACAGGGGACTGTATGTGAGAAAGAGCTGCAGGATCTCCGATAGGCCGTAAACACTTACGAGACTGTAACTCCCATTAGAGTCACACGTATAACACTTTCTCCAAGTGTTACTTCTATGTTCTTTCTATGCCAGTAGAGAAATCCACAATGTTTTACTGCTTATCTCCTGTTCCATACCTCTGAGTACTGCAACACCAGTGACACCACACACTGTTATTCCTTCTCTATAGCGCACTAAATGTCGTTCCTTGTTTGCATTTACCTACCCATAACAAGTATATTGTTTATCTTGCTTACACCAATCTCAGTTGAATGATACATTGTGTACCTTGTGTACAAAACCAATAAAATATAAATTGAAAAAGAAAAAAATTTAAGAAATCCCAATTACTCACTTAACTGTTACAATGATAGAATCTTCGGATCGGATGAGCACCATTAAAAAAAGCCTCTCATCAAGATTAGATCGGATTTACAAGGTAAGCACATGGCTCATTAGCATTCCATGGGCTTTATACCCTATTGCCCTATCGTTTCCAACCCTCGGAGAAGGAGGTACAGGGTGGAGGGAAGGCATAACTCTAGAAAGTCTAGGTTGATTGCACTTCCCTATTTGCCAATTTAAACATTTTTATAAAGGAGTTCATAAAAAAACGTGTTTCTATTTTGCTGTGCACCTGATAGAGAAATAATTTTTACATCTGTGGAACAGTTACAATTTATCCATTTCATACATATAAATGACATAATCTAGCGGACTTCCTCAGTTCTTTCAAATTGCTTAAGTTACACTTGTCATTTGTCATTTCTTTTGTAGGGTACGCTTTCGCTGTTCTGATTATTTATTACCAGGAGTCACAATTATTCACTTCTGGATCATTATAATTATTATTTTTTGGTTGTGACCCTTGACAGAAAATTGTTTTCTGGCTGCTAATAGTAAATGGTATTTTAGCATATCGAAAGGGTAATAAGCCATATTGTGGGTAGCCAGCTGCTCTGGGGAATAATAAACATGTATGTAATTTGGGTGTAAAATTTCACACCTGGGCAAAGGGATGTTGACTTAGCAGGAATATCTATAACCCTCCCCTGCTGTGCCAACAGATGTCAAATTCCTCTAACTTAACACAGTCATATAACCCTTCCAGTGCTTTAATCAGCCATACTGCCTCTACTAGGTAGTATCCCATGTATACTGTAGCAGAATGGAGATCTCCAATATACTTTTATTCCCCTTTTTGTTCGGCTGTCCATATGCCCCGTTCGTTTACCGAATCCCTCGCTGTGTGGCCCCTTGTTCGCACCTTCATAATCACCGACCACCCCTTGCTGTTAACCACAAATTGGTTATTAGTTCAAGTGCTTTCCCTGTGTTGACGCCGTTCATATAAGCGAACGCACGTGTTCAAACAATTGGCGGCCATTTTGTCTACCGAACAAGGGCAGCGGTACATGGTCGTCAACGGCGTGGAACTAATTTCAGATATGCAACCCCGTGAATGCCCGGGAAACTGATACCACTGTCCATGCAACTTCCCGAACAGTTAGAAGAATGGCATTCGGAAGGCATAAACTACCAAACAGGGGGAGCATTCGTATACTAAGAGCCAGGAGATAGATTCATCAGTGTTCATGTGAGAACACCCCAAAGATGACCGGTCATTGCCTTGTTTTCTCTGGAACTGTTTTCGGGCATCACCTCGTGGCCGACTTGTCAAAACTTCATTCGAATGGCGTTCCCCAAATCACCAAAGGGATCTGAGTGATAATTTTGGAAAAGTTTATGATCAGATCCAAGCTATTCAGTGACATGACTTTTGTGGGGTTCTGAAGTTAAAATTTATTTTTGGATGTTTTTAAATATTGTAGATTTTTCTGTATCTGAGAGATAATTGAGTTATAGTTTTTTTTCTCACACAATTATCTCTCAGGCACAGAGGATCTTGCGTAGAAAAGCACTGTAATTGTGACTAAGAAACCCCATCCTAGGGGCAATGTATAAAAGCCGTGTGTCTGGAATAAAACCAGTTGTATTCCCAGAACTGTGTTGTCCAGTTGCTGGGGAGGAGGTGGAATATCTACTTGGTGTTTTCTTGTTCCTGATTTTACTCTTGGGTAATCAGGTGGAGAGAAGTCCCTGCTAGTACTAGGGCTCCGCTACATATACATTGCCCATCAACAATATTTCTATGATGCAACAATGAATTATACTTGCTGGGCCATTCAGCTATGATTGCTGTAGGCAACAACCATAATCTGTTGCATGGAATGTCAGACAGCTATTGTATGCAAGAGAGTGAATTTGTCTCTAATGGATGAATCTGCACTTTAACGTCATGACAAATCTTTGAGAGATGAGCAGTTAATGGCTTCTGCGTCCATTCTGGAGTTTCCCTATCAAACCTGTCATTTGTAGCCTAAATATAGATAAAATAACAGCGTGTCTGATTTCAGAAAGATATTTTGTAACAATTGTAAAATGCACACGACATTTTCCATTCTGATATAAATAGCTATCTGCATATAACCACATTATTTTAAATAATGTTTTGAACGATCGACCATGTCATAAAATCTTATTTTAAGGTGCCCCCGATTTTGGAATGGGGCGACAGTTGGAATAGTCAATCCCCCAAATATAATGTAAAGTATATCACATCATTCTGATGTAGTTCATTCCAATATTAATCTAGTGGTGGAAGATTCATTTTTATGATCAACCTAGAAGACACAGACTGTGCTAAGGTTTAGTCTTCCTACCTTAAGTTGAGGAGGTTTAAGTCCTACGAACCATGGTATGGTGAGAAAATTACTGAATGCCATACATTGGCACCTTCTACAAAATGTATTAACTTATCTTGGTATATAACATATTGGGGAAATGTTTACTCAATATAATTCCAAAAACTATGAACTTTTAAAAGAGTTCTAAGGATGGAAGAATACTTTCCTGTGAAAGATAATTCCACCAAAGGAGAAATGTGGCAAAATATTAGCATCATAACTTCTGCCATTCTACCAGAAAAGTAAGCAGACCAACATTTTAAGGAAAAACATGTCTTTTAGATACAGCTACCATACACTTGCCACATTCTGAGATAAATCAATATATCTTTAACAAATACAATTATTCACTTTAGAAATTATTTTTCCTCAACATGACTTAGCCATTCCAGCCTGATGATCAGGTTGATGACCTCAAAAATGATATGATGCATATCAGCTCATTAGACCCACGTAGAAATAAATGTGCTACAAGGAATATTGTCTTCTAGTAGACCTTTTCCTTCTCTTTTATCAGATTTATGTGGTTTCCTCAGGTGAATCTCACATTATATTAAGTGAGATACGACACCAACGACATACACTGGTTATTGCGTGATCTTTAAAACAAATTAGACAGATTTAAAGGAAGTGAAAAGTTAAATATAACCAAATCCCAATACAGAGCACAGTAAACATTTGTTGGAACATTCAATGTGAAATATTTTCTTTTGCTGTTTAAAATGTAGTCATAACAATGTTGGAGTCCTCGTTTAAACAACAGCGAGGAAAATGTAAATGATGCCTGCACAGCCCCAGGGTCAAACACACACAAGACGTAGACTTCAGGTATCAAACGCAGGTCAAGTGGCAACAAAACAAGAACAAATTGCAAGAAAATGCTATGGTGCAATTCGCTGCACATACCTTCTTTTGTCATGAGAAAACAAAAAGCTCATTGTGAGCATAGACTGGCTGTTAGAAGATATTTGGCATGTACGATAAGGAAATGGGTGGTATGGTATTCATCAAAATTTGAAGTGCTAGATACATACCCTCATGTGGCTCCACAAATGGTTCTTCAAGTCAGAAACCCATTGTAGTTGACAGTCCAACACATAATTTGTATCTAAGCTCTCAGGGTATGTACGTGCAGGTTCACCAGTAATATTTTGTTGACGTATTTGAAAGACGTATTCATGAATGGATATTGGATATCCTTTATCATGGAGCAGAAATCTCAGTGGTGTCCAGTGGCCTTCACTCCTTAAGTCACAATTCTTGTGAGTTTTAGTCTTACTACATGAGCAACATGTTATTTCATTAAGATGTCAGGATTTCATTGTCAATATCTCACTGATCTCCGAAGCATATAGTTGGAACTTAGGAAGTATTTTGTTACTATGTATTAGTCGTAGATATGTTGTGAGCCATGATATCTCTTAACGTACAAAGAAGGGACTTGTTCAGCGCCGAAATTCAATCTTTGGAAATATTTACATGCTTTTTTATTCACATGTACACTAGATGTTGACATCTGTATGAAATATGGCGTACAATTTAATTTTAGCTGTAAAGTAGCCAATTTGGATTTTTAGGTACTATTTGTATATTTCTTTAATAAAAAGTGGACTGAGTTGGCATGGAAACCAAATCTGCATATTATAGATCACAATAATAAAATACCAATAAATAAAAAAATCTTTTCCAACTCACCAATTTTTTAACATGGCAATATTGTCAAAAACTTTGAGCTAAATTCACAATAAATGACTTGTTGATTCTCACACTTGCTACATATGTGTTATTGAGTCATTGACAATTAGTCTATGAGTGGCATTTAGTTTATTTATTTTTTTATAATTGATCGCTAATATTATATTAATTTGTGTTCTTCATTTTTCTTTTCCTAACAAATAATTTTCTCTTTCACCTCAGCCTAGCGAGGGCATATCAGGATGTTCAGGAAGTGTTACTGCAAAAACCAGAAATCCATCACTTGAGCAGAATATGGAAGGAGATGTATACCATGACCACCTTTATGGACAACTTGAGGAGTAACCCTGGAAAAGTTTCAGGCAATTCATTTGATTATTTAATTCTTACTTGATAGTTTGGCATTTTTAGAGGCTAATGCAGTGGTTCCCAAACTTTTTAGGTACAAGGCGCCCTTAATATTTCAGTATTTTTCCAAGGCACCCCATGTCAAACTTTCTAGGTTGCGTATCTGTACAGCGCTGTGGCACTTACTGGCGCTATAGTACAGTGTTGGTGTTTGAAGGGGTACTTGTATATAGTTATTGTGTTTTAATACAGGAATGTGTTTGTATGTAATGTTTGCGTTTGATTGCAGGGGTGTGTCTGAATGTAATGTTCACTTTTAAATGCGGATGTACATTTGTGTGATGTATTTGTGTTTGAGCGAAGGGGTGTGTTTGTATATTTTTTTTGTTTGAATGCAGGGGTGTGTGTATCTAATATTTGTGTTAGATTGCAGAAGCGTGCTTGTATGTGCTGGTGTTTGACTGCTTGGATGTATGTACATACACTACCACATATATACATACTTACACAGATATCCATGCACATTAACAAACAGATGTATATAAATACACCAACACACACATTTATATAGACCCACACTACGACCCTGACAGCTAAATATAAGAAATCCCTGACTATACGGATATTGAACACAGCAAAACATATCTTGCCCCTATATTGGAAGACAGACATACCTCCTCCGTTAACGACCTGGTTTGAGAAAATGGAGGAACTGCGAGGACTTGACGTTTACAGCTCAGGGCCACTCCCAAAAGTACCTAGATATATGGACACATTGGATAGTGACAGCATATCGTCCAGATTTTTGAATATGACACCCTGAATCTCACACACACTCATACTCACTCACACACACTCACGCTCATACTCACACACACACTCACAGACACCCTGACTCTCACACACACTCATACTCACACACACACTCACGCTCATACTCACTCACACACACTCATGCTCATACTCACACACACAAACTCATCCACACACTAACACACATGCAAGTGATTTTTATTTTTTATTTATATATATATATATATATATATCTCCAGCCATCCTATTTTCATCTTACCTTATGTGTCTGGAAGGTGGATTGTGGGAATTAGGGGTCTGGAGCTCTTCATGCTCCTCTCCCCTCACGCTGTGACTGCCTTGTCTCCCTCCCGTGCTGTCTCTCTACATGATGCTGGGAGGAAGTGACAGGCTGTCATTTCCTCCCAGCCGGCCGACATTACAGGGAGCCAGTCCAGGCCCCTGTTTAGTAGTAATGTTTTCCCGGTGCTATAATCATAGCACCGGGAAAACATTCCGCGACATCCCTGTGTCACAAGGCAGAAAGTTTGGGAACCGCTGGGCTAATATCTAACAGATATATTCCTTAGAGAAAGGATTTTGACCACATGTACAAAATCCAGTGAAAATAACAGAATTCCAACTGCAATGGCAATTCTCATATTTACCAAAGCCAAATATGGTCAGAATTCAGTCAGCTTCAGCATATCTGCAGCATTCGCCTGTATGTCCATAACAAAATCAGTGCTTTCACTTTCAAATCCTATACAAAGTATAAGATTCGGAATATTTACAAAGCACCGATTTGATGTCCCTCGGCGCTGGGTCATGCTCCACCTAATCTCCTCCCTTGCCGGCTGAGAGACCTAATGCGCATGTGCGCCAATGGCTGCCCTGCGCGCACTAGACCTCCCCATAGGAAAGCATTCAATCATCATTCAATGCTTTCCTATGAGGATTTCAGCGACGCTGGAGGTCCTCACATAGCGCTAGGACGTCCAACATTGTTTAAAACCCTTTTCGTGATCTAAGAACACGGAAGTCCCTCTAGGGAGGACTTAACCCTGCAATGTAATTATTGCAGTTTATAAAAACTGCAGTATTTACATTTGCAGGGTTAAGGGTGGTGGGAGTTGGCACCCAGACCACTCCAATGGGCAGAAGTGGTCTGGGTGCCTGGATTGTCCCTTTAAATAACCCACAGTGCCACACAGGTTAGTTATGTGATGGCTGGCCAGCGCTTGCTAGCCAGCCACCACATTAAAAAAGTTGATATAAAAAAGCCTATGGGGGTGGGTCAGTAAGACATACATAAAACCTCCTTATACCCCCACCTGCCATGTGGGTGCAGCTTGATAAATAATGGGGGGATATGGTTCCCCCCAATGTCCCCACATATAGGAATCTGTTGGGTGACTTTAAAATATATAATGTGGGGTAGATAGATCACTTCGAATTCCCTGCCATTAAATTTTTTTTTAAAAGGATGTCCTCCCCCTGCCCCCAACCATGGTCGGCAGGTGGGGGCTGTTATAAGGGCGTGGGGAGCACAGTGGGTCAGGACTATAATTATAATGTTTAGGGAGAGGACCTAATGTCCACCCCCCCAGTCACCAACCATTGAAGGCGGGTGGGAACCCAAATGTCCTCCCTATAGGCTGTGAGTGGGGACTCTAAATAATTAAACTTGGCTTGTTCACCCCCCCATGGGTAGCTAGAGGCCCCCAATCTTCTAGCTAACTCTGATTTCAATTACATAATCCTACCTACCCCCTGTCCTATCAATAGTGAGATGGGAAGTTAAAGTTATACCTGGAAAAGAAAAAAATATACTTCCCATCAGACGTGTTCTTCTTTTGTCTTTTTTTTTTTTTCAGCAGACCAGCAGTTTGGATTTGAACCATCTGGGCTTCAGTAGTTCAGATTTGAAGCATTCGGTTCAGATTTCAGCCAGGGCTGTTCGATGTGGGTGAAATCTGGACCAAATTCAGACTCATTCCAGCCTAAATTCCAAAATCCGGACATTGTTGAATAGCATGAACAATGTCCGGATTTTTTAGTTTGAATGGCCCTGTATGCAGTTGGAGGTATTGCCTCATTCTGCACTGGGCCATTTGGACTTTATTGAATAACCGCCTTTATCCTTTGCTGCTTTTTAGAGTAAATATATTGTAGAAAACTATGAATAATTTATCTACAATTTGCTATAATTATAAGCTAAAGTTATATGTTAGAATAATAGAATATCAGTGTATGTTGGTCAACATAAATACCTCTGATGTTTCTTTCTGGATCCCAATACCATTCCTGTCCAACATGTGTGCCATATATGCCAAGCATGATCCCACTTTTCTCTCACATTTGCAGTGTTTTGTAATACATTCTACCTACAATTTCTGGTTTTGGGAAATGTCAAAATCATAAAATTCTTTGTACAATACTGTATTTAAATGTTTCAAATTTATATGAAATGCAAATGTGCCTTTCATATAAATTGAAATGAATATTCCTCATTTTCATCTTTATCATTATAACTTTTCGATCAACAGCAGTGAGATGCAAGGCTTTTTTCAGTCTATATGACGGAGTATTTGACATATATCGAAAAACCTGGAAAATCACAGAGTTCGTTTAATTTTGCATTTCAAATTACCACTTTGCTATAAATTTTACGCTATCTGCTAATTTTTCTAGGCCAGTCAGCAAGTTTATGGTTACCATGTAATCAATGTTACACCTCTCCACCAAGCATGAACAAATCGTTTTAAAATGTCTTTAAATACACCTGTGATTTTTAATGTATATTTGACGTACAATCTATACATATCATTGCTGTATTGTCCTACCTTTCCATTGCTAGCTATAGATTAAAATTTTTATAAATAAAAAAAAATTCTCCCATAAAAATCTGTAGTGTAGGAGATAACAGTCCCATAATTTCTTAAATCTAAAAACACGTTGGCATCAACTTATGGTGCTTGTCTCTCTGTTGGTTATTTAGAAGAGATATTACGAGCTTGCAATTGGAAACATGAAATGAAGTGATGTTACTAGTGTGACATGTCACCAGAGATAGATTGTGTGCCCTCACATCACTGCTCATTTGTCACTGTCATTGTCAAGTGGGACTTTAAAGTCTCTTTTAAGTTCCAAAATACCAGACAACTCTCAAAAGCCTAACCAGACAACTAAAACCCGATTACATATGTGTATATACATTTACATTGTATGACTTCTAAAACCAACTTACTCAATTTGTCAAAATAGGAAGAATCGATTGATACTCTATAAATGGGATGATTATGTATTATTTTTATAACTTCCCTTTTTTTTTTTGCAGCTTTTTCATAAATCGGCACCTTTAGTGATTTATTAAACTGTATGTTGTAAGCAACATAACAACTACAATAGAGTAAGAGTTTATGCTCTGCTTAGAGTCTATGGGTGGCTTAAAGTAACACTCCACTGAAATTGTGTTAATTTTTAAAACTATTTAGTAGTTATAACCACAAAGATACACAGTGAGGGAGTTTAAGCATGCGTGGGATAGGCATAAGGCTATCCTAGACTTAAGATAAGGCCAGGGACTAATTAAAAGTATTTTGAAATATTGGGCAGACTAGATGGGCCGAATGGTTCTTATCTGCCGTCACATTCTCTGTTTCTATGTTTCTACATGCATGTATTTTCCCCTGCATGTTTACTTTGGAGATATATGGGGGGAAAAAAAGCTGCAGACTTGCCATCGGAAAACCCTCCACTCTTTCCCCCTTTTAAAATATATTGCCTGACCAGCAGAATTTTAGGGCACTGTCACAATAGCAACCATTGCGACCCTAATAGTTCTGCAAGTGATGAAACAAACATATAGGTTATTGTTGATAACATAAAAGTGCAAATTATTCAAAGTGATCTGAAGATGGGGAAGACTGGTGACCACATACTATTCTCGGCCTAAGCGCGGCACTAAGCTGCACTTGTGATGTTGCTTAGTGTGCTGCTCTAAAAGGCACATGGTAGACATCTCACATATGTCTCGGGTGTCATCCTGCTGAAAGGCATATGATATAGTTGGTGTACAGGAGAAGAAACATCATAACAATGTTTGACCACTATTGGGTGATGGGAGCTGAGAAGGCTATTTCTGAGCTATTTTCTGTGTTGCATTTTGCCCAATTTTGATGCATATTATACATAACAACTTCTCTTTATGTAGGTCGTGGAATACGAATAAGAGACATCCTAAAAGACGATGAAATCTTGACTGAGTTTTTATTGAAAGAAATAGGGCTATCTGACTCCGTGGTTTATCAGCTCATTAATTCTCAAGTTCGCATTGAGCAGGTAGGAGCTCTACTGCAAATGATCTATTTATACCTACATTTTTGTGGAAAGAAAAAATTCAATTTAATATACTGTACAAGTATGTGTATCTATTTGTGTATGTATACACACACACACACACACAGTGTTTTTGTTTAAACCCTTCAAGCAGGAATAACAGGCAACTTTTCATTTCTTATGACCGTATAAAAATGCAGAAAAAGTGAGATTTTGCAGTAGATGTGCACTCTTCATGCTGTTGATTTTAGACACATGCGGGCACAAGAACAGCGAGCTAATTTCCAAGAACTTAAGTGCATTCTAAGAATATTCCTGGGTGCAGTTTTCAATAAAATAGAGAATTATAGTCTCTGGAAAACATGGAAATGTCCCTGATACAACAGAATTGTGTCACTGAACTGGACCTTGATTAATAACCGTAACCGTTCCACCAAAGTTTATTTGGAGAAACATGTTTCTCAACCATTTTCACTTAAGGGATTAAATGGCAAAGGCAAAATAGAAAATGTCGGTGCTTAATCTTTTGCCGGTTCAGATACGTATTTTTTAAAGGTATTATTTTTTTTTACCAAACAGAAGGTGGCTGAAAGTATAGAACTTGTATACGCGATTAGGAATTCTGACAAATGGCTGAAGGAACCAGTTTTCATCCAAACTGAAATTTCTTCAGAAAACAAATGCCCAAGTCTAGTCCAATGATGCCCAGATAGATCTCCTCCAGTACAGTCAACTGAAATAGGTATCTTAAAACAAAATATACATATAAATATTCACTGGAAACTCCATAGAAAAAATACACAGCAAATCAATCCTTAGAGCTCAATGTCTGTATAAAATATACCTTGTTTGGCATAGCAACATTGCCAGTGTGATTGCATGTGCTTTTCCAGCCCTTCACATTGTCCCCGCAATAGTTAATAGGGAATGTGAAGATGACCTTATATTACATACACTACCGATTCAAGTCGGATCTTTGCAGATAAACTATTTGCTATACTTTTATAGTCACACCAAACCATGACTTTAAAGTCACTTTAAATTTCTAGTGAGTCCAGACTTGGATCCTTATAGATAGAAAATAAACTTCACTGTCTAGTATTCACGATAACCTATCGAAATAATCCATACAGGGAGGTTCTAACACTCATCAAAGCAATGTTTAAAGGGTCACAGAGAAGCCCTGATTAATGTCAGCTGATTAATTTAAATGTCATTGTTTTGGTCCTTTACAGCCAAATCACACTCATGTGCTAATCTCTCCATTCCCACTTTGAGATAAGCTGTAAATCTCCCTAAACTCTCTGTCCTGTGACCTTTTTTTTGAATGTTGTGAACAGCTGTGTATCAAGGGGTCACCAATCTAGTAGCCTCAGAGGGACATTAAGTAGCATGTGACACAAACAGTGCAGGTGAGACTTGTTCTCTCTGGTTTAAAATAAAATCGCTCACTGACTCATCAAGAAGATTGCCCCTAGAAAACTGCAAGTCTGGCAGCTGATTATTACAATTTCACTGACTCAGCTCTTGCTGTTACACATCTCCTTTTCAACTCAAACTTGTGGCTACTGGTGTTCTGGGAAAAGCAAGTTTGACTGAAAGGAGAAGCTTAATGACTCTTGTACTATGTGGGAGCTGGTAGCATAAATCTGTCCTAATTGTACAAAACCATTGCTGCCTGGACAATTGTTACACATATTCTCAACTTGAGTCAGTGTTCGGGCAGAAACAAGGTTAACAGACTTGTTTTAATATTCTTTTAAATCAGGTTTGACAGGTTGGGTTTGTGGATAAATATATGTGTATAAGGTTTGTCATTGTTTTGGGGAAAGCTGATTTCATGGGTATCGCTGTGCAGAAACTCAAGTCTTGGTGCAAATAGGAAGCTAAAATTAGCTGCCATAAAATCTCAACATCCTGAACAATAGTAGCAATGTGTTAATGAATGCTGCCTTGGAGCAAATTGGTTCGTAAGAAAAGGAAAATTTTGTTTACAGGAAATGTTAAAGGAACAAGCGCAAGTTCTGAAATCGAATGCATGGAGATTTCCTGGTTTGTGTCATGATTGTAAGCTGTTTTGGCCAGTGTTTGGCCCACTGGGTCTCTTTAAAACAGGGAACTTTATAATAATTTTTACCAGGTGGTTGCTGGGTCAAACATGTTTTCTTTACATAGCTTGCAGGCATTAAATTACCTGTAGAAATAGCCAATAGAATCTCCCCTGCATCATGGGGAGATTCTATTGGTACCTATTTGAAGGAACACTAGAGTGTTTGGAATTTAGGGATACAAACCTGTATTTCTAAAGCTATTAGTGCCCTTATAATTAGTTAGCTGACTGTCTATGCCACCTACTGTTTCTACAAACTGAAACAATTTTACTTCCCTTTTCTCCCTCGCTGGGCCTGTCTTCGTGCTGCCATCCCACTTCCAAATCTCCAATCCATTTATTTCCCATAAAAAAGCATTGGGACGCTAGTGTGAAAGTGTAACAAAGCGCACCGTGCTGTGTCCATCAGATGATCTCTGAGTTTCCCTTGGCTATTTGGACAGAAGCGCCTCTAGTGGCTGTCAGAGTAATAGCCTTTAGAGGCATGTTCACCCTGCAGTGTAAACATTGCCGTTACTGTAGAATGACGATGTTTGACATTGCAGGGTTAAAACAACAGGAACGTGGCACACAGACTAGTTCAATGAGATGACGTGGTTTGGGTGCCTATAATGTCCCTTTAAATCTCACCAAACTACAATTCCATGTTTCCTTGTAAGCCTACTCAGTACTTAAGGATTATTCTAATATGTTTGAATTTTTTCTAGCCAATAACGCAAAGGTAGCTGTAAGACAAAAAAGTTGCACAGACATCCCATTAACGTTAACATATTCTTCTTTTTTCTTTTTTTTCTAAATTTTTAGAAGCCTTTTTCCAATATGTTAAAGAAGCAAACATGACATTACTTTTACGCAGTGTAGTTAACCTTTTAACTGACGGACGTGGAAGCTCACCCTTGACATGCAGACAGTTAATTTTAATATTGCAAAAGTAGACTGTTTTTCTGGTACAGAATTGGTTTAATCACTGTCTGTCTCTCTGTTTATGAACCTCTACTGAAAGCTGGCATTATGCTTTTTCTCTAATCATTTTATACCATCTTTCTCAGTCAAGCATACATTTATAGTTAAAATGTGAGCGCAATAAGTAACTATATCCGGGGCTCTGACATTAGTTCCACTCTGATGATTCCTCATTTCCCATATTGATTGGTAACAAAAGATACCCCATTATGCTCTCAGTAGATAACTATAACAAAGGCCCATTACCTTGTTTTGCAGGCTAATCGCTGCATACCTCGATTAACAGCATTGCTGAAGACTGAAATGAACAGATAATGTTAGTTTTTAGATGTTTGGAAGTATCAGTTAGTCATTATTTTGTCTGGTTCCTAGTGTAGCTTATCGCGAGCTGTTCTTTATTGGATCCTCTTTATCGTCTGTGGTTTGAAACATATTTTAGCACTGTTTCTGCCAGGATTAGTAATTTGTTACAGAGTAGCACTAAGCAGTATGATATTTAATTTCTTAAAGGGACACTATCATGGTGGGACGCGGCCTCACATGTTTGAATTCTGCTTGTACACCTTCATATTTATTCATCACTGGTGTCATAAATCTGTACATTCCATTTCCAGTTAAACACTAAGCACAATATATATTATTTTGATGCAAAGAGTATTCTCACAGCATCTTTCAAACCATTATTAACATTATTAACTGTTTTTCAGCAGTTCCTACAGCCTGGCCCATCACCTGCGTCACACCTAACCTGTACAGCTTTGGGTAGCAGTGATAGTCTAGGAGTAATGGGCTAACCTTTCCCAAGTGATTTTAGCTTATCATTGCCCACATAGACCAAGTGGAAGGTAAAGAGCCAGACTGTAGGAACTGACAGAGTCTTGTGGATTTATAAAGTTTTAAAAAAAATTTAAGGAATACTCAAAGCATCATACCTTTTATAGCATGCTGTAGTGATTATGGTGCCAGGAGTGTTTTGGTGCCCCCCTCCTATAGTAAGCTGACAAACCGTTTTAAAATGCTTTGACGTCTGCATGCTTTGCTCCCTACCTCCACTACTTCCATCAGAGAGCTGGAAGCTCTTAATTACAAGCTTCCATTGGCTTTCTTGAGATAAGCCTTGCTGTTCAGGGCTAGCTCATTGGCTGAGACAATAAGCTGAACTTTATTCAAGAAAAAAAAAAAAAAAGGTGCAGCAATAAACTTCTAACATTTAAACTGTTTAAATTTGTTTAAATTTCAAGAAAAAGCCCAGTCTATTATTTTGAAATATCTATTTGGAACTTTACTTAGCAATCTGTGGATTGTTTTATCCCAAAATGTCCAGGCAAGATAGCAGAGCTGGGAAACGTGCAAAGTTGAAGATGTTTACTTTTTTTAAATCTAGTTGTCTATTCATTAGGAAATTATATTTCCAAAATCAAAATTAAAAGACACTCAAAGCACCAAAACTCGGAGATTCGGACATTGTATAGAGACATTAAACTTTCCTCTTTTTGAGTCCATATCTACAGAAAGGCAAAATTCAGCCACATCAAATCCTAATTAACATTAGAACAACCAAACTGGAAGCTGTAATGGTTGTGGGGCTGGGAGTGTTACTTAAATTCAATATGTCCGCATATTGAGGAACAAGTCACCATACATCCCTGCAAGAAGGCCTTTTGATTTTCTCGGCTCTACTCACCCACCCACCCTGGTTCCTTCTAACTATATAGCATGCTCTTCCAGCTGTATGGAACCACAGCCAATCACCTCCTCATTCCCTTCACATGCTAACAGCTGCTGCCGTTATACTATTAACTCTCTCTGCTATCACATACAAATCACTCTGCTACCTCTTGTCTCATCTCCCCAGTTTAACCTTTAGATTGTAAGCTCACGGGCTGGGTCCTCTACCTGTTGTGCCGGTCTGTTCTTATTGTGTTTGTCTTTTTCCCAATTGTACAGCGCTGCAGAATTTGTTGGCTCTTTATAAATGCCAGTAATAATAATAATAATAATATGTCAGAATTTCCAAACTAGGTTCTTTTGACACGACCTTACAAAAAGAATAATTTTTGTGTTTTGACACTGTTTGCTGATAATTTAACATGATTTTTCTTTTGTGATTTCAGTTTGCATCTGGGGTACCGGACTTGTCCTTAAAGGACATTGCCTGCAGCCAAACCCTCCTGGAACGCTTTATCATATTCACCGGCCGCAGAGCAATGCACACTGTACGCAACGCCATGTGCATTTTGTCCCAGCAAAGGCTGCAAAGGATTGAAGACGTGCTATATGCAAACATTGATTTCTTCAAGTTGTTTGAAATTGTAAGTGCTTCACCTAACAGGCTCTTTCCTAAATACTCGGTGTTTGTGCAGAGGTATAACCACTGGTTAATATTAAGGGAATGCCTGTGTTTGACTGTAAATTTGAATGTTGCTTCAGTAGAATTTCTGGATATCTTTTAAAACTGTTGGTTTGCAACTTTGTTGAACCAAAATACTAAACAGAGGCTGTTGTTGAGGCTGTTCTTTTGTGATTCTGTCACTAGGCCTAGGGGAAAGGACTGGGGGTTCTGCTTAGAAAGATTAGCATAGCCATAGTTTCTCCAGGTTTCATTATGGCAATCAGTTATATAAAATAGACTTGTGCATTCGGTTTTAAACTAATTGCAATTCATCTGAATTTTGGGCAATAGGCAGGTTGTCCAAATGGATGTATCAAAAAACAAACAACATGGACAGTGGAGAAACAGTTTTCTTTGATTCACGATTCAGAGTTCAGCCCAAAAATTATTGACGTGGAAAAAAGTTAATTCGGGTACAATGTAATATTAAAAATACAAAATAATATTAAAATACACGTATATAAATTCGACACAAAGCTGATTAGAAAAATAATTAACCATGATTACAAGTGCATTTTGAATTGACATATATTGACAACATCTCTTAAAGGGATTTTAGACTAGAGGAAGATTGAATTCTGTATGTGATGTTATTCCATAATTGCAGTCCTGTGTAGGAAAATGGAGATTGGGCCACCTTATTTTTGTATTGTGGCACACTAAATAAAGTGCTGGCACTGAATCAGAAGTTATAGGAGGCGTTAACAGCTGGAGAGAGCATTCAACTTAGGGTGAGATCTCATAAACACAAAATAAAAAGATGAAGGGTGCGTCTGTATTCCAGCTATAGCCAGTTTAGTTCTTTTAACATGTCACAATGTTGGGTTGTGTAATTACATTGTAACAAAGCCACATAATGAGTTATACAATGTATTAAGTTTATGAAGGGTGCTTTGCACCGCATCCCCATATCTGGCGCACGACCGCTAGCAGTGCGGCTGGGTTGCCGTCTGCACTGCCGTGAATAGTGGATGGCATGGTGCCCGTTTTTTTCTTGTTTGTTTAAAAGTGTTTGGTTTTTTTTATTGTGCAAGGGTCTTGAGAGAAAACAGTTTTTTTTGTGAATGAGTTTGTAGGGGGACAGGGGTCCTTGTAGAGGGTGGGGGAAGGGGTATTTGTAGAGGGAGGCAGGCATTTTTGTGAATGGGATGCAAGAGGTTTGTAGGGGGTGGGCAAAGGTCTTATAGAGGGGGTGAGCAGGGTTTTTTTCTAGAGGGGGGCTGGGTAGGGGATATTCTAGAGGGGGGACTGGGCAGGGGATTTGTAGAAGGGGGAATGGGCAAGGGTTTTGTAGAAGTGGCACTGGGCAGGAGTTTTGTGGAAGGGGCAGGTGTTTTGTAGAGGAGGGGGTTAGAAGTTTGTTTTTTTAACATTTGAATGGGGGAGGGGGTGCCAAAAGGCCCCTGAGCCCATTACACTCCAGCGCTCCCACAGCAAGTTAGTGAGGCTGGGTAGACCTCTTTAGTATTAAATGTTTGTGCATGTGATTTTTGTGTATGTTTTGTCAGTGGTTGGCTGTGTGTGTGTGTGTGTGTGTGTGTGTGTGTTGTGGGGGGCAGGGATCTCTGGACATGTCTGTGATTGTGTGTGTAAGTTTGTGATTATGTGTGTGGGTCTGTGATTGTGTGTGTGTGTCTGAATATGTGTTTGTAGGTATGTGATTGTGTGTATAGGTGTGTGATTTTATGTGTGTGGATCTGTGATTATATTTGTGTATGTATGTGATTGTGTGTATTTATGTATGTGATTGTGTATATAGCTCTGTGATGGTGTGTGGTTATATCTGTGTATGTTAAATCTGTGTTTGTGTGTGGGTCTGTGATCGTGTGTGTATGTGTGTTTAGATGTGTGATTGTGTGTATGTATGTGACTGTGTGTATAGGTATGGGATTGTATGTGTGTGTGGGTCTGTGATTTTGTTTGTGTGTATTTGTGATTGTGCGTATAGGTATGGGATTGTATTTGTGTGTCGGTGATTATATGTGTATAGATTTGTGACTGTGTGTATAGGTCTGTGGTTATGTGTGCATACGTATACACATGTGTATGTGTTTAATAGATAGCTCCCTAATTTGATATCCTTAAATATGCCAATCCCATGCAAGGATAACAAATAAGGGAGTTATCTACTAAACAATTGAAATATCAAAATTAAGAAAAGGCTTTTAAAGATATATTACTTATATACATTATCTATAATCTATATTATATATTTGATGTGTCGCCCAAGACAATTCTTCTGCGCTCAATGTGGCCCAGGGAAGTCAAAAGGTTGGACACCCATGCTGTAGGGATGGATTTGTTTCTGTACAGGGCACTTAGGTTTGGATAAAGTTTTAAGGAATTTTTTAATGTGGAGGCCAAAAGTTAGATTGGGGTCTAGCAGCATACCTAGATATTTGAAAGAGTGGACTGTGGTCCGTATTCTATTTTATATTGTTGTGATGCATAGATGGGAATTTTTTAATTTAGGTACTGTTCCAAAGATTATCGTGACAGTTTTGTCAGTGTTTAGGAAACGTTTATCTGTGACCCACTTTTCTACCTCTGTGAACGTCTCTTGGAGCACAGCCTGAAGCGGTTGTAGATTGGGTTTTCTAGTATAGATTATGGTATTGTCTGCGTACACATGAACTGTTGATGCTTTGCATATGTTAGGGAGATCATTTATGAATAATGTGAATAGTAGTTAATGATGAAGTAGCTCAATAGTTAAAGTGCCTACCTTTTTAAACCTCGGGGTCTTAGGTTCATTCCCCAGCAGAGTCAATGAAATTTTCATACCTTGAAAATCCTCTAAACATGTTCAAATAAGTTGCGTAATAATAAAAAAAATCTATTTCACAGGAACTACTTGAAAACAGTTGTTGTTGTTTACTAAATGTCATCATCTCACCTACGTGTGTACCAGAGTGTGTGTTGAAGTGTGTCTCATAGTAATATGAGCAGCTAAGAGTTATTTTTCAACGAAATTACTGAGCATGATCTGCCAAAAGGCAATTTTCATGCTTTGTCATGAATTTGGTCATTGCTCAATGAAATGTGCAAGGTGTACCATGTTAAACTGGGAACCAAAAACAAGAGAGTGCTATAGGCATGTATAGCTGTTATAACATACCAGACTAGTTCTCAGGATCCCTAAACCTTGAGGGTTCTAGGCTACCACTAAGTATTGCCTCTCTAGCCTGGCAAGAATAGAAAGGTGGTGAAACTCACAGATGGTGCCTTCTTCCACTGCATCATCTGTGGCTAAGCGTGACCCACACTCTTGGGAAGAAAGGACCCTGAATGTTTTCATGAAGAGAAAATGACCAAAAGGTAAAGGATCTACCTAATTTTTCAGGAGGTAATGTTATTGAAGTGGTCCCACTGTGGTATCTTCAGTGTCCTCAATAAAGCAAAAAGTGAGAAAAAAAGTGACTAACAAAAATTTATGTGACACATACTGGCACAAAATCAAATAAACTTAATAAATAGAAAATAATAGTTGCTATTGATGGCTAAATGTGCTAAATTTGGAAAATCAAAATTCTCTATATCTGCAAACCTAAGGTCCGAGGGCTATGATGAGGGGAGCGTGCATCTTAAGGGACTTGAATTCTCCAGAAGTGACAATCATCCTGCACAATAAATGCACCTCTGTGTGGGAGACCAATCCTTGGAGCTTGGTGTCATGTCATGCTCAGCTCTTAATGTCCTGGTTAGAGAGTTGTAGTAGTCAAATGGCGAAAAGTTGTCATTGCTTAAAAAATACCGTAATTCATTCTCCCCTCATGATGCAGAGTGTTTAAACTAAGCGTTGGGTTACAGCATTACAGTGACTATTCTTAGCTCAATTAAAGTTCCCTGTTTATTATTACATCTTTTTATATTAGTTATTCGGTAATAATCATTTTCTTACTCCCTGACAATTTGCATACTTGTTTCTGCTTTGCACCCTGGGGAATTTTACAAAACCATTATCACTCACTGCTACTGTAGCAGCATCACATACATAGACATTCACTATAATGAATTGTCAGAAATGAAAGATAACTTTCCAAGTTTAGGCCTAAATAATTGATCTGAACGCAAGGTTGTCTTTCCAATGTGGCTATTTTGGCCTAAAAGTTGTTAATTCACTTTCAATAAACACTTTGAACAAATTCACACTTGAGTGCATAACTCTTCTAGATAGAAAACTACAATGTTAACGCAGTCTTACATTGCTAGCTAAGTGGATATCATATACATATTCTATAATATGTAGAAGCAATTCCATCCTAAAGAGTGCCCTTATTTTTTATTGACTGAACCATTTTTAAAGTGAGCTGAAGAATTGTTTGTATCCAAACCTTTATTCTGGACAAAAGATTCAGTCTCATTTGTCTTATCACTGTTTAGCTAATAAACCCTTTAAAGTTCTTTCACTGCCACTGAAACCTTTTTTTTCCTTTCTCATTGTTGCTAAGGTTAACACCAGGGAAACAAGATGAATATTTTGATAGCCACAAGGCACATATTTCAGGCTATTTTTGTCCATTGAATCGGTGTTCCAGCATTCCATATCACAATCCCAGAGAAGGAAAAACAACCCAATGTTTATATCCTATCTTTTGATAGTCGAAAGGAAGCACATTTTTCTTGGCATGGGACAGAGCAAATGTCACTCCTGCCTGCAGAGTATAGAACAAGCAGTACAATTCTAGCTCTGCAGTTCTGGTTTGCTCAGCTGTAGCTGGTAAAGTAAACCTCTGTCTGAAGAAGTCCTGTTATTACAGCTGACTGCTTCCAAAATGCTGAGTGTGGAAATGTGATATTATTCCCTTCAAAAGTCCTTTACATCAAAGAGTTAAATTATATTTAAACTCCTTAATGTAACTTTAGTATAATTAGTACTATTTTTATTGCAGAGGGTTTCAACCCCTTCAGGTTCAAATGTTACACTTTGCTGTCATGACAATCAATTTTTTTGTATAGGATCCTTAAACATCTGTTAAGGCAGCATTGGCCATCTGTGGTGAAAGTAACCTCGCCATAGGTTTTTGGAGGGGCCTGTTTGCCAGCCTCCTGCCTCAGGACTATGGGCCATGCAAAAAGGCTCATAAAAGACCTTGTTCATGCCTTTTTGCTATTCTGTTCGGTAAATTGCATTCCCCTCCTGTTTTAACATTGTCCCGTTTGACTACTGAACAACCGCACAAACCAGGGACCACCCGGGAGCTTGTTAACACCTATTAACACCTTGGAACAGTTCTCACTGCAGTGTTCTAATTGTTCATCTGGGTGGCCACAATTCCTATAGACAATCACGAGGTGGCGGTCATCTTGTTCGCATGAACGCAGGCAGCGGAATTTGGGCATGAATCTCATGGAACAAAAATCAGACACAGAAACTCCTGAACACCGCTGGACTCCATCATCGCCTGCATTCGGTTCTTCACAAGTTAGAAGGGCACTGTTCGGTGGAATTGTTCGTCTGGATGAGGGGATGAGGGGAACAAGCTCCAGGGTAAGAACATTGACTATGTTCGGTAGTTTATTAGTTTTTAAACTACCGAACTAGACTGACCGCAAGCCCTGATTCTCTAGAACTATTTTGGGCATGGGACCATGCGTACGGTCGGTCAAATAAATGACGTCCAAGAAATTCCTGAACTCATCTGGATGATTTTTGGATATGTTGGTCACCCAGATCAGGGCTATCATGGGATGTAACATTTGTGGGGGTTTTGTATGTTTTAAAGGTATTTTGGGAGTTTTATAAAAATGTGTGTTTTGTGTTTGGAGATAATTGAGTTTAGTATAGTGCTTGACTCAATTATCTCCCAGGTACAGAGGGAGAGATTCATCTATTATGTGTGGTAGTGTCCTGGATCTGAGATCCAACGTAATTGTGTATTTGTTTATACTGTAGTTTACTCTCAGGTCCAGGGGGGAGTGCCGCTTGCATAGGGACTTGCATAAAAGGCCAGTTGTTGCTACCATTAAACAAATTCCTGCTTACCCTCAACATAGAGCCTCGTCTCATGTGTGGGGGAAACAGCTTTATCTACCCTGGGGATTGCTGTATCACTATACTCCTCTGGGTTATAATCACTTGCTCTTGTAAGAGCTGTTCCTGCTACACTATCTGGAGTAGGAGAGGTCTACCAACTGGAAGCTGGATCCTGATCTTGGGTCCAGGGTGGGTGATGGACGGCGAGACCACACCAAAGCTGTAACACTGGAAGTGGGGACTATGGTGCTGTTGGTGTCTGGTGTGGTGCTTGTGGTACTTGGTAAGCACTAGGAATCCGCGATTGGCGGAGGCACCCAGTCGGGGTGCCAGGCAGTCCGTCACACCATCATTAGTCGTTACAGAGTTAATCCATAGACTAATATTGTTCTGGCTACAGAAATACAATGGCAATTTCCAAAGCTTCTCATATTCGAAATCACTGTGACAGTTTTATGTTCTTCTAGTAATCCCTGGCTTTTTCTGACTTAACAGATAGTTGTGGTAATCTGACATCAGAGATTTTTTTTATTTGATTACATATTCGGGAACAACTTTTAAGTTGCCTATCTCTTGGATTGAAATAGTGCATAAACAGAGCAAAGCAAGTTTGGTTATTACCCTTTCCTACTGATTGCTTGATATATAAAACACCTTGTGTTCTCTACTGGCATTCTATCGCATAATGAAGGCTGGCACATCCTTGGCAGGCTGAGCCTGTAGGGAAACCCTTTGCTTACTTCCAGGGGCAGACTGACAACTCACAGGGCCCTCGGGGCAATAGGAGATCAAGGACCCACCTATGGTGCAAGGATTTTTGGCTACTGCTTTCTTTCACTATACCTTCTAGGTGTGCAGATATTGTAATGTATCACACAGTGATATCTTAAAATCTACAGAACCTACATGTGTTTCCATCACAAAACTGATTTTTAGGAAATCTGGAAATTTATGAAGTAGGCTTATGTCTGGAATGTCCTTAATACATGAATTATCTCTGCTTGCAGGTGTTACTGTAAGTGCTTTTAGACTGGTGCAGATGCACAAATGAATTTCCATTCAATCACAATGGAAACAAACAACAAAAACAAAACACCCACCTACTCTTGCTTTAGCTTGTGATGTATCTCAGCTGATTGTGTTTTGGATTGGCAGAAATGTATCCGCTAGTTCCTGAATTCTCTGTGTAGGTAGTCCTCATTAACGGTACCTGTGTTCTGCATATGTAGAGCCACAGATGTCATAAAAATATTTAAAACCAAACTTCCTGCTTTAAATATTTTAAAATGGCAATTCTGGTACTTATCCAAGAGAGGTTTTTTTTTTTTTAAATCAAAAACCGCTGACAACAAAGGCTTTTGCAGCCTTAATGGTAAATGTAAAGATTGTGCTACCAGTATCAAAGACTATTTAACTGCTTAGAGGATCAGCTGATCATTGAGGTTTAAAGTCCTGGAAAGGGATAACATATTTATATAAGAAAATATAAAAGTGAGCCTGTCATTTATAAATGACGTGCAGGGTGGGTTACATTCAGGTAGGTATTGATATAGTGTATACACTGTGCTGGTGAATACTTACCTGCTAGCTAACTTCATGCACAGCTTGGAGCCCTGCTCTGCATGGAGTGATTGTGCATGGAGCCCTGCACTGCATGGAGTGATTGTGCATGGAGCCCTTCCAGTGGCGGATCCAGAGCCTGATCTCGGGAGGGGCACTTGTAGATTATTTAAAGAAATAATCCAGACACAATAACCACTACAGCTCAGTGTAGAGGTTATGGTGTCTATAGTGCCGGGACCCCCTCCCAGAGTAAGTAGTCAAACCGTTTAAGAACAGTTTGAGAACTTACCTGGGGTCTGCTGGGAAATGGGGCTGTAGCAGTGCATAGGAGCAGTAGTGTGTGTGAGTGGTGCAATGTGTAAGGGGTGCAGTGTGTGTGTGAGCGGGACAGTGTGTAAGCGTGTGTGAGAGCAGCAGTGTATGTCAGGGATGCAGTGTATGTGTGGGACAGTGTGTGTGTGTGAGTATTGCAGTGTATGTGTGAGTGTGGGCAATGTGTGTATATATGGGGGCAGTGTGTGTGTGTGGGGGGCAGTATAGGGGCAGTGTGTGTGTATGAGGGGGCAGTATGGGGGGCAGTGCGTGTATGGTCATGGGTGTGGTGTATAAATGTGGGTGTATGGGGCAGGGTGTGTGTGTGTGTGTGTGTGTGTGTGTGTGTGTGTGTGTGTGTGTGTGTGTGTGTGTGTGTGTGTGTGTGTGTGTGATATAAGGGTATGGGGGCTTTTTTTTTTTTACATATATATTTTTTTTATTTAAATAAATATTCTATGTCCCCCCTCCCTTCTTACCTTTACTGGGGGGAAGGGGGACATTTCCCTGGTGGTCCGGTGGGGGATTCATTGGTGGTCCCAGTGGGGAGAGTGAACTCTAGCCCACGCTCCTGGGCTAGAGTTCACTCTCGCAAGATTTGGAGCATTGTCGTGGTAACCGCAGCAACGTTCCAAATCTCGCGATAGGAGGACCCGGAAGAGCTGCAGGCTGAGCTCCGGGTCCTCCCTTTCACTCCCTCTCCCTCCCCTGCCGGCTGTCAGGACAGTGCCTGCGGACCGGGGAGGGAGATCTGTGATCTGTGATCTCCCCTCCGGTCCGCAGGCACATTGCAGGGCTGGCAGGGGAGGGAGAGGGAGACCGTCGGTATTCTCGGGGGGGGGGGGGCAATTGCCCCGTTGCCCCCCCCTTGGATCCGCCACTGAGCCCTGCTCTGCATGGAGTGATTGTGCATGGGGCCCTGCTCTGCATGGAGTGATTGTGCATGGAGCCCTGCTCTGCATGGAGTGATTGTGCATGGAGAGCTGCTCTGCATGGAGTAATTGTGCATGGAGCGCTGCTCTGCATGGAGTGATTGTGCATGGAGCGCTGCTCTGCATGGAGTGATTGTGCATGGAGCGCTGCTCTGCATGGAGTGATTGTGCATGGAGCGCTGCTCTGCATGGAGTGATTGTGCATGGAGCTGTGTCTGCATGGAGTGGTTGTGCATGGAGCGCTGCTCTGCATGGAGTGATTGTGCATGGAGCCGTGCTCTGCATGGAGTGGTTGTGCATGGAGCCCTGCTCTGCATGGAGCGATTGTGCATTGAGCACTGCTCTGCATGGAGTGATTGTGCATGGTGTGATTGTGCATGCTGATGACCCACCACCAAATAAAACAAACTTTAGTTAATATTGAATAACCCTGTAGGAGTTGTAGGGTGCAACTGCAGCATTGAGGGCAAACCAGCTGTTGATATATTTTTTCCCCTCTCCCAATATTGATAATACATGTTGTTATGGAGGAATTCAGTTCAGTTTTTTTTCTTTCTACCCATTAGCAGGTTTCAATTCACCCTAACATGGTTACCTGGTTACCATACAGGAAACAAAACACATGCATATATAAATACTGGCAAAGTGGGAATCTGGACTTCATCAGTACTGCTGGTAAAGAATGGGATGTCTATTATACACAGCCATGGCCATGGGGAAAATAAATAAAGTATTTTGCTGCTGAGATATATATATATATGGCTTGTGGATACCAACTGTGGAAGTGCCAGAATCATTAATGCACAAATTAATCCTTTTCCATATTCTAATGATTCATTCGACAACCATCAATCTATATATTTCTCATCTTACCAACCTAAGGTGGTGTTTCTTTATTTTTTGACGGGGACCCATATTTTGAGCATGGCACTTGCTTGGCAACCCAATCTACAGTTATCCAAATAAAATAGTTCAGTGATACATTCTTCAGTTATGATATAACGTGTTAAAATAAATATGATTGAATTAAAATCAATGTGATTTAATTGTGAAATTAAAGTGACACTTCTCCATTAGACTCTTCCCAGTTTCAGAAAGGTCTCCACAGTTAACCCATCGCGGCTAGTTGTTTGAGGACAAGTTCCAGCCAATAGAGTTTTTCGTAAAGAAATGGTGCCAATTGTAAACCTGATTCATGTGTCAAGAATCAGTGTCCTTAATTTCCTTAGACGAAGTAAACAATTTTATAGGATTAATTATGAAACAAGTGCTACTTAACAACTGATGTATTTTTATAGTCCCTTGTTCGTGTGATTTAAAACTCACTCTGTTTGGGTTATTTAAAAAACCAATGCTTTGTAAATCTGCGTTCAGGAGGTCATTTGGCAGCTGTTTCTTGTGAGCAATATCTTAATCTGTTGATGAATGTAGAAGAGGAATTTCAATTACTTTATAGTGTTTACACTGAACATTACTAAGTATTGCAAAACTTGTATCGAGAGCCAAACGCGTTAAAAAGCTGCATTGTTTGTAGATATCAATCTATAGTTCAGTGAGCGTTCTGAGGACTTCCCTATATCCAATAACAAGTGGCTTTTATAGGTTATCACATGTACACATGATAACTGCAGAAGCAAACATTAACCTAAAGCACGTATGATTAGAAACAAGTATTCATGTTACGTTCTTCCAGCCACCAGCAAAATAGCACTTTTTTACATGTTTAGTATCACAAATGATCTTAAAATAGCATAAATAATCAAAACCTTTGGCCCACTGAGATTTCTGCCTCATAGTTATGAATTTCCCCTTCTCCCTCATGGTGGTCTTGTCTTTTATTTATAATTGCTGGACCTCTAAGTAGACTTGTGCTTGGATGGAAAATCCATTGTTACTTCAGAAAATCGTTTTGTCAGAAAATAAATGTAAAAATTATTTTACAAGTGAGAAGTTAAAAACCGAAGTGGCAACTGAGGTCATAGTTCTGTTCTCTTTATTGAGGAGAATCCCATGTAAACCCATGTTAATTCTGCTTACAAACACTTCACCCATTTTTGGTTCAGACAATTTTCGTGGTCGTCTTCATACATCTTTCCTCATAACAAACAGAACAAAAAGACCTGTAAGGCACTGATTTGCTACTGATTTGGGTACATGTATTCCTAATATTGATGTCCTAATATTAATCCTCCTCTCTCGCTCTCCCTTCAGATTGGTGGTATCCATATCAGCCCATCCTTACAAGCACGTTGTCTTGGTGTTACTTTTGATTCTGGCCTCACCTTTGAGCCTCACATCCGGTTGTTGTCAAATCATGCCAATTCCACCTCAAAAACATCGCCCGCATCTGCCCCTTTCTTACACAAGATGCTACTAAAGAGCTTGTCCATGCTCTAGTAATCTCTCGCATGGACTATTGTAACTCTCTCCTAATTGGTCTTCTCAATAGCCGTATTGCCCCACTACAGTCTGTAATGAATGCTGCCGCCAGACTGATTTTCCTCTCTAGTCGGTCCTCTCACACCTTACCCCTCTGTCAGTCCTTACATTGGCTTCCTGTATACTATAGGAGTCAATTTAAAGTGCTAACCCATACCTATAAAGCACTGAATAATCTTAGCCTCTCTTACATCTCCTCACAGATGCATAGGTATGCCCCTTCTCTGTCTCTCCGCTCTGCCCGTGACCACCTTCTGTCTGCTGCTCGCACCCGTACGGCCAACTCGCGCTTGCAGGACATCTCGCGGGCAGCTCCCTTCTTATGGAATAGCCTGCCTTCCTCCATCAGACTCTCCCCTAGTCTCCAATCATTTAAGAAAGTGCCTTAAAACCCATTTCTTTAGGAAAGCCTATGGCCTCCGAGACTAACATCTACCTCACATACCTGTCTCTTGCTCTCTCTTAAAGGGCAGCACTCTACTCTTTCCTGCAACTCTGCTTCACTCCCACCTAATTTAACTGCTACTTCCTGTCCTAATGTGTTTTGTGCCCCACCTCCTATAGACTGTAAGCTCGTTTTGAGCAGGGCCCTCTTCAACCTATCGTTTCTGTAAGTTTTCTTGTAATTGTCCAATTTATAGTTAAATCTCCCCTCTAATAATGTAAAGCGCTATAGAATATGTTGGCGCTATATAAATGGCAATAATAATAATGTATTCTCCCTGCTTGGTCTCTTCCAGCTGGTGCAACATTTCCAGATACAATTTAGCATTCAGACTGGAGAGAATCTGATTCGTTTGGTCTGGGATGGAAGTAAAGCTGTGGGGTTTTTAGCAAATGTATAGAATGAAGGCATATCATGACAGGGAGCGTCCTGTACTATAACCTGTGCAAGGCGTGTAGGTGGATTTGATGCTCAAAGTGCCCTTATGAAAAACCTCTCAAATGAATTCTGATCTTTCGATAACCTTTGTCTCCAACTGATTTCTTAGAATTACCAGACATCTACTTCATGCTCCCAATAGTCCATGTGAGCAAGTGGTAAAGACCAAAAAATAAAAATAAAAAAAATTCAGAAAAAAGCAAAATGGCATTTCTTCAAAAAACTATATCCTACTAACTACTTATATATAGTAAAACAGAAATGTACAGAACTGTTCATCGTGGAGAGAGAGATTTTAAATATTCTGGCTCCAGTGACCTTGCCAATTTGACCATATACAAAATATAGAACAATCCATAATACCAACACGTATTCAGCATAATCAATCTATCAACCTGGCATAACTCGCATTATCAGGAGCAATGCAGTCATGCATATCACTGTTAAGGTATTTTTTATTTTGACTGAAATCAATTCCTCTATGAGACTGGAAAAAAAGCTCTAGATCTGAAATAAGAGATACCTGTACCTTGCATCTCATGATCAGAGTCTTATTTTTCAATTACAAAAGAATTCTTATAGAATCAACTTGTGAGCAGCCCCCGCCACAAAACCTGCTTATATTAAACTAAATGTAAACAATTAGTCAAAAACAATCTCGAAAAAACTAAAAACTCAGACTTTCCGGATTGTTGTATTTTCCTTCTAAGTTTGTATTGACTCCCCAAACGCATTACTGTTACATGTAGGGGATAAGTAAAGCTATATTAAAAATCCTGGGACGTATCCCTTTAAAAAAAAACAAAAAAAAAAAAGCAGCTGATGTCAACACTAACCAGCAAAACCTATATTTATAGGTATCATTGTAGAGTTCAAGTAATTTATTATCTTTAATCAAGGCAACATTATACATTATTTCAATTATTTATTTACTCATCTATGAACCAATCGAGCAAGAGATGCGTGGAAGGTGGAATTTGATTGATTTTAGTATTTTTTTTTTCTCCCAACCCAATGTGTTACTGTGTTCTGTATTTTATAAGGTTGATGGGTTATGTTTTGATAATATTGCTCATGACCCCAATTTCTTCATTGTAATGTTTTCTTTTGCATGTCTTTACAGCTTCCAACTGTGTTAGACAGAAATTCACATGGTATAGATCTCCGATTTTGGGGGAAGGTGATCTCTAATTTGTCTGATTCTTTGCAAGAGGTAAGATGCTGACCTGCCCGAGCCTAAAATGAGTAACCTCTATTCCCTTCCAGTACTTGCAATAATTTCCACAGTATCTGCCTTTATGTCTGTCATAAATTGAATGTTAAAAAATATTATTTCTTCTTTTTATTGAAAATATTGGGATTCAGGGCATTCGCAGAGTTGAAGAATTATAGAACTCAAAGTAAATATTATGTAAGGAAAAAATTTAAAAGCTTGGTATGTAAAATCAGAGCATAACATTCAAAATGATTAATCATTTAATTAAATAGAGTAAGGCATTTCTGTACTCTGTAAACTGAAATATAAAGATTTGTGTTCCGAATCTAAATTTGAAGAACAATTGTAGTAATATATTAATTGGTTATGGTTGAAGTATTGTTCTTTATATTTCATATACCCAGATTTCATTATAAAAGTGGTAAAAAAAATTTTGTTGATGCCAGGCTATTACTGGTACATCTAGTGTTAAGATAACATCAAGATTGGGTGTTAAAATGACATAAATAATAAAGATTACATTTGTGCATGGAAGAATTTTTCAGTTTGGCCAAATAATTTTTTCCTGAAATCAAAATTTTGTTAGGGACGTCAAACGATCATTCGTGTGGCAGTTCACTTCGGCCAAATGTCAGTCATGAAAAAGTATATGGGGAAATATTCGGGCAAACTAAAAATACCACAAAAAGAGGCCATACAAAAAATAAAAGGTGTGGAAGATTCTGTTCAAACAAGCTATATTTATATATCATATATATTTTTTTTACAGTTTTTTATTTCTTTCTATGTGTTCACTTTCTGTCTGTGCCCTAACCATTAATCATATTTTTTCCCCTAACAATCATGCTTATTGTTTTTTTTGCACCAGGGATGAAATACCTAAACCCATAACATCTAAACATATTTGGGCATTGCCTAGTTGTTGCTCAGGTTTACATCCACTTGGCCCATCAGTGATCTGGATTTCGGCTGAACAGTAAATTGACCCAAACTGTCACCTCAAAACAATTCTTTAAGATAATAATATTTTCATCCCATTTTGAGAGGAAATATATATATTTTTAAAACAAAGTGTATGTAAAAAATAAAAATTTAAAAATGAATTCATAACTTTAGTATATGATGGGATCCTGTAAATGTGTGTTTTTCTCTTTTTTTGGAATTTTTGTTTTAATGTCATAATGTTCTCACTGGACCATGGGCAATTCAGCAAATGTTTAATTTACTGGAGATTAATATAGGTGGATTTCCATGGCAGATACAGCAGCAATGTATCGTCCGCGAGGCAAACAAGGCATTTGATTTGGGTGGCACTTTCCAGGGGGCGGCAAAAAAAGCCACCCCCCAAATGCCCAGGCTAATGCCTTGTTAGCCTCACTTTAAAGGGGCCTAGGAGTTGGCCACATTTGAGCCCCCCGCGGGCAGGAGGATAGTTGATCTCCAGGCGGGCGGCTCCCGGCATCACTCTGCTGTGTGCGAGGGAACTGAGCAGGGAGAGTTCACAAATCAGTGCTCCCTCACTGCCTGCCTGGAGATGTTGGGGGAGTGTTGGGAGGAAATGTGTGTGTCTGGCTTTCAGTGAGTCTGTGTGTGTATATCTGTGAGTGTGTGTGTGTCTATCTGTCAGTGTGTCTGTGAGTGAGTGTGAATATCTGTCAGTATGTGTCTGAGTGATTGTGTGTGTCTGTCAGTGAATGTGTGTTTGTCTGTGAGAGGGAGCCTGTGTGTCAATGTATGTGTATGTCTGTCTGTCAGTGTGTGTCTGTTTGGGAACCTGCGTGTCTGAGTGATTGTGTGTGTATGTCTGTCAGTGAATGCATGTGTGTCTGAGTGATTGTGTATGTCTGTCAGTGAGTGTGTGTCTGCATCATTGTGTGTATGTCAGTGAGTGTGTGTGTGCCTGTCAGTGTGTGCTGCGAGTGAGTCAGGGATTGTGTGTGTCTGTCAGCTTGTGTCAAATCAGAGAGTGTTTGTGAGACTGTCAGTCAAAGTGTGTGTTAGTCTTTAACAGGGAGAGGTGTGGTCTTGACAGGAAGGGGTGGGGCAAATTTAAATTAGGGGTGCCCGAGTTCCGTCATGCCTAGGTCAGCACAGATCCAAAATACACCACTGGTTGAGAGGCAAAGTGTATTGCTTACTTCTCTGCTTCCTTTCACACTGTTAACAATCTTATGCTTTTTTCTACATTGCCTAAGCTTGGTATCACTTGATCTCTCATTCTTCTTCCACTGTCTAACGTTTTATAGACCATCTCTCTCATACATCTACCTATGTCCATTTCTTAAGGCATATTCCAACCCTCAGTTCTGGTCGTTCACTTATGCGAGGTCCTTCCTGTTTCCAATAAACTTCCCTCCAAGCTACTAACTCCTGGAATACAACTCCCCAAAAATAGTTAAAATCTTGTCCCTGATCTCAGCTTAATTTCTCCTCACTGTTTTGCTTATCTGATCATCCAACCTTCTCTCATTATTCCCTGTACCTGACAATTGTACCCATCACCTAGATTTCCTGTCTCACCGCTCCTTACTAGTGTAAACCTCCCCTAAACAACCCCACCACTGCTCCCGACAAGTGTAGTTGTCACCCTCAGCTCCTGACCATTGCTCTGGCCATTATACCCATAACCATCAGCTCCTGAGCACTGCTCCCAACCAGTGTACTCATCACTCTCAGATCCTGAGCACTGCTCCCAATCAATGTACCCATCACCCTCAGCTCCTGACCATTGTGTATCCATAATTCCTACATTTACCTGTTCTTCCACCAGTTGAAGTACCACTCACTCTAATTCCACCTCATTCTAAGGATTGATGAGGTTTTAAATTAAGTTGTTTTCTCACCAGTGATATAACTATTACTAACCAATATCAAATTAAATGAATACAATATTTAAACAATCATACAAGTGTATCAAAAACTCTGAAGACCTTATGTAGGTATGATGTTCTATAATGGAAACTGTTGTTTCACGAAGAGCTAATTTATATGGAATTGAAGGAATGGCCAGAGAATGGTCAAGCTCTGAAAAAGTAGGTGTTTGCACTTAAAACAACTTAATATGTCCACCCAGGAGAAGGTTTTAATTTACACTTTATTTAAAAACAAATCTATTTATTTTCAAAACTTCATGAAAGGATTATTATATTAAAAAATTGTTTTGAGGTGACAGTTGTCCATTGTCCGTCCAGGTTAATGAAGATGCTGTCCTGGTTTTCTTATTTACAAGATATTGTAGTAATAGCATTCATCAGATGAATCATTAATGGAGACTGCAACAACTGTAAATGGGATCATTATTACCTATCAGGTTAAACATGTTTCATTAATCCTTTCCTTCAAATCTTTTGTGAAAACTCCACACAGTACAAAAAAAATGCTTGTTTACAACATTTCATTAAATTGCACAAGAGAACTAAACAAACATGAAATCTTTAACTTGTAACTTTTGTTGTCCTTATTTGGTATTCTGGACGCATATCTATTTCACCTTTGGAGGAAAAATATGTCCGTAGGTTTGTTTTTTTGTTGTTGTTCATGATTACTATAGTGGCCTTAAGAGGTATATTTAAATTATCAAGAATCCACAACAAAGTGCAGTTTCATGATGTTTTCTAGATTTCCTGAAGTTTTCAAACTTATCTTTGGTTTTCTGTTTTTTTGCAGTTATCACAGAAACAAAGCTTCAAAGATCTTCTTTGGGTTTTGCAGCCTATTGTGCAGGAGGGTGGTCCGAGGACCTTCACCCAGTTAATGAAGTCTCTGTCTGACCTCTTCTGTGGGTATCCTGAAGGTGGAGGGTCCCGTGTCTTCTCTTTCAACTGGTATGAAGATAATAACTACAAAGCTTTCCTAGGGGTAAATTCAACCAGGAAAGAGTCCAATTACCTATATGACAAGACTACTAGTAAGTATATATCCAATATTTTGATTTGTTTATATAATGGTTTCCATATAAAGTTGATTAAGAGCTCGCTATTACAAGTGGACAGTCCAAAGATAATTCTTAGAACATTAGTTAGGCAGGTAATGCACTTTCTAGTTGTGTGCTATGTTTTGTGAGTTTGCTACTTAATTAGATGTAGTGGGCTTGAGAAAAAATACAACACACTAGATATTAATCTAAAAATGTAGGTTGTCTTTGAACCATTACAATTGGAGATTAACAGTTTTCTGTTCCATAATGCTGTATTTTAAGGGTTCATTCGTGACGTTTAATGTCATGATGATGATATATCCATTCTGGGCAATACTATATGCAATGGTGGTCGATAAGTATTAACTGTCAACTACACACCATCTTCTATTTGCAGAGCTTATTGGGAATTGTTATTCTTTTCTATTTTTATCAGCTTTTATACAATGTTGCTTCTGTTTTGCACTGCAGCTCCATTTTGTAATGCGTTGATCCGAAGTATGGAGTCCAACCCTGCAACTAAAATAGCATGGAGCGCAATGAAGCCACTGCTAATGGGAAAAATCCTTTATTCCCCTGATGCTCCCGCAGTGAGAGAAATTCTGAAGAATGTAAGGCATTTATAGTTCGTGTATATGTTACAGCAGTACAAACTTATGCAAATCCCATAAGTAAATAATCTCAACTATCGCAGTGGGAAATTTTGAAATTGCATCCAGTACACTTTTACGCAATTTTAAGGAGACAATTCTTTCATTCAAATCTGCAAAGCAGTTGCTCAACTCTCATAAACGTGTGCTCCAGTGATTCCAGTTACGGGATCTGGGATTTAAAAAAAAATACTCAGATGTGTAGCATATTGTGTCAACAAATGTACAAAACAGATAGGGCCGACAGGCACGGTTTCTAATACAATAAAAATGTTGAGGAATCAGGAAGCATACACAATTTAGTTTACAGATGAGTGGGAAAACCATATTTGTATCCTTTGACTTTAGTCCTTTCCTCTTCTGCATTAATTTTGTTTTCTCACATTGACCGGATGGATGAGTTGCAGCACCTTCACACCAGTGTATGTATGTGTTTGTTTGTGTGTATATAGGTGTAGATGTGTGTGTGTGTGTGTTCGTATATATATATATATTTATATATGTATATAATCTCCACAGTTCCACACACTCCGAACTTCAAACAGATCTAAATCTGCCCCATTGCAATCTATCCAAAGAAGGAGAGCAGTGTCGAAGTTCCGAAGCACAGTATTGCCTAAGAACTAATATACTTACCCAGTGGAAGAATGAAGAATGTTACACTGTATACAATTTTAAATAAAAAGCATACAAACTTAGCCAGGATTCAGCTGTAAGCATTTGCAACACTTACAACAATCAAGTAACACACATTAATATAAAATGTAAGTTACTTGGCCAGTCAATGGAATGACAGGAATGAATAAGTAGATAACTCCCTAATTCCCACGGTATTAGGGAGCTATCTACTAAAAGGCTGAAAGACCTAAATTGGTCTTTCAGCCAAATTTACTAATACTAAGTAAAGATTACTTAGTATTAGTAAATTATGCCCCTACTCGCTAGGGGCATGTCTATTAAACAGTGAGCAGCCTATGGTAAAATAAGGGGGGGACTTATTGTCCCCCTCGGCACCCAACCGGCCCCCACCCATGAGCGGTGGGTGGGGGCCCTAAATAACAATCAGGGGGACCTATTGTCCTCCCCCCACCCCCCACCCCTGAGCAGTGGGTGGGGGTCCTAAATACTAATAAGGGGGGACCTAATATCCTCCCACCTGGCTCCCACCCCTGAGCGGTGGGTGGGGGCCATAAATACTAATAAGGGGGGGGACCTAATGTCCTCCCCCCTGGCCCCCACCCCTGAGCGGTGGGTGGGGGCCCTAAATACTAATAAGGGGGGGACCTAATGTCCTCCCCCCTGACCCTCACCCCTGAGCGGCGGGTGGGGGCCCTAAATACTAATGGGGGGGACCTATTGTCCTCCCCCCGTTCCCCACCCCTGAGTGGCGGGTGGGGGCCCTAAATAAAAATGTTACCCCCGCAGGTGACTAGGGGTCCCCAAACCCCTAGTCACCCCCCCCCAAAAAAAATTAACCCCTACCTACCCCCCTCACCCTAAAAATAATGAGGGGGGGGACCTTTAACTAAGTACCTGTAAAAAAAAATAAAACTTAACATTTGATGTCTTCTTTCTTCTAAAATCTAATTTTTTCAGCCCCCAAAAAGGCCAAATAAAAAGCCATAATAACCGACGCAAAAAATAATCAATCTTCACCCACGGAGCGCTTCGCGCAGACTGAGCTCTGCAGGGTGGGGGAAGGCTTATAAAGCCTTGCCCTGCCCTGAAATTAGGCTCAGGGCACTCTGATTGGTGGGTTTAAGCCATCCAACCAGCAGCCAATTTAGGGGTGAGGGCCAGGGGGGAGGACATTAGGTTCCCCCCCTTATTCCAATTTAGGGCCCCCACCTGCAGCTCAGGGGGGAGGACATTAGGTCCCCCCCTTTGTTAGTATTTAGGGCACCACCCACCGCTCAGGGGTGGGGGCCAGAGGGGAGGACATTAGGTTCCCCCCCTTATTCCAATTTAGGGCCCTCACCCGCTGCTCAGGGGGGTGGACATTAGGTTCCCCCCCCTTATTCCAATTAAGGGCCCCCACCCACGCTCAGGGGTGGGGGCCAGGGGAGAGGACCTTAGGTACCCCCTTATTAGTATTTAGGGCCCCCACCGCTCAGGGGTGGGGGCCGGGGGGAGGACAATAGGTCCCCCCATCATTTTACTTTAGGGCCACCACCCGCCGCACAGGGGTGGGGGCCTGGGGGGCAATAGGTCCCCCCTTTAGTTTAAAAGCCCCCACTCACGCTTCATGGGTGGGGGCTCGGGAGGGGGGGACACTATTTTTTTTTTTTAAACAGTGAGCAGCCACAGGCTGCTCACTGTTTAATAGACATGCCCCTACTCGCGGTATAGCGAGTAGGTGCAAAATGTACTAATACTAAGTAATTTTTACTTAGTATTAGTAAATTTGGCTGAAAGACCAATTTAGGTCTTTCAGCCTTTTGGTTTATAACTCCCTAATACCATGGGAATTAGGGAGTTATCTACTAAGCGGCTGCAAGAGAAGTTCCAAAGTGCTGAAGTTTCGAAGTGCCGAATTGCCGAAGTCTCGAATTTCGGAATGCCGAACCGAAAATTTTCCCCATGCACATGCCTATTAAGAATATGTCATCTTAATAATGGTCCCTGCTGTGTACAGAAATGTTAGTTTGCTGATGGTATAAACCAATAAAATTGCTTTTTTGTATGTTTAAAAGACCTGTGAGTGCCCTCTCTATTTGGAATATATAAATATATACATATATATTGGATTAGCAGTATTAGTCCAGTAGACAAGATGTCAATACACCAGAGTATTCCGGAATGCAAGAGTTTTCCTCTCTTCCTCAAGTCTGAAGCAATACTGATCACTATTGCTTCAGACCTGAGGAAGAGAGGGAAACTTTTGACGTAATATATTAGTCCAATAAAAAAGGTATCATTGCATACCGCAATAGATATTTTGGCAGTATATACACACATACACTGCCACATACATACATGCTTATACAGATATACATACATATTTGGACACAGAAACACACACACACACATAAACATGGTGACACACACATTCAGACGCACACTGACACATACACACGTATAGATACACACAATGAAACATATGCATGCACTGACACATACACACACCCAGACACACAGATTTACATACACACACTGACAGAACCACCCTGACATATGGATACCTATATTCACACTGATACATACACACATCCTAACACACAGATACACACACTGAAACATACACACACACGCAGATACACATCCTGACAATCAGATACTCACTGATTCATACACACAGCCTGACACACACCCTGAAACACTCGGATACACACCCGGATACTCACATACATATATACACAGACTGACACACACATCCTCCAGTCCCTCTTCTTACTCCTCATGTGCCTCCTCTACCTGTAGCTGGGAGGAAGTGATCTGAATTCAGTCCAATCCAGGCACTTGTTAAAGGGCCTCAGCATCTGACCAGACCCCTGTTCAGTGATACCTACTAGGTGGCTCTAAGCATTGTCCACCTGATGTGCCCCCTCATTTATGGGCCTTGGTGCCACTGCATCGGCTGTAGTTCTGCAACTGCTTGTGCATCTTCCATTCTACCTTTGTGTTTCTGTTCATATTTTCAGGTGATTCAGATTCTACTTGTAAATGTGCGACAAATGTTGAATGGCAGTGCAGTTGCTATTAGACTTAATCACTAAAGTGAGAATTCAAAGTGAGTTTCAAATTTATGGGCAAAATAGCTAAACTGCAAAGATTCTCTAAATCAGCTCTTCTTCCATCTTGGCTATTTTGGCCTTAAAGGAACACTATAGTCACCTAAATTACTTTAGCTAAATAAAGCTCTTTTAGTGTATAGATCATTCCCCTGCAATTTCACTGCTCAATTCACTGTCATTTAGGAGTTAAATCACTTTGTTTCTTTTTATGCAGCCCTAGCCACACCTCCCCTGGCTATGACTGACAGAGCCTGCATGAAAGAAAACTGGTTTCACTTTCAAACAGATGTAATTTACCTTAAATAATTGTATCTCAATCTCTAAATTGAACTTTAATCACATACAGGAGGCTCTTGCAGGGTCTAGCAAGCTATTAACATAGCAGGGGATAAGAAAATCTTCATTAAACAGAACTTGCAATAAAGAAAGCCTAAATAGGGCTCTCTTTACAGGAAGTGTTTATGGAAGGCTGTGCAAGTCACATGCAGGGAGTTGTTACTAGGGTTCATAAACAAAGGGATTTAACTCCTAAATGGCAGAGGATTGAGCAGTGAGGCTGCAGGAGCGTGTTCTATACACCAAAACTGCTTCATTAAGCTAAAGTTGTTCAGGTGACTATAGTGTCCCTTTAAAGGGTTACTCCAAGTCCCCTTTCGGAGTGGTGGGAGATTTTTTTTGGCGTAATACACCTTATTTTGCACTATAAAGTAGGGCTCCCCCTCTAGATTTGAAGGATGACCTCAAAATTTAAAGTGTTTACTTAACTGGAATTCAGCACTAGGTGAAGCTCCCGGTGCTGACTTCCACACCTTCTCAAAGAGAAGTCTCTAATTGGACCATTTCACAGGCTTAGAGCCCACACGTGCAATCTGAGCGCATTCCTTCCTGATCGAGAGAAGGAAGGGCTAGAGGGAGAATTTATTTACATTTTTTTTAAAGTAGCAGAAGGAGGCAGCATTCACAGGGTGCGAGAGGGCGCTCACAGCAGGGGAGGGAGTGGAAAACAAGCACCTGCAAGGGGAAAATGATCATGTCTGTTACCAGCGTGACAACGGATGCAAAATATGCGCAGAACTGACATTGGTAGCCTGGAGTTCTTTTAATTAGCCTCCAGCACACAATTAACAATATCTCTGTATGTGCCCTGTTTCAAGCTGAATCAATGCGCATACTGACTACTTCTACCATAACCACGTCAAATCACTGAAGTGGTCATGGGGGTTGGAGTAACTCTTCAATTCTGAAATTTACTTTGAATTCTCACTACAATGAATAACCATGTATGTGTTTATTTGTAATAGTATGGCATCACAACTAGGGTCACAATATTTTCTTTAGGAATTGAAACATCCTGTTTTGGATAGGTCAAGCACTAGCTCTGCATGGTCGCAGATCTATTGCTTGACCTGTCCCTTTGACCTACAAATCAGTTACTTGAAGGAAGTGTGTTATTCTCTCCAGGTGTATAAAGACTTTGTCTAATTAGGTTTTCTGACTGAGGTTTCCTGATTAAATGATGTTGCTCTCTTTGCAGGCAAATGCAACCTTTGAGCAGCTGGAACGTCTCAGAGAAATGGGTAAATCCTGGGAAGAAGTAGGACCCCAGCTATGGAACTTTCTGCATAATAGTGTCCAAATGAATGTCGTCCGGGTATGTCAATCCCACATTTAAAAGGCTGAATTTAGGTGTTATGAAGCATGGGGTTGCAAGAAATATTCAATTGTATAGTGAGCACAAATCTTATCAATTTAGTGACTTTATGGGGTCCAACATTTGCAGCCAAATACACAAGAACATGCGTAGCAGATGGTATCTACCATGCGTAGTTGAATACCTGAAAATCAGATAAGCTCCAAAGTGCTTTAGAAAACTGATAAACAGATAAACAAATATGGCCTAAATTGTATCACAATTTCACAGTTGGTGTTTCCAAATAATGCGACACATTAAACAAAAAAAAAACAGAGGGTCATAGTGGAGTTTGTTTTAGTAAATGACAACTTTAAATGCTTGGATTTTTTACCTCTTTACCATTAGTTTCCCATTAAGTAGACCAGAAATTAGTGACAATCAGGCCTCCTTGTAGGGGTTGTATTGTATTGGGACATAGACAATGTAGATTAAAAATACAAAGTAAGTCTTCATATGGCTTTAAAACATGTCCATTCAATTGCCTTTAGGACACCATCAGAAACCCAACTGTAAAGGATTTCCTCAATAGGCAACTTGGAGATGATGGCTTGAGTGCTGATGACGTTATTAACTTCCTTTACAATGGCAATCCAGACTCCCGCTCAGCTAATCAAGCAAACTTTGACTGGAGAAATGTATTCAATTTCACTGACGAAACCATACGTCTTTTTAACAACTACATGGAGGTAAGCAATTACTGGTTTACATGTATACAGTGTATCCACATATACACAACATAGCTCTGGATTGGGGGCCTTGTGGTCCTGGTGCTGACAATTACACTGGGTTTAAATACAAAATGTGTTCTTGTGTTTCTGGTCTTATGTGTCTGACATCTATAAGCGACTGGACTTCACCCCCATCTCCCTTAAAAATTGAAAGGCATATAAAATCAACCTTGCAAGCCGGCTGAGCTACTGGAAAATCTCAGATGTACAAGGAGTCACATCCCTTCCTGTAGATTATAGTGCACTGTGGGTTCTGGGGCACAAGGTCTGTGTGCAGTGAATTTGGAGAACAGAGAATGTACTCCTATAGGCAATGGGCCTAAAGCAACTTTGGGCCCCTCCAGCTGTTAACCAGGGCACAGATCATATAGAGATTAGTAGTGACTGTGGCACATTAGATTTGGTAACACATTTCCAGTACGGTACCCAGAATTTCATCTCAGCAACAGATTACTGAAAAAAAACAGGCAGCTTGGTCCTATTGCAATGCATGATAGATAGATCAATCTGTCTAATCTATTGCTAAAAACCTGGTGCCTTGTAGCACATGGATTAGATCGATGACCTTGTTTCTGTACACAGACAAATTAAAATCTGCTTCCAGATGTCACTTGGAAATCAGACTTTCCAGATCTTGTCATTTCACTGCTGACTTCAAATATAAGTCTGTGCTCATTTTGTGAGAATGCGCCTGTCTGCACACGTTACCATTACCAGGTGGCATATCATGAGACATATATTCCAAAATAGGGGGAAAAAAAACCCTCTTCATACATACAGTTATTTATTCATATTATAAAAGCATGCATTTTACAGACATGAATAACAAATACTTCTGGTCTATATTACAAGAGTTATTTCTGGCACAGGTCCAACCCAATACTTCACTAGTCATTGACCGGTAAATTGTTTTGCTTCTCAATCTTTTTTCTTCTGCAGAGAAGGACAGGGTTTTTCAATAAAGTGAAATGCCTGAAAATGAAGTAGCTTAAATGAAAACTCAAGAGAATATTTCTAATTCAGAAATATTGATCTAAAACCTGAACAGTTCTCAATTCAGTAAATAACTGAAATATATGAGGAACTACGAGAGGTAAGGATTAGACTAGTTTGTGAAGATCTTCCTAGTGGTACATTGTTCCTGTTCCTATCTATTTGGTGCCTCCCCCTGTTTGCCATAAAATTACTTTTTTCAGCAACGAGACTCTCTCAGGGCTGGTGGCCTCTATGGCTCTCTTGGTGTCACCGAGGAGGCATGGCTTCCTTGGCATTGGTCCAATCCAATGTCCAATGCTCCTTATAGATGAGCATTGGGGACTTGATGCGCAATGGTTGGCTAGTACTGTGAGCGCAATCTGTTCTTCTCATAGGAAAACATTGACTCTCATACTTTCCTATGAGCTGCAACGTTCCGTGAAACAGTTCTACTTGGTCAGTGCAGCAGAAGTAACTCTAGTGTGTGTCAGTATGAAGTATGACAGCCACCCTTCAAGGTACACATTGCCCTTTCTGCAAAATGGAAATGTTTTACCTTCAAGGATTAAACTACAGGACCACTGCACCCAAATCACTTCATTGAGACAAAGTCATCTTGGTGACTTTAGTGGTCCTTGGAATATTAATCTAAAAAATAAAGCCACTTGGTGACTGACACACTCTAGCATAGGATCACTCTCTTTTTCAATAACTTTCTTCCCAAAATGTAAAATAAAATTACTTTCAATGAGTTTAAACTGAGACAATGTTTATTTTTAATAAAATTAACAATAATTAATATGTATCTCAAAGTTTATACATCCCAGACATACATTTACTTGTATTAGCCCTGTAATAAAACATTGCTTCATATCACAATTACTTCTATGGCACCAAAATATTGTACAGCGCTGTGCAATAGGTGAATCAAGACAAAGAATTCTAACAAAACATGTTTGACATACAGGAACAGAAGGTGAAGAGGGACCTGTCAAAGGAACTTAAAATCTATTATGTACATTGTTGACTATAGTCTAACTTTAAAAATAAATACATTTAATTAGTCACAGTTTTACGTAGACCTGATGGAAGAAAAAAATCATCCATTAGACTCTGTTATTAAAATGTAAATCTGTATATAAACTATCTCTGAGTTCTGAGATGCTAGCTTTCTCTGTAATAAATATAATAAATATACATACTTTGAACAGTTTTAGCCAAACCACCAGTGTGTTGATCTATAGTCAGCATCTGAACATTATAGACCTTTATAAGACACAACTGTGTGGATTTATTGGTAAAAGTAAACAGGTGGTGTCTCTTAAAACCAAATGTACTGCTGCAGACAAAATGTAGAGACACGTTTTTCTATATATCACCATTAAGGAATGTGTGCTCGTAAAGTGCTTTATTTCTCTTTTTACATGTTTGTGTATGTGTGTGTGTTATTTTATGTGCTTGTGTATTTGTGTGGTCTTATCTTTTTCAATCTAAAGGATGTAATGTAATATGCTGCAATTAAAAATAATCGTTACTTAATATTAAATGGCTACTTAGATTTTTTGGAATCTAATGTTTTTAAGAAAATTTGCCTAGTCAAATAAGAGTATTTCTTCAAACACATAATGCACATCGTGAAAGTCTAGCTTTCTTCTTCTGTCTAAAGGAGGCAATTGGGTGGTCCCATGTCCTTCGATGTATTAAGATGTCTAAAGGTTTTGTTCATGTACACTTTATTTTCCTCTGTTCAGTGCTTTCTCCTTGTAAACACAAACACACAAGTAGTAATTATACTTTATATTGAGAGCAGGAAGTTAACTTAAACCCAGTCAAGGATGACGTAGCTAATGAGTGGTGAAATCTTTCTTAGCCTTTCTTGTCTTTCCTTGTCATTCTCATCCAGTTTTTATCAGTAGGGGATCTTGAATTGTCTCCTCTTTTCATGGTACTGTGGTATTGAACCAAAAGAGGGACATAGAATTGTAAATCTGGGGAAAACAAGATTAGTGCCAAGACAAAGTAGGAAGGTTGCCTGTAAACAGAGTGGACAACAGAGGCCCAATGCACTCCACACAGCGAAGAGAATCCATTGCTAGACTGAGGAGGCCTCTATACAGAGATCTGTGCTAATCTACCGTGTGGAAGTTATCTTCAAATTTGTCTCGGTGAACACTTTTTTCTTTTCCTTTCAAATTCATTCAAGCTGTTCTTTACCTCTTCAAACACAGTTTCGACTCGGGTTATTTGCCATGTCAGATTTAAAAACAAAAATAGAGGGAAAATGATACCCCTCATTCACTCTGTTCATTCACAATTTTATTTAAGTAGGCATCTAATACTATTCATCTAAGGGAACCAGGACACGTTGTAATACGTGCATTTTGTGTGTATGTATGTGTATATATATGTATATATATATATATTTATTTAAATCACAAAGCACGCCACAGGATTTTTTTTTCAAAGGTGCATAATTGAAATCAATATTTTGACCCTCCTGGATCTTTATCAAGATCTTATATAAATCTTTATAAAGACCCAGGAGGGTTGAAACGTTGATTTCAATTAGACACCTTTGAAAAAATTCTGTGGAGTGCTCTTGATTTACCTTATAGACTTTTGTGCTTAGAAGCACCCGGGTATTACTTTACTTGTTTGTTGGATGTTATGGTGAGTGCCAGAAACCAGACTTGTGTGTGTATAATATGTGTGTAGACACGTATGTGTGAGTGTGTGTATACAAACACATGGCACTCCAAAAACATGTTTTGTGCCTTAATACTCCGCTTTTATTTGGTCAGTGTGAATGTGGTCATGCACTCCCATGAGGTCGGGCCACTCTGCAGAATGCAGAATGTGATTGGGAAAGTCTCTGGCTTGATGTATTGGGAGAATCCACTTCCTCCGCCTGCAGGACACATAGTGTCATCTTCATCAAATGGAGTATTGGCAAATCAAAATGAGGCATGACAGCTGACAGACTGGTATTTGTAGCGTGATAAGCTTCTTGCCCTGTTCATAATTTCTAAAATAATTTTAATAATTTTAACAAACGTTATAGCTTTTTATTACTTGTCTCAAAGCATAAAAGCAAAATGAAATTAAAATAATCAAACCTAAAGATTCTATTTCATCTCTCGCAGTAATAAAATAACCTCTGAGCGCCTCCAAAAGCCATTTCATTAAATGGGATGTTTAAACAAAGGAGTCTTTGCTTATTAAGTGATGTCTGCCAAGAGCCCATCAGTCCGTTTGTGCAGACTTTGATGTGGGGTAATTGTTAGTTTGCTACCTGCAATTCATATCAGAAGAGGGGATCAAACAAGCTAGCATTTTGCATCATATTATATGTGGTAAAAGGTTAGATTTCTCATATTTAACTTACAGCTCAGTCAGTCTTATTCACTGATATTGTGTACAAATCACTATGTAATACATTGATCCACTTGGTGCAACCGTGGAGGCAGACAAAATCTACATATGTGGATTAATGCACAATGAACTTCTGCTTTTAATAAAACAATTCTAACAATAGCCTTCTACACTTAGAATCAGACATCTGCAATTTTTACCCTGCATTAAAGATGGCTGTTAATGGGACATTTCACTACCCAAATATAAAAAAATAATCACTGTTTAGTATAATGTAGTAGATAAACCCTAAATGGAAACATGCATGAATATAATTATGCATATTTTTTCAAAGGGGATATATCTAACACCGCTTGTAGAAGATGTTCTCTTGTCTGCAGCCTCTGCAAGTCCTCCCTTTGTAACCCCACCCAGATTATCTGTGGCTGTCCAATCACAGACTTCCCAATACAGCTCAATGAGAAGTCTTTGCAAGGCAGGTGCTCTCGGCTATTGTTTGCCTCTTGAGTTTACTTCTCCTGAGCTAACCAAACCAGGAAGTATCAGGATCGGTTTTCTGACAGTCAAGGGAGTGTAACCAGGTTAATTTATAAAAGGAGCTACTTCTATTAAAATCTGCACATTTTCTAAAATGGAAAAAAGATGACATACTCTTCACACATAGAGCACTTCAGCAAGCTAAAGTTCTTTTGTGGTCTGAGGTGCCCCTATGAGGTGTTAAAAGAACACTCAGAGCACCATAACAGATACTGTACTCTATGGTGATTATGGTGTCTAGAGTCTCCTGGTGTTCCCACATTGTAAGGTGTCAAACCATCTAAGAAACAATTTTTACCCTACATTGGGTGTGTCTATCATAAATACAACTAGGTTATAAGGTGTTAAACTAGATGGTGTGGTACCAAAAGTTTCCTGTGGCCCACCCTCCTTGTAAGGATGCAAATCTTTTTAGAACAGTTTGACTTTACTCATGATGTTCTGGGTGCATCTTCTCATCTTCACTACTTCCTATGGAGAGCTGAAAGCTCCGAAGCAGAAACTACCTTTAGCTCTCCTGAGCTAAGCCCAGCAATGCAGAGCTAGCTTATTGTCTAAGGGCAACAGCTTATTGCTCTCATCCAATGAGCTAAGTCTAGCACTACTTGGCTTAGTTCAGACAAAAAAAGTTTCTAGCTCTCCATAGTAAGTAGTAAAGGCATGGAGTGGTTCTAAAACAGTTTGACTTCATGCAATGGGGAGGTGCCAGTAAAAGCGTATCAATTAAACTGTTAATAGCTCCTGACTGATTCCTCTTCTGCAACTGTCATTATATTATAATACTATCCTTACCTTTTTGTGTCATTTTACCCCACTCCCTCTAGCATGTAAGCTCATTGAGCAGGGCCCTCAACCCCTCTGTTCCTGTGTGTCCAACTTGTCTGGTTTCAACTACATGTCTGTTCGTCCACCCATTGTAAAGTGCTGCAGAATTTGATGGCGCTATTTAAATATCATAATAATAATAACACTCCAAGTGCACTGTAGTGGTTATGGTGCTTTGAGTGTTCCTTTAAGAATCGTATTACAAAATAAAAAGGCCCACTCCTTTACCAACTACAGGGCTGCAGAGAGTTGACAACATTAAATAAACATGACATTCAATGCTGTCATAAAGTATTTATGGACCAGATTGGGATGACAGATATGCTTTATAGTTTTTAAGCAGTAAATTCTAGTGAACAAATAAATTTGCATTCTCCTACTCACCTGAAAGTTTTCTTTTAACCACAAAACGAATAACCTCATTTGTCTTGACAGCCACCATGTAACTTTGTAAATGTAAATATATTCATTAGAATTCACCCTTTTAACCCCTTAAAACGGGAAGGCGTACTATTACGCCCTATTCTAAGCGGCTCTATATATATTTATATATATATATATATATATATATATATATATATATATATATACACACACACACATACACTCTCTAGGTGTATTTTACTATTAATATATATATAATTCTATATATATATTAATATCAAATTACACGTAGACTGATACTGATTTATATATATAATTATTGTTATATATATATATTTATATATAATATTGAAAAAATGTAAATACGTTAAAAAATAAAATTAAAAAAAGAATTAAAAATAAATCATTAAAAAATATATAGATGTGTGTTATTTTGTTCTAACTGTATTGTGATATTAATATATATATATTTATATAAAAATACACATAGAACAAAATAATATATATATCTATATACATAAATATATACGTATATATCACTATATATATATCTATATATAAATAAACATATTTTTCAAAAATTATATATATACACATAAATGTATATATATATACATATATTAATTCTACATATATATTTATGTAATATTTCTACATAATTAGGTATTTTAATTAATTACAATTAGCGGGATCTGCCTGACAACCCATGCCGAAAGTCTAGGGAATTTAATTTGCTAGCACTATATTTAACCCTATAACTTTTCAAGACACCATAAAACCTGTACATGGGGGGAACTGTTTTACTCGGGAGACTTCGCTGAACACAAATATTAGTGTTTCAAAACAGTAAAATGTATTACAACGATGATATCACCAGTAAAAGTGACTTTTTTTGCATTTTTCACACACAAATAGCACTTACACGGACGATATTATTGCTGTGATACTTTTTACTGTTTTGAAACACAAATATTTGTGTTCAGCAAAGTCTCCAGAGTACAACAGTACCCCTCATGTACAGGTTTTATGGTGTTTTCAAAAGTTACAGTGTCAAATATAAGGCTTGTGTTTCATTTTTTTCACATTAAAATTCGCCAGATTGGTTAGGTTGCCTTTGAGACCCTATGGTAGCCCAAGAATGGAAATTACCCCTATGATGGCATACCATTTGCAATAGTAGACAACCCAAGGTATTGCAAATGGGGTATGTCCAGTCTTTTTTAGTAGCCACTTAGTCACAAACACTGGCCAAAATTGTCATTTTTTGCATTTTTCACACACAAACAAATATTAACGCTAACTTTGGCCAGTGTTTGTGACCAAATGGCTACTAAAAAAGACTGGACATACCCAATTTTCAATACCTTGGGATGTCTACTATTGCAAATGGTAAGCCATTATGGGTGTAAATTTTATTCCTGGTCTACTATACAGTCCCAAAGGCAACGTAACCAATCTGTCGAATTTCAATTTCAAATGTAACGTGCTATATTTCACCCTGTAACTTCCCAAAACACCATAAAACCTGTACATAGGGGGTACTGTTTTACACGTGTGACTTTGCTGAATACAAATATGTGTATTTTATTGCAGTAAAAGCAAACAGTATTATGACATTGACAGTTAAAATGTCATGTAGAACTAAAACATTTTAAAAATTATTATTTTCTCCCATTTTTTTCATATTACATTATGTTTCATAGCTAAATATTTGATATTAAATGAAAGATCTGTTTCCCCTGAATAAAATGATATATAAAAAGGGTGGGTGCATTTAATATGAAAGAGGTGAATTACGGTTGGACAGACATGTAGCGAATGCCAGGTTTTGTTTACGTTTTGTTTTGTTCACAACGTGTACATTTGGCTCAGTCCTTAAGGGGTTAAAAACTGTCAAACCCATTTTTTTTTCATATTTTCACTAAACAAAAAAAACGGGAAAAAAACACACACACAACTATTTTTTGTTTGTTATACATGAAATAAATTTTTTATCCACTCATTTTTCATATGCTAATGATGGTATGTTCAATCAGCAGACTCTCATGATACTTAGTTGTGTATGTTTTTGGTATAATTACCTCAATGTGGGTTAAGGGTCACAGAATCTGAATCCAGGTTTTATCGCCGTAGAGCACATACACCCAGGTGCATGGGTGGCATTCTGAGATTGTGAACGTATTCACAGGCTGACACTTGGCTTCCTTTGATGTGTTTAAACCTATTTACTGCCTCTCAGAACATCTAATCTATCTACAATCCTGGGGAACTAAGTCTCTTCCTCCTGAGATTTGTAGTGCTGGGTCACTTGAGGCTACTACGCTAATTATCATGCAGAGTGTAATTTGCTCCTGAGTTGCTTCTCTCCTCTCCCCCTTGCCTATATGGTTTAATTCATTAGATCATGAATAAAACTGTAGTTTTTGGTAATTTGTTTTGGGTTTTTTTGGATAATGTTGGATAAGCTTTTCAAATTATTTAATATTTTGGTTAAACTTAAACAATTTTAAAGCAATTTTTTTTTCAAAATATTAATATATATATATATATATATATATATATATATATATATATAAATATTGAAATATTAAAATATGTTGCAAAATATGGCATGACAAACTATTACATTATTTTTAAAGTTTATGCAAAAATATTAAGATGGGGACATTTTTCGTTAAAGGGACTCTCTAGGTATCATAAATGGTATCATTGATGTGGTTATGGTGGCTGTGGTTCCCTGGCTCCATTTTACTGTTCAGCATTAAATGTTTTCCAAGTGGGTTTGACAATGAATGACTGTTCCAGCAGGGCTGTCACTAGTAGGATGGCTTGGAATTTAAGAAATGTTTGATATTAAGCAGTGGTATGGTACCATGGGATAACAGACACCATAACCATTTCAATGATATTACATTTTCACAGTACTTAGAGTGGCTCTTTAGTCAAAAATGTAAGTATAAATAGTGGTAGTAAACAGCTTTCAAAGTATGCTTTCATTTCAACACTTCTTACTATTTACAGTGTTTGACCTTGGATAAATTTGAAGGTCACAATGATGAATCCCATTTGACACATCATGCGCTCTACCTGTTGGAAGAAAATAAATTTTGGGCTGGTCTTGTGTTCCTGGACATGTTCCCTTGGACTAATAACCTACCTCCTCATGTGAAATATAAGATTCGGATGGACATTGATGCAGTGGAGAAGACAAACAAGATTAAAGACCGGTAACGTTTCATATTTGTGTTAAACATTTACAGTAGACATTATTATGTTGTTCTATAGAAATTGCCAGTATATCCCACAGAGCTGCGCAAAGTGTGAACAAGACAAGCAAATTCATCAAGACAATTTGAACTTACAGGAACAAAAGCTGGATTTACATTCTAAAGTCCGGATTTGTAATCTAAATATTTGATATTTTTTACACAATGTAGCCAATCTGTGGCAATCTATTTTCTTGAGATATTTCATTTAGAACGCTCTTTCAAAGAACACGTAGCAATATGTAACAGCCAACAGCAAAGAGTGTATAGTGTATCAACTACAATCCAATCCCAAAATGAATGTAGTCTCAAATTACTTGGTGGGGTATGGCATATTTTCTAAATGCACGCCAACACATATCGGGATATGAACAAGACTACTTTAAGACAATAGGCTTGGATTTCACTTATAAAATACCCAGTCATTTATTTGAATTCAATAAACAAAAAAACATGATTTTACTTTTTTAAATGCCGTTAAAACATTATAAAGATTTTTAAAAAGGATCACAAAATACCATTTTTTAAAACTACATTGATAAACATTACATGAATTTGATCAAGATAAAAATTATGACATTGCAAAGTGCTGGTAAGGATTTACACTTGAGACAGAGGAGACATGTTGGCCATGCATTATAATTGTGCACACTTATGTTTAAAGCAGTGATGGACACTGGTCAGAGATTTTAATAGCAGGCATCTCTACCTTTCATTTCTTTACTTTTTTTTTTTATTCTTTATTTTTGTAGTGCATATCGAGAATAACATACGTGCGTGAGGTACCCTGACGGCAATCCTCAAGCTATTTTGTAACACATATAACAATGGGGTAGTCCAGCATACATGTACAATTTAAAATTTAAGTCGATAGTGTTAAAACGAGAGTAATACAGGCTAGGTACTGATGTCTCATTAGTTAGACTGCGCTTAAGATGGCAGGACAAACAAATAAACAGGGCCTTTGGAGTGAACCAGGTAAAACAATATGAGCTGCTGACAGTGCTGGTGTGTTAGAGGAGATTGAGTATAACTGCCTATCCATCATAACAGGAGGACAACAGCACTGGGAGCTTATTGTAATGCTGAGTAAGGGCGCTGTGCCCACGAGTTTTACTAAGTTGACAATAGTGATATTAATGCCACAAAGTGGAGCAGTGGTAGGAGAGACTAGGGTATGTGTTATGCTTAGTGAGTGATACTAGGCTATACAAATCCTAGGCAGATTGATAGGGATGTGTAACCAAAATGAGTAAGACAGGCTAATAAAAATAACAGTATTAAACCAAATAATAAGGTGGTAGTCGCTTGTGTGCTGCTGGGTCTGTTACAGCCTGGGTTAGAGTCCCTGTCAGACTTAGCTTAATTATCAGCCAGCTCCTATAGTTGGAGAGTCAGCCGATACCTTGGCTGGGCACCCAGCTTCCACATGTGCACTGGCCACAGGCGTGAGCCATGCTGCGTTTCAGGGTAGAGGCATTCTCCATACCCCAGGCTAGTTCCAGGGCCTGCACCAATTTGCTGTGAGCTTGGAGGTTCCCTGAGTCCCAGTTCCACCCATCCAGGGGTTTGTAGGTGGCTTTGCTGTTTTGGGGCAGGTGTCTGGGTGTCGGTCCTCTCTGCTTGTGTGTTCAGTGCTTTGGGGGTAATCTCCGGGTGGCTCCAGACGCGGAGAGGTGCAGGGTGTGATGTTTTGCTGACATTGAGGTTGGTTTGGCTTTGGAGGGTTTCTTGGGCCTTGTTCCGCCGCGTGTCTGCTCTCTCACCCGTGGTAGTTTTGCAGGGGGTGCCCGCTTCATCCGGTCCATTAAGGTTGCCCAAAAGCTGTTGAAGGCTGCTTCCAGACGCTCTTCAATGTGGTAAAGGGGTCTATAAGGTCGGCTTGAAGCGGCACTGGGTCCCGTATCACAGGCGCGGGTGCATCTGCCATTTTGTGTGCTGCCGCTCGACACTTAATTTGTCATTGCGGCATCTCCCACCATGTCCGGGGGGCCTCAGCGTGTAGCCCAGCGGGGGCCAGGATAACCCCCCACCGGCCCAGAGGGGGGGAAAGCGGGACCCAAGCTGTCCGCGAGGTGGATGATGGATGGGGGACCGGCCGCATCCCCCGCCCTGTAGGAATTTGCAGGCCGCAGGGAGCCCTCATCTTCAAGAGTGCGCTCTGCCTTAGAGGTTTCACCCCCATAGGTTGCCCATACACTCCCCTGTCGATGCATGCCCATGTCAGGAGGAATTATTGGGTAGATTGTCCTTTTTTCCACTTTGAAAAGTATTTAGGCTGAGGAACTCCCTCAAATTGCGTCCTGCTCAGTCAGTGGCCTGGCCCCGCCCCCCCACCTTTCATTTCTAATATTGTTCATCATCTAATAACTTCCATTCTCTTGCCTCTTTATTTGTTTTACCCCACTGGTGGAAGTTGGAATTGGGTTATGTCCTTTGATGGTGCACCTTGAACAAATGTCTGTATGTTTCTCTGGATACAATTGTAGTGTTGATGTAAAAAAAAAATTATGGGGTAGCTATGAAGTTATTAAACGCATGTTTGCAAGTGAATATTATGGGCATTTGTTCATCCCATATCGTCAAACTGTGTTAAGACCATCGCTGTATCAAAGTCATTCAAACAGGGTGCTCTTAATTCTAAAGGCTTCTGCTTTTAGAAGTGGTTATGGTGTTGGTAAACTGTATGTGCAATGTTTCAGTTTGAATTGCTGCACATACAAAGATATTGGCAGGTTTTTTTTTTTGCCAGGGTTTGTTTCAGGCTGAGAATTCCAATTCTGTGCAAAAAAATACACAAGTTCTCAGCGTGCTGGCAACATACATTGTTAGCTTTCTCCCCTTGCTGGAAGCATCGATGTCCACTCCCTCCCCACCTCCCTCACTTGTTTCAGCCCTCCTGCCATCCCCATCTGCATCAGACCCCCACTCTCTCCCTCCCTCCATTCAACCCCAACTCTCTCCCTCCATTCAACCCCCACTCTCTCCCTCCCGCCACTCCTCAGCTTAGAGTGCACTCTGAGCCAGACAGAACAATAACAATCATATGCATTTCTGTAAGAAGCCCTTGATTGGACCTTGAGGTGGGACTGGTTGCATCGGACAGAGTGTGGAATTCAGCGAGGGGAGCTTTGCCTGGTGGTGAATTTTAGGTCAATTACTGCTTTATTTTAAAGGTTTTTATAAGGAGGAAATAATGTCCATTAGGGCAAAAAAGGGTTAGAGTAACTCTTTCACATACATTTAATATGGAAGATTATCATGCTTACTGCATTATATTCATGACTGCTTTCTTAACTCAGTGAGATCCTTGTTCAGCTATTTTAACTCAGGAAACTTTGCCTTTATGATTAAATCATCTATTGTGCTATGAAGGGTGAAGATCATGGCCATGTTAATTGGACTGGGACAATAATAGCTAATTTATATGGAAAACTGATGACATATCAAGAAGGACACCCCAAGTAGTAATACCATTCTCACCAACTAAGTTTATCAGAACACTTATAAATCTCAATAAGAATGCTTACACAGGTGATACTCGAAAAATTAGAATATCGTGCAAAAGTTCATTTATTTCAGTAATGCAACATAAAAGGGGAAACTAATATATGAGATAGACACATTACATGCAAAGCAAGATAGCTCAAGCTGTGATTTGTCATAAGGACGATGATTATGGCTTACAGCTCATGAAAACCCCAAATCCATAAGCTTTTCAAACTGGCTCTGTCAACTTCTTTGCATCTTTTGCAAAGATCCCATGGTGACTTTGCTGCTGGAAGTGCAGTAGCCACAGAGTGCAGGAAAAGGTGAATTTTCGTTAACCCAACCTATCTCTTGCAGCCACCACCATCTTCTTCTGCAGGATCCTCTTCAGCTTATGGCGGTTTGTCTGCCAGGTGCTGATGTCAGTGCCGTACAACTTTGATGTTTATGGAGGATATCGCTAGAGCCTTAATAGACAAAGCCTTCTCCCCTCAGCCATCACTGGCTTCATGGTGGCAGCTCCACCTTTTTGTCAAGTATAGAAAAACTACATAGACACAGTAGTTCCTTACATAGTTACATAGCTGAAAAGAGACTTGCATCCATCAAGTTCAGCCTTCCTCACATATGTATGTTTTTGCTGTTGATTCAAAAGAAGGCAAAAAGCCTAGTCTGAAGCACTTCCAATTTTGCAAAAAAACTAGGAAAAAATTCCTTCTCGACCTCAAAATAGGATTCAGATGTCTCCTTGGATCAAGCAGCTATTACCCCACTAATTAGAAATTCTATGTTATGTTTTTACAAGTATTTATCCAATTGCAGTGTAAACATCTGTATGGACTCTGAAAAAAAACACCTCTTCAGGCAGAGCATCCCATATCCTTATTGCTCTTACTGTAAAAAAAAACAAAAAAAACTTTTCTTTGCTTTAGATGAAATCTCCTTTCTTTCAGCCTAAATGCGTGACCTTGTGTCCTATGTGTAGCCCTGTTTATTCCTTCTCTGTCTTATGATATTATTATTGGCATTTATATTTATATAGCACCAACTTATTCCTTAATATAAATTAAGGAGGACATAACAATAAATGAGACAATTGCAAAATGTTACAACAACAAAAGGTTGATGAGGGATTTCTTCTGACTGAATCGAAAATTCCAGTGAAATGCCAACATAGTCAATGTTCATAGTCAATGTGGACATTTCATAAAGATTTAATCTTTATGAAATACTCTTTTTTTTTTTATTGGGGGAAAGGGGTAGGAGGCAGGGGAGTACCAGAGGCAATGAAAGCTCATATCATAATACAAACATTAACTACATAGTGTGTGGTGTCAGCAGATAGAATATGCTTTACTGTTGTATGGAGTCGTTTATTTTCATTTTCAGGATTGTGTTTTTTGGCTGTTTGAGAGATTAAATTATAAATAGAAGTAAGGGAAGCTTTAGATGAATTCCATTTTGCATGCGTTGTCTCTAAGTAACCGGATTATGGTACATGGGCATGCAATATGGGTGGCAACATGTTTAGCTATGCAGGTAAATCTGATCAAAGGAAAATAGAACTTAAATCCTCTTAGTTGCCCCTTTGGCCTTTAATAGTCTTGACCTGTGTGGGTTTGGCAAGCCTCTCATGGCAACAACATTCCCCTCGGGGTAGTTGCTGCTGAATTAAGCCATATACTTCTATTTTTAAATAGCCATGCTGTTTTGTGTATTTTAAAAAATTTATTTTATTTATTTTTTATACATTAAGATAAAATACTCTTTTTAGTGAAAAACTATTGAGGTTTATTCACTAAACATCAAAATGTATTAAAAATGAAACCAAATTGCAAAATGTAGGCGAAAATAGGACTGAACACATTTTCCATTTAAGATGTAGACTTAATTCAGGTTTCAGTTTTCTTCAGTTTATAGTTTGTTGAATAAATCACGTTACTGTTCACCTGTATTTTGCAACATTATTTATTATGTGGTTTTTTTTTTAATTCAATTTTAGATGGATTTTTTTTTAATGTGCAAAGTTTTCGTTTCATTTAATTAAAGTAAATCGCGTGACTAAAGGCAGCTAGCATTTTACTAAAATAAAAAATTTAATAACCGAATGCATACCCTAAATAAATGGAGTGTGTAGACGTATGTATGACATAGTAATCTGAACATCACTAATAATCTGAAGTATATACTTGAAAATCGCATGCCAAAGATTTTCATGAGTCCACCTCTTCATCCCAACAAAGTAACATAAAGAATGCAATCAGTATATTTCTCAGCCATTTGTGTTGCACATTGTACAGTGGAAATGATATGTTGTGAAAGTGGTACCGGGTTGCTTTATGCCCTTTCAGTGGTATGTAAAAGGTAGGCAAAGGTTATAAACCTGAAGTGGTTAAATGTTGTTTTTGTTTGTTTTTTGGACATCCATCACTCTGGACACGTGGGAATGCAGAATTAAGTTTGTGAGTTGGACAGGTTTATAGAAAGGGTTATTTTAATTAACCCCTTGTTTTACTGGTGTCATTTTTTTGACCGATGCACAAACATAGGATACACTCTGGTAGGCAGCCACTTGTAGAGGTGTGATAACTCTGCAATGGAAACACTTCAATTCATACAAAACTGCAATATTTTACATTGCAGGGTTAAAAGTGAAGTTGCCCGGATGCCTTGAGTAGTCCTTTAATAAGGGCCCTATTCAAATGAATTTACAATCTATAGGGAATGAGGTATAGGAATACATAGAGAAGTACAATGTTGGAGGATAAGATTACTACATACTGTGTAATACTGTACGGCTAGAAAAGACTATAGTGGTGTAGGACTCAGAATATTGCTAATTTATTTGTTTATTTATAAAACCTATATGTTGATATTTCTGAATCCCTACAGGTACTGGGATCCCGGCCCAAGAGCAGATCCAGTGGAAGATTTTCGTTACATCTGGGGAGGATTTGCTTATCTTCAAGATATTATTGATCACGGCATTATAAAGACTCATACAAGTAATCCAATGCCAACAGGAGTCTACGTCCAGCAGATGCCCTACCCATGCTTCGTAGATGACGTGTGAGTAGTTACATTCTGGGACCCTGTTCAGATAAGAGGAGAGGAGGGTGGATGGTACTTCGAAACACTGAGCTATTTACATGTTTGACCATTGACCTTGTCTTTTATTGGATTGAACATGTTGCGGCTGCAAGTCATGTTGAAGAAAACCATGAAACAGGCAATTTTCTTATCTTCTTACATCATGATAAAGATCTAGGGATGGAACCTTAGGAAACTTAACCTAGTACTAGCACCTGGATTGGTACTGGAGACATTGTATTTTGTTTTAGCTGCATGTTTTGGGGAATTTCTCTGTAGTAAATTGATAAATCTGCTTTATGTTAGGTTTATAAAATTGCATGGCAATCCTGATCATTACTAATAGTACACCATACACCAAGATAGAACTGGAACAATTCAAGAAGTACTTAAAGGGTTACTCCAAGCACCATTACCATTTCAGTAATTTGAAGTGGTCATGGTGTCTTGAGTCAGTTTGTGCAGTGGTTCGCTGTGAAACGTTGCACATACCGAGTTTAACCCACTGGATGCCGGAGGTGTAACACCACCTACGGCAGCATCATGAGGTGTCATTAGTCTGCCCTGGACTAGAGTTCTGGGCTGGCTAATGTTGATTCTGTGCAAACATTTTTTGCCTACGGAGCCATTCCTTTGCCAAGAGTGGTCAACTGACGCTCTCAGCAAATGAAGGCGTCTACACCTAAAAAAAATAATTACATTTAACTCTCCTGCATCAATTGCTCCCTGAGTAGCTTAGGTCCAACTTCAATATTGACACTTGCCAATTCCAAGTATTCGTGGTTCTCACAATTCTTACATGCCTGTGTCTCTTTCTAAAACTCAGCTGTGTCAGTTGACATACGGCCTTAACAAACCTAAATGAAGTGAGCGTTTTGTTTGATGCACTGTGCATGTGTCAGCGATGCAGAACTGATGCAAAGGGCTTGGGCTGCAACTGATCAACCTGTTTATGACACAGTGCCGTTTCATAGTTCTTTGACCGTGAAGGGCATAATTCTGTATATTTTTGGATGTTTTGTTTTTGACCCTGCCTTGAGTGTTACCCTTTTCTATTTTTCTGGCTGCATTTTCCATTGTACTCTGACCCAGCTTGTCCTGGCCTTGATTTGTTTTTACCCTCCTGATTTGCATTTGTGGTTTATATGGTCTACTTATTGTTAGCTTAGATTGGCTGCTACTTCCTGCTACTCTAAGGCCCAGCAATATGCTCCTTCTATCTCTCCTACAGTGCCTTTGTAGTGTGGTTGGCTTATATCATGCCAACAATTCAACCCATTCCTAACACTGGACCAGGGTACTCCTGTCATTATAACCACTACAGAGGGCTGTAGTGTGTATGATGCTAGGAGAAACCCTGTAATACAGTGATTCATACATTGTACTAATTTCTATACTGTTAGTTTCATACTATTTACTTGTTGCATAATTCACCTCTTTTTACTAATTCACTCATTTTAGAGTGAAACAATATTTATTGATTTTAAAAATATCTTACCAGGAAGTATGCATTGAGATTTCTCTCATTTTCAAGTATGTCCTAGTACATATTGCTGTTGCTCACATATGGGCCTCCTCCATCCCTCTGTCCAGTTTCATACCGGGGATACATTTGGTGCTTTCACCAATATATCTCTGTAGATTTCTCTCTTTGCTAACAGTGACGACCCAGTCTTGGAACCTTGTGGTTTCCATGTTTATGTCCACATCCATGGCTCCTCACTATTGTGTATGATGTAACAAATACTAAACATTTTGCTAACAAGACAAGCTCCTTCAAGGTGCAGTATTGGAACTGTTCTGATATATAAAAAGCATGAAAAGATTATTTTAGTTAGTCTGTTTTTTGCTGCGTTTCTACCTTCCAGGCTTCCTGCCTGTGTTTTGTTCATGTTGTATGGATTCTACCAGTTTATAGAACAGTTCACATTATCCTATGTGAGATAAACTACTTATCCCATAAAGTCATGCTGTACATAGGTTAATAGAATAAGACCAAACCCCACAGGTAAAAATGAGGGGCTCTAGATTGGTGCAAGATGGGTGTATCCAAAGATGCAGTCAACAGTGGAACTACCGCCGGTGCAGTCATTGTGGTGATACCATACCCATAGGACCACCCGATGGGCATGTGTCTTCAGGGGCCCTTTAACAGTGTGACCAGGCCTTTTCAATAATGGTAGCGCTGGGAGGAAGTGAGAGTCTGTCACTTTTTCCCAGGTAATACTGAGCCATGCGGAAAGGAGGAGGACAAAGCAGAGGAGAAGAAGGAGAGGTAGGGGGTTGGGAGACACCAGCTCATAACTCCCTACAGCAGAAGCCACTCTCTTGCACCTAGAAGGTAGGAAACTGGAGGGTAGCCAAAAATGTGTATATTGCATGTCTGTCTATATGTGTGTCATTGTGTGTCTGTGTATCTGTATGCGTCAGTGTTTGTGTCTGTGTACCTGTATATGTCTGTCAGTGTTTGTATCTGTGTGTCTGTGTATCTGTATATGTGTGTCCGGGTTTAAATCTGTTTGTCTGTGTATCTGTATGTGTGTCAGTGTGTATATCTATCTGTGTGAGTATCTGCATGTATGTGTATCTGTATGTTTCAGTGTTTGTATCTGTTTATGTGTGTCTGTGTATCTGTGCTTGTGTCAGTGTTTGTATCTGTGTGTCTGTTTATCTGCATAACTGTCAATGTGATTATGGCATTAGGAATACAACCATAATAAAATTAAAGCAGAAGGGTTACTGGATTATCCAAACAACATGTTATAAAATTCAGATACAAATGTGCATATTGCATTACAAACATCATACAATGTTTTGAAGTAAAATATACAATGTGAAAAAGTCTATATTCCAATATCAGAATTGTATAAATTCTATAATAAGGCTTTTAACATATACTGATTAGTTCAAAACTTTTCTTTTCATTTTTAAAATGCTACATTAAAAATCAATAGCAAACATTCAAGCATACTCTCTCTACATTATTATGGACACAGAAACATAAAGATAAGTTAAAGATAACTATAATTTAAATCCATTCATGTTTATTTCAACTTTTTTTTTTCATCTTACATCATTATTTAGAGACCGGTAGTCTTCCACACTAGCGCAATTTGATTATACCAATTTATACCTTAGGTAGGAGCCTTTATCTTTAGGCAGACTTGGACAGTGCGTTTTTTTGTTGTTGTTGACGTATGTGTCTTCAAGGCAAACACTACCAAGAAACAAACAGGCCTATTCAACCTGTAGCTTCCAGTTGTTGTTGAACACTTATTGCATTGGTGTGTAGTGATTCCGTGGCTGGCCACGTCTCATTAGAGTTCTAGTACATTAACAGATTGCAGAGCTGCGGTAGTTGCCTACGTCTGAGTTATTACAGATTCACAGTAGCTTTTCTAGCTGGCAATTCAGAGACAGGATATTAAACGGACGTTCCCTATAAACAATCTAGACAGTGCCCAGCTGGCACATATTTTGGCTGGTTTCCTGGGCATGATGGATCGCTTTATTTCCTTGGCTCATCTCAGATGTTTTTCATATAAATACAATGGATTCTTTTATCTGAAAATTCACCTAGAAAGACTTGCATCTACACAGCCCTGTGTCAAAGACAAGGTACCCTTTTATACATAAATAGTCTATGGAATACAAAATAATGATCACGTGTGATCATTACTTGGAGACGCTTTAATTACCATTACACTGATCTCCTGTTTAAATTATTTTTTTATGTATTGATTACGTTACACTTCCATAATAATATCCGGGATGTGTACACCTTATTGATAGTGAGATGTTTTGGCTGACACAGAATTTGGTGTATGGATTGTTTTTATGAGATGTTTCTGTCAGATCATTGAACACAACCTTTCTCACCATATATACACATAGTTCATGGTCCAGTGGCCCCTGCCCTTACCGACGCTCCACCATGTATTAAAAATATACTCCTCACTTAGTTACATTGTAATCTCTCATGGCTTGGGCTTGCATATCCTGAATATATCCTCCAATTTTACTCTAGGTGCAGGTCTGTTTAATATTTCTGCTGAACAGATGACAGATTGTACGTGTTAATTTTATCCTTTGTTCTAAAGTACTAGATATTTCAATAAAGGTACCATTTCAGATGGTAAATAGAAATTAAAAAAAAAATTCAGTGCTAAATCATGTTCATATTTAACATGGGCTTTGTCACGGTTCCACTGTCATGCTTCCTCTGTGCTTACTTGTGCAATATCACTGCACCTCTGCGTGTCTTCTTTTGCCAGTCAAGTAGTAACCCTAGTTAATGATAGATGCAACAGTCAATTCATCCAAATGCATTTGGATGCTCATATAAGTTCTGCTTCTCATTGATTCTTCAGATCAGCTTGAATCATATTTAATCTAACACCCTATCATGGAATCCTACCATACTTAACCCTATCAAGGCATCCTATTCTGGTCAAAGTTCTTGCTAGTTTCAAACATGTGTAGCCAGCAGTGATTCCTGCTTTGTCATATTCCATTACTTGACTTTGTTATACTGTTCTTGTCGTGACCACAGCTAGCAGTCGTGATTCCACTGTCTACCACATGTACTGACTTTTATCCTGTTTTATGTTGTATGTTCTCAGTAGATCATCTATATATGGTGGTTTATATGTGTCATGCCTAGTGGGCATGAATTATTGTTCCTTGCAAATACATTGTCAGTTAATGTGCTATGTGTAGTGGATGCATGGAATGGTTACCCAGTAGAGATGGAATAAGAGATTTATGAGGTGAATTATGCCTGGGGAGCAATGGGTAACATTTTGTTGGGGTCTGGAAGATACCCTGGAATGGTAGAGCGATTAAGACATGTTTTATTTTCTTATTTGTAAACCCAATAGCTTAGTATTAGGGTTTTATGTTCATTTTCTCCCTTATTATTTTTTCAGTTTTTTGGTGTATGTAAATTTGTTTGTAACATATTTTGTATTTGTTTGCACTTTGTCTTTTTTTTTTTTATTATTATTATTCGTAATAACTGCTCCTTTATTAAGTTCTGCCTCTGTCTGGTATAAGAATCACATTGCCAGCGGTATAGAAAACATATATCATAATATTCATAGAATATTTCATAGATATTTTTGCTAAATTGTGTTTTGTGGGTTTTTAAATCAGATTTTAGTGATGTAACCTAAAGGGACCCATTTATAATTTGTGTTGATGGTGGCAGCTCTGATAGGTATGGGTGGTGTTAAGAGGGATTTTTTTTTTAATCATTAATTTGGGTCACGTGCAGAAAAATGGGTTAATGAGTTAATATAAACCTTTTTGCAACTGATCTCATTTCTGACTAGATTTAGTTGTGCCATATTTTTTACACTGTGGCCAACAATAAATATCTTCAACAGAAAAAAAGACAGCGGAAATAATATGCCATCTATCCTGAATCGATACACATCCTGTAGATAGTGTACTATAACACCCTCTTCTACAGGTTATATCTACATTGGCTTTTCAACCATTGTCTTCTGTATCTAAACACATTCATTTTTACTTTCTACAGTTTTATGATCACGCTAAATCGGTGCTTCCCAATCTTCATGGTTTTGGCTTGGATTTACTCCATTTCCATGTTGGTGAAAGACATTGTTCTGGAAAAAGAGCTGCGTTTGAAAGAAACCATGAAAAACATGGGAGTAACGAACGACGTCATTTGGTTCACATGGTTCATCGATAATTTTACCGTTATGACGTTAAGTACTTTCCTGCTAACCGTTGCAATTGTGGTAAGTGATGATTACATTCTGGTGCAGCAGTTCTGTTTTTTTTTATTTAAGAACTGTTACAGGGGCAGATACAATATGTAAGTCCATAACAGAGACAATCTGGTAGTCCATAGCATTATGAGTCTAGAACAGGATATTAAAATGGTGAAATTCCATCAATGAACACAGAGTAAACAAACAGGAACAAGGGATGATAGAGTGGAAGAAAGTGGTGAGACATAAAAGAAGAAAAAGTGGGAAACCAGGATATAAATGGTAATAAAAGAAAAGAGGAAGTTATATATGTGTTCTACATGGGTAAGGTGGGGCGCTAGTCTATTGTGGAGGATGGCAAAGAATCCAGAAATCCTGAATTTTGGTGACTTGCTACATGTGGAATCCTTGGGGTTTTTTTTCTCCTTAGCTTTGCCCCCGTGCCAAAAAGTGTATGTCAGTATATGTACACAAGTCACTCCCTAACAGCAAGGAGTGAACTGCTTTTAATTCACAAGCTGGCTCTAGATGGTCAGGGAAACTGCAAACAGGTAGTAATCCTTACTATATGTCTCCCTGACTGTCCTCTCCTTCAATGGCAGGTTGCTTTGTAGTTCAGATCATTCAGTGCTGTCAGTGGCTGAGCTGCGTACATACATTTGAAGAGGAAGTATTTTTCTGAAGTGAGGGGGTGTGGCTGAGGAGGCAGGTTTATGGTGCAACATTATGGAAAAACACAAAGTTTTAATTAGGCCAAAAGCATTAAAGTTGTGTCCGTGCCCAGAATGTCTCTATAAGAGGTGTGACCTGAAGGACTTAGTGAGCAGAGTTGTAATGTCCCACAAGACTTTGTTTATTTTTAACTTTCTTTCAAGTAATTCAGGTCAAATTTCATACACACCTCAGGGTGGGCTTGAAAACAGGCAAAAGCTAAATTGACATACGGTTAAATTCTTTGATATTGTTACGATTATACTATATGACATCATCATAATATTTTTAATAATGAAAATATTTTTACTAAAAAGTAAAATCCACAACCCACTTGTGATAATTACATGTTTACAGAATGTTTATCATGTGTATTGAATTTAACATTTTAAAACAGTGGTATACAAAAGGTAGATATCCTGATGTCTGTATGTACTATGACATGACTCTTTTCCATTTTAAATACTTCCAAAGCATGATGGGATTTGTAGTCTGGGCACTCATTGGCACTCCATGACCAAAGCATCTTTAGAACAAGGATTGTGTCCATAATTACTAAAACTATCCATCTGGACATTTTATTTCTCAGTGGTCAAAAATGTTCTCCAATGTTTATTGTTACAATAAATCCCAGTCAACACTAACATTCCAGGAACACAGCAATGTTAACTCGAAAACCCAGACATATTTGTAAACTGTGCCCTTTTTAACATAACTTTGGAGAACAGGTCACTGTGACTGACTTAAGAAATTGCCAGGTGAGTTGAAAAAAATTAGTAAAAAGCTAAAACATTAATTAAACTAAGGCTTAAAGGAGCAAACTTACTAAAGTGATTTTGGAGCCTACATCCTGCCCCTGCAGGTTGCTAATTGAAAGCAATGACCTTTTTCCTTTTCAGTTTCTACACCCTTAGTGGCTGTCAATCAAACAGCCTCGCTAGAAGGTTCATCTGAATGACTTTTAATAAGTGATTCCATTTTACATCTGACGTCAACAAAGTATGTTTACGTTTACGTTTATTTATGTTTATCAAAATAGCACTCAATCCACACGAGCCAAAGAGTGCTTAACTAGACCATGGGCCAGCAGTAGCCCAACTGGATAGCAATAACAGTGAAGAGGCCCTGAATTTACAAGACCCAATTCTGGGTCGAAACGTTGCATTGTTCCATGGTTTCCAAGTAAATGTCCATGTGTAATTTTAACATTTGTTTTTGTTTTGTTTATTTTTTATTTTTAAAGAAAGCCAAATTAATCTAAAGATATGAGGTATTACAGCAGATTTAAGAATGATTTTTTTTTTTTTTAATAGAATATTTTTGAAATAGTTTCCCTTTATTATTTTCAAGAGAATTTTAAATGTATTTTTCCTTGGAAACAATACTGGTAATAATATCCAGACATGTATGGTAAAAATAACCTACATTTTTTTGTGTTTTTCATACATAACTCATTTTATTTACTTCTTTTCATGGGTAAGAAATTTTAATGATCTAATCTATACGTGTGTCCAGCTTCAACAAATATTTCCATGCTGGCAATAATATTTGAGCATCTGCAATACTAGCAGTTTGAAGTGAAAGGGTTAATCTTGTGGCTTGGTGCAAAAAAAAAAAATAGTTTTCCAAAACAACCAGAGCAGTAGTAAAAAAAAAGAAAAAAAGTTTATTTCGGGTGCAGCACACTGTTTGTGAACGTGCAGACTACTTGTTATGCCACCTGTCAACATGTCTCTTCTCCAGGTTCTCACTTGCGTTATCGCCTTTTGTCAGATCTGACAAGGAAGAAAAATAATAGTGGCTGAATTGTGTTTTTTTGTATTGGAATGCACCAAGCATATTTCCTCAGTTTATATTTCTTAGAAAATGCAGAGACTAAAAATACTTAGAAATTGCTCATTCAAGGTTGGGCCTTAGATGTCTCTAGGCAGTTTAATCCTTTAGAATGTTTTAAATAGAGCTGTATACATGTTAAATGTTGTTTATTTTCCCCTAAATAGATCTGTATCTATTGCAGGGATAGGCAGCCTTTGGCACTCCAGGTGTTTTGGACTACATCCCCCATAATGCTGGCAAAGCATCATGGGAGGTGTAGTCCAAACCATCTAGAGTGCCAAAGGTTATCTATGCCTGTTCTAGTGTCATAATAGTAACGAACAAAAGATAAAAATAAATGTGAAATATACTTAGATTTAATGAGACACTCCAAGCTGGTTGACCACTAAACTTTTCAATACATTTTACAAATAATATATTAAAACGAGAAAAATAATATACAGTAAAATAAAAAAATAAAACAAAATACCCCATTCAAAATCCATGAATTTTCTCATTGCTGCCATCAATGAAGCCAATCGTTGCTTGGCCTGTCACAGGCTTCAGTGATGCATTTACATAGAAAGCATCTGACTATTGAAATGGGTGTCTGTATTTTGCTTGTTAGGAGATATCAGAGTTTAGCACCTATGGATGTCCTAATATCTCAGTGTTTTCATCTCCAGCTTAAAGCAGAATTAGCATTTTTGTACAACGGAATAGCTAATTAAAAGTTAACTATGGTTTGAGATATTTCTTATAAATCCCACTAGGTTTGTCTTTAGTTATTTTGCTTTACCTATCTGGTACCCAGGGCACTATTAGCATATGCAGTACAGTTTGCACGGTGCATGCACTGATGAAGCATTTTCTGAAGTAGCCCAAACAGTGCCATTTGTAATGAAGGCATAATGACATTGCTGGGCACAGCATTGTAATGACACGGGGTAGAATATTGTGCCAGAGGATGTAGATTTAGATGTAGTTAGGGCTAGGTGTTACCTACCTTCAAGTTTCCAAGGGCTGCAACTCTCATCATTCTCGGCAAGACAACCCTTACTCCTTAAGAAATCCCTAATCCCAAGTGGTCTAACACTACCAAACAACCGCACCGTTGCCTGAACCCCACCTATTGGCATTGTTACCAGCATTGGCACTGCTAATGGCCGAGTAATGGTGCTGCATACTTATAAATGCAGCATCATCTGTATTGCCACAGATATATTGACATGTCATGGAAGGATGACTATTTGATACCTCTATCATTAGAGATGTTATAAATGTATATATTACATGTTTACATGTGCACCTTGTAGACAAATCCGTTACACTAGTTACCCCTCAAGGAAAACAAGCTGGAAATTTAGACTAACACTGCGTTATGGCTGAACCTTGGTACACCAGTTGTCAATTTGTTTGGTGAATAAACCTATTTCTTTTTTTTTTGTACTTTCATTCTTTGTGCTACATATTTCTCTCTATATAAAGAACAAAGGGTTGTCAGGATTGTTCGTCTAGATCCATTCATGCAGAGACTCCATGCAAGAACTGTTACTTTGTATTTCTTCTTATCTGCGTGAAGCACAAACGTAGCCTGTACTGATTGCCTCTTCCACTTCTCCTTGCAGGGTGGCGGCGTTCTTCACTACAGCAATCCTATTATCCTGTTCCTCTTTCTGATGGCTTTTACATTGGCCACCATCATGCAAGGTTTCCTGATGAGTGTGTTCTTCTCAAAAGCTAACCTGGCGGCTGCCTGCAGCGGAGTCATCTTTTTCACACTCTACTTACCCCATATCCTGTGCTTTGCTTGGCAGGACAGAATGACATTCAAATTAAAAACTATGGCAGTAAGAATCTCTTTTTTTATTGTATAAACATATTTATCTTTTATTTTTATTGTATTTTGTATACTTAATCTCATTGACTGTGAAGTGATAACGCGAAGGGTACAGGTATGGCATACATTGAATGTTTTAATTGAATTAACAGCAGTATCACTAAATCTAGAACCTATGCATAAGAATTGACACACTTTCAAAATGTTAAACATTAAACATGTTTTATGATGAAGATTCTATAGTAGACCTGGAGATTTGTTTCAGTATGAACTACAATTTTTCAGAATTTGGGCCGATTGGATGATTGTTCTAATTCCCGAACTCACAGATCAAATGAGAATTAAAAAATAGAGCGAAAAGGACAGTATAACAAAATTTCTCTCTCTACCTCAGATTAGGTAAATACAACCTCAGATGAACAACAACATATGATATATTACACAGTGTCATGGTTATTTAACAAAAATAAAGTCAAAATGGTGAAGTACACCATGTAAGTACACTCTTACTGCTGCCATAGGAATTAGGATGCTAAGTAGCAGGCAGGTGCTGGTAATAAAATGCCCTTGATTAATTGATTATCAGCAAGTGTGACCACCTCTATAAAAGCCAAAGTTCTAGCAGTTTGCTGGTTTGGAGCATTCAGATGAGTGTTAACACAATGTCAAGGAGGAAAGACACCAGCAATGATCTTAGAGAAGCAATTGTTGCTGCCCGTCAAACTGTGAATGGTTATAAGGCCATTTCCAAACAATTTTAAAAAGTCCATCATTCTACAGTGAGAAAGCTTATACAAAAGTGGAAAACATTCCAGACAGTTGCCAGTCTTCCCAGGATTGGACGTCCCAGCAAACTCACCTCAAGGTTAGATCGTGCAATGCTCAGATAAATTGCAAAAACCCATCCGTTGAATCCCAGACTTTGTAGGTCTCCGTTAGTATGTTAAATGTTAAAGTTCGTGACAGTACAATTTGAAAAAGACTGCACTAGTATGGTTTGTTTGGAAGGGTTGCCAGGAGAAGGCCTCTTTTCTCTAAAAAGAATATGGCAGCAAAGTTGCATCTGAATTTGCAAAGCTGCATCTGAACAAACCACAAGACTTCTGGAACAATGTCCTTCGGATAGATGAGACCGAAGTGGAGATGTTTGACCATAATGCACGGTGCCACCATTGGCAAAAAACAAACACAGCATATCTGCACTAACACCTCATACCAATTATCAAGCACGGTGGTGGAAGAATGATTATTTGGGCTTGTTTTGCAGTCTTGGCAACTGGGAACCGGGAACCTTGCAGTTATTAAGTCATCCACTGTATACCAAAGTGTTCTAGACTCAAATGTGAGGCCATCTGTCCAACATTTTAAAACTTGGAAGAAATTGGGTCATGCATGAGGACAATGATCCCAAGCATACCAGCAAATCTAGAACTGTATGGCTGAAAAACAAAAGAATCAAGGTGATGCAAAGTCCAGATCTCAACTCGATTGAAATGCTGTGGTGGGACCTTAAGTGAACTGTGCATAAAAAAAATGCCAGTAAACCTCATTGAACTGAAGCAAGGTTGAAAAGAAGAGCAGGCTAAAATTCCTCTACAATGATGCGAGAGACTGATAGTCATACAGAAAACAAATACTTCAAGTGATTGCTGCTCAGGGTGGTTCCACAAGCTATTGAATCATAAGGTGCACTTAAAGTTGATTTAAGCTAGTGTGCAAGGACTTTATGCATCTTTATATATAATATAAAATACATTTTACTGCTCCTCTCCTTTTCCCTCAACTGGTTAATTTTTCTCACTGGTCTGTGACCAAATGGTGGTAAATTTCACCTATCATGTACCATAAAATATATACATAGTATTTATATTATGTATATATTTTGAAGTATAACGATTAGCCAATTTTCTTGACTTTCGGTACGTCTTATTCATTTTACCAAATCTTTTTTCAGTGACAAAATTCGGTCATGCCAAAATGTCATATGGTTGAAATTCAGTCGTCCTGAAATTTTTATTTTTGTGTGAAGTGGTTCAGCCAAAACAATTTGTATGGCCATTCAACAATTGTTATAACATGGTGATCAAAGAGCAAGAGATTGGAAGTAATAAATAATAAGAAGGTGGCAAATCAAGTGATTGGTGTGCTAAGGATAGGGGTTTAATGAAAGGTTCAGTTCTGTAATCTTAGTCTGAAAACCTGCCCCAGGTAAGGTGCATGATACAATAAAAGTATTAAAGTCTGATCGTATCATAAATATTATGGTCAATATTTATGCTGTATATATAACAATCTTGTAAAAGTGTGACAGTCTATTGCTTGTTTCTGACTATTGATTATCAAAATCCATGCCTTGGTTTAGAAACCTGTGTTTAAAGCAGTGCTCCATTAATAAGGGTGCCTACAAAAATACAGTTTGAAGTCTAAAACCAATTGCACATCAAGCTAGGAATTTTGGGATAATCGTGGTAACATAATTTCTCAGAGTTTCTGTGCCCAAGAGGTAATTCCCTAGGTCCAATGTAAAATATGTTGGTGATACACAACAGTAATTTATGAGTTTGCCTCAAATTGTGGAGAATTTTATCAAGTGTTTCCTCTCCATGACGTATCTATCACAGAGAGGCTTCCATTTCTAGACTAGAAATCATGAAATGCTGAAGAGACTCACCAGGTTGAAAGTGTACAGTCCATGGCTGGTTTCTCTTTATTGTATTTTTTGGATCAAAACATATGCTTTGGTTTAAAAAGCTGTTTTTACCAAACGCAATGCCTGTCTGTGTTGATTTGCTTGTCAAGCTGGCAATGTGAAATTGGGAATAGTGGAAACAGAATTTCTGTGCCCATTATGAACTTTCCCAAGCTCTAATGTGAGATACGGAGGTGATACACAAAAACATTTATTTGTTATTAATTTTTATATCCAATACATTATTATTATTATTATGATGATGATATTTGTATAGCGCCATCAAATGCCGCAGCGCTTTACAATGGGTGGACGAACAGACGTAGTTGTAACCAGACAAGTTGGACACACAGGAACAGAGGGGTTGAGGGCCCTGCTCAATGTGCTTACATGCAAGAGGGAGTGGGGTAAAATGACACAAAAAGGTAAGGATAGTATTAGACTAGTGACAGTTTCAGAAGAGGAATTAGTCAGGAGCTATTAACAGTTTAATTGATATGCTTTTATGAAGAAGTGGATTTTTAACGATTTTTTGAAGGAGTGGAAACTGGGTGAGCATCTAATGGAGAAGGGAAGAGAGTTCCACAGGAACGGTGCAGCCCTCGAGAAATCTTGAAGGCGAGCATCAGAGGTGGGAGTACGGACAGAAGATAGACGTAAGGGCCTAGACGGGACATACTTGTGTATAAGGGAGGATAAATAGGTAGAGATTTGAAAGCAAGAACCAGAATTTTAAATTGAGCTCTATATTTTATAGGAAGCCAATGTAGGGACTGACAGAAGGGTGAGGCATGGGAGGTGCGGGAGATACTGTATATCAACAATGTGTAAAGAAATACTCCCTATTTTATAGAAAATCTTTCAAATTTGTATACTTCTATATTTATGAATGATCTTCCATGATAGTAGGTGTGTAGATTACTCTTACCTGGATAAACTTTGAATTCTTTACATGTTTTTGTTGCAGAGCTTTCTGTCACCTGTAGCATTTGGTTTTGGAACTGAGTACTTATCAAGATATGAAGAGCAAGGTCTTGGACTTCAATGGGGAAACATCAGGAAGAGCCCTGTAGAAGGCGATGAATACAGCTTTTTGTTTTCTATATTCATGATGCTTTTTGATGCGTTTGTGTACTGGGTTCTCGCGTGGTACATAGACCATGTATTTCCAGGTAGGTTAAGACCGATTCCTCATTTTTAGTAACTCTATTCTACATTTTAAAAATGACTAATTAAAGCAATTGTATTCCATCTCCCACATTTCACTTTTTCACATACTTACGCAAATATAAAGATGTCACCTTGATATACAATTATAATGGTATGTGTGACGGACCGCCTGGCACCCTGACCGGGTACCTCCGTCAATCGCTGATTCCTAGTACTTGTGAGCACCATAAACACTGTACTGGAACACCATAACCACCATAAACCCCACAAACAGCCGCAGCTTGGTTGGGGTCTCTCTATCCTCCACCCACCCTGGTCCCAATACCAGGATCCAGCTTCCAATGGGTAGACCTCTCCTAGTCCAGAGAGTGAAGCAGGCTGCTCTTATAAGAGCAAGTGTTGTGATCCAAGGGAGTATAGTGATTATAGCAATCCCCAGAGTGTGAATATAGCTCTTCAATACCCCAAACATGAGCGTAGACTTCATGAAGGGTAAAACGAATCTCTCTTTAAGGGAAGCCACACTTGGACCTGTATGACAATCCCCAATGCAAGGGGTACGCCCACAGGGACCTTGTGGGGAACTGATTTGCAACTTCACAGACCAATAACAATAAGGTTACAAGGCACGACACTCCCACCGACAGCACACAATTCTTCCCCTCTGCCTGGGAGATAATTGGATCAGTAACTGTATTAATTCTAATACAATTATCTCCAAGCACAGAAAAAAACTTACTTTTTAAAAACACCCCAAAAGTACTCTAAAAATACATAAAACCCCACAAATGTTACATCCCTTGATAGCCCTGATCTGGGTAACCAACATATCCAAAAATCACCCAGATCAGTAAAGGGGTTCAGGAATTTCCTGGAAGTCTTATTTTTGACTGACCGTGCACATGGTCCCATGCCTAACAGTTCCAGGGAATCAGGGCTAACGGTCGGTCTCTCTGTCTGGAGTACAAAAGTACATATTTCACATGAACAGAGCCTTTTAAGGTATTTTAGCCAGGTCTATTGCAGGGGCCATAGTCACAGGGTAAGAGGCTGGCCAGAAGGCTCCTCCAAGAAGCAGTGACGAGGTTCAGTTCGTCACAATATGGTCGCAGGAAGTTGCAAGTGTTAAAAGCAGGTATCAATGTAAGTATCACAATAGATTTATTGGCTTTCCATATTTAGTCCTCATGCCCCTTCCAAAATCTTGGTGGGTCAGTTTCTGATGCTGAAGTTCTGATGGTGTTTACCATTTTCAGATGAAAATCAGACCATCCTCTCGGGTGAGCTCAGCTGCAAAAGTCCCGGTCTCAGCTTTTGAATTCTGCATAATCTCTCAACACTTAAGATCCTGCCAACTTCAGTGTTAACTTTATGGAGAATGCAGTTGAACTGAATAGGAACATTCAGAGTTCGAACTAGAAAGCCTCTGAAAATATGAGCCTGAATGGATAACATATATAGAAAAGTAATTACTGAGACCTAAGTGACCATATTCCTCTTATCTACAAGTTAGGAATATTTGAGGTAATGCTGAACAGTACGTTTGTACATTTGGTTTTAAACAAATTGCGATTCCTCCGAATTTTGAGCAATCTGCAGTTCTTGCAAATTCCGTAACTCCAAAACACTATATATACGAATCATGAAACAAATTAAAATGACAATGGAAAAAACACTTTTGTTTGTTTCATGATTTGAAGATCCATCGTAGTGCAAAAAAAAAAACAGCCACTAAATGTTAATTTTATTCACAGATCGGGTGAGAAGTGACAAGTAGAAGGAACAAGGAGGAGCAGTAACATTTTTTTATAATCTATATTTATTTATTTATATAATAAATATATCATTATAGATTTACATTTTGTTCCCTTTGTTGGTTCTTCTCATTTGAATTTTGTACCAAATGGTACACTGATTGGCTCATTTTTGAACCACTTCATGCGTCTTTTTTCCTGAAATGACTGTAAGGGCAAAATTTGTCTATAATGAAATGCCACCTGAATCAACAGACGCAATTTTTTTTATTTATTTTTTTTACAAAATGATTCTGCCAATCAAAATGTTTTCATTATGCATGAGTTTTCTGATCAACAAGATTTCTAATGAATTATTGCTAATTTGTAATGTGGGAGACCTGGCATGTAATCTTTGTGAGCTTGTATCTTCATAAATCTATCTGATGTGTTTTAGGAGAATATGGAATGCCAAAGGCATGGTATTTTCCATTCTTGGCAACTTATTGGTGTACTTTTGAACATCCCTCTGAAGGAGATGGTAAGTAGCAAGAACTAGTAATCTAACTATATGAGAATACAGTGTATAGCCATTGAATGACCCAGTAGAATGATTAGATACAGTATAGCTAGCATATTATTGACTTCTTTTGAACTCTTAAGTGGCTTGTAATTAATTTTCTCGAATTATCAGAAACTCAGTCATCCAAGCAACTTTGATGCTAGTGGGAAAATTAAAAATAAATAAAAAGTGAGCTAATTTTAGTGCTCGGAAGAGGATGATAAGCTTATCTCATCTTCAACAACATCAGGGTTATTTATGCCCAATTTAGATACTACATGTTTGGGAATATGTAATGTACTTGTCTGGCAGACTTCAAATGCATTGTTGGGTTATGTCTCATTCTAGTACAATTAAGTGCATTCAGGGATGACAAACCCAGTTTGAATAGCTGTTTGGAGAAATGTAAAATCACTTAAAATTGTATAACGTGGGATGTACAAAATAGCCTTTTTCCAAATAGAAGTAGGCTAATGGATTGATTTACTAAATAACCACATTCACATAAAAATATCATAAACAGTGATCTACTAAACAACACCAGTCATATAAAATAGGATATGGGAATGAAAGTGCTGAATGAAATGATTAGGAATGGGCGATGCAGTCATCACTGTTCATATAAATAGAATGGCACAATGGATGCATATACTGAACTGCATTCATAACATAATGTGGAATGCATTAAACGGCTTCTATATATAAATCATTTTATATATGAATAACATGAGGTTTTACTAAGTTACTGTGCTCTCATAAAACCAATATAAGAACAAAATTCATATAAAAAAAAAAATACATGATATGCGCCTAAAGTTCCATTTACATTTCTATTATTCCACTGTATGGGTTGTGATGTGATAATGCAGTCACACTTCATATGAAGGTTGCCATCGCATATTGTAGCACAGATTGCCAATCCTGTTTCTCGTTACAATTATTTTATCCATTAAAGCAAATGTGGTATTCACTGATGTTGAATAAAACCCATTCTATTCTACGTAGCAGATGTCAGTATCTGTCTAATAATCACATCTTGTTTTATGCCTTAAGGAGATTCAGTGGAGACGGAACTATCAATCCATGAGCACAACGACGATAATTCGAAAGAAGCACCAAGTAAGGCAATATAGAAATTCATGTCAAATAATGTTTATGTCCATTTGAAGAAGAAAAAAAAAAGAAGTAGTTTGTCTCTCATGTGATACAAAATTCCATTGCACAACGGCAAAATTAACGCATGGATTATCTGTGCTTGGGAAGTCAGCAGTGGGTCTGAACATTTCAATACACCTGGATGAACAGTGATGTATCAATCCTAATTGGATGAGTCATTGGTCTCCAAGTGGTGATGCAGATACAAAGAATATATAACAAATATGGTCTCCAGTATCTAATGTTCCATTTTGTGAGCATGCCCAAGTTCCCTGTTTCTAGTGTATTTAGCCAAGTCTTTCTCTCTCTCTCACTCTTTTTTTTCTTTTTTTTTTATATATAAAGTAACCTGATGCTTCTCATCCACTGTCAGGCCCAGGGACAATGTGGTAGTAAAAATATAGATGTGGAGTTGAGAAGAAGGAAACGGATTGTTGAAGAGTCAATTTTGTCTGTGTTGCCATGGTTTTCTGTTCTGATATATGGACTGAGAGTGTTTCAAAGCCAACTGACTAGTACAGAAGATAATTATTGCCTCTCCTCTTTCACTATCATGGCTTACACAGGAGGTTAAGTGTGAGTGGAGGTCTCCAGAGGTGCCACAAGGAGTTAAAAAAATCTCTTGTTAATATAGTGCAGTGCTCTTTTTACATTTCTTGTGTCCATTTTCAAGGAATTTAATAGGGGTTCATGGCCAATGTAGTTTTCTCAGACTAACTTACGTGAAATGCAAAATTTGCACATGCAGAACTAATTACGTTGTAGTGAGTGTAGTGTGAGGATTGTAGTGAGAGTTAGTGTAATCGGTCATGCTCACATATAAAGTATTGTTTTAGTGCCGGTGTAGTAGTACCAGTGATTTGAATAATATTCCCAGGTCCACTTTACATAGAATGTTCTCAGTGTGGTTTTTGTGGTTGCCTCACTGAAGTTATTAGTCATAGTTCTATATATGTCTTTCCACCATGTCTAGCTGCTGCCTTGAGCAAGTAAGAGATATAAAGCAATACATGGAGTAGGCTGTGGGTCTTATGATTGTTGGGAGGTGGTGCTGGGTTTGCCGGATGTGAATTCTGTTTTAAAGTATCTGTTTTATCTTGGTTGAGGTGCAGTAAGATAGTGGTTATACAGTCTTGTATGTCTTTCGGAAATGTCTCCATACGATATTACCAGGTATCTGTGTAATGTAATAAACTCCACATTTCTCAGTCACATCAAATTATTAAATATCCTGATGAATATCCAAGATGGATGATAGTGAACCTTGGGGAACCTTGCTTATTCCTTTAGTACCTGTTACTACTGGTCACATCTACTGTGTGATCAGTCAGGAATGGGGAACCAGTCCGAGCATTTTGCCCTAAAGTCCAACCAGTTCCTGCTACCATCTGCAACAATTAATGCCTTCAGAGGTATCCCATTATAGAAAACAAATGAATAAACATGCAGAAAAAGTACTGACCATACCAATAGTGCTTTTCATCCAGGTCTTAAAGGGATACTACAGACATCAAAACTACTTTTGCTTAATAAAGAGTTTTGTTGCATAGATCAGGATTTTGCATTCTTACTGCTGAATTCTCTGCCATTTACAAGTTAACCCCTTAAGGACGGCCGGCGTTCTATGCCGTCCTTTTTTGGGTGGTCCTAAACGCCGGAGGGCGACATAGAAGTCCCAGTCGTCCAGGGGACTTACCGGGTCCCCGCTGATCCCACATCGGTGGTCGCAATCCAGGGGGCTGCCTGGGAGCCCAAGGATCCCCCTTCTGCACGATCCGGCCTTCCAGGGCCATGTGATCAAGGGTCATTGCGATCACATGGCCAGAATAGCCGGCTCATGCAGTGTCAGCAGGGGGACTGCCTCAGCTGTTCCCCTGCCGCCTGTAAAAAAGTTTAAAAAGTTAGTAAAAGTTAAAAAAGTTTAATAAAGTAAATTAAACTACTTAGATCATATATATATATGTATATGATCTAAGTACTATTATATGCACATACACACACATAAACTATTATTCTAAGTGTATTTTAATATTAATATATATATATATATATATAATTGATATAAATATATATCTATATATAAATAAATATTAAAAAATATATATATTTATATTTAAATTCTACATATATATTTATATAATATTTTTACATGATTAAGTCATTTCATTAATTACAATTTGAGGGACTTGCCTGACAACAACTTTTATATGCTTACAAAATGAAAACATCGACCTTTCAGTATGACACAGCAGGATAAGCTCAATATACATTAAACATACAATTTATAACAAAAGATAAATCATAAACTCACCACATCTGATGGCAGAACCCATCCAGGGGGCGACCCGGTCCATCTGAGCGCCTGACTCCGTCCCCATTCGATGACGTCATCACACATGTGTCCCTGACATGTTGGGGCGCTCCCCCGGTTGCTGCCATAGTAACCAAAATTAAGCAACAACAAAATACATTAAGTAAAAGATCCACAAAGTATGTGGACTAAACAAACCATGAAGTGGCTTGTGTGCCTATAGTGTCCCTTTAAACATTTTCAAAACCAACAAAATATCCAGTTTGTGAAGGTAAAAAAAAATGAGACAAGTTCTCTAATTTCTTTACTAAAATTGAACTATTTATGTCATAATATTGAAATAACTTGTGAATTGCAAAATATATATATATATTATATATATATAGAGAGAGAGATTTATTAACGTGATCCAGGAAACACAAAAACACTTTAATATTTAATTTTCTATTATTAAATTATGCACACAGAGACAAATGAAGCCTAAATTAACAAGGTAGTGGACATGTTACACAATTTCTCTTGCTTTTTTGTGTTTGTTTTTTGTTTAACTACTGTGAACGACAAACTATGAAAAAGGAACAACAGGTGTCCATTTTACTGGCATAATATCATTTATTTATTAAATTGAATGTTTAAACATGTCTTCCTCCATATCTGTTTGCTTTAGGTAAACCACCGGATGATTCTATTAAACTTAAGGCAGAATGTAATGTCAATAACAATGCCGACGCTTGCAAACACAAACTGAAGAAAGAACTCGAGAAAGCAGAGAAACAAAAAATTGATGAACAAGAAAAGGAAAGGAAAGACAAAGATGCATTTCCGGATGGTAAATACAGTAACGTAAAGTAAAAATGTAGCAATGTACATTTGAATTTGGAACACAAGAAGCCTCTTCATCTCAAATGGTATTGACTCATTTTGCAGCAACCTCATGGAGGACATTCCATGAGTTACATTATTTGAAAGACACAAATGTGCAGTTTTTTCACTAAACCATTATCAGAAATTGACAATAATTTTAAATCTCAAGCCAAAATGGCTGAATTTAAAAATAAACAAACAAAAAAAACCTCTAAAATTGGAATATAACTTAATACAAATAAGAAATCATATACAATGGATTTGGGCTTTCACCATGGACATTGCTTCTATGAGCTCTGCTGCACTCGATAAGAATCTGAATTATAAAAAAATGTTTTGCCCTATAGGTTTTAGAGAAGTTTTGATATATGCTTTGAACTGGCCTGCTTCATCAAAAGTCATTGGTATTAGCGATTATTTGCTAATAGACTTTGAAGCCTACTTGGCGGTGCTGGCTGGAAACACAGGCAATCTCCCAACTTGGAGCCATAATGTGCAAATGAGCAGGAGTCCAAACATTGTATATGTAAGATTTCACTGTTGCCTGCTTATTTACATATTGTGACATTGCTGTGAGATTAGCAGTACCCCACTAATCAAGGGGACTTCTGCTTCCTTCGCTATATATGGTGGCACTGTTTAGCTTCTCAACTTGGAGCCATCAGACAATCATAAAGGATACACAGTGTATTTCATGTCCCCATTACAGATGCTACAGCAATTTTTTTGAACCTTTGACCATCTATACAGCAGAGGCACCAAAACCAAAATAAAATCCACAAGGCACCCAAAAATATGGGCATGCAGTTTAACTCAATGCTATCTTCAAAGCAGACTTGATACTGGTCTGGCAGTCAGACACATATATTCTGGGATTTCCTGCTTGTAGGGGTTTGTTTTGACTCCCCGTTAACAAACCTGGGTTTCATCCAAGTCCTCAGGTTGAGAATGGACTGACACTGTAACGGATCACCTGGCACCCCGACTGGGTACCTCCGTTGAAGGACGCTCCTCGTGCTTCCTGAGGGCTCCAAGCACTCCCCTTGACACCATAAGCACTGCAGACCCCACGAACCACCGCAGCTTGGTTGGGGTCTCGCTGTCTCCTACCCACCCTGGACCTACGACAAGGCTCCAGGTTCCAGTGGGTGAACCTCTCTTTCCCCAGACAACGAAGCAGGAACAGGAACAAGCTCTTAGAAGAGCTTAGTGATTATAGCAAGGGAGTATGAAGAGCATAGCAATCCCTTATAGCAGATTCCCTCCAATAAGAGACAGGACTCTAGATTGAGGTTGAAGTAGAACTGGTTTAATTAGCTCAAAGGCATTTCTTATATACACATTTATTTATTTTTTGTCAATCTTTATTTTGTTGAGGCATTAGGTAAATGGGGTACAGAAGGAAGAAGAGGGGTCATTTGTTTTTCATACAGGTTGGGAGTACGATAACATTATACAACCTTTCCCTTGAGTAACAGCCTTGTTTTATATTAATTAGAAGTTCAATAATAGTGCTAGCTAGTTTAGTATAATAGTAGTGAGTGTAGTTAGACATAAGCAGAACAACAAACAGGTTATATAACAGGCATGTAACATGAGGAACAATGTACCTTGTAGTTTAATGTGGTAGAGCAATAGCTTAACTTTCCAGCTCAGCCTAATAACATAAATGCATTAAGTATTCATATGTGAAGCCTATCATGCGGTGCTTGTGTCCATGTCAGATCTATAGTTTCTAGTGCAAGTCCTGCGGGTGATCGTGTCTAGCCGGCCTGGGTTGCCAACACCAGTGGAACACTAAGGGCAGCGTTCTCTCATGGTTGGTAGGTTACTAGGCATCAGAGTCAGTAAGGCTAGGGTATGGTTAGTATGCTTCAAGTCTGTCTGACTGCTTGTCACTGCATGTCTTGCTAAGTTGGCATAAGCTAGTAAAGGTCCGTAGGTGAGGTATATAGTAGGTACAGTCAACCGTAAGCATGCAAACGCGGGACAGTTTAGCTATCTCTGGCTATCAACAGAAGCAGGTGGTCTAATCTATTATATCTGGCTCATGCTCCCCTCAAGTTCCCCTCTAGAATAAAATATTGCAAAATATAACAGTCCCTGTGCAGAGCATATATTACGGTTTGGTAAGGAGTGAAACAGGACCCAGGTTCCATATTGGTCTACTCTGCATCAGGATCTTTGCATTTCTGCACAGCGTCTTTTGGTTGATGCAGAGGGTGAGGTCATCTGTGTGCTGCCCGGTCAACCAATTCCTCTGGGCGGGAGTTGCAGCAGCGGTTTCAGGTAAGTCAGCGAGGAGTGGAGATGAGTGCGGTGGGAGGCTTCTCCCTTGCTTCTGGCAGCTCGTGGGGTCGTCACCACGTGGCCACAGACTCGGGTACCTCTCGGGGCCGGGTCTTTCCCGTTATGGGCACTGAGGAGGGTCCAGGTGGTCGACCGCTGCCAGCTCCATGTGTTGTAGGCCCCAAGCCTCCGGTCCGGATTCCCAGCGGGCTTTTAAACAAGTGAGGTGTCTCTCTGTACCCCCGCTTTCGCGTTAAAAGACGAGGTGAGCTGAAGGACAGATTTGAGTGATTTACCCGCAGTTTTCTGTCTTAAATCGGGCCCAGGCTTGGGAGCTCACAGAAAGCGTGTCTGTTCAGCTCCCCGATCAGGCTCCGCCCCCTATATACACATTTTCAGGCAGAGGCACACCCCCTGGGCATGATGGTAAACTGGGACAAAAGGAGGACAGACCAATAGGAACAATAATTAGTACAGCAACACTCCCACATACAGTCAGCAATCCCTCCCCTCTGCCTGTGATATAATTAAGCTAGTTACTGGAGTAACCTAATTATCCACAGGCAGAAAATATAAATTTTTACCTAAAGTCCAGAAACACCCCAAAACACAAATATATCCCCATAAATCCTACATCCCTGGATAGCCATGATCTGGATGAACAACATATCCAAAAATCACCCAGATCAGAGCAGGGGTTCAAAAGTTTTATGGAAGTCACATTTGACCGACCGCAAGCATGGCTTTCATGCCCAAAATAGTTCCACAGATTTAGGCTGTGCCACCGGTCTATCTTTTCCTCTCTCCTGGAGATAATTGGCTTAAGTGGCTGTGGTACAATTAATCTCCAGGTACAGGAAATATCTCTAAGTCAGAAACTGTTACAAAAACCACATAAAAATACATAACTCTTATAATACAATGTTTAACCTATATGTCCAACATATCTCCCGATAGCTTGGATCTAAGAGCTCAATATGTCCGAACAGCGCTCAGATCTTCCAAATACAGTTGGATCGCCATGTGGTTAAAGTTGACTCTTTTGACCGACCGCAAGCATGGCTTTCATGCCCACAATAGTTCCACAGATTTAGACTGTGCAGCCGGTCTATGTCCAATGTTAAAAGTGCCCTATAGTACAAGGAAGGGTGGGGTCAGACAATAACAAGGGCTGATGAGAGATTGAGGAGGGACAAAGCAGCCAGTTTCAACTGGTCTGGCAGTGTCCATGGGACAACGCCCTGCTGGAGAACAATAGGACAGGAAAAAGGGGGAGGGGAAGAGGTACATTTTCCCATGGAAGTCACTTTTTAGCATGTCATTTTGCAGAGCCCAAAGTCACAGGGCAGGAGGCTGGCAAGCAGGTCCCTCCAAAAACGCATGGCAAACTCCCTAAAAAAGGGGAGTTTGTCACACGCACCTTATACTGTTCTTTGCGACTGGACACCCAGGCGATGCTGGTTTCTTTACTTCCACATCTATTTTGCAAATGCCACTTTTAAATAAAGATTCTTCCATTTTAAATGAAAAAGCATTTCTAACACTGATGCTTGCATTAATTGAAAATAATGTTACCTCGTTTTTTAGACAATGTACTCACACACACATAAATCACTGCATTTAATAAATGGCTATTTTTTATCTGTCAAAATAATCTGCTTCAGAGTTTCCAAATCATAACAATTTTTTCTCTCCCTACTTCATTTTTAGCCAATCCATTTTTTGAACCTGAGCCACCAGGGATGGTCCCAGGGGTGTGTGTTCAGAATCTGGTGAAGGTCTTCGGAAATAGTTTCAAGCCGGCTGTGGATAGAATGAACATAACTTTTTATGAAGGGCAGATCACTGCTTTCTTGGGTCACAATGGAGCCGGAAAAACAACAACATTGTAAGAGTCTCAATGAGCTTTTAACCCCTTAAGGACACAGGACATGTGTGACATATCATGATTTCCTTTTATTCCAGAAGTTTGGTTCTTAAGGGGTTAAACTGTTATGCTCATATAAAACAAATATAACCTGTTGTTCAGCAAATATGCTTCATGTGAAGTCTCCAATTTCTCAATTGCTAGGTGATTGTAAATAGTAAATAATTCTTATAAACACTCAGTTTCAATTTTAACTCAACAATGCAAATCACTTCTAGAACTATCCTCCCTCTTTGTAGCAAGCTGGAGACATGTTCTTCAAATTCATGGTAACAGGTTGCAGGCTCTTACTAATACTTTTTCTAGGCATGAGAGCCAATGCCTTCATTAGATGTGAACTAGACGATCTTAGAATAATTTTTATGTTATTTTTTATTATTTTTTTTGTGTAGAACAATAAATTCTAGCACCCAAAGAGACTGGATAGGGAATTTTTAGAGCCACTGCCATCATTAGAAATATAGTAGGCATCTCATCAATATGTTGCCATCAGTGACTCTGACTCATTTCCCTCCATTTTTTTTTTAGCATATTTATATTTAAAAAGGTCAAGTTGAGAGTGGGTTCCTAAGCCAGAATGTTAAGGCATATACTATAAAAGAAAACTATAAACTACAAAAGCCCGTTTTGATTACTTGAGCAACATTCTCAAAAAAAAAAAAAAAAAAGGTTTAACATATTTTTGCACACATTTGACTTAAGTAATATTTTTATGTTTTGTCCTAGGTCAATCATAACTGGGTTATATCCACCAACATCAGGAACCGTGTGGGTTCGTGGCAGAGATATTCAGACACAAATGGATTCAATCCGTCAAAGTCTTGGAATGTGTCCACAGCACAACATCCTTTTTCGGCAGTACGTATTTACATTTGTCAACAGAGGACTAGATATAATATTTTTGAAGTAGTTTGTAAAAAAAAAAAAAAAAAGTCTGTAAATTGATTGTAAAAAGCTTTATCTCTGTGGTTTTTGCTTTAGTCCTATACATACAGTTCTGCGGAATTTGCTTTATAAATAAGGAGAGAGCCAATAGGACCCCTTGCTCACGGTGCCTAGAGGGATATTGGTTATACCTCACTGATGATACCTTACAAGGTTGCAACGATCGTCTGGGGTTACTATATATCTTGTGCAGAAGGAACTTACTGGCATTTCCGATCTGGACTGCCAGTACGGGTGGGACAAGTCTGATATGCTTCAGATATGTTCTCTCCGTAATGGCACAAGATGAGCTAACACCAGCTTGAGATCTGAGCGGGGACCCATCGAAGGGCAGGCCAATTGAGCTGTTGTCAGTTCTCACCTCTCTTGCTACTTGTTTTTTTCTTCTTTATAAATAATAATATTATTATACACATTATTGTCCACCACGTCTCTTCCAGATTCCTTTCAGACTATGAAGGTTCTAAGAAGCACTCAGGGAATACTTTGAGTACTTATCAAATCCCCATATTAAGTATTTTTCCAGAGTATAAGAAATTAGCCAGTTCCTGCTGGGCCTCCAATGAGGATGATCCATTTTCCCTATATAAAGTAACTTTCAGAGGATAAGCATGTAGTTTGTTAATGTTGGTTGGTTAGCTCCTCCTCTCTGTATTAGGTAAGTTTCAATGGTTTGGATAGGAGTCAGCCCGTGAAGAATCCATTCCTCCATACCATGTATCTTTTATATGTTAGAAAAGTGGGCTGTACATGCTGGGCCTCCACTTAAAATACCCCTTGCCCCATACCTTGTACCTTTCAGGGATTAGAAAAGTGGGTACTGTTGTAGGAACAGGGGAGACTTCCATTCTTCCATATAAAATATACATTTCAGGTATCTGCTGGGCCTCCACTAAAGAAATCATTCTTTTCATACCACTATGTAATATGATCTCTGTTACATTACACACTGAAGAAACCAGGGTAAACTAGGCTATTAGATGAGGGTTATTTACTAAAGTTTGAATTATGAATAATTCTAATTAAACTTAATGTTTTGTGCCAGAATACACCAGAATACTTGAAAACATAGCCTAAAATGTAAAAATCAGTTTGGATTCCCAACAATTAACTCTTATGAGTAACCCTGTCAGTCTGTATCATGGTGTGAGACTGAGAGAAAGGAATGACATCTCCTGCATATTATCACCATTAATAAATGGCAACGGGGGCAGGCAGGCAGTTACCCTTTGGATCACTAGCATACAGGTGTTGTAGGCTGCATCTTCACACAAATGCTCTACATACTAAAATAGTGGAGGTCCATTGTGATGTTTGTTGAGTACTAGAGAAGTTAGGCCTCTAACTAGCATATGGATTTGTGCATGGGCTGAAGGCCTCAATGATTAACAGAGGGATATTTCCTGGTGGACTGCAAATTCTGGGCCACTCAGGCTGCCAGACTCTGATAAGTAGCAGATGATGATGGGGTAAGATAAGACTGTATTCATGTCATTTATAACACACGCCCATTATCACTGGTTACAGGGGAGTCAAGAGTAACAGAGTTTGCATCTCATAGGCATACACTAATCTCTGTACTTTCATACTGTGCAGGTCATATTAAGAGAGATTGCAGTAATATGTAATGCCACACCTCAAAACTATAGCAGCATCAAGCTACCAAATATATATCTATTCAGATAATATACCAATAAAATCTCTCCAATCGACACACTTTGTAAATGGCTTTCCATTGATACGTTTGTCTGGTAACAGAAATCGCCGTTGAAGAAAACAAAATGTTGAAATAAATATATATATGTGTATATATGTGTGTGTGTGTGTGTGTATATCTGTGTGTGTATGTGTATATATGTGTGTGTATGTGTATATATATATATATGACCTTTTGTGCACAGTAGGGCAAGCTTCAGGACTAGTGCTACCTCTGAGAGTGATGTGCCAACGTTAAAATTGTTAAATGAATTCTTGCAACAACCATTACCTGAAAAGCTGGTAGGAGAGACAATTAGTTCAGGAAAATTGCAGGGCAACGATCCATCTCTTAATCTTTTCAGCGCTGGACCATTCACAAAAGAAAATACTTAAAGGAAATGCTGAACAGAATGATCAGTTTGAGACCTTGTATTAAAGCTTTTCTGAAACAATATGAGAATATGAATGCTGTATAAAATAAAGTATTCTGTCTCCCTTCTACCAACCTTATTTTTAACTATTTCACAATAGGAGTCCACATCAGCACTAAAGCGGTTACGTGATCTGGAAATGTACAGCAATGAGAATGGAAATACATTTCAAATATAAAATAGCATATGGTTTACACATTTTAGTATCCAGAGCATCTGTGCCAAGTATAACTGCAGATGTTAACTTAATGTTTTCACTGTCACCACTGCACGTAGCTGCCCTGGGGACAAAATTATATCTAAATTGTGGGCTCAGTTTAGGAAGCCTTAGGGTGTAGAGTTATGGCCTAAGGCTACTTAACCAAATGTTCGAACATGATAATTATTATGTGCCTTTTAAAGAAAGGAAAAAAAAAACATAAAGGTGAATCATAGTGAATTGTAAACTTTAAACATGTTTATATTAACTCTTTTCATTCCTATTTCCTGAATAGTGCATGTCCTTATCACAGTGTGTCCATCATTTGTGCAGTATTTAATACATTACAGCAAACCAGATTCATGTCTAATAAAACTTAATATTAAAAAAAAATGCTATATTTAGAGCAGTCTAAGAACATATCTGGTTTTAATTTAACAAAAAAATTTTAAAATAAATTTAAATTAGTTTGCCAGCTAAAGTTTGATGTAGTTCACATTTTCACAAATGTAACACATTACAGCCTCTATTCATTCCCAGGTGTAATTAGTAAAACTCTGGTAGGTTTTAACACGATATATGAAATGAGCTATTTAGTTTTCAAATGCGTAGGGGACGATGTCTTGCCTGATCCACTGGCTCTCCTGAATATCTATGCATTTTTCATGCTGACGATTACGGTGAAAATGTTCCCCCGTAGTGTGTCGTCCTTAATGGTGATGCAAGGATTTCATTATTTAAATCAGGAATGTCACTTATCAGGGTTTTTAAATAGTGTTTAACAAATATGTATTTCTTAGATGTGAAAAATAATTAAAAGTAGAAATCCACACCTTTTTATCCTGCAATGAGGAGTCTTAATCTTAGCTCCCTTTCAATCAATATTTTAAAGTTCTGTCCTCTACACCCGGCACCCAGCAATAAGAAAGCATATGGAGAATAAAACAAAAGCAGAGCATCTCATAAAAAAAGAAAACACAAGTTAAAGGTGATTTTAAAATGTTTTATGCAGTCCCGTGACTTCCAGAGGAATGAGATTTCCCCTTTAGGTAATAATTCCAAAGGAACCGTTGCAATTATTGAATGGGTGTCCAGCATGCAAATTCTACATTCTGCAGAGCAGAGATTTTCATATACTGCCCATCAGTATGTAAAAGGTGAGCAACCTCTAGCGTTTCAGCCTAGAGGACAGTACCAGGACGCCATTGAGTCAGGGTGCTTGCAGATGATAGATATAGTGGCAGGCCCCCTTCTGGTCCTTTCTGGACATGCTGCCACAGCCTGTAGATCATGCCTTGAAATATAGCTAGACAGGGCTGCAGTCTGCCAGATTCACCAGGATCCATGGGAGACAACTGGAGTGTGTGTGGATGTTTCCATGTGTGTCAGTGTCTGGAACTGGACATGCTGTAACCACCTTTACTGGAGGCTGACGCCACATGGCCCTAGAATATTTTGGTTTATTTCAGCATTTTGTTTTCTTCAACAGTGGTTTCTGTTACCAGACAAACGTATCAATGGAAAGTAATTTACAAAGTGTCTGTCGATTGGAGAGATTGTATTGGTATATTATCTGAATCCTATGCATCAGTATGTAGTGAGGCCCCATAGAATAATTATGGATTTGCTTCTGAAGGTACAGGGTTAGAAAACCAAAACATTTTACAGTTGTCTAAAATATATTGTGTGCATCTCTGTGTAACAGTGTTTGTGTGTGTGATTCACAAAGTATGTCTATATGTGAATACGCTCCTTTGTCCAAACCTCAACATCAACATTTCACTATAAGCACACTACTGGACTTACACATAAACGCCAAGTCATTCAAATGCCAACATTACACACAAACCCCTAAACTCAAACACTTAACACTGCAAAAAACTTCCACTGCATTTAAACGCCAACACTACACACAAACACACCAGTGAATTTGTGAAATATAGATTACACAAACATACAACAGTATTCAAACACCTATTCTATATAATATTTATATAATATTTTACCAAGAAGGATACATTGCTATTTCTCTTGTTTTCAAGTATGTTCTGGGTAATTCTACAAATAAATACACCCCTACATGCAAACATCAGCATTATACATAAATACACATACATTCACACACATTCTTCATTCAAAAACACACCTATATTCACACAAAGGCATTGCTCACAAAAGCAATCCTGCAAGGATGGGCAAATTGTAAATCCATGTCTGGCAAAGCATTGTGGGAGTTGTACCGCAAGGGAGCCCAAAATTCTTCTTCACACTAAGACCCTCTCTGCATTAGTTCCTACCAGTGTAATCATAGGGGATTGGGAGACTAAATTGGAGGAACCTATTACATTGTTTTGATTCAAATACCTAGAAAATTGCAGAATTATAAAGTGTTAAACCATCTTTAAAATATTATAATTTTTTGTTCCTGAAGCATAAGTAACAAACGAGACTCGTATGAAAATAGATCTACGTGGAGCATATAATAAGATTATTGCACATCTGGGATAGATGTCTCTCTGGACATGCTGTAACCACCTTTACTGTAGGGTGATGCCACATGGCCCTGGAATATTTGGCTCACTTCAGCATTTTTATTCTCTACACCTGTGGTTTCTGTTACCAGACTTGCGTATTAAGGGACAGCGATAAAATAATTTACAAAATGGCTGTCAACTTGAGAGATTTTGTTGGTAAATTATCTGAATCCTATGCATCAGTATGAAGTGAGGGGCTATAGAATAATATTGGGTTTGTTTCTGATGTTACTGGGATACAAAAAACAAAAAGTGTTACAGTTATCTAAAACATATTTATAAAACCAAAAAAGTACCTCAGAACTAAAGAATTACTCTAAACTAACATCTTAATCTTACCCCTTGGACCTTGATCCAACATGAAATATCTTGCTTGTTCAGCTTTGTCAGATTCAAATAGCACTGCATTTATTAACTTAAAAGATCATTCAATTTTGGAATAAGATAAGTTATGTCAGTATTGACTTTCAATGATCATTACAGGGTTAATAAAATATCTGCTATTTTGCCCTAAACATTTTTTCATTACATTCTGATACCGTCTTTCCCCCGTAAATAAGACTGGGTCTTATAATTTTTTGTCCCCCGAAAAACGCACTAGGGCTTATTTTTGGGGATGGTCCTATTTTGGGGAAAAACGTGGGCTAGAAAGCAGATCTATGTTCGGGGGAATTCCCCCAAACATAGACCAGTTCACTAGGGCAGTGTTTCCCAACCCAGTCCTCAAGGCACACCTACCAGTCCAGGATTTAGGGATTACCCAGTTGTGTCTAAGTTGTTTTTTTTCTAATCCCTAAATCCTGGACTGGTAGGTGTGCCTTGAGGACTGGGTTGGGAAACAATGCACTAGGGCATGGAATCCTGCAAAACTATATTCGGGGAAACTTTCCCAAACATAGATTAGCTTACTTGATAATAGAATACCGCAAATTTATGTTCAGGGAAACTTCCCCGAACATAGATTAGTTTACTCGTGAATTAAATCTTGCGTATCTATGCTCAGGGAAACTTCCCCGAACATAGATTAGCGAACGACTATCGCTTAGTTTCGGGGTAGGGCTTATTAGAAGCATCCCCTGAAAATAAGCTTTAGTCTAATGTCTTATTTTCAGGGGAAACACGTTATTTTGATTTTATTATATGCAATTCTGTATATGGAGTAAATAAAGTAATTGTCCTATGTTTAGGTCCTTGGCTGATAGCAAGTTATGATGGCACTTATTACATTTGCATTGAATAGCATATGGATGTTTTGTAAACCAACATAAATGTGTAGTTAGCTGTTGGAATGTGCCTTATTCTCTAATGTTCCACGGTTATTTAAGATGCTGCTTATAGGCTCCTGACCGCAAATGCACATTTTCTTTTCTTTCAGATATCTGTTATAATTTTTTAATTTTGTTAGTTGGAAATTGCATTTTTTTCTAAAATGTGTTAAAGGAGAAATTGATCTATACGTCTTGACTCTCTTGTACATTTTCTAAATCATCGAGCAAGCATAAGATGACTGTTTATCTTTTTTGGGGTTGAGGGAGTAGAGGTGCCTCGGAATTCGCAGCCTAGAGGCACCTAAGATATTAATTCAGACCTTTAATGCATCACATAGGTTATTTTTACATCTCTCTCCGCAGTCTGACAGTGGCAGAGCACATTCTGTTTTACGCTCAGTTGAAAGGCAAGTCCATTAAACAGGCAGAAAGAGAAATGGAAGTGATGTTGGAAGATGTTGGAATTCCCCAAAAAAGAAATGAAGAGGCTCAAAACCTCTCGGGTATGAATTGGTTTCACATATATTTAATGTTAATAGAGTACAAACTCAACCTAGCTACATGATAATAACCAGCATGCATTAAAATGAGTCTCTAGCAATGAATGAATGGAGAATCTTGGCATATCTACTTATGAACGGTTTTTATATTATCTCATAGACTTTCCTAGGTGTGTCCTCAAAGTGTGCTTAGTGAAAGATTACAGACATCGACGTATAGTGTGTAGAATGGATATTCACTAATTTCTCTGTCAATCTCAGAATTTCAAATTTATGCATTGTGATAAAAAACAAAGTATAATCTCTCGATTTTATTTTTATTCAACTATGTCTTGGGGGTACCAGTGTTATCATCATTTAACTCAATGGACTGTCATGTAAATGTAAAACAGGGGTCCTTATCTCGATGGTTCCCAAAGAATGTTCATTGGTTGGAAAAAAATGCATATTATTTATCTGGGAACAGAGAGTTTTTATTGGAAGGGTATTACCTTCTACAATGTAATGTAGAAACCTCTAACACAAATAATAGTCTTATTAGGTGTTATTTAAAATTTACTTTATTATGTATAATACAATTGAAAATAGGCCACCAAGCTACGCTTATATCATGTACATTATTTGAAACCAGATTCCTTTTTCAAACATGTCCCATTTTACAAACAACCATTTGCTGTTATAATAACATCTTGGAATCATATTATGTGAGTATCAATATTGTAACTGACCTCCAATATGCAGTCTCTGTTGCCCAGAAATGGTCATCTATTTGGTCTCACTGGTATTTTACCATTAGCCTTACAAATGTAGAACAATTTTGTCTGTCAGTCTGTCTTTCTGTATCTACCACTCAAATAAGAGAACTAAACTTTTTGTATGTTTGGTCAAATGTACATCAGATTCTCAAGGTTTTGATAACAATTATAGTTCATTATAATTCATAAATCTAATTCATTGGATTCAATTGAATTACACAAAATTCTGGTTAATGCACCTGATATCTATGTCTTTGCCAATGTCGTGTTTAATTTTGCTCTGGCACGCTCTCAATACCATTTGGCAATTACAATTGCCTGACATTATAAGTATCATGGAAAATGTAATTCTGAGCTATTTGGAATGTCTGAGTCCCTCATATGGGCTTGAGGGATAAAATATGTAGAATGGTAAGTAAAAAAAAAATCATATTTTCTAAAGCCAGTTAGAATCTCATTCCGTTGTTGCAACTCCCCAGTGATCAAGCCAAAGCATTGTATGACCTCAGTGAATTCTCACGCTTGATACCTTCTTCATACTAAGGTGGAATGCAGAGGAAATTGTCTGTGGCGATGGCATTCGTTGGTGAATCGAAAGTCGTGGTCTTGGATGAACCAACCTCGGGTGTAGACCCGTACTCCAGGAGATCTATTTGGGATCTACTGCTCAAATACCGAACTGGTATGTCTAACATATACTATTATATGTAAGGAATTTTTGGAATCTGAACTTATGCTTTATAAAACAACACTTCAATAGATACTTAGTGTGGCTTAGTCTTTGTGTATTATTATGCAAATAATGTGGTTAAGGCACCAAGCAGATGTTGTATGGAACTACATGGATTAGATTGTCATGACTTTGTGAATTGTTATTGATCTTTGAAGGGTTATATAACAGTATCCTCCCAATGACATGTGGAAACTTGCTAATTTTAATTTATTATTTTATTTTCTATTTTTTTTGTAGTTCAGAAAGAGCCACTCCTTCTCATTTTGCTCTAGTGCTGGGGTTCACCCTGCAGAGAAACTAATTATTTTTACAGGATATCTCTACAGAGAGAATATAAATCTATCCCAATCCTCACTCTTCCACACAATGAAAGCAAACTTTATGGCTCAAATTTCATAGCTTAATTCTATAACATAAGTTGAAATAACCTTCATCACTTAACAGTATTGTCATCAGGTGGTTTATTGTGCCATCAAAATTAAAAAAGGGCAACATAATGTTTCAACACTTAATGTGCCTTTCTCATAGCTTGAGAAAGACATATTAATTGGCAAAACATTGCCTTTTTCACATTAGATGGCACAATAAACCACCAGAAGACAAAACTGGAAAGTGCTGAGGATTATTTCGATTGATGTTATAGAAGTGGGTTCTGTGGAACAGGAACCTTGTCCTTCTAGACAAGAACCAACATAAGAGATGATTTGGCATGCCATATATCATTATTCTTTTACATAGCTTAATTCTAGCCATTTTTATGAAACTATAACTCGCATAATGCTTATCCATCATCCACATGACACACACACACATACATACAAACAAACAGACAGGCACACATACATACAAACACACACAGACACATACATACAGACACATACATACATACATCCAAAGACACATACAGACAGACACAGACACACAGAGAGACAGACACACACATGCACACATACATACAAAGACATACATACATACATACAAACAGACAGGCACAAATACAGACAGACAGACACAAGACACACACATACAGACAGACGACAGACACAAGACACATACATACATACATAAATTCACACAGACAGACACCAGACACACAGACACATACAGACAGACACACATATACATATACACACACACACACACAGACAGACAGACACACACACATACATACAAAGACATACATACATACATACAAACAGACAGGCACACATACAGACAGACAGACACAAGACACATACATACATACACATACATACATGCATACACACATACACACAGACACATACACACAGACAGAGACAAACATACATACATATATACATACAAACAGACAGGCACACATACAGACAGGCACACATACACACATACATACAAAGACACATACATACAAACAGACAGGCACACACATACACACACACACACACACACACAGACAGACACACACATACAAACAAACACACATATTATAAATGTTGAAGTCACCCTCCTATTTCCTACCTTTTAGGTGCAGGAGGATGACTTTCCCTGGGGTCCAGTGGTGGCTCAGGTTGATGGAAGTTAGGGTTCCCACTCTGACTCCCTTCTTTGCTTCCTCCCACGCGGGCTCTGTGTGATTGCTAGGAGGAGTGACCGGGGCAGTCACTTCCTCCCAGTGTGTGATGTCATCACAGGGGATTTCCAGAGGGCCCGGTCAGCGCTAAGCGCTTTAACAGCACGACCGGGCCCCCTGGAAATCCATACCCTTCGGGTGGCCCTAACAGCATGGGCCACCCGTTGGACCCCTTGAACGGCGGCCCAGTGGTTTGTTGGCGGGCACCCGGTCGCAGGCTTGGCCCCCCTCGAGTGACGGGCCCTGTGATCTGTATAAGTACGCCACTCGACCCAGGACATACTTTAAAACCAGATAAATCTCAATGTATCCTTCCTGGTAAAATATTTTATTAAGAAATAAATACTTCTTCCAGTATAGTAAATTTTATTTTCCAGGCAGAACTATCATTCTCTCTACACATCACATGGATGAGGCTGACCTACTTGGGGATAGGATTGCAATTTTATCTCAAGGAAAGCTTTACTGCAGTGGATCTCCACTATTTCTGAAGAACTGTTTTGGAACTGGCTTCTACCTCACTCTGGTCCGTCGAATGAGGAACGTCAAAGAAGGCGGGAAGAAGGACTCTGTAAGTGTCCAAAAATCAAATGTAGATAATATAATAAGGGAAAATGCATGTCCACATATCTCACATGTCTTCAGAAAGACTGCTTTTTCATTTTCATTGGATGTGTTCAATAATTGTGAGCCGACAAAACAACTTTAAACAAGGCCAAAATATCAAAGTTAGATATGCAATTTTGGAAATACGGATGCTTACTATAACTGCTTCTATAATGCTCAGCCAAACAAAGGCTGGTCATTTAACAAAGCGAGAAAAGCTAAAATGAGATACCAGCAAATACTTGTAATTTGTAGCACACCGTTATGGGTTATAACTCCCATCACTCTTGTGCAGCTTAAATATCAACATGGTTGGCACTAAGGAAGCAACTGAGAAAAATTACACTCAAATGTAAGAAAAGGCTATGTATGGCTATCAATGAAAAGACTGCATAGAGTTTTTCACATAACTTTAGCCTTATTCCCTGTAGGCCAACCCATAGGAGTTCAACCTCGACATTCTAGCTGTTGGTGGACTCCTGTATATCACATGTGGTCAGGAAGAGCTTTATTTGCCTTCTATAGAGAATGTTCTAACTTGCTATCTCTCTAATGAAATAGATGTATTAGCGATGCATGCAAAAAAGGCAGAAAACTGCTCCTGTTAAGTTATGTAAAACTCGGTGTTGAAATATCCATGTTTATTTATACATTCCTTCCCACAGGCCTCCTGCAGATCAGACTGCTCTTGTCCTTGCCCAGGCTGTGCACCTAAATCAAAGGAGAATCCTCTTGAACAAGAATTGGATGGTAAGTCAAAACCACCTTTGATGTTGCACCAGTGACCCCTAGTGTTAGATTTATGAATTGTCATTGAAAAGTTTAAGGTCATTCCCTTTCTGCATTCCACTAACTTTCTCACAAGAACTGAAAACAGAGCTTTAGTGTGTAGAACATTATAAGGCTTGATTTTCTCATAGACGATACAATGGCTTCTCTAATACAAAACAGGAGTGTGTGGTAGATATCGTCACAATGTAGTTCACATTTCTTTTCATTATTGTTTATTTTTTTTAGAACTGAAAGGGTTCATTTCCAAAGCAGGGCATTTCCGTGACAACCACTTTTTAAGAAGATTTAGGTCAATGTAGCAAACTCAACTATTTTTCCAGTAGTGCGATGTAACAGTAAATGCCAACACTAAAAAAAAAAAGTCGCACTGACGTAACTGATGGTTGATTAAGATACATACTGTCTTCATAATGCTGGATCCTTTAATCCTCTTGTGGGGTGATTTCTCCTTCCCCACCAGCAACTGGTATTCAGTGCTCTCAATTTCTATAAATCACGGAATGCAGGTGCAGTTGCCATGTTGTTGAATGTAATATTATAAAGTACTAAACAAAGACCGCTTAAAGCAGACAGGAAACTCATCCATCTTTTCTAGGCATGTGTAAACTTTTTCTTTGGTTTTTTGTTTCTCTCATATGCAGTCAGTATATTTAGTATTTTTTTAAATGACTGACTTGCCGCACATTTTTAACTTGTTTGTATATAACTATGGATAGATAAAGATACATTTTTACTGCAGCTCCTCTTATTGCCTTTCTCTTTTGAGTGCTGAGTTTTGGAACCATGTTTTCAATTATTTGCCTGAAGGGGTCATCCCAAGTGTGTGCTTTAATTTCATGATGGTTTTCCTTTAAATTCCAAGTGATCTCTGCATCCCCAATTCCCAACTTCCTTGGGACCAGTATGAGGGGGCACAGAGATCTGTCCTTTTCCAATGGCATTAATCTTTCTGTGCCACTGTCGATGTGTGCTTGCAAAACATAGGGGCCCAAGATATGACATCGTGTTACTGCTAGAACTACACTTTACATGGAAACTAGAGAAACAAATATCTTTGATTTATCTTTTTATATCCTAGGGTAATGACTAACATTTGTCACCCTATTAAGAGAAATACAGCCCACAATTACTGGCTTGGTGAATGATTATTATTATTATGTTATTTTTTATACATCGCCAACAAATTCCATTTCGCTTTACAGTGCTATAAGATGAGACACCGCATGTGAATTTGTGCTGGGCCGCTTGGAGTTTGGAGTGTAGTGTGTTCTGAACTGCAAGATATTATAATGGTTAATTTTGCTACAAAGAATGTGATTAAACCTATATTTGTTTTCAATCATCACCTTTTTCATTTATTTGATTTATCTAGTGATGGAAGGTAATTTGTCGGTGTGCATTATCCTACATTTGCAGGTGACATAAACGGATTAACAGAATTAATTCAACACCACGTTCCGGAGGCAAAACTAATAGAAAGTATTGGCCAGGAACTGATCTATCTGCTGCCAGGCAAAGATTTCAAATACCGAGCTTATGCCAGCCTGTTCCGTGAGCTGGAAGAGACCATAAGCGACCTTGGGCTGAGCAGCTTTGGCATTTCTGACACTCCCCTGGAAGAGGTGACTCTCAGCATGCATTAATACTACAATTTGGATTTAGATTATGATGTAAAAATACATTGACATATTTATTTGTTGAATGGTATAAAATAAAAAAAAGACCATCAGAGTTATTCATTAAACTGGGAATTGATGAGAATTAAGGCTGTTTGGCATTTTGGACTAAAATTTGCATTTCTTTTGTAATTTCTCCACAATTCCAGTTTAGTGTATTCAACTCCAAGCAAATAAACCTGGGAACTTGCCAACCTTTCCACATTGCTCTGTGCTCTGTGTTAGACAGCTGATTACTAGTACACCTGGGCAGTGTAGGTGTTTGTTTTGGGTTTAAAGTTACATAAAATTCCCTGAAATAATGGTATAAGTTTTACCATGTTGGATTATGGTTGGGACCCCCTTATTTTGCCATGATGACAGGAGGCAGGCTTCAAAAGTTCCCATGTTTACCATTAAGTACGTAAGCCATGGTCTGAAAACCACTGGGACTTTCCTGAACAAAATATCAAGTTTTTAAAACTGTATAGACTATTAAACACTATTTTACTTCCTTAGATTTTCCTGAAAGTTACTGCGGATTCGGTCACAGGAACAGAAACCCCAGGTATTGTGTTAATACATTTAAAGTATTATTGTTCAGTCTCTGGACGCTCCAGATTTTCTTTTCATGTTTATTATTTTTTTGAAATATTTAAAAAAAAAAATTGCAAAAAACCCCCAAGACAGACATCTATAAAATAAACATTGATTGACATCTGAAAAACATTTTCAACCCCTGTTAAGTCAAACGGCAGCTGGTGGGGAATGCAGGCTGAAGTTCTTAGTTATCATCTTTATGTTACATTGACAACTTTCCAGGAAGGGGATTTTTTGCCACTTGTTGCAGTAGAATATACATCGCTGGTGGTTCAATTAGGCGTTGTCAGCTTATAGGAGATGGAATCCATAAGTAAGTTATAGTCATAGGATAATACAAAAACCCAATTAATCTCCATGGTCTGCACCCTAGCCCATGAGTTCAAAAGGTTGTAAAACGTTGTCTAAGGTTGCAGACCTTTGAGCAGCCCTTAAGGACCAACAAACCAGGTTTTACCTATATCTTTATTAGAACGGACATGTTTAATCGTTAAATGCAGGACTGGTGGCAGAGTAGCTCTAATTCAAGAATCAGGTTTCCATCTGCAGTAACTCTGATGTCAGTTTGTATCAGGGTGATGACTTGCCTTGACACTGTAGAAGTCTACAGCCTACATTACACACAATGTCCTTTTCATATGAGGGGAAGCATGTATTTTACAGACTTCTAATATAAAAGAAATTGCAATAAGCAGCTCTTAAAGTGCAGAGGTTGGTGTTTTCATAAAGTTAATAAAGCAAACAATGTTGATACATTGTAGATAAACTGGCATTAATGTATTAATACGTGTTTCGTGACTGTATCCAAGAAATTTGAAAACCAAAATGTTCTTCAGTTACTTTTAGTGTATTTTGTGGGCGAAAGACTATATTATTTTATCTGTTAGGTGTTTCTACTTTGACAGTCCAGTCAGCCAGCCATGGATTAGTCTTCCATCACTGGTTATGTTGCAGTTACAGAGCATAGGCGCACTCATTTAGGACAGAGATCTCGAGGAGCGCTTACCCAACGTAGAGGACATTTTACAACTTTTGTAGTAGTAAGGCTTTTTTTGCTTGATTTTGTTATTTTGTGCGAATAACAGAAGAATGGATGTTACAACAACGGAAATCCAGGACAAGTCTAGCGACGGAGAACAAGGCAATCGTTATCAATGTTGATCAAAAAGGTAACTTGGGCTGAATAAAGATGGGTAAACTCACTGAATTAATACAGTAGGTCTTCGCCAAAAGATTTCAAGTGAATCCAAGTGGTAAATGCCTTTTTTTAATTTAAATATAAATTTAAATGGTTAATATAAACTTTTGATGTAACAAATATGGAATATAGGAAATATTTGAAGTGTCTCACCGTTCTATTATACAAAAAAAAAAAAACAAAGATGTCCAGCACTCCTTGGTGTTTAATAAGATGCCTATTGTGAACAATGCCTTTTAAAGCTATTTTAGTTTTGATATGCCCTGTAAGTCCATCTTAGATGACCAGACCAAGGACCCTGGGATATGGTCAGAAGATTGCAGAGACCTGTAATATAGACGAATACGTATAGTTACAGTTACGTCACCATCATATACAATGAAACATCAATGATGCACCAATCATTTTGATATTGAGCATAATCCATGGTGTATTCAGTTTTTTTAGTTACAGGTGATTTAATATTTTAGATATTAATGTTGGTGCCCATTGACATAACTAGAAAGTATCGCTGACCGAATTAGGACCCACACAGACACATTCATCTGCACACTGGCATTGTTGCACTTCAGAAGGTATATTTCATTAAGGGCTTTAATTAAACCCTCAGCATTTGAGGTTTATAAAAACTGGCTTTTCACCATTGTGGGAATTTTTCGCTAAGTCTAATTACTGGTAGCTCTCTTTAGCCATCATGTGAGGGTAAATGTGCTTTTACTTCCAGAAAGTGACTTGCCCAGGATATCAGCATAGAATAACAGTATCATGTTTTGTATAAAATGTCTAAATGTCTGTAGAAGATATATAGATATAAACTCCAGTTCAAGTTGGGTTATTTACTTTTTTTTGTAATAGCACAATTTCTAAACTAGAAGATACATAAGACCTATCAAATAAGGATATTCTCTGGTTTACCCATCTTTATTAACTGTTATCAGGAAACTATGCCTATTATAGTAAAATATTCAGCTTGCTTTTATATAGCCCACGCAGTAAAAACTTAAAAATTCTAGTGCTATTGTACCACTAAAGGCATAATAAGTTATGGATTCACAGAAACAATTTGTCACAGTAGCCCGGTTGTGTGTTGTTGTTAAGAGCAGAGATAGAAACTTGGACTGCTTTTGGTTGGATGTAGCTAAGTAGTTGCTCAATACATCAAGGCTGTTATATCTGGCACATTAGCTTGCTGCTTTGCATATTGCATCATATAAGATGCATTATATCACCCCATGCTAGATGCTGCGATTATCCATCCCCTGATGCTTAGCCAGCCAAAGTTTTTGCATTTTGCCAAATTTTATTAAGTCCTGTATTAAGGATTGCTGTATAGAATAGAATGTATAACGGGTGAATAAAACACGTAAATATATAAACACTTGCAATACGGGTTTGAGTCTAGAACAGTGTTTCACAATTGGTGTTCCGTGGAACACTAGGGTTCCGCAAGAACAAAATTGGGATTCTGCAGTGATTTGCCCGTTGGGTGGCCCAAGCATTTAGCTAAACAGGAGTCCGATCAGGCGCTGCGGCTGTCTAAGACCGCGACCGGACTCCTGTTGTATGGGATACTGGGAGGAAGTGACAGGACTTCCTCCCAGACAGAGTGCACCGGCTGGAGGGAGAGGGAGCGCATCGGGGAGTGAGCAGCTACCGACCTGGCACACCATCCTCAGCCAGCAGCCTACAGCACTGAAGGAAGAAAAAAGGTAAGTTAACAGCAAATATAAACGTGTGTGTGTGTGTGAATCTGTATGTGTATGTTCCAGTTTGTGTATCTGTGTGTCAAGGTGTGTGTGTATATGTGTGTCAGATACATACACACACAGATACACACTGACACACACACTGACACACAGATACACACACCTTGACACACACTGGCACATACAAACACAGATACACCCACTTTAACACACAGATACACATACATACACACACACACAGATACACACTGTGTGTTAAGGAGTGTTTATCTGTGTATCAATGAGTGTGTCTGTGTGTCAAGGTGTGTGTATCTGTGTGCCAGTGTGTATGTATCTGTTTATCAGATAGATACACACACAGATACACACACTGGCATATACAAACACAGGTACACTCACTGACACATACAAACACACATACACACACCAGCACATACAAAAAAAAGGTTTATACAACGGCGCAAAATTGTTTTGATTGATTCTGTTGCAATCTTTAGGGTGGATTGAAAACCAATATTTGCCAAGATGTCATGAGATTAAAATGGGTCCTTTCTAAGACACGTGTTTTAAAAACATGGAAACAAACAAGTAAACAAAATACACTCACATTTAAAAAAAAAAATCTGGATTTTCTGCAAATTCCCAGGCTGTTTAGGATTACTTAAAAGTCTACTCAGTCTAACAAAATGACTGATTTTCTATAGAACTTCTGAGCATATATAATGAACTCTGTTTTATGAGCATTGAGAAGATTTTTGTTAGTTGTACTTCAATTTGCAACTTCTAAATCTAATGCATGAAGCTGTTTTAGTGTAAGACCAGTTAATGGTTTGTATCGAGTTATAATTGCGTTACTTTGAAAGACATTGAACAAAACTGCACTGAGTATGTTGTATCCTTTTTTTTTTAACAGCTATGAGACTGTGCTTCTCATCATAGGGAAATCTAGCAATTTCTATACTATTTTCTGTCTGGCATATTTCTCTAAAATGCAAATTTGGTTATTATTCTCATTTCACATAATGTGGTTTGATCCTTTTATGATATTTTTATGATATGTAGGGAGCAGCAGAAGCTCCTACAGCTTCACAGAAAAACAGTGAAAAGTATGTAATAAATGTTTATAAACTTACTATGAACTTGATCAGACTGCATTGTTGGACTAATCACTCAGCTAGGGGAATTTCTTCAACCTTACTCCCACTCTCTCTTACCTACCCATTCAGTTTCAGACCAGCCCACTAATGCCACAAGCAGGGCATCATTCATGAGAGCAAAACCCAACACCGGAACCTGCAACAGGAGAGAAAAACCCAACAACGGAGCCTGCTCTGCATGATCACGCTGATCAGACTCCCTCTCTTCTCCCCCTGTCAGATGTTGAAGAGATCTTCCAACTGCACATGTGTTACTCTGTCAGGCATGCCCAATGCACCTTTGCAGCATTCCTAGGGATAGGACACTGGTTAGGCCGGTGCTCCCCTGGAGTGAGTGTGGAAAACATAAGAAAGAAGAAGCAGGTAAATATGGAAACTAAAAATCATATTTACCTGCTTTTTCAGCCTGAAGAGTGAGAAAACTGTCTCATTCAGTTTCAAAGTGATGCATATCCTTTTAAACTACCACTATAGGCACCCAGAGCCAAACCACTTAATTGAAGCTCTAATCCTACAATGTAAAACATTGCCATTTTGTAGATACAGAAATGTTTTCATTGGAAGACTAAACACACTATGGGGAGCTTCCAATGATATAGCAGGGTCAGACTCAGTTCTTCAATCAATTCTTCTCAAAGAGAAATGAGATTGAAGGAGTGTGGTGCACGCCATGCATGTGCTTCTCATTCACAATGCTTCTCTATGTGAAGCATTGGGTTGGACGAGAAGACAGAAGATATCCACATGCTTGCTGATGAAAAAGCAAGAGCAGATGACTGCAATGACGATATCTTGGCACTGGAAACAAGGCAAGTAAAATATATTAAGCTTGTAATTTTCAACAGAAAAGGGGGTGTCTAAATGTTCCACTTGTGCATTTACAGGAATACGCACAGTTGGCCAGGCTTTGTGAACAGAGCTTGGGCAGTTTTCCACTGCAAACACTAATAGCTGTCACACTACAATTCTAGAGCCAGAAGGAAAGAAAGTTCAAACCTGCCCACCAGAAGCTGCTCAACATGATGGCAACACTAAGCAATGTCCAGCAACCAGTGCAGCAGACGGCAGGGGATCCCGACAAATCAAAGGCAATGATCTAATGTACCAACAGTTCAAGGCACTCCTGATTAAACGCTTCCACCATGCTACTCGCAGTCAAAAGGACTTTCTTGCCCAGGTAATCTCTTCATGGGAATGTTTGTTAGACAATGCTGGGGAGAACACCTGTTAACTATTTCCAGAAGTTTTACTTTACGTTACCTTTGCAATCTATGTTGCACCTTTTTGTGGAATTTTGTAAAGAGGAAGTAGCAATTTGTGCATAATACTTTGATAACCAGGATGTTAGTGTTTAACAGCAAAACAAAGCTTCTAAAAACTTTTAAATTATCTAGTAAAATTCTGGAGAGATTTCCTTGTCCACTGCCTACTTTTGCTTTTTGTAACTACGATTCACTCAGAATACTAAGATGTAGATTTGATTGTTTATATGCCCTCATGTTCTCAAACCATATTCTGCTATGTCACCTGTTCTACCTGTAGATTGTGCTTCCTGCAAGCTTTGTGTTGTTGGCGCTAGTGTTCACTCTGATCGTCCCACCATTTGGAGAATATCCCAGCCTAACCCTTCATCCATGGATCTATGGGCAACAGTATATCTTCTTCAGGTCAGACAAAGTAGTAGATTAGCAAATAACATCCTCTTTAAACACTCCCTTCGTAAAAACTACACACTACAACTAAACTGTATTTAATAACAGAGAGGTAATACATCTGAGATGGTTTGTTATGAGGTCTTGTTTTCCAAAAAAGTGAAACATTCAAAATGGCTATATTAAACTGTTTTCCTATATTTGTTTTTGTAAGGACAGGTAATACATCTACCATTGTGTTGTCATGCTGGATATTTTCAGCAGACTATATATGGGCAAATCGTGCTACCTATTGAGGTACCGAGATTATACTACAAAGGACTTTGTATAGTACATGTATTTTGGGGCCACCCTTTCCTGGACTACAATATGATGCTTTTTGGCTAAAGGGCATAAGACTACAAACCTTTTTCCTCGAAAATTAGACTGAGTCTTATACTCATTTTTCCCCCGAATAACTTACTAGGGCTTTTTTTCAGGGGATGTCTTATTTTGGGGACAAATGGTAGCAAGCATGTGCTAGAAAGCAGGTCTACTTTTGGGGGAACTCCCCCGAACATAGACCAGTTCGCTAGGGCATGGAATCCTGCAAATCTATGTTTGGGAAACTTTCCCCAACATAGATTGGCTTACTCGCAAATGGAATCTCATTAATCTATGTTCCGGGAAACTTCCCAGAACATAGATTAGTTTACTTGTGAATGGAATTCTGCAAATCTATGTTAGAGGTAAATTCCCCAAGACACAGATTATCGAACTAGCAACTAGGGCTTATTTTCAGGTTAGGGCTTATATTATGAGCATCCCCCAAAAATAAGCTTGGGCTTATTTTCAGAGGATGTCTTATTTTTGGGGAAACAGGGTAGTGGCAAAAAAAGGGAAACTATGGACTAGAAGTACAAAATTGTACAAACACCTCACTGCAGAAAGAATTAAAAACCCTTAATCCACTTACCTGAATACAACGCTGATGTCCCTTGGTGCTGGGTCAGGCTCCGCCTCTTCTCCTACTCCCCCAATGTCAGCAGACATCAGGGATCTAAGGCATGCATGGTGAGCGCTGCTATCACATTAGGACAACCCCATAAAAAAAGCATTGAATCAATGCTATGGGGTTTTAGCTGACGCTGGATGTCCTCATGCATAGCGTGAGTATATCCAGTGTCAGCTATGCGACCAAAAGTTGCCTGATGACCCAGGAGAACCTCTAGTGGATGTCTGGTTGCATTGGAATATTTTCACTACTACCAACATATACTCATAGCAGGGATTTCTAATCATATGCTATCAGTGTGGCATTAAAAACTACTTACCACTACAAGCCTGGAGGATCCATGGCACACACATGAGGGGAGAATTTCTATTCACCACTAGTCAATAGATAGTTGCAAGTGGAAATTTTTAGTCCTCCTCATATTATCCCCTTGCTTTTTTATCTGTGCATAACTGCTAGTGAGCTATAGATGCTTCTAATATATGTCCATCATGGTCAGTGATAGGTTCATGTAGATGTCTCTCACCATTCTTCTTTTTAATGGGTTACTTACCTTTTTGACAGTTTGCTCTTTTAGGCTTACAATGCCCTATTGACCACTGCTAATAGTTCCCCCTTCTCAGTTGAAACATTCTTGTAAACCAGTGCTGGGTGAAGCTCACAGCACCGAACTCCCTCCGCCATTAATTGTCTGCCAAGGTCTTGCATGGTTCAATCAAATGTTTCTCACAGAGAAGTCTGTGATTGGACTGTCTTGTAGGTTCAGAGCTCATGTATGTGCTCTGAGCTGACAAAGGGACTAGGGTAGAGAATTGAGAAAGGGTGAGATTATTAATTTATAGACACACTCAAGGTCAGCCGTGTGGGTAGACTTGGAGCAGACCTACGGGCCCAGAGCTCATGGAAGAAGACCCAAAATTTCTTATGGCAGCACTGCCCTTTAGTGATTTATTGGAGAGTGATCGATATGTCTTTCTGTTGTCTTACTATTATACCGGCGAGAATGTGTGTCTACAGTCATTATGTCTCATCAAATTCAGAGGTCAAGTAGTGGCAGCATGCTCTGCAACCCATATTTTTATTCCACTAATGGTTAGCCTTTGGGAGATAATGGAGAATTAAAATTGGTTTACACATCTAATACCTTATTTTTGAAGCTCAGACTGGAATACATTGCAGTATTTTTTGTGCCTCATCCTAAACTGCTTGCTCATTCTAACTAGAATTCTTACTATTGCTGGTGATTGACCCTGTCAGTAATTTATCTTTGTGTTCTTGTCACATTTACCATATATTTAGCAATGAGCAGCCAGGAAATGAACGAATGGTTCCCATATCTGATGCCTTCCTGAATAACCCAGGGTTTGGAACTCGTTGTATGAAGGACGAACCACTGTCGTAAGTGGCCCTGATATGGATTATTATTTTATGTTTTACTTTTCAGCTTCTGTGAAATAAAGTCATTGCATTCACCCATCATTAAATATTTCAAAATTATAATTCTCTAAATGGTCACATAGTTTAAAAAAAAAAATGGATATCTGCATATCAATATATTATGTCAGAGATTGATTTCTTCCACCATTCTTTTTTTATTACTTCTACTTAAACTCTCTGGTTTATTGTTTTGTTTTTCTAGTAAAAAATATCCGTGCATTAACACCTCAAGTGAATGGATCATCCCTTCTGTGCCCCCAAGTGTAACCAGCATACTTCTATCTCAGAATTGGACCCCTGAAAATCCATCACCCTCGTGCTCTTGTAGTACCAAAAGCAAGCTTATTATGCTTCCAGAATGCCCTGAGGGTGCAGGGGGCCGTCCTCCACCACAGGTAACATTACCTTCATTACCTTAACAGTGCCAATGCCCTGCACATATCTTTTTGAAAAAAAATTAATTGACATTTAGTACCACATAATCCATTTATTAAACTCACTGAGAATCTATAATTGATATCATCCACTTATTTACCCGTAAAAGAAGGTTATGGATGTTTTCAATTTCAGTGTCTGTTCCTTCCATAAATACACAGTGATCTGTGCATCATTTGCAGATTTCTCACATTTAAAACATTATCACTTTCGCTTGGCTGAGAAAACACATTCAGATGTTCTCCGATGTTTTCCACAAACTATAAAATGCCGGCGTTTCAAAGCAGGTGCTACATCAGTTTGCAAATTTGCGATTTTTAGATCATTAACAGATTGCCTAGGTTTAGAATTATCAGCTAAGAAAACCTATGCAAATTGTGTTATCCTGTGCAAACAAAAAAACTTTGAAAAAGAAAAGTATATAATGTAACTAAAACTATACGCTGTATGTTCCTGTAGTTGGTAAACACTAACAAAAACCATTCACCATGACAGAACAATTGACCGTGTTTTCTAGATAGCCCCATTGGTTTGCCATTATTAATCTGTAGGTTCTGCTTCAAAAATGACTGGATTATATCACAGTTGAAGTGATATAGTTGGTGAATCCACATCAGCACTAAAAAAAATACCTTTATCTGATAGAATTCTTTCATTTAAAAATTACCCTTCAGTTTAAGCCTGGACTGTCCCTTTTAAAACGTAATCTATCTCTACATCTCTATGCATTAACAAAAAACTACAAATTACATTAAACGTTGCTGCATTGCTGCAAACCTTCAGGCCTTGCAGGTTCTTTGAACCACGAACTGCCAATCATTGAGCAGACATATGGAAAATGTTGTTGCCTTATAAGTAAAGGTAATTACATAATGAAGATCATTTAACGTTCTATATCAGCACTAGTTTGTGGACAAAACAGGGGTTTCTAGGAGTTACCAGCTGTTTACAGCAGAACACTAACACCTGACTTAAAACTCTCAGAAATCCATGTCATGATATCATGTTCACTGGAGTAAATGGGGACATCTGACAAGATGGGAAGGAGAGAAAGGGTGGGCTCATTGAAACAAAAACTAAACGTAAACTAAAAAACACAAAAATCATCTGACATCACTTGTTGAAATCTAACCTACACATTGCATCTAACATGGGTGGCTGGTTAAAGTGCTTGTTTCTATGCCATTGTTTTAGACCTGGGGTACTACATGTCACATAATGCTCTTACAGCCATGATGCTGCCGACACATCACAGGAGACGTAGTCCGCAAACATCTGGAGTGCTGAAGGTTGCCTACTCCTGTACTATATGGTGGCGAATTTACAATGAATGCAAATTAGAGAAAAAAACCTTTCAATTTGGTTATTTTTTAACCCCTCTATTTTATCCAAAGTTTTGCAATTTAAGTTCCATGTAGTTCCATATTTATTGATCAGTGAATACACACCATTGCACCTTTATATCATAGCCTGTTAGGTGTGGCCCCATCTTCTCATCAACTAGTGTAACAATTTCAGAAATTATTTCACAGATAGATATAAACAGATGTGGTGCTCCTGCAGCTGCAAACTCCTACTCCCAGTATACTCATCCATTTCGATTCGTAGTTCAAAAGAGAGCCAGAATACTATGGGTTATCTATTAGCAGTTTGTGAATTATTTTTACTATCATAGAATAGGGCAGTTATCACTTAAAATATGCTTATTAAACTTTGCATATATTATTTTACCAGCGGATTCAGCCCAGCTCAGAGATATTACAAGATCTAACAGAACGGAATATTACAGATTTCCTCCTGAAAACATATCCGAATCTGATAAGAAGCAGGTATTGTTGAACATTGCACATTACCTTATTCTGAAATGAAAAATCTTAACTTGAAATATATTTTCTATATGAATTTGTTGGGTTTCAAGGAAAATGTTCTCTGATGAGTAATTCGTTCACAATCTCTCACAACTGCCCACCATCCATTCTTTGACAAGGGTCAGTACTGCAGTTATTATAAATCTGGATGAGGCCCTGGAGGTAAGCTGACAACAATATCTATTTAACCACCACTACTACTATCTAGATCTACTTCAAAATGATATTGTGCAGTAAGTGGTTAAAATTCCCAGGTTATTACAAGATTTTTTTAATAGCAATACTTTTGAACTCAAAATCCACTGTTGACATAGGTGACCAAACTTGTTTTCAACTGGGATATAAAAGTAGGAAGATTTATGATGTAACCACAAGACACAAAATAAAGGGCATTATATTTGCTAAACGAAATTAGTCAGAGCAATGATTATTGATGATTGCATGTAGCAAAGTAAATTGAAACTAGAGAAAAGTATAGTGTTGGCAGATACCATTTCTGAGAATGATTTCTTATATATAGTTATAACTCTGCATGACTAAACGTCACTATGTCACATAACCGTTTGTTCTGGAAATAGGCTTTATTGATATAATGTCTGCTTTCTTACAGAGAAAGACAAATATTTCCTATCATTATGAGCTGTTACGTGTGCGTGTGGATGTAAATGGACATTTTATCCCATAATAGCTGCCAATCATTTTGCCTCTTACCCCCAAAATGAATTTTTGATAGATAAAATGTTTCACGATTATGTGTTAATTTCTGTAGTTGGTACTTTTTTCTCACATAGAAGGACTATATTCAATAAGGCCTTTAAAGCTGACTGGTATATCCAGAACTGACCTGCTTGATGTGTAGAAATATTTACTTAAAATAACATGCATTGATCACATGCAAAGGCACTCATATATGAAGCAAAAGGGCTTCACTCACCTGAACATGCACACATTATAGGATGCTGCCTCGACCAGTTGATACAACATGCTGGATTCAGTGCATGCATTCAAATCTAATATAGTTTTACAGCTCACAAAGTTCTAGCCTTTAATCAAACCCCCATTATTTCTGTATTAGTCAGATGTTTTTATTGTAAAAATGTTATCCTATATTGTAGAGGCCTGCCACAGCATAATGTATGTGTTCACCTAATCAACTATGAATGCGCCTTACACAAAACAAGGTAAAAAAAAAAATTAACTTCACTCTCTAAGGGCCATTAAAAATAAGCAATTGGTCCAAAAGCTTCTAAAACAAGTTTATGACCTATGTACATTGATCAGCCATACAAAAAAAAAAAAATTTTTTTAAAAATCACAGACTGCATATGTAAGTCAATGGTCAAAGAACAGTATAAAACCAACTGGAAGAGCTGAGACGTCAAATAAGCCAGTGTGGAATTAGGGGCAAAATTCTAAAAGTGGAGAAATCTCTATGGAAACAAATAGAATGTTCATTACGGATTACTTATGTTTCCATAGAATACTGTTCACCTCTTCAAACCTATTAAACAATACTTTATAAAGCTGCCCCTTCCCCCAGAGAATGCTGTAATCACCTGCCCTTGACACCGACAACAAAATGAGCAAGACAAACTGAACTTAAGGATAAAGGTTTTTAATGTTGCCAAACATTTACCATAGTTGTAATTATAGTCATATTAATTTTTTTAATAAATATCCAACTATTTTATATTTTAAAATGAAATGTTTAGTTAAAATTTGCACAGTTAAAATGTAAAGCAATAAATTACAGTTAAACATATGATCAATGACCCTGACCATATATAATGTATAGCTCAACTCTCGTACTCAACTGGAGACAATCTACTTGTCTCCCTTAAGGAGAGAGATTTTTCCTAATTCCCTTTATCCTATCCTAGACTAATATAAACAGCATTGTGATTACATAAACAACAAGGACAATTTGCTATCCATTGATTAATATCATCTAAATGTTTTATCTTTCTTTCAGTATGAAGAGCAAATATTGGGTCAATGAGCAAAGGTCTGTATCATGTTTGAAGATTTTGCAACGTTATTTAAATTATATAATTAAAATTGCAGTTCATATAGTTTTACAAAGCTGTTATTATATAGACTTGAATATTTTTTTCTTACAGTCCTCGTAAGGCCTGTGTTCACCATCAGTAGATCAATAACTATTTTCGTATTCACTGATGTCTATCTGTGGGAGTATTGACTACTTTGCAGGACAATGTAGTGGGATTTGGTTGTGAAAGTATAATTTATGGGACTCTAGGGCTCACTAATTGTGATAACATAGGAATATATTGACCAGCAACTGCTGAGTCCAGTGCTTTCTTTTTGTTGAATCGATGGAAGCTCCAGCCTATTGGATCTTACAGCAAATCGAATTCCACTTTGTTTAATATTCACTCTGTGTTTTCCCACATTCTGTACAATTAAAATAGATTGAACTGAGATTTTTAAGCATTTGATTTATAGAATTCTCTGTTTTTATTTTTTTATATGCTCATGTTACTTTAAAAAAAAACAAACCATACTTCACTAAATCTGAGATTTGTTAATTGGACGTATATTAGCCACCCACCCCTCTGCCAGCGCTTTATAAAGTGTCTTATGGCAACATGTTGTTATTGTCGTCAAATTTACATAACTGGCACCAGACTGCAAACCTCACAACCACACTACTCCTAATTGGAATTTATCTCAAAATCACCCTTTCTTGATCACTCTGCTCTACCAGTAATCCTTGCCCCTTGGAGAATTTGTATAGAGCAGCATCATTTCTAATAAATGCCCTACAATGTGCAGGTTTCCTTAGTCTATACTTCTTAAAACGTGCCTTCTAGAGATGTTTATCTTTCTGGGAAATGTTTCTCTTTACACTAGTCTGCCTTCGAATGCCCTAATATAACGAGTGGGTTTTGTGTCCCATTTTGCACTTTCATTTTTCTACTCTACAGTATTTCCTCACACTCTATTTTCTTTGATAATATTATTAGATAGTCATCATTCCTGAAGATCCCGTCTAACCTTTAATACAATGATATCCTTTTAGTTTCTTGCCTAACTTTCTCAGAAATGTTGGCTCACTTTATCAGGGCCCTCGCCATCTCTAAATTCTTTGATTACTTTTTTAAACTTGTTAATTTCCCTTGCAAAGTTCTACAGAATATGTTGGTACTAAATAGTGATAATGAAATAGCAAAGAACCAAGTGATGACTTTGTGCTGTAATTTCATTGCTCATTACTAAATTGTCTGTAGATATGGTGGAATCTCGGTGGGCGGAAAACTCCCTGTTATTGAAGTGGATGGAGCAATGATTACAGAATTTTTCAAAGAACTGGGTCATATGACCAACGTGACGGGAGTAAGTAAAAGAGAGCTCATTTCTGTTTATCTAAACAAATAATATTAGAAATTGGCTAATCTAATTTGTATTTTGTCTAGGGCATTACTACAAAAAGTGTTTCCCAGCAACTTCGAGCTTTTCTTATAGACCTGGAAACTGAAAATAATGTCAAGGTACAAACTTCGGTTTTGAAAGAAAATATGCATATTGTTGCACCAAACTTAATTTGTATTTTCAACATTATGCAGGACAACAATACATTGTTTTCGTTCTCACTTGATTTGCTGAGCTCATGGATTCCAGAATGTGGAATAGGAAACAAGCTTAAAGGTCTGAGAAGGCAGTAAACATAGGAACATGCTTTCTATTTAAATGACTGCTCAGTTCATTATGGAACTGAGTTGAAGGCTGTCCGACAAGTGTGGGTGAAGATGTCAGTACTACATTAACCTCGAATTTAAAAAAAATTACTCAAAATCTGGTATTGGTTAATAAAATAAAAACCACATTTTAGAGGGCTAAAGAAAGGCTTATCAAACTAGTCAATGAGTGCCATTAACGAATACCAAATGTGCTTTTTAAAATTAATATTTCAGGTTTTTTTGCATGTAGACTGTGAATTTTGGTGACTCTGAAAAGCATTTAGGCTTACATATGGCTGCGCAATTTATGAAGTCTAACATTCAAAGGCAAAATAAATTTCTGCAGTTAAGGTCTTGTTTTACACTGGTTATATTTTCAGTTTGTCTTAGAGTTATGAATAAGCAAGCGATGGGATATATCACAGATGATGTCTATGGTATGACTAATTTTTAAAGAGACATTATAGGCACCCAGACCACTTCATCTCATTGAAATGGTCTGGGTGCAGTGCCCAGGCCCCTCGACCCTTCAATTGTAATTATTGTTATTACAGTTATTGATAAACTGCAATAATTACCTTGCAGGGTTAACTCCACTGGCAGACAGCCACTAGAGGCACTTCTGGGTCCTTCATGGACTTTTGGTCCGCTAAATGACGCTGGACATCCTCACGCTATTAATGAGGACATCCAGCGTAATCTAAAACCCCATTGGAATGCATTGATTCAATGCTTTCCTATGGGGAAGTCCTAATGCGATTGCTGAGTGTTAGGTCCCCGATGTTAGCTGACATCAGCGCTGGAATCGGGTAAGTGACAAACTGATTGTTAAACCTTTCAACGCAAAGGGGGGAAGGCAAGGGAGGAGGACACTATAGGGTACTGTATTTCTAGTGCTATAGTTTCCAACATGTTTTTTTTTTTTCCATACGCAACAATTTGACTGATTTCCAAATGTCGGATTAAAAAGCATGCTGTGACCATAACTGAGTAAAAGGGACACTGTAGGCACCCAGACCACTTCAGCGTGGGCGGAGCTGAGCCAGCGCCGAGGTACATCGGCGCTGGACCCAAGTAAATAACTGAAGGGGTTATTAACCCCTTGAGCACAGCGGGAGGGGGCCTTGACAGAGGGGAAATCTATAGTGTCAGGAATACGAGTTTGTTTTCCTGGCACTATAGTTTCCCTTTAAGTAACTTTTCCAGAGTAGCTAGTGTTTCCTAAATTTTGCAATTTTAATTTCAATTCACTACAATTCTTTTAGGGAATAAGATCCCTCTTTATGGGATTATTCACTAACCGGGTTAGAATATAAAGTGAATTCAAAATGATTGTCAAATTTAAGGTCAAAATAGCCAAACTAGATACATTCTCACAGTCAGCCATGCTTTCAAATTGTCTACTTTGTCCTTTAAATTTGAAATGCATGTTGAATTCTTACGTTAGTAAATAACCCTGTCAACTATAGCTTTTGCAGAACTGATAAAGGAATTGCTAAATTTATGCCTTAGCTGAAAAACTAATTGGTGTTTGACCTATAATTTCATTGGCAATTCATAACAAATCTTGGTTTAATTGAATAACCAAAATATAATAATCAATGCCTCATTTTTAAATATTTCTTTCTTAAGGCTATATAATCGCTCTAAATTTATTGAAAATATTTTACCTGCTATAGACACATATCATGATTCCTTTCTAGGTTTGGTTTAACAATAAAGGCTGGCATGCTATGGCCATTTTCATTAACGTTGCCAACAATGCCATTTTAAGAGCTAACCTGGGTGAAGACAAGGATCCTGAAGAGTTTGGTATAACTACGATGAACCATCCACTGAATCTCACCAAGGATCAACTCTCAGAGGTCACAGTGTAAGGAGACAATTGAGCAAGTCTACATTCTTTATAAAATGCATTTATATAACTTGTTATCTTCAGGTCTGCATCTGCAGTTCTACAGATTCTCTTGACTCTAATCTTAAATTATTCTACTTCACGTTCACTGGCTCAATAGAAGTTGGGTTTGAAGGTTTAGGGCCAGAAAACCACATATTCTGCTTTAAAAGTGCTACTACAGATTGTCCAGAAATGTCCTTGACAACAGAACTGTGTTTATAAATCATTGATTGTGTAGGGAATTAAGTTGATAACTTCAGATGCCATGTAGTGGTTTTGGTTTCGTCTTTGATATATACAGTGATTTGATCCTCAGTCTGTCAGTAAACTCCATTATCATTATTGATATCAACCTACGTAACAGAATCTTGTGTCCTATTATTATTTACAGACAAACATGGTGAGGTGTGAGGTTGTGAGGTTGTCTGAGGGAACCTCATACTTATAGGTTGCTGCTTCCCTACTTGCATTAAGTTTCTACTAGATCACCTAGCGCTTAGCCGTCATTTATTTGTTTATTATTATTTACAGCCTGAGCAATTTATGTTCCACCTTCACCTATAGTAACCTTGTGTATTTATACACCAGTAATAGGATAATTAGTTGCACACTTTATTTCATTAAATCGATTACTATAAGCTATAGTTTCTTAACATTCTATAGGCTTTATAATTGTGTCTGCACTTCTGAAAAAAAGCTATTTCTACAGATACAATTGTGCATATTTGGGGGAATTCCAAAAATATAACGTTTCATCCTACAGTTTGTTGGTTTACGTATTTCATGAAGTTGTTTTTTTTCCAATGTACCCTTTATCTTATTTATTTAAAATTGCAATGTGATGTCACATTTCAGGCACTAATGTCACCTGATTAGTGTGGTTAGATGTCCATAAATTTGCTAAGTGGATGTAGGTCTTCTTTTTCCTTTCTTCCTACAGATCTCAATTTAAGGTGGGGTTTGCCACAATATTAAACTAAGAGCCTGCCTTGATCAGTGTCAATAGCACACTCTTGGTCACCATAAATGGTCCTGATGTAGGGCCATACATGTGTATGTGAAATATGGCACTCAAGTTAGCACTTGTAAGTACATATAGTTGCTACAGATGTTGACCTTTGTCTATGTCACAGAATTATTGCCTTCTATTGAAAATACACAATTTAACTGGCCACCCATTAAAGGATCACAGTTTTTAAAAAAACATTTCTGCTGGATTGCATCTTTGGATAGTGAGCCGTGTCCGCTGATAATTTACTAGCTGGGTAGTCTAGCCTGACCCCTAGTTTGGTACTTACATAAAACGCCTATACATTATAAAAGAAATACTCTTTCTATTGTATAATCCGTCATGGATAATACAGAACGTTAAAGTTGAAGAAATAGAAAAGGCTAGCTGAAAACTAGCATACCATTCCTAACTTGTACAGCTACTATAAAACAATGCTTTCTTTCTTTCTTGTAAGGTAGAAAATGATTATTATATCCTGTTTGTTTTCTATTTCCAGATTGACTACCTCAGTGGATGTTGTGGTTGCCATTTGTGTGATTTTTGCCATGTCATTCATCCCGGCCAGTTTTGTTCTGTATTTGATTCAGGAAAGAGTTTCCAATGCTAAACACCTTCAGTTTGTCAGTGGAGTCAGCCCTACCGTGTACTGGTTTACAAACTACGCCTGGGACATTGTGAGTAACATTGAGCTTCAATATCCTGAACATGTAAAGCAATGCTCTGTGTTATGTTAGTTTAAAGGAGCACACACTGTTAATATGACACGTTGAGAACTACAGGGTGTGCTATCATAATTTCTTAAAGGACCACTATAGGCACCCAGACCACTTCAGCTTAATGAAGTGGTCTAGGTGCCTGGTCCAGCTAGGGTTAACCCTTTTTTTATAAACATAGCAGTTTCAGAGAAACTGCTATGTTTACACTGAGGGTTAATCCAGCCTCTAGAGGCGCTTGCGTGCTTCTCACTGTGAAAATCAGAGTGAGAAGACGCCAGCGTCCATAGGAAAGCATTGTAAATGCTTTCCCATGAACTGGCTGAATGCATGCGCATTCAGCCGACGATGTCGCCAGGAAGGAGAGGAGGAGGAGGAAAGCTCCCCGCCTGGCGCTGGAGAAAGGTAAGATTTTAACCCCTTCCTCTCTCCAGAGCCCGGTGGGAGGGGGACCCTGAAGGTGGGGGCACCCCCAGGGCACTATAGTGCCAGGAAAACAAGTATGTTTTCCTGGCACTATAGTGGTCCTTTAAGGATGAAATACTTATTAAATTTACAATGTCCTGCTCATTTAGCACTGGCAGTAATCTACCCAGGACAATTTTTAGTCTGTTACATAATTACATAGTTACATAGCTGAAAAGAGACTTGAGTCCATCAAGTTCAGCATTCCTCACATTTGTTTTTTGCTGTTGATCCAAAAGAAGGCAAAAAAAAAAACAGTTTTTGAAGTACTTGCAACAAACTAGGAAAAAAAAATCCTTCTTGACTCCAGAATGGCAGTCAGATTAATCCTTGGATCGAGCAACTATTACCCTACATTAACACCTTACAAGTATTAAATTAATATTGGAGTATTCTATCAACCTCAGAATCCTAAGATGCTGCATGTAGCAGAGGAAGTGATTGGGTGGGTTTCCTAAATCTCACCATTACCAATTTTCAGAATAGCTCACAATGTAAACAACACAAGAATTGCCAACACTCTTAATAGACTGTTACTTTTAAAAATTGTAACAACCTTACAAGTTAAACAGGATAAAACGTGTAACATCAATATACAAGTGCTCATTGATCTTTTGTCTTATACCAGATGAATTATGCTATCAGTGTTGTCATGGTCGTGGTGATATTTATTGTGTTTGACAAGAAAGCCTACACTTCCTATTCAAATCTTCCTGCACTCATTGCATTGCTTTTCTTCTATGGGTAAGTACACGTGGCATATCTGAATCCAAGTGCCACTCCACTCTGCAGACCTCTTTGATCTCTGAATCAAAGTGTAACTATAAAAATCGAAAAACATGTTGGGGCTTGATTCTTCGTTTATTGGTATTTAATCTTGTATCATATTACCCCGTTCTCATGCTATTTGCCTGTTATAAAAATAAAATGTTATATTTATCCAATATTGAAATGCCCCATTATTTTGGATTAGTATCACAGGGCTAACATGGCTACTCCAAACTATTTATTAATATAGAGTGATGGCAGTAAATTATTATTTTATTTTTTATTATTCACGTTAAATGCATCCCCTGGGACACTGGCATCATTTTGAGTTTCCTCCAATAGTGACCTTTTCTTGTTTGCAGGTGGGCTGTGATCCCGATGATGTACCCGGCTTCTTATCTCTTCAATGTACCAAGCACAGCTTATGTCGCTTTATCTTGTTTGAACCTTTTCATTGGCATAAACAGCAGTGCCATCACCTTCATCCTGGACCTGTTTGAGAACAACAGGGTATGTAAGAACATGGCTTAATTCCAAAACTCCTGCCTTGTTGTGTAGTATATGAAAACTATTTATGCTCGAGTACAAGTGTTTGTATAAGCAACACTTTATAAATACATAAAGGAGCAGTCTACTGTCCACGTAAGCCAAAAAAATAACTATTTAGTAGGTATACCCCCAATGAAAACCTGCATACATTTACGTACACATTCTTTCATTAGGGATATATCTAAATAGTTTTAAAAAGCTGCAGATCTCTTTTTTTGCTTCCTTTCCAAGGCTTCCCCACTCTTCCCCAGCCCAGACATTCTGTGGCTGCCCAATCACAGACTTCCCAATGCAACGACATCTTTGCAAGGCAGGTGTTCTGGGCAATTGCTGCCAGAAAATAAAATAAAGAATAAAGTCACTACTTTAAGAGTGATAGTGGCAGGAACTAAAAAGCCAGCTGGTTAATCGAAGTCTGTTCATGTCTTGTTTATACTCAGCCGAGTATAACCAAATGATAAACCATCAAAACACTTTTGTGTAATAATGCTTCCTCATGGATCCATGTTAGGACTCATTCACTTAGACCTTGATTTAATATCGTTGGATACGTTTCTCAATTGATTTAATTTTTTGGGATAAACATTTCAAAAGAAGTTTTTCAACATATTAAAATATATATTATTAATTTATTTACATAATGTAAATAATTTTTAAAATGTATCCATTAATATTAAATAGACGTGCACCAGTGACATTTTCTGTTTTGTATGAATGATTTCCTACTAAATAAAAATTTCATTAGTCAATCCCGAATTTCATCCGCAAACCATTCATTAAAAAAGAATTTGTTTAAACAGCACTGCGCATGCGCCAAAAAAATGAAAAAATAAAAAAGCAAGGAGGGAGTCGGCAGTGCTACCAGCTCCCTCCTTGTAAAATTAACCATTCAATTCCCCCACTCTACCCCCCTGCATTAACCTATGGGGGTCACTATGGGAGTTCCCTCCTTGCATTTTTTTATTTTTTGCGCATGCGCAGTGTGTCCAATAAACAAAAGGACTGAAACAAAAAGGCAATGCATTCGGCATTTGCCCTTTCATTTTGTTTCTTTTTGGTATGTAGGACTTTCGTTTACGTTGCGGTAAACAAATACGAAAAAAATCGTGTTCGTACAAAAACAAATGGACATGTCTAATATTAATCATTTGGAGAGCTTATCCAACAATATTCAATTGAGACTTTATTTTTAAACAAGCTTCATCTACACTATCTCCATAAAAATTATTTTAAAAAAACGTTGCTACTCACAAATCAAGGCAGTGCAAAATATGAAAGAATTAGTGTGATTACAAAAATCTTAATGTTCAACCTGAGACAAGAACATGAATCTCTGAATTTTGGTAGTTCGATATACCCCTTTTTTGCATCTACATTAATGTTACATTCCTTGTGGCATACTTCACCAAGCACTCTGTGTAGATTGGTAGGTTATATGTCTGTTGATGTTTTGTTTTTAGACATGTGGCTTGTTTTTCCTTCTTTTCAGTCTTTGTTAAGGTTCAATGAAAGGCTGAAGGACATGCTGTTAATCTTCCCACACTTCTGCTTGGGCCGTGGGCTCATTGACTTGGCTATGAACCAAGCTGTGACGGATGTGTATGCTCGCTTTGGTGAGTTTTTTTTGTCTGCTTTTGTCCAAAATCAAACGGATGACCATTGTGGGAATAATTATAGTTTTTGTGCAGGTTAGATATTTTTTTTCTCTTGCTCTCATATTTATGTCCATGATCCCAACAGGCAGGTTTGCATTTTTAAATGATGCTAATGAAGGCCTCAGGTAGTAAAAGTTGGAGACAATGTTGCTGGAAACTCGTTAGAAGTTTTAAGTTTGACATGTTCTAGCACATAATCAGTTTGTTGGACAAGCCCATTTTATACAATAAAATCTCCATGTTTGTAAACTATAACTCCTACGCACTCTATTCTAACATATTGAAATAAAACATCCTGATTAATGGAGGTTAAAAAAAAGCACCCGTCCTTGAATATTAATAACTGAAATATGTTTGGATTTCCCTCATTTTTTTTTTTTTTTAAGGAGAGGAACATATCACAAATCCTTTCCAATGGGAGTTCTTGGGTAGAAACATCTTCGCAATGGCAATTCAAGGAGTATTATACTTTGGTTTAAATCTTCTTATTCAAAACCGCTTCTATTTCAGCACGTGGTAAGTGCCTCTAGTATTCTGTATTAAACCACTACAAACAATTTCCTCTGAATTTTAGGATCTAGGGATGCTTAAACAAAGTTGGTTCATCTAAAGTAAGTGTATCTTGGAAACTTTAGCTGAAAGGCATGGACAGAGAATGTAATTGCCAAATTACTTTATTAATTAATTTGCTTTGCCTGCCACTACCAAACTAATATATTTTTAGCTGTGTCTAATGTTGGCTTAATTGACCTTTTCATTGCTACCATAATATATAAAAAAACAAGGATAAGCATTTTCTTTTATGTTCAGGGTTATTTAGAATTACACAAAATATATTTCTGAGACACCAACTGGGCCATGCTTTGGCCATTTCTAAAAACATTTTTTAGAACTTTTCATTAATTCCATTAAATCTGTTAAATCCTCTCTAGGTTTTCAGAATCAACAAAGGGACCCATAGAAGGAGAAGATGAGGATGTTGCTCAGGAGAGGCAGAGAATCATGAAAGGTGGTGGCAAAAATGACATATTGAAACTAAAGGAATTAACAAAGGTAAATATTTCTCCTTAGCGTCAAAGAGATGTGCAAGACCTTGCATTGTATAATGCCATGGCACTCACAGAGATACATGGGCAGAGCAGTAAAAAAAAATTGCAGATCTATATTTTGTAATTTGTAGGTTTTAGGCAATTTAGCTGTTCAAATCACCAACACAAACCCTATAAACATAGACAATGGGATAACAATTTTGAAAATAAATAGAGACACAAGCACTAATATCAAAATTAACTCCTTACTCAAGTCCTGGATTCGAGATTTAGTCTCTATTTCCTTAACAGTTACAGAACAAGAGGTCAGGTTGAGATACGCCAATTTCTACTAAAACATGTCTGTGCTCAGATGCCTCACGAAAGCAAAAAAACTGAGATAGTCTGACCTCTCACAGTTAGGACAGTGTGGTCCATGTTTAGTGCTGACCCTGACGCTTTTCATTATAACATTTTAACAAAACTATAGTGTTAGAAATACAAACCTGTATTCCTAATGCCATAGTTTCATTACAGCCCAACCCTTAGCAGCAGTACAAAAAAAGTAAGTTTTACCAGCAACAAGAGCCCCTTGGAGCTTCTGCCTGCTACGCTTCCTGCGATGTCACTAAGCAGACATTACTTTGTAGCCGATGGCCCAATACAATGCCCACATACAGGAACACTGGGGACTGATGTGCAAGTATATCGAATGTCGTGCATGATTTCAGCGCTTTCCTATGAGCAGCATTTAGTCGCATGCTTGTTGCTTAAGAAAGACAGCCACTAGGGGTGTGTTTAACTCTGTAATGTAAACAATACAGTCTCTATAAACCAGCAATGTTTTACATTGTAGGGTTAAACCTACAGGACCACTTCACCAAGAGATTGAGATGAAGTGGTCTGGGTGCATTTATTGGACCTACTAAGCATAACATATATTATTATCCACAAAGATAATGTAAGTTTTGCAGAGTCAAATTTTCTACAAAGATATGCAGCCATAAAATATTATTCAACCATCAAAATATGTTCCATATAAAAGTGGACTAGTATTGTTTGATCCATTAAATGCAGTTCTAAGTTTTATAGACACATATCTGTTTGTTTTGTTAAATAGTGAGTCTAATCTTTTGACAGATATGGTTTATATTTACCATAATTTCTCTATCTTTAGATATATGCTGGTAGACAGATCCCTGCTGTGGACAGACTGTGCATTGGAGTTCGACCAGGAGAGGTAGGTTCACTGGCTAATGAGATCAACACAAATATAAATAGGTGTGATAGTTGGCGCTTAATCTGCATATTTTATTTATATATAAAAACAAGGGCGAGTGCAGCTCTAAAATTTCTCGCAGATGATACAAGGTTCAAACTGTTATGTCTTCGGTAACAGAAACACCAGGACCATATCTCTAACATCGCAAGGTAGAGGCTGCATTTGCTAGTGGGAAAAGTACAAGCTAATGCAAAGAATCCCATGAACGATACTAAGCCTGAACTGGTCCACCTTCATGGCCAGAGACACCAGGGCCCTATCGTAACAATAAAACACTTCCAGAAGTTGATATAAAGTGAAATACAAAAAAGGAGAGTGAGCCAAATGGTGAAATATTGTTTAATTTAAGAACACTTAAAACAAAGATCTCCCAAAAAATCCTACTCACCTTATTTAAGAGCCCATAAATTACTGGCTCTAAGTTTGTTGACCTATTTCAGATATAGGATGACAGTGCCCTCTTAGGAACCCAAGCTGCAGTTTCCAGGAAGGAATCACTAGTAGGTGTTTGTGAAGAATCACCCTCCATGTATTTGGTACTTTCTCTCCCTGCTAGTTAAGTGACTGTAAAGTATTCGTTCTTATTTCTGTGTTTGGGACATTTATTCGTTCTACCGAACGAAGACCACCCTGGGTAGCAATCAGAACTTAGAACACCGAGTAACCACACGAAACCGCAACTTAATTGAGTGCTCCTAGGTGGCCGCCATTCGGCATACGAACACGTGGCGAGAACAAAGGATGGCGGACATCTTAAATCACCCGAATGCGGCCAGCGGGACTTACTCGTGACTGCCTGGAACTGCTTTCGGCATGGCAATAACACGAACGCCTGGTCATTATGAAAGTCCCGTATGACCTATTTCCACCCATAGTATCAAACCGGCGTTCAGGAATTTTAATCTACCGAACGAGGGGAGCACTCGCAGGTAACCAGCTGCAACATATCTATAGTAGTTTTCGTGTAATTCTGCACGAACGGAGACCGGCTCTTACTACTGAGTTCATGGAACTCTAAATCGGATACCACCACATGGCGAGCCGGTCAAATTTCCACACGATGTGACACGGAAACTACAGAATGGATTTTCGTGCAATTTGGATATGTGACTCCCAGTATCCTCAGCTACCTAGGGACGTGGTTCTTATATTCATATGTCATGTAGAAAATATATTTCTAAAAATGTTGAAAATTGTAATGTTTCTGGCCAGCAGATAATTGAGTTTAGTATGTTGCTGAAACTCAATTATCTAGCCTGGCCCAGAGGAGGAGTCTGTTACTGTATAAATTGAATGCCTGTTGCTTCCAGTAAATCAGTCTTGTTCCAGCATTAAGTTTTGTGTGGATTATTTGGCGATACCAGCGATATTTTACCCTGTGGATTATTGTGATTATTCTGCTATTGGGGAAAAAGGGAATACTAAACGGTGATACCGATTACTACCGTCACAACGTTGATTTCAACAAAGATTATTAACAAATAATTGAAAAGTAAGTATTTAAAAATAACAACTACATCAAATAAATAAAATCAATAATAAACACTTGGAATCCTCCCTATGAGAAATCTGGTGGACAGATGAAACACATCTCTATCATTATCCTGCCTGTTCTGGGTTACCCTCTTTTGTATGGGACTTGAAGTTAATTGGCCCGCCAGACAACAGCCCCACACCCCACCAGCGCTAGGGTGTGTGGTGTGGGACTGTCATCTGGAAGTAAGGTTTTCCCATCCACGTTATTTCCAATTATTTCACAAAATAATTGTACCATGTATATTCAAATGAGGAAATAGAGGAGAAAAAAAAAGTATAAAAACAAGTATTGGTAAATGTTATAAAATTATACAAACACAATTTTTAAATTAAACTTTAATAAAATGAGATAAAATTAAACATGCTAATTTTCTTAAAAAGGAATTATCAAACCTCAGAAATGTTATAAGTAAAGATTATGCTAGCTTTAGTGTACTAAAATTGTTAATTTTAATAGTGACAGGAGGTAAGTATTTTTCATTACTTTCTTTAATAAACTCCATAGCAGCAAAGAAAAATTGAGAACCACTCATAAACAAGCATAGGTAATGAGAGGTATACAAGTAACAAAAGCACTTCCTCTTCATCTTGTGACATCACAAGTCCATAACAATGAGAAATGATGAATGATAAACCATCCGAATAACGATCAACATGAAACATCCAGATTACAAGAACGAATAGATTAAGCTGAAAGAGACTGAGAAAAGTTTTAGTCCAAAGGAATTAAACTACTAAAACAATGTGAAACCACATGTGATAATCAATACGATAATCATCAACTCATGCAAAGTAACAAACCTAAAACAATCAACTCATTGACGTGAAATGAAACATTTCCATACAGCAGAAGAAACACCCAAACTTACCAGTGAATAAAAGGGTCAGTAAGAGAAAACTGGGGGGAAAATACTCCTGTCATTATTAAATTTAAGATTATTAGTACACTAAAGCTAGCATAATCTTTAATTTTACGATATGACAGCAGCCTTCATATTTTGCAATTTTAACGCTAATGTAGCATAAAAAAAAGCAGCATACGACTACAGACGAAAGTAAAGGTACGAAACGTTGATTCTCGCGACCAATCTGCCACCTGTAAAATGTCAGAAAGAGAGGCATACGCAGAAAAAGCCAACAATGCCCCCACTCCCTAGACAGAGTGGGCCCCGAAAGATGAATCAATACCAGCAAGGGACAGAGGCCAACAAATCCATCTGGCCAAAGTTGTGACCGACACCGGGCCGTGTAGGCGAACATAGGAAATGAGAAGCTTGTGGGATGAAGAGCACCACAAGGCCGCAGTAGCCTCTATGAAGTGAGCAGAGTAGACACAATGCAAGGAGGATCAGACAGGAAAAGATGAAAAAGCATCCACGGCAAAATACTTGCCACCTTTTGAGGGAGGCGGCAGCAGTGTGCAGGCCACCAAATCCACTTTGAACCCCAGGAACTGAACTTGTTGTGACCAAGAATCACAGGGACTCTAGTGTAACGGACCGTTTTGCACACAAGGGGTAAAAACCGTTTAGGCGATCGGCCCCCTTTCCCGAGATCCAGGCACAGCTACTGTAGAACACCAAACACACGAACCGCCAATAAGTGAATGCTGTAAACTCCCGAACGGCATCCAATACAGCACTCCAAATACACGAACAGGAACCATACGAATTGCTGCTACCAGACGAATAGGAAAAGCATCCAAGCGGCTTAAACTCCTAGCAATCAGTCTCTAGCAGCATTCAGTAAATCCCCCCAAAGACGAGACAAGGCTCCGTGTTGAGGGTCAAGCAGTGGTCTGTTTAATGAGGGCTACCTGCCCAGTATTTATGCAGGTCTCCCACCTGGTGGACACTCCCCTAGAGGACCAAATGGGAGACTGTGACAAAGGACAGACAATTAGACAAATAGGACACACAGTCACAATATATTCCCACAATGCATCCTGGCTTCCTCCCCTCTGCCCTGGGAGATGATTGAGAAGTAATTCAACTATCTCCCAAGACAAAGGCAAATCGCCATTATGAACGTGGGGATACTAAAACAAGCATTACTGTTAAAATACACCAGGTAAGACACATTTACATTAAAACTATATATTTAACATGTCCCCAGATAGCTCAGGTCTGAGCGCACATTATTAAGCGAATGGCGCTCAGACCACACGAATACAGTTTAATCGCCATGGAGCCAAAGTCTTTACAGTCAGTTTCATACGAATGGGCTCCATGGGATTCCTATCTGGGGTATAACACATTCAAACAAAACTACCGAACACCGGGCCATTCGTGCACTTCCACCGAACAAGAAGGGAGGTCGGCGGCTTCAGCAGTGTTCGCGCAAAACTGTGTCCGATTTTAGTTCCATGAAAATAGAGGCGAACACCGCTGTGCATTCGTATGTTTAAAATGGCCGCGACCTCGTGTTCGGGATACGAATGGCGGCCACCCAGCATCCATCAATTAAGCTGCGGTTAACCGCAGCTTCAGGGAGGTTAATTGCCGGCACACTCCAGCTCCCAGGTGGTCTATTCATTCGTGCGGTTGTTCGGTAGATTGAATCTACCGAACAACCGGCAGAAAAGCACGAATACAGCTTTTCTGCAGGCGAAACAAAGTCTTTTAACAGAGGGGCCATAGTCCAGAGGCAGCAGGAGAGCAACCAGGCTTCTCCAATGCAATGTGGCGAGATTGGTCTCGTCGCATCTAGTAAATCCACCGTGTACTTGGTGTGTCCTGCAGTGTTGTCTTGCTTGAGCCGAACAGCAGGATATCATCCAGATAGATTATACAGCACACTCCCTGTTCTCTGAGGTACACGACCACTGGCTTCAGGACATTTGTGAAGCACAACAAGGATGAGCTGAGACAACATGGGAGGCATGTGAATTTCCAAACCTCCCCGTGCCAGAGGAATCTGAGGAAAGGGCGGTTGTCGACATGGATAGGGACCAACAGATAAACGTCCTTAAGATCCAGCTGGGTGAACCAATCTCCATCCTGTAGGAGGTCTCTGATAAAGTGAATGTCCTCCATTTTGAAATGTCTGTAAACCACCTGAGTGTTCAGGTCCCTGAGGTTGTTTACCAGATGAAAGTCTCCTGTTTACCAGGAAGATGTTGCTGTAAAATCCGCCAGGTCCCGTGGCTGTTGCTGTAAAATCCGCCAGGTCCCATGGCTGGTTGAATAGCCACTTTTGCACAAAGCTCCCAGAGTTCCAGTTGGATGCATTGGGCGTTGGCAGGCTGAGAATCGTATCGGGTGAGGTGAATGCGCCTGGGTCGGCATTGTCACAAATTTGATCTAGTAACCCTGAACGGTTTGCAACTCCCAAGCATCTGCTGAAAGATTTTCCCAATTCTGGAAAAAAAGAAAAAGGCAATCTGCAATCTTTACAGTAGAAAGCATAGATATAAGCTGTGTTCTTACCTGTGTTGAATCTACCACGAGAACATCCTCTACTGCCGCAGCTCCTGTCTGAGCCCCTAGAGTAGGAGAATTTATGTCCTTGAGCTGTCACTGGGTAGAACGAGGATGAATGCGTGTTCGGGGGCTTGAGGGCCAGAAGCAGCTGGCAGCACGACCCCTATTATGTCTAACCCTGCCAAAAACTCCATGTGAAGATCACAGGAAGACCACTGGGTAGAAGACTGTGCCTTGTTTACCAAAGTGAACATATTTACGCGTCTGTTCAGCTACTTCAGAAAAGCTTTGCCAAACAACTTCCCTTGTGCCTGCGGGCCCAGGTCCTTGTCTCCAAGATCAGCCAATTTAGCATCAATATGGAGTAGTGGTGGACAGTGACTTGTCCAGTTCTCATTCTATTATTTATAGCCTTTACTTGATGTCCACAGGTCGGGCATGTCCCATGTACCCCTCTTTTTTTATTTTTAAATACAGTGATCAGCTGCTGGCAGTTAGGAGGCATGCCTCCAACTGTGCCATGGGTAAGTATAATACTTTTAATACTTTTTATTTCCAGTAGCCAACACCTTTATCCAATTCAGCAGTTTGAAATGTGGCTCGCTTTATATCCAGCCATAGTTCGATAACCAAAAAAAAAAATCATTATCAACCAAACCAGCAGATTCAATTGAGGCTGAGGTGTAAAATACTTTTTGTAAAGGTATTTATAATAAAGAATTATATAATTTATAGAGGTAGGTGTACATATGATACTTTTAATTTAAAGAAAACTAAAATGTGTAATTGATTGCACTCAAAATTGCATACTATCCTATGACACTGCACATTAATTCTGGCCTTACAACCAATAAAAGTTAAAATTAAAAAAAAATTCTTACTATTTAGTAATGTTTACCTTAATAAGACTAAGGTTCGCAGTACTCAGATACAAAAATGTATCTTCCTACAATCTTAAAGAAATACTGGTACTCCCTACAGGTGGAGAGTTGGCATTTCAGTGGGTGCATAATGACACTTCTCTAACTTAATCATGATCAACAGGGGGGAGGTTGGCCATTTCTGCCTGATGGGTAAATGCATCTTGTAAAAGGGAGATGGGGCCCTAAACATCTTGGTAAACATCTCAGAATATTCTGACTAGCTCAAAAAATATTCATTAAAAGAGATGTATAAAGCACAAAATTAATCTGGCCTTTAACATGTATGTAAAGTATCTCCATACCAAATCATACCTAAACTTACCTTTTATGTACAGTTTGATATTTATTTATGAGTTATGTTATATAAACACATTGAGGTATGATGGAATCCTGTGTTATGTTTCACCCAGTGTTTTGGTCTGTTGGGAGTTAATGGAGCAGGAAAGACCACCACTTTCAAGATGCTTACTGGAGACATTGAAGTAACCTCAGGGGATGCATCCATTGCTGGATACAGGTACAAATTATTTATTTCTATATAGTTTTACTACATGCATCCTAATCCTGAGTGTTATTGCCTACTATCAACCCTATTAAATTGTATGTACCGGTATTTCTGGAGTAATTTAAATGTGTGAACTACTAAAAAGCTTCACAGGCCACTTTGCCTACTTTTGTCAAGTTCATGTGAAAACACCAGGCTGAAAAATGTCAAAATATATCCCAATCTATGCCATTGCCAGTATTTTGTGAAGTAATGTTTTGAATAGTTAGCGGAGCATAATTGGGTGGTACAATCATAGTGTAACATATCAGATTTTACAAAATACCCAGCAAAAATGCTATGTCTATATAAAAAAACAAATGAAAAAAAATGACGTCGCAAAAGTACACATTATACACCACATGAGATACCCTGGAGTGTCAACTTTCACAAATGGTAGGCGTTGGTGGGGTAGTTTCTTCAATCAAATGGCTATAATGTATAAACAATCTATATAGAAAATCCCTGTAGTTTTCAGTTGCTAAGTGATACTCTTACAGCTGTGGGATCCCCTTAACCCACACCAACAAATATAAAAACAAAATACAAATACAAGGTGGAGTATTTTACATTTGAACTTGGATCACTGTATGAAGTTGGTACAAAAGGAATATGATCCTAAACAGGGAGAAGGAAAAAACAAACCCTAGTGCAATAACGTCTGAAACTAGTGTGTTAATAGGTAATCACAAATGGGGAACCAGTATTATCTCGGTTAAAAATATAAGCCCGATGGGATTTATAGGGTCCCATTCCCTTTATTGTATGTGGAAAGCTGCAACCTTTGATAGTGGTCACAGTTCCAGGTTTGTTTAAAAAAGTGCCTTATTTTGCATAAAGTGCAATAAACAGATACATAAAATATGAATAAAAAGTTCTTACAGTCTGTCTTTTAGTGTGCAAAACACGTAAAATATTAAAGAGGTAAAAAAAGAATGGAGAGGAGAAAATAATGTGAAGAAATTAGGCAACAAAAGAATTGAAATGTATATTAGACATGTGCACCAGTGAAATTTTTGTTTCGTACTAAATAAAAATGTAATTAATCAATCCCGAATTTCGTTTGTAAATCCCACACTTCTACATGCTTGCTATTCCTCTGCATTTGATTATATTTAATCCTTCATGTACCATACTACTATTGACTAAAATATTAGACTGCTACTAGAGTACATTCAGCTCATATTGGCTAGTTTCCCTGCTGTTTTCATAGAACGGATATCAGCCTAATCTATATAAGAACATTCCGTTAAAAGACATTATTGGACTGATTGTATGTTTCTGGTCCTGAAATTGCTGACATTTCCTGCACGGACTGATACAGTGTATATTCATTTAGATACATTTGTCTATGTCTAAGGTTTTTTCCCTACTAACTCATGCTGTATTAGATTGCATGACATTGATCTTTCTACGAATCAGGGCCGGACTGGGGATACAAAGCAGCCCTGGAAAAAAAATCTATGCCAGCCCCATAAGTCATTGTGCTATGTAAGGTGTTTTATATTTAAATATATATATATATATATATATATATATATATATATATATATATATATATATATATATATATATATATATATATATATATATATATAGGCAATTGAAATAGGCAGATTTCCTGAAAATGTAACTTTTATTGAAATATTTAAGAGAAGATCAATGTTTCAGTCCCTCTTGTGGACTTTCGTCATGATCCTGATGCAAGTCCACAAGAGGGACTGAAACGTTGATCTTCTCTTAAATATTTCAATAAAAGTAAAATTTTAAGGAAATCCGAGAGTGCAGCCAACTATTTCAATTGCCTATATATATACTGGAGCCCTGGTGATGCAACAGTGTGTATGTATATATATATATATATATATATATATATTTTTTTTTTATTTTTTATTTTTTTTATTGATACATTTCTTCATCTAATTCAAAATATTAGTTCTTTTAGGGTAATTAAATTATACAGTAAAGCATACTCACACACAGACAGACAATCTTACTGATGCACACAAATAGGCTCATTGACAGACAATGACACACACAGACAAGGTTACTGGCACACACACAACTTTAGTACAGACAAACTCTGATACACACACACAAGCTTACTATAGACAAGCTCACTGTCACACACACACGCTCACTACAGACAAGCTCACTGATGCGCACACACTCTCCCTACAGACAAGCCCATTGACACACACGCTCCCTACAGAAGAGCTCACTAACACACAGATTCACTACAGACAAGCTCACTGACATACACATGCTCACTACAGACAAGCTCACTGACACACATATGGTCACTACAGACAAGCTCACGATCACACTCATGCTTACTACAGACAAGCTCACTGTACACACATGCTCACCACCGACAGGCTCCGACACACCCATGCTCCCTACCGACAAGCTCACTAACACACACACACACACATGATCCCTACAGACAAGCTCACTGAAACACATACAAGCTCACTCACTAGCAGGCACACACACACACACAGAGGCTCCCACACTAGCAGATGCGCGCACACACACACACAGAGGCAGACAGTCACTGACACCCAGGCAGACAGCCACACGCACACACAGGCAGACAGTCACTGACACCCAGGCAGACAGCCACACACACACACACACACCGGCAGACAGTCACTGACACCGAGGCAAACACAGACAGGCAGACAGCCACACACTCACACACACAGACAGACAGTCACACACACAGGCAGACAGTCACACACTCACACAGACAGTCACACACTTACAGTCACACACTTACAGACAGACACACACTTACAGACAGTCACACACTCACAGTCACACAGTCACATACTCACACAGACAGTCACACACTCACACAGACAGTCACACACTCACAGGCAGTCACACACAGACAGTCACCACAGGCAGTCACACAGTCTCCACACACACACAGGCAGCCCACACACACACACACACACACAGACAGTCACCCACCCACAGGCAGTCACACACAGTCACACACACACACACACAGGCAGTCTCACACTCACACACACACACACAGGCAGTCACACACAGACACACACACACACACAGGCAGTCACACACAGACACACACACACACAGGCAGTCACACACAGACACACACACACACAAAGTCACACACACACAGGCAGTCACACAGGCAGTCACACACACAGGCAGTCACACACACAGACAGTCACACACACAGACAGTCACACACTCACAGGCAGTCACACAGACAGTCACACACTCACAGGCAGTCACACAGACAGTCACACACACACACAGACAGACAGTCACACACTCACACAGACACACTGACCTCCTTCTTACCTCCTGCTTGGAGTTCCTGCAGGCTGGTTGTTGGGGAAGCAGGGACTCCTTCCTGCTTCCCATGCTGCAGTCAGCCAGGCCGCCGCCGCACAGTAAGCCCCGCCCCAGCCGCACGCTAGCACCACCCCCACCGCACATAAGCCCCGCCCCCGCCGCAAATTATTTTATTTTTTTCTCATACCGGCCTGCCATGTGTGAGCTGTGCCGGCCGCCTAGCTCCCCCTGCTCCCATGGGGCTCTGTGCGGCCACATAGCTCACACATGGCGGCCGGGATCACAGGGCTCAACAGGAGCCCAATGATCAGGGCTGTCAGACCGGCCCCATGTGCGGCGGCCCACCGGGAAATTTCCCGGTATCCCGGTGGGCCAGTCAGGCCCTGCTACGAATGACTATATCTATTTCATTTTAAACTCACTGTTTAGCAGACTCACCATCTCTGCTAGAAGTAAATTCATTTAATATAGGATATCTATGCATACATATATACCATAAATATTTTAAGTGTTGGTATCCACTCATGGTTTTAGCAATTTGATTGGCCTTCTTTTTGCTTTTTTCATTTTTGTTTTACTTATCCAGCCTAGGGTGTGGGCAGGGCCGGACTGGGGATTCCAAAGTAGCCCTGGAAAAAAAATCTATGTCAGCCCCATAAGTCATTGCGCCATATATTGTCGCATGCAATATGTAAGGCTATGTCTTGCCACCCTAGATGATTGATATATATATATATATATATATATATCTCAATCTTTTTCCAATATAAAATATTGGTTCTTTCAGAGTAAAATCTTTAATTATACAGTAAGCATACTCACATGCAGACACAGACAATCTCACTGACACAAGCTGATTGATACACAGCCTCATAGACAAACAAACAATCTCACTGATATACATAAGGTCATTAAAATAAAAACACAAGCTCACTCAGTAGCAGGCACACACACACACACACACACACACACAAAAAAAGTAAGCCCACTCACTAGCAGGCGCGCACACACACACAGCTTAATGTAGTGGCTCTGGTGTCTACAGCCTGTCCCTGCAGGCTTTTCAATGTAAACACTGACTTTTTAGAGAAAAGGCAGTGTTTACATTGCTTCCTAGTGACAGACACTCAGACAGTCACTAGAGGTGCTTCCTGTGTCAGTGCGGATTGGCTGAGATCATCAAGCTTGATGATCTCAGCCGTAGAGGCAGGGCCAGTTGAGGGGAGACCAGCACGACGTGTGAAAAAAAAAAAAGGTGAGTAAAAACACACATACACAGACACACCGTGACACAGACAGAAACACAGACACACCATGACACAGACAGAAACACAGACACACCATGACACAGACAGACACACACACACCATGACAGAGACACATACATACCACGACAGACGCACCTTAAAAAAGACACACACAACTTGACACACACACCAGACACACATGACACAGACAGACACACCATGACACACACCACGACACAGAGAGATCGTGACAGACACACACACACCATGACACAGACACACATTAGATGACAGAGACAGACACACACTATGACAAACACACACACCATGACACAGACAGACCGTGACACAGACAGACCGTGACACAGACAGACGCACACACACCATGACACAGATGCACACACCATGACAGACAGAGACACACAGACACACACCATGACACAGATGCACACACCATGACAGACAGACACACACACCATGATACAGACACACACACATACACTCACACTGACACACACATTTTCTACCTGGGGCTGTGGGGAGCTCCCTTGGCGGCCGCAGGGGGAGCTGGCTGTTCTGCCTCTGCTCCCCCTGCGGCCGCCAAGGGAGCTCCCTCTGCGGCCGCAGGTGAGCCGGCTGTCTGCCCGGCCCCAGGTGCTGACGGCCCACCGGGAAATTTCCCGGTATCCCGGTGGGCCAGTCCGGCACTGGGTGTGGGTTGTTTTACCAGTGGTTTAGTGGATATACAACTTTCTTTAGACCATAACCTTTACCTTCCTATCTATCGAAGAGGAAGTATTTCCTTTTGGTCACTTTTTATAGTATATAATATGTGATGGTGTAATAAATTAGAAAGTTGGAAATTGATGTTGAACACACAAGTAGCAATAATAGTACTGTTTGTGTCCTTAAAGGGTTACTCCAAGCATTTTAATTACTACAGCTAACTGTAGTAGTTATAATGTGAGCAGTACCCTGGCCATGTTTCCTGATATTTTGCACTCTTACCTGGACTTTCGCTGAGTGTCAGGAGTCTTCTAGAGCAGATTACTTGCATTCAGCATCTACAGAGCTTCATGGGAAGCTCTGCAGAAAAATGTCTTGTCTGCAGCTTTACAAGTCCTCCCCTTCTAATGCCAGCCACACTTTTTGTGGCTGTCCAATCACAGACTTCCCAGTGAAGCTCAATGAGAAGTCTTTATAGGGCAATTGCCTCTTGAGTTTAGCTCCACTGTGCTAAGCAACCGAGAATTTTCTATTCCAATTTCTGTACTTTGTAAAATGAAAGGGAAAAAAAATATGCTCTCTTCACACATAAAGAACCATTAGCAGTGTGAGTAAGTTAATAATATCTATGCCCCTGGACATAACATGAAAGGAAATCTCATCATATCCTTCCTTTTAGAACACTTTATTAAAACTGTAAATGTGACCTCCCCTAAAATATTAGAAAGCAAATTATATTTAGGTCAAGTGATTGAAAATGACAAATTTCAACTATTTTTTGTATCCTCAGACAACCTCACTCACTATTTAAATTGGGTTTTCTAACTCGGACGATCATGTATTTAGAAGCATTATCTACCTGATTGATCTTACAATTTATTGTCGACTAAGCAACAGTAAGCATATAGTTGCTTTTGGCCAAGTCATTGGGTTGCTTTGAATGCAAAATCTCTGCACCTTCATTGATTTATACCTTCTTGGCATATAGCTTATTATACCTCTGGGTGTAATAAAGCCAAGTTAATATCTTCCCCCTGTAATGGTGGACTGCATAAGAGTGCAATACAGGCAAAAAGTGGGGGTTTATGTTTTAAGGGGGATACAACACTTGTATGCTGAACTACTTTTCCCACGAAGATCAATCTAAATCTGCTCACTGTCTGCTAACCTTATACTGACTAGATCATGATTCAAGAAAAAAAGAAATCTACAATTTATATATATATATAGATATATATATATATTTTAGCATTACTGGAAATAAAATATTCAGTGTAATATAAACTTTATATATAATTTTGTAGTAAAAATATATAACTTAACTCTTTCATGGCTTACTCTTGCTCTGTGAGGGTAGCCATTTTGTAGCCCTGTTTGTTCAAAAGCACAACTTGTCAGCTTAGACTCAGAGCTGACGTCTTCTATAGGCCAATTCGGTGGCTGCCTAGGGCGCTTCTTAAGGAGGGGCACTGGCAGTGGCTTCACTGCAAATTTAGGCCGCCACTCTATGTTGGACCAATTATGTAAAGTATGCTGTCAGCAATGGTACCGGTTGCTAGGGAGCACTTACATGGTTGCTGACTAGCGTCCAGTAGAACACAGGCATCCACCTCAGCCAGCAAGGTCAGGCCTCCCCTCCCAGGCATCTACTGCTGCAGCGGTGCTTCATGCTCCATTCCTTTGATACATTTTGTAGCTCGCATCTGCACTTTTTTCTAGTGCCATAATATCCTTTAGAACAGGTGCCTAAAATTGCACAGAATATTCAAGGTGTAGTTTTACCAGAGATTTATTTACATGATAATCCCTAACTGGCCTTAACAACTGCCAGTTGACATTGTCTATTGTTCTCTATAACAATTTACAAATCTTTCTCCTGTGTTATCCCTAATTCACTAGCATTTAGGGTGTTTGTTGCTTGTGCTTCTTTACCCCGAAGTGCATGTGTGTTTCAAAGAATGTGTGTGTGTGTGAATGTGTGTGAGTGTGAGTGTGAGTGTGAGTGTGAGTGTGAGTGTGAGTGTGTGTGTGTGTGTGTGTGTGTGTGTGTGTAAAACAATCCTTGCTCCGGGCCTGCGCAGACCATGAACAATTTGTGGGTCTAAAACTGTCCCAGAGTCCATTTACAAAATGCCAGACTCGCCTTCATTAACATACAAAAGCATTTAATCACCTGCATGGTTTTTGGTCACATAAAATGTGCTACAAACATGTGTTTCTAATGTTAGTTTCTTCCTGGAGATTTAGATATAGGGCCCCCTTTACATGCATTTGATACAGTTCCAGAAAAATTGCAGGTTTACACACTAAAATCAGATGGATTAGCTTTAAACCAATGTTCTATCTAAGAAAAAGATTATTCATCTAGAATGCAGAAAATAGCTATTAATGGAACATTTTCAAATTGAACAAAAGTGATAATTGAAGTATCTCAAGACTCCTGGGTCCACTTCTCTTTCATCTGACTTTATATACAGGGGTGGACTGACCACTCACAGGGCCCTCGGGCGGTGGGTGATCAAGGGCCCCCCCTCTTGGTCCTGGCACAAGGTTTTCTGGTCCCCTGCTACTCTTCTCCCCCTTCTTTCTGCTGCTTTTACACATATATTATGTGTAGGCTGCCCAGCACACAGAATGGCTGTGTGAGAGCCACACAGCCCTGACTCCCACACTAGCAGAGCCCACAAAAATGGCCAGATTTACTTTTAAGAAGTTAATCCAACCAAAAACAGTGTATTAATAAACACTGTTTTTAGATGGAGTAACCCTTGCTGGCGTGCCTTCCCAGCAATTAAAGGATCACTATAGTGTCAGGAAAACAAATCGGTTTTCCTGACACTATAGTGCCCTGAGGGTGCCCCTACCCTCTGGGTCCCCCTCCCATGGCACTGAAGGGGTTAAAAACCCCTTCAGCCACTTACCTTAATCCAGCGCTGGTGACCTCTCCTACCCCGTCTGATGTCAGCGGAGCCAAATGCACATGCGCGGCAGTGCCGCGCGCGCATTCAAAGTATCCATAGGAAAGCATTTCTTAATGCTTTCCTATGGACGCTCTGCGTGATGGAGGCAGAATGCGCCCCAGCGTCGCAGATGCGCCTCTAGTGGCTGTCCGGAAGACAGCCACTAGGGGCTGGATTATCCCCAAATGTAAACATAGCAGTTTCTCTGAAACTGCTATGTTTGCATCTGAAGGGTTAAAACCTGAGGGACCTGGCCCCCAGACCACTTCATTGAGCTGAAGTGGTCTGGGTGACTATAGTGTCCCTTGAAAATAAAGAAATAAAGCAAATTTAATAACACACTTCCACTGATTTTGCTGAGGCAATCACAAGCAGCAACCCCACATGTACAACCATACAAGTAGCCACATGTGTTTGGAGTCTACTTGTGGGGTTGCGTGTGTGGGGATGTTGCTAGTGATGTTGTGTTCCTGTATGTCAAAGTGTTGTGTTCTCTTGTTTTACCTATTGTACAGCGCTGCAGAATATGTTGGTGCTATATAAGTGATGTGTGTGTGGAGGCTGTGTGCAGTATTGCAATGGTGGGTATGCTGTTTGTGATGTGTATGTGTAGGGAGGCAGCATTTGGTTTTGTATGTGTGGGGATGCTGCTTGTGGGACTGTGTCTATACAGTGAGGCTCCTTGTGGATTTTTGCGTGTGTGAATGGGGCGATTTGCAGTGCATTATGTGAGTGGAGATGGCTGGCTGTGTTGCAGTGTCTGTGGGATAGAATCTGTAGTAGGCATCTGGTGGTTACTGGGGCTGTAGTGTGTGCGTGTTTGGATAATAGAGGCTCTACTGTGTAGAAGTTGGATAGTGGCTGTAGTGTGTGCGTGGGGGGGATAGAAGTTGAAATAGGTGCAGGGAGGCACAGGGGCTGTGGTGGGCATTGTGAGGCACAGGGACTGAGGTGGGCACGGGGAGGCTCGGGGACTTAGGTGGGGGTGGGACTGGACAGAGTATGAGGTGGGACACAGAGGTTGTGGTGAGCGCAGGAGGGGACATAGGAGCTGTGGTGGGTACTGAAAGGGATAGGGACTATGGTAGTTGGAGGTGGCAGAAGGGATGTGGTGGGAACATGGATAGGTAGATCCTGGGGTGAGTGTTGGGAGGAATGGTGGCTGAGGTGAGTGCAGGGGGACTGAGGTGGGTGCAGGAGCAGCTGTGGTGGATGCAGACAGGGCTGAGGTGGGTGCAGGGGGAGCTGTGGTGGGTGCAGGGGGGTTGAGGTTGGTGCAGGGAGACAGGAGGCTAAAGTGGGTAAAGGGAGAGCTGAGGTGGGTGCAGCGGGAGATGTGATGTGTGCAGAAGGAGCTGTGGTGGGTGCAGGTAGACAAGGGGCTGTTGTGGGCACAGGGAGGGACATAGAGGCTGTAGTGGGCACAGGGAGGGACATAGTGGCTGTGGTGGGTACGGGAAGGCATAGGAGCTATGGTAGGTGGAGGTGGCATAGGGGCTGTGGTGGGTGCATAGGGAAATAAGTGGGTACAGGGACAGGTAGATTCTGGGCTGAGTGTAAGGAGGAATGATGGCTGAGGTAAATGCATGGGAACTGAGGTAGGTGCAGGGGTAGCTGTGGTTAGTACAGGAGGGCTTAGGTGGGTGCAGGGGGAGCTGTGGTTAGTACAGGGGGGCTGAGGTGGGTGCAGGGAGACAGGGAGCTGAGGTGGGTGCAAGGGGAGATGTGGTGTGTGGAGGGGGAGCTGTGGTTAGTACAGGGGGGCTGAGGTGGGTACAGGGAGACAGGGAGCTGAGGTGGGTGCAAGGGGAGATGTGGTGTGTGGAGGAGGAGCTGAGGTGGGTACAGGGCGGGGGGTGGGAGCTTGAGGTGGGTACTGGGGGGCTGAGGTGGGAGCAGAGGTGGGTTCAGAGGGGGCTAAAAGGTGGGTACAGTGGGGCTGAGATGGGAGCAGAGGTGGGTACAGGGGGTACAGTGGGGACTAAGGTGGGTACTGGGGGCAGAGGTAGGTACTGGGGGGCAGAGGTGGGTACTGGGGGCAGAGGAGGTGGGTACTGGGGCAGATGTGTGGGTACAGTGGGGGACTGGGGTAGTGTGGGGGCTAAGGTGGGTACAGGCTGGCTGAGGAGGTGGGGGGCTGAGGTGTTAGGTTCAGGGGGCTGAGGTGCAGGTTCAGGGGAGCTGAGGGGTGGGTACAAGAGGCTAAGGTGGTGGGTACAGGGGGGCTGAAGTACAAGGAGCAGAGGTGGGTACTGGGGGGGCTGAGGTGGGTACAGGAGGGCACAGAGATAGAACAGAGGTGGGTACGAGGGGCGGGGTGGTACACAGGGGGGCTGAGGTGGGTTCAGGGGCTGAGGTAGAGCCTGAGGGTCTGAGGTGGTGGGTACTGGGGGCTGAAGTGGGAGCAGAGGTGGGTAAAGAAGTGGGGCTGGGGCAGGGCAGAGGTGGGTACTGGGGGCTGAGGTGGGTACAGGGGGGCTGAGATGGGAGCAGGCGTGGGTACTGGGGGCTGAGGTGGGTACACAGGGGCTGAGGTGGGTTCAGGGGTTAAAAGGTAGGAGCAGAGGTGTGTACTGGGGGCTATGGTGGGTACTGGGGGTCTGAGGTGGGTTAAGGTAGGAGCAGGGGGGCTGAGGTGGTTACTGGGGGGGTGAGGTGGGTGCAGGGAGAATGCAGGTGGTGCTGAGTTGAATGAGGATTTGCAGAAAATAATTAAAAGAAGCTTACCTGAGCTGTCTGCCAGGCTGCTGCAGCTCCTCTTCAGGCTAGGCAGGAAGTGATGTCACTTCCTGGCCCCGCCTCTTGCTGCTCACACACAGCACCGCACGGCTGGAGACCTGGTAGCAAGACCTGAATACTCACTGCCAGGTCTCCCTGAGAGAGGGGAAATGGGTGAGGGGGGTTAACCACAGAGTGATATGCTGCAGGGGTCCTGCAGCATATTACTGGAATAACGAAAAAAGCATGTTGTTCTGGCTGAGGAGATCTCTGATCTCCTCAGCCAGAGCATGGCTGTGCTGCCGGGCCCCTGACTGCCTCGGGCCCTCGGTCCATGACCGATCTGCCCGACCTGTCAGTCCGCCCCTGTTTATATATGATATTGAAGTGGGAATTGAAAGTCATGTGTTGTCTTACCTAGCTTTGTATCGTCTGCAGTTTGAACACAATATTACTTCTCTACAGAGGAATTTGGATAAATTGGGGGACTGGAAATGGAGATAAATGATAAATGAAAACTAATTTTACTATAAGTGTGTGTATATATATTTATATATTAATAAAAAAATACACTTCGTATGACGTATATATATATATATATATATATATATGATAAAAAATATATATATATGTAACAGACCGTTTTGCACACAAGAGGTAAAAACAGGTTAGGCAATATTCCCCTTTTCAGATGCACAGACAGCTACTGCAATCACCAATCTCCTGAACTGCAAACACATGAATGCTGTAAACAGCCGAACAGGAAAATCATACAATCAGCTTATACTCCTGGCAGTCGCACTATAACAGCATACAATCCAATTCCCCCCAAGAACGAGACGACACTTCGTTTGAGGATCAAGCAGAACTGGTTTACTGGGGCTAACTGCCCGGCTTTTATGCAGGTCTCCCACCTGGGGGACACTCCCCAAGGGGACCACATGGGAAACTGGACCTTAACCAATCACAAGTTTACAATCCCACAATGCATCACAATCCCTCCTCTCTGTCCTGGAGCTAACTGGGAAGTAATCCAATTATCTCCAAGGACAGAGGCAAAATTCTATTAATCACATGGTTGCAATAAAACACTAAAATACAATAAAATACATAATGTTACATTTGTCACATAAAATATATACATTCTACATATCCCCAGATAGCTTAGATCTGAGCGCACGTTACTACCGAATGGCGCTCAGATCACATACATACAGTCCAATCGCCATGGAGCCAAAGTCTTTCCCATAGTCTTTCAGTATACGAATGGGCTCCATGGCTTAGCTATCTGGGGTAACACTGCTCGCATAGGGAAAATAAAAGGTTTTTAATGCAGGGCCAGTGGCGAGGTTGGTTCCGCCACAATATATATAAAAAATTAAATTTTTATTTATTAGTGTGTATATATATATTTATATACATACACACACACACACACACACACACACATTTTTTTTTTATTTTACAGATGCAGGGAGACTGCCTGTCAGTTCAAGCAGTCCCCCTGCAGGCAGCACTATAGACGCCTATTGGAGCCATGTCACAGCTCTTTCAGATCGATCACATGGCCCGCGGGGGCCTAATTTGCCGAGGGAGGACTGTCAGACTGTCCCCCCAGACCAGGGGGTACACTGTTTGCCGGTGGGGGAACGCCGGTGTTCGGGTAATTAAGAAGGACTGCAGGGACATACTAGGACCGTTTTTTTGTCGGATGTACATAGTACGTCCTTGGTCCTTAAAGGATTAATGTCCTATTATTCATGTCATCTTGAAAACATGTTTTTAATACGAGAGAAGTGGATGTGGAAAACACAGGTCCAATGTTACATTGACCCAATAGTATTTTCTATTGCTCAGATATATGGGTTTTGTCCACTTTATGTATTTTAAATGCACTGCAGTGTGTGCCTAATGATTCTATTGACTGTTTTATTTATTTATTTTAAAGTGGAACAGTATTTCCCATGGGAAAAAAATATAAAAATAAAAACATATGTAACATATATTAACTTTTTTTCATGTGATGCTCCATTTTATTTTAAATATTCAACATTTAGCAAATGGTATCACAAACTAGATGAGTCCTGGCAAACAGAAACACTGTTTTCCCTCCTTTCTTTTGTTGATTGCCAATAATTGACAGCCATCCAGAATAAAAGGCAAGCATTGTGGATTTCTACACTTAATTTACACTTATTTGTGAAATATAGAAAATAAAAAAGACTTGAAAAGTGAAAGTCCCCCTTTAAGAACTATATCATGAAACATGTAGGCTCCTCAAACTTGTGTATATATATATATATATATATATATATATATATATATATACACACACACACACACACACACACATACACACACACACACTAAAGTGACAAAAAAAAACAGTACTGAAAGCACAGGCAGTGGTGGAACTACCATCGGTGCAGCTGCACTTGGGTCCGTATGCTGGGGGGCATTGGGTGGCCCATGCACTTAAGACCACACAATGGGCACCTCTGTAGTATCAGCAGCGTTGGGAGGATGTTTGAGCACAGACAGCAAGGCAGTGTAGAATAAGGACAGAGAGACTGCTCCAACCCTACACTCCCAGTCTCACCCAGCAGCAGAACCCTAGGAAATCCACCCTCCTACACACAAGATTTGTTAACAGGAGGATGCCTGAAAATTGACATTTCTGTGTGTATCAAGGTGTGTGTACATGTCAGTGTCTTTATATGTGTATGTCCGTTTATGTATGTAGGTTGATATTTATGTATATCTGTATAAGTATGTATGCAGCAGTGTACATGTGAATGCATGTAATGTTTCCATTTGCTGGGATGTAAACACACCCCTGCGTTCAGATGCCAAAAATATATACAAACACATTCTTTAATTCAGACACCATTACTACACATAAATGTACACCCACATTTTAAAGCCAATAATACACTCCACACAAGTACACAACTGCATTCTAATACAACAGTACAAATCTAAACCTAGATGCACACACGTACTCTATACAAAAACAGGCTTACATTTAAATGCACAATCACTGCTCACAAATACAGCCCTGCAATGATGGGCCACCCTTGTGTCTTGTGCTAGAGGTGGGCCCAAAAGGTTTCTTGCACCAGCGCCCTCTCTACATTAGTTCCGCCACTGAGCAGAGGCCTCATATCTCAGCAGTGGTGCCATCTTGGCAAATCACACATGAAACATCTCATTTAGAGGATATTTCCATGCAGGAGGTAATCTGATGCGCTTTATAATGAAAGCAAAGAAGCAAACATCAAAAAGAAGGAATCGTAGTGTTGGACAAACCAGCACACGAATCCTACTGATGGTTACAGGAGGAATCCTGGGGCATAACCCCAATTACATGTATAAACAAAAGAAACAGTAACCACTCACGACAAGTGGGTGGAACCCGCTCTCATTCAAAGGGAAACCTCCTCAGAATAAAAACTCCTTATTCATGGTATAAACCTTTATTAAATCCAAAAGACTAATAGGAACAAAAAAACGTGTAAAAACACTGCAAACTAAAGTGTAAGAGTGAAAAGTGTCACACCTTTAAAAATCTGGTTGGATCTGTCCTAACTATCAAGTAAGTTATTCTGTTCAGAGTAATTACATGGACCATTTCATTAGTAGACAGTTCAATAATGGGGAAAAGGGGTTATAATTAGTATATCATTTCTTAGTAACGTATCGATATCCAAGACCCGCATATATTTAGCGGTATTACTGCATAAACTAATAGTACTTGTGAGTATCTCACAGGAGTAAATGTAGCAGTCTGATAGAAATCCCACAGTAAATGCAAATTATATACAGGGTGTATAGGGGATGTTGAGTTCACAGTGGTACATCAATAACTGATAGGACATGTTCCTAGTGAGTGGATATCTGTATATAAAATGACAGGTCCCCTACTGAGTATAGTGAAAAGCTAATATAGTTTCAAATTTGCTTTGACTTTCTGTCAGTATTACAGGTTAATAATGGCTCTTTAAAGCTAGAGACATCCTTCCTGATGGATAGTACGGGAGGGCTGTCTGGATAACAGAGTACCCTTCGCTGGTATAGATGAAAGGCTAATAAAATGTATCAGCGGCAAAGGGAAGCAAACATGTTATGGCTCCCCACAACCACCATATTACCTGTCATGAGCTACATCTGGCCCACGCTTTTCAAAAAATAAAAATGGATACTCCAGTTTACTAGCATTAGAATTTCTTTATTTATTTTGTTGAGACGAAAGTAATACATTCCAAATGCAAATGTCACACCTGGAGTCACGTGTAGACCTCTTCTTGGCTCTTGTATGGCTGGCAAGATTGAGAAACTCTATTTCAAAAAAATTATGGATGAGAAAATGCATCTTGATTTGAACTGTTGAAGAGTCACTGCCAGACAAAAGAAATAAAAGTTATATTTTTTATGTTTTTTTTCATACAAGCTCATTTATTGATGAATGGATAATTTATATTTCACAGAGAGGTGATGAGATACCCTTATTTCTTTTCTTTCAGTGTTTTACACGAGATTGGTGATGTACATCAGAACACAGGTTACTGCCCTCAATTTGATGCCATTGATGAACTTTTGACTGGCCGTGAACACTTGCAGTTGTATGGGCGTTTGAGAGGCGTTCCTGAGGAGGAAGTTGAGATGGTAACATTGTTATACATTTTGTCAGATTGTGCATCTACTTTGCCAGACATGATCAAGAGACAATTAGAAAGACAAGTCATTTGTTGTCATCTTAAAAAAAACAAAAAAAAACATGTTTAAACCAAACCATCTGGTCAAATCTGAGCATGTTTGTCCATACTTATTTCTGTGCTGTTTTAAAACTATAATGTAGTATTCTGAAATTCAAAAAATGTATAGTGGACACTTACGTAGTAAGAGGGTGCAAAAATAATCACTAGTTTCACCAAATCAATAGATAACATAAAAAACAGAAAACGCTGTAACAGTCTCCCAATAAATCAGTTCAGTGTGGTTTTATGGCCATATCACACTGCTTTGGTGACCTTGTGGCTTCTTTTTTTTATTTTTTTATTTCACCTTTATTAATTTTTAATATATAGAAAGACATACATATATCATATATATCAAATGTTCATCGAAAAAAATTGTTCAGATATATATTTAAACAGTCATGTACTAGTAGTAGATAATATTTATAATTTTACAACATGTAACATATACATTTAGACAGATGTCGAGAAACAAAAAAAGAAAGATGATTTGACCATTATATAGTCAGAAAGTTATTATCCACTTATAAGCAATTAAGTGGATGGATATTATAGAAGACCATCCAGGGAACAGAAGTTTCATGAGGTTAAGTCAATCCACAGAATGATAAGTTATATAATGTTGAATCCATGGATCCCAAATTTTATTATATGTACCTAAAGTCTTAGCTTCTCTATTGAAAAAAGTTTATCTGCCTTTCTCTGAAAATTTGAGGCTAAACACATTTTTGTTGCTGCAAAGATAGTAATGCATAGATATTTATGTCTGTCTCTGACAGGTAAATCGATATGAAATAAAAATGCTTGTGGTGTTAAGTTATATGCTAATTAGAAGAGACCTGTCAGCTGTAGTTCTATACATCTTTTAACCCCTTAATGACACAACTTCTGGAATAAAAGGGAATCATGACGGAATATTTCCGTCATGTGTCCTTAAGGGGTTAATAGAAGCCAAACTCGGACATTCCCACCATATATACCTAGGTGGTTTTGGCATCACCAGCAGTAGTTCTCTGAAACATGGCAAAATCATACAAGCAATGTATGAACCATATACCATTTTTGCTCGTGCAGACTGATACAGTGCATGGAGGCTCTCGTGAGCCGTCATACACTGTTCCAAATCTCTAAAGGGGCAGTGAAGGCGCAGTCTCTCTCCCAGTTAGACATAGCTTTAGACTTATTTAAAACAAATTTTCTTATCCATAAATTGACTAATTGTAGCGATTGTTTTTGAATTAGGTTGTGTGATATGTAGCTAGTGTCTGCTTCTTACATGCATGACCACCTGCTTTTTTTTTTTGGTCTTTACTGTCAGATAATGGTTACATGTATTTTTTACTTTAAAGATTTTCTATTGGCTTACACAATTACTATTTAATGCAGGTCGCTGAGTGGGGAATCGAAAAACTGGGTCTTAACAACTATGCAGACATGCTAGCCGGAACATACAGTGGTGGAAACAAGCGAAAGCTTTCTACTGCAATAGCACTGATTGCATGTCCTCCAGTAGTTTTGCTGGTAGGTACTTGGCAGTGGCCACCCCTATGTTCGAACATGCAAATCACTCCAGCAAATCACTCCAGCATGTAGTTGTTGCTAGAGTAAAGTAATAGTCAAGTAAAAAATATATGCATCTGCAATAAGAAAATTCTGAAAATGTGCATATCAAGCACAATGTTAATCTAACTCTACCGCCAGTCAAACTAAATAAATAAAATGGACTAAATGTTTGGTGTTAACCTCTCCAATTTGTTAAAACCTGGCAAAAGAGAAGGTATAATAGTATAATTTTGGTATACAACTTTTTTTATTATTATATAAAAGTTTTACAGTAAACTGCATGTAATACTTCTCACTGCACATATTTAGGATGAGCCCACTACAGGCATGGATCCTCACTCACGTCGTTTCTTGTGGAATTCCATAGTTGGAATCATTAAAGAAGGCAGAGCGGTAGTATTGACTTCGCACAGGTAATGATAAAGTAAATGCTTTTATTGATCTAATTTATAGGCTGACAGTGCAGTTGTGCATTGTAATGGTATCTAGGGAGGTTGTAGGACAATTTTGCTGTGTTACTATGGTAAGATGGATTTTTTTAATATATGGTAAGGCATAAAAGGCTTCTAGCCTTATGGAAAGGACAGGGAAAAACATGCTAAGTATACCTAATAAATACCCTAAACTTTTATGTACGCTTCTGGAAATTGTCTAGAAGTCAAATTAATTGTTACTGTTGTGTCTGCCCATAGCATCTCCCATGACACCTCCTCCAGTACTGTGACTGTTTTCTTAGGTACAAAGTCTATACAGTGCACATTCTTTGTCAAAGGTCCTGTCACACATTAAACAGTTTACCTTTAAAACAGTGACACAATGTAGCATGGCTTAAAGGAGCCATCTTGTATATTGTATTGGGTAAACTGTATTGTTTGAGGAGCTTATACACAATATATCTTTTGCTGTGGTAAAAAATCCTAAAAAGTAATTATATATATTTTTTTAATGTATAACAAAACATTTAGTGCCATTTTGTTACTTTGCTTTTAGCATGGAAGAATGTGAAGCGCTCTGCACTCGTCTCGCCATAATGGTGAAGGGATCCTTTAAATGCCTTGGCACAATTCAGCATCTCAAGTTTAAGTAAGGAAAATTGAGTCTTATTTCTGTGTGTTTATGTTCTACTCAACTAATTAGTGCATTAGACAAAGTAATTTAGTTTTAAAAATGTCAAAGAAGATATACAGTATGTCAGGTACCATGATGATGATTTTGTTATGCCAAGGCATTTCTGCAAAGGAGATGCAGCTGTAGCCAGACCCACAGAGATTCGCACCCCTACAATTATTTATCCTCTTGTTCCCTGTTAGAGGAACGGAAGAGCTCTGTTATTGCTTTTCTGTGAATTACATTGCATGCTGCACAGTACACATTGAGAGCAGTGATATGATCACTCCCACAGCAGAGCTCATCAATAGCCATTACATAGAGCTCTGTAACATTTGACTCACGAACCGTTTGCGGCGAGCTCCGGTCAGCTGACACATCCCGGCCAATCTCCAGCAGACCCTCCCACCTCCTGGACAGCATCCATGTTGAAGGCAGCTTCAACATGGATGCTGTCCAGGAGGTAGGAGGGTCTGGGAGGGAGGGTCTGCTGGAGATTGGCCGGGATGTGTCAGCTGACTGGAGCTCGCCGCGAACGGTTCGTGGCAAACCGTGGCGAGCCGTTCGCGGGAAGTTCGAACGGTTCGCGACATCTCTACTCACTAGGAACCCAACAGCACTCTATCCACAAAGGTAAAAAGCACATGCATGTTCACATGATTAATTTTTGTAGAAATATTGTTCCTTTCCAGAAAACTGGGACTATTTACTAAACGCCAAATGTTGTCTGGATGGACAAAATTCACTGAAAATATCCAAATTCAGATATAAACTGGCAATTCTCACATTTACGAAAGCCACCATTAAAGGACCACTATAGTGCCCTGAGGGTGCCCCCACCCTCAGGGACCCACTCCTGCCCGGCTCTGGAAGGGGGAAAGGGTTAAAAACTTACCTTTTTCCAGCGCTGGGCGGGGAGCTCTCTACCTCCTCTCCTCCTCCGTTCCTCCTCCTGGGCTGAAAGCGCACACGCGGCAAGAGCTGCGCGCGCATTCAGCCCGTCGCATAGGAAAGCATTTACAATGCTTTCCTATGGACGCTTGCGTGCTCTCACTGTGATTTTCACAGTGAGAAGCACGCAAGCGCCTCTAGTGGCTGTCAATGTGACAGCCACTAGAGGAAATAGGGGGAAGGCTTAACCCATTCATAAACATAGCAGTTTCTCTGAAACTGCTATGTTTATAAAAAAAATGGGTTAACCCTAGAAGGATCTGGCACCCAGACCACTTCATTAAGCTGAAGTGGTCTGGGTGCCTAGAGTGGTCCTTTAAGTTTGGTGCACTCGGTGTAAAGTGTAAATCCATGCTCTTTGTGTCTGAATCCCATATAAACTATTGAATTTGGACATTTACAAAGCACTGATTATTACTTATTTATTCTTACAAAAAGCTGGACAGAATGCACTTGGTAGGATGCACATTCACACATTATCATTCATTTATTTTTGCAACCGATCAATAAACTGTCATTGTTGAATACCCTCCCACCCAAAGCATGTGGGGGTGGACAGCAGCTGGTGGGACATTTTAGTGTCCCCTTGGTTAATGTTAGAGCTTCTGCCCATGGGTGGGGGCCGAGGGGGACAATACTGTATCCCCATGTTAACTTGTTTAGAATATGTTCTGGTTCTAAATTCTCTTGATGTTTTTTTGCAGATTTGGGGATGGTTACATTGTCACCATGAAAATAAGAGCCCACAAGCTTGGTGCAGCTCCAGATCCAGGGCCTGCAGAGAAGTTTATAGAGACAAACTTCCCTGGCAGTTTACAAAGAGAGAAACATTACAACATGCTGCAATACCAAATCTCATCTTCCTCACTTGCCAGGATATTTCAGCTACTCATATCCAACAAAGACAGTCTCAACATTGAGGAATACTCTGTGTCACAGACTACGTTAGATCAGGTAAGCCAAAGCCATAGCTGGTTCAATGCAGAAGTAGCCAATTTACATTCCAACAAGGCCTCCAGAAAGACCTCGTTGTAATGGGTGATGTCCCTTTAATTCCAAGTTCTCAAATGGTTTATGAATCAGTTTTGGTGTATAGATCATGTCCCTGCAGTTTCACTGCTCAATTCTCTGCCATTTAGGATTTAATACATATTTGTTTCTGTTTATGTAGCCCTAGTCACACCTCACCTGCATTAACTGTTTTTTTTGGTTTTTGAATTTTCAAATCAGATGTTAACTTGCTTTAGAAGTTGTGTACCATGCTCTACAAATTGAACTTTAATCACACAGAGTAGGTTCCTGCAAGGTCTGGAAGGCTGTTAACAGAGCAGGAGAGAAGAAAATCTAGATTAAAACAGACTATGCTATAAAGGAAGTGTAAACGTTAGATCTCCCTTTACAGGAAGTGTTTAGGATGGCTGTGCAACTCACATGCAGGGGGGGTGTGACATGGGCTGTACAAACAAAGTAATTTAACTCCTAAACTTCAGAGAATTGAGTAGTGAGACTGCAGGGGCATGATCTGTACATCAAAACTGCTTCATTAACTTAAAGCTGTTTTGGTGCCTATAGTGTCCCTTTAAAGAACAGCTGGCATTGGCAGCCTTCATAGCCATTGAGTACATCTCCATCTGGACAACAACTGAAGGTCTAATCCAGTGCATGCCTGGTTTATTTGGGACATGGTAGAAAACAAGTCATGTGAAGAGACAGTGACATTGCCCCTTGCTTTCAGAAAAAATCTGACTTTCCAAATCTGTCATTAATTGCAGTTATAATATAAACATATAAATTTATTATAAATAGATTTCCAACATAATTCCTCCACCCAGAGCAAATTATAAACAATTTACTTACATTGTCACGTGTTTAGTGTATATGATCTAAAAGTTCACCAACTAAACTACAGTTGTAATCAATGTAATTTAATTTTAATTTAGTGATAGCCAACTATTACTCTCTTTCAGGTGTTTGTCAACTTTGCTAAACAACAGATGGAAGATGAGGACATCCGTTTACATCCTCGAGCTGCTGGGGCCATTCGGCAACCAAAGGTCGCCCCTTTTCCACCATCAAAAGAGTAGCAGAAAAACTAAAGCACTATCTAAAAAGCATCTGTAAACCAAGCTTCATGGTCAACAAAAACTTGACTATATATATATTTTTAGATGGCTAAGTGAGTGCCAGGGTTCTGCAATGTTGGTGAAATGCGTAATAGCCAAGAACTCTGTAATGCTCCAGAAATGTATTCACAATACTGCTTGGGGTGATATGCTATAACAGGGTCTTACAGCATGACTTTAGAACAGCACTCCCAGCATACACTGGGTGTCCGCAACGATGAAACAGAAATGGTTATTTTAATATAGCAATCAATTTTGAAAATAGTTTTCTGGTGTTGATATCAGCATATACAGTTACTGTATGATTCCACTGAAATGTGACATATCATGTGTACTATGTAAATGACAATGAAATATAGGTCTTCTTTTAGAAGATAGGAAAGGGCTTTAAATTTACAAAAAATTATTTTAATTTTGGAACCCGTGCAAATCATGTTAAAGGTATTTTCATTTAATAAAATCAGCCTTAAATGCTCCATGTAGATTTGAAAACTTATGTTAAGTAACCTCAAGCTTTAAACTAATGAATAGGGCCATATATTTTTATTTAATATCTTCCTGGTTAGATCATCAACCAAAAACAGGGCAGTGATCCAGACGGCAGCATGCACAAAAAAACATTTATACCAAGATATACACTAAGGCATGTGTCGCTATGTAATATGAAAAGGGCTTTACATTGTAAATATCTGTTCTTTGGATAGGACATACTGTCAACTACCTCAGTGACTTTGGTCTCTAGTATTGTTAATTTAGATCTTTTCAACAACTATGTATTTCCAGATCTGGTTAATTTCAAATTGAATAAAGCATGATGAGAGTAATATATTACCCATACTGATCGCCCTCCTGATCCCAATGATTCTGCATTTTATTTGTCAGTACTAAACATGCCCAGATTTATGTCCAGTCATCACTGATGTGCTGGTATCCAAATAAGGATTCTGTGACCCTAAAATATTATTATTAATCTTAATATTAGAATAAAAGTCTGTATACTTTGCCACCAATATGGATACATTTTAAATTTGTGTGTGGGCTTTCTCTTATACATCTGATCACTTGGCGGTGTGATCTTGCTATGCATTATGGGAGCACACACAAACACACGTGCATGCTTCCCACTACTCAAACCTGGAAGCAATTTTTGGGTAAATGCATCTGTTAATCTATACATTTTCTGTCAATTCCACTATCTCAGGGTATAGATTATATCGGATTACTTCGCTGAAGTTGACCTTGCCACACACATAATAGGGGTAAAATATTGTATGCTGCCGATATTGATGCCCTGCAGGTATTTGTGCACCAAATAGGGTTATTAATTGTATCTAGTTCTTTTAACTGTGTGTGTAAACTTAACTTAATAAAATATTTTCTGGATATATGGTTCTGTTATTTATTTATCAAGCATAATTCCATACAGAATGATTTATTTTTGTAAATCATTCAACAAATCAGAAATAGTTATATCGATTCATTACTAGCTTTTTTCTCTTTCAAAATCTCTTCAGTATGGTTTAATGAGACAGGGAAAGAGTTCTTCAATAAGTAATAGTTGGAAACCATTGCAGAAATTGCTAAGTTTAGGACAACTTTTGATGTATGACCTGTGCATTTCATCATCAATATTGTAATATTGTGTTAACCATCAATTTGAAAACACAACCGTAGTATGTTTCCAGCTCTGCTATTTTTGGCCAATACCGGCTAACCTGACATTTCCCAGCATAGTGAAAAACAAAAGCTATATATAAGCAATAAATCCCGGCCCATTTCAGTGAGAATATGGAGTGTTGGAATTTTTTATTTTTTTTCAAGTCTGCGTACACACTAGCACTTTTGGAGACACCAGCCCAAAATGGCAAAGCAGTTGAACATTGCTTTTCTCTCCATTAGAAGAACCAGAGATTTGCACATTGGGGGAGGGGGGAGTGTAGAACTCTTACATCCTTAGTGACACATTACACACGGTCGGGTTTATTAATTAGCCAAGGAAATGCGTGGAATTGACATGGAAATTTTTATATTTACAATCCAACTCTGTAAATTCTCATACTCTGGCATTTAGGCCTAAAAACCATCATAGTGATTCACAGAGGAATTAAGAATTAGGATCAATTCATGGTTTTAAATCACTCTAGAACTACTTCTGTAATGCTCACAATCAACATATTTTAGTATTGAAGCATTGATTATCCAATTACACCAGAGGTAATTAGGTGTTTTTTTTCTGTCAAATCAGCATTAGCAAGTGAGTCTATCAGTGTTGTTCACTAAACTGACCAGGGAATTTCATAGATTAGTCCAATCTTTCTCGTCTAGAAAAATAAGTAGAGAAAGATTTGTTTTCCAGTTCAACTATTCTATCTAAAAAGTGTAGTTATCAGGTTAATTCATGGAGTGAATAATCACTAAAACATTAAATTGTGAGGAATTTAAAAGTATTGCAAAATGTAGGTTCAAATAACCAAGTTAAAAACAACATAATGATATTTTCTAAAGTATTCTGTCCCTGAAATTCATAATTCAATTTCCAGTTTCCTACAGTTCACTGTTTTTCCTACAGTTCACTGTTTAAACAGTTACGCAATGCATTATGAGTACTTTAGTGATTTGAAGTGATTGTGGGTTTTGGAGTCTGTATGTACAGCGTATCAGTAGGAAGCACTTCACGTACAGAGATACAAATTTTACTAATGAAGTATAATGCCACCTCCGGTAGCAGTTGGGTACAAGAATTTGGACTGGCTAATGTATGTCTTGCTTCCATCGACAAAATGACCAATGGTGGCACAACATCCCCTCCATGCCATTATCACGAAGGTGCTATAGGATATCAGTATCGGGCAGTAATATTTATTTACTGGTATTTATAAAGCGCCAACAGATTCCGCAGCGCTGTACAATTAGTGAAGAACGTACAATATACACAAACAAATACAAGAGGTAGAGAGAGCACTGCCCATTAAGCTAACTAGCCATTGAAGCTCTTTTATACAAAGTGCTTAGCTAGATGGCCTGTGAGCTTAAAATCTAAAGGATACCATGGGGATTTGAGACAAAAGGTAGCAGGAGAAATGTGGAGGTGATGGCTAAAAAAGAGTTAACAGAGAGAAGCAGCTATTGGTAAAATGTTAAGGGAATGAAGAGGTAATTGACTGAGAATCTCAAACAGCTGGAAGGAAGAGGTAATTGAGTGAGAATCTCAAACAGCTGGAGGAGCATGCTATATATTTAGGGGGAACCTGGGAGGGCGGGAAATGGTGAGAGGAAAAAAAATGCAGAGCATCACAATCGCTGTTCCTCTGAGTGTGAGAGGAGGCCTGAAGAACAGAGATAGAGCAGTTATATGAAGGTATGTACAGCAAGGAAGAGCACGGGGGAGGTGAGGTGAGGGTAGGAGAGAGGTAGAGTAGCAATGTGTTGAAGGGTTTAGCAACCAAATACTATCACCCAAAATATTAATAACTGTGTACATGAAATATTGGACAGAAACATTAAATGACAATAATACAAACTGCATGCACAGAAAATTACAGTGGCAAACTACAGGTATAATTGGAAACAATTCAATAGTAACACATGATAACATAGTAGCAATGTAAGAATAAATGAGGTGAAGTATCTTCCAAGCTTCAGTCAGTACCTTGGCGTTGTGGGAGTCCCTGCAGGATATTAAATGCAGAGCATCACAATCTCTGTTCCTATGAGTAAGTATGAGTGTGAGATGAGGCCTGAAGAACAGAGATGGAGATAGAACAGTTATATGAAGGTATTTACAGCCAGGAGAAGTATAGGGTAGGAGAGGGGTAGAGTAGCAATGTGTTGAAAGGTTCAGCAACCCAAGAGATTATACTTATTTCTGTTTTTCTGCATCCTTCAAGATGCACTAATTGAGGGATTTTGGCGATTGTATTTAATAGGCCAGACTATAGATAAGTGGACTTTTTGCAAGATAAGGAGCAGCATATATGTATTTAAATAGGCACTTTTAAGCCTCCATGCAATTGCTACCTTTGATTTGTCATACTTACCTAAGCTGTGTCTCAAGTTACTTACCTTCTCCCTCCTATCTCTCCAGATCTTCCAATATCATCTGGCTTTGTATACTTATCTTACAATTATTACACTACTTTTCTACTACAATTACAGCCAATTGACAATTTAGGTGATCTTTCCCTATTATAATACTGTCTTTTTTCAATTTAACTCCCCTCTCCTTTTTCAACAATTGCTCCAGATTATTTGGACATTGTAAATCATGAAATGATTCTGAAGGGATGTATATTATACTAACAGGGAATATATAGAGACACAATATATAACCTGTTGTCTTGATTTTTAGGATCACGATATCTAATTTGCATATATTAGCGTATAGATACACCTGTCATTTTAAGGTTTATTTTTGGCAATGGATAATAAAGCCTGTTATTTTATTGAACAGATGGTTAAATTTTTATTTTTTTATTTTTTTAATAATTCTTTATTTTCTAAGAGTTTAGTGTTTTGAGGGGAGGGTTACAGAAAAAATAATTTGGGGATACTAGTGTTTGACATATACATCTCATGACATATGCCGAAATCGGCTTTGTTGTGTTGTTTCGGTACAAACAATTGGTGGTTGCGACAGATTATACGGTTTTTGGTACAGTTAGCTGGTTCGTGTTGTATGCTCTCTGTAATGTATACCAGGTGGGTTTGGTGTGGTCCAGGTCTGCTCTGTCCGAGCAGTCTCCTGGTCAGTAATGGGTGTGAGGGTGGGGGGGTTGCGGCCTGTCTGGCCATTTAGGAAGAGTGGTGAGGCCATCACGGTTGGTGATGTGTTTTGTCCTACGTGTCCGTGTAAGTTGTGGATGAGGTGTGTGGGTTTCCTGTGTATGGGTGTGTTGCCCTAGTCTAGTGGTGAGCTTGTGATTGTCGGTGGGTTATGCTATATGGTTATCTTTTGCTATATTGCAGCAATCTTCTCACACATTGTTTACTGTTAAAGACATTTCAATCAATTACTTAGTTTTATGAAATACCAAACCAGGGATTCTCACATGCAGTATAAACTAGAAAACAGAACTGGGAGAGAATTGAGCTGCAGGGAGAACTTGGCCTTATGGCCTTAGCACAAAATGGCAATAAAACGTTTTTTGGTGTTTGGTTTTTGAGTTAGAGTCAACCTATAAGAAAATTATATTAAAAAAAAAACACATACAGACTCTAGAGAAAAAAAAAAAAAATTCCAAGACTATTTCTTAGATATAATAACAGGCAGTTTGAACTCTATAACACAACACATATGCAGAATCACAGCTGATGAAGGTGAAAAATAAATATTTTATCTGCAACAAGAACTTAATTCTCACCTCAATACAACAGAGGATCGTCCTCCCAAGTCATTTTAGTTTTTTTTAATGTGCACTGCTGAATCTCCATTAAAAGGGGGTAGAGAGAAAAGAGATTTTATTAAACATTAATGAAATTTGAGTCAATACCTTTGCTATATTCAGAAGGGGACCTACTTTGAAGAAACACAGAAGCAAGTCGATGTAGCTTTAGAAAATTCTAGTTCAATCTAGTATTTTTGTATTGTATGGTATACAGGTATGTAGGCAAAGTGTGAACTGAGACTTCTAACAAAATATTTCCCTATAATAGAAATTTAAAGTCAAAGTTGGTGAAGATGTGTTTTCTGGGTCTAACTGTAAATTAGCCATTTAATATTGGAGATGCTAGGCTTTGATTTTGAAGTAAAGGCTCATAGGTCCAAGGAGTCAATGTAAAAGTATATAAAACAAACAAGTCTCTGTTTTAAAGGACGACTATAGTGCCAGGAAAACATACTCATTTTCCTGGCACTATAGTGCCCTGAGGGTGCCCCCACCCTCAGGGTACCACTCCCGTGGCGCTGAAGGGGGAGGAAGGGGTTACTCTCCTCCCTCTTCTGACGTCCCTGGCTGAATGCGCATGCGCGGCAAGAGCCGCACGCGCATTCAGCCAGTCCATAGGAAAGCATTCTCAATGCTTTCCTATGGACGCTGGCGTCTTCTCACTGTGAAAATCACAGTGAGAAGTACGGAAGCGCCTCTAGCGGCTGTCAATGAGAGCCACTAGAGGCTGGATTAACCCATAGGTAAACATAGCAGTTTCTCTGAAACTGCTATGTTTACAGCAAAAAGGGTTAAACCTAGCTGGACCTGGCACCCAGACCACTTCATTAAGCTGAAGTGGTCTGGGTGCCTATAGTGGTCCTTTAATATAGTTGGATAAGCTTTCCAAATGATTTAATATTTTTTATTAAAAAATATACAATACAAGTAATACAAAATAAATTATATTTGTCATCTTTAAAAAGAATAAAAACAAATAAAAAGTTTGTGCACAAAGATTAAATCATTTGGAAAGCTTTCCAACAATATTAAATTATGGGCAAAATGTTAAATGTAAGGGCATTGTAATATTATACACAAAGGGTTTTTTGAACTTCACCGTAAAATGACACAATGTAGAGTTTGCTTTTTGTATTAAAATGGGAGAGGGTGATAATAGGGATAATACTGAATAAAATGTGAATTTTAAAAGTGAATAAATAATAAACGTGAATTTTAGAAGCACATAAAGATAACATGAGTTTAATACCTTAGAAAGCAAAGAGGAAATGTCATTAACCCGCTGCTTATAAACCCTGGGTCTACTTAGGATTTGTTTAGTTTATTAATAAATAAATACTTTGTTTACAAATTATTCTGGTAGTTTCCATTGGGCATATGCATGGGGAAAATATTCGGCTCGGTTCGGCATTCCGAAATTCGGGACTTTGGCATTTCGGGACTTCTCTTGCAGCCGCTTGGTAGATAACTCCCTAATTCCCACGGTATTAGGGAGTTATCTACCAAAAGGCTGAAAGACCTAAATTGGTCTTTCAGTCAAATTTACTAATACTAAGTAAAAATTACTTAGTATTAGTAAATTTTGCCCCTACTCGCGAGTAGGGGCATGTCTATTAAACCTGTGGCTGCTTATTGTTAAAAAACCCCTGAGTGGTGGGTGAGGGCCCTAAATACAAATTGGGGAGAGACCTAATGTCCTCCCCCCTGGCCCCCACCCCTGAGCGGTGGGTGGGGGCACTAAGTACAAATTGGGGGGGGAACTAATGTACTCCCCCCTGGCACCCACCCCTGAGTGGTGGGTGGGGGCCCTAAATACAAATTGTGGGGGTCCTAATGTCTTTCCCCCCCCCTGAGCGGTGAGTAGGGGCCCTAAATACAAATTGGGGGGGGGGGATCTATTGTCCTCCCCCCTGGCCCCACCCCTGAGGGTGGGTGGTGGCCCTAAACTTGAATAAGGGGGGCCTATTGTCCTCCCCCTTGGCCCCCACCCCTGAGCAGTGGGTGGGGGCCCTAAATACAAATTGTGGGGGGGGACCTAAATACAAATGTAACCTCCCTCCCCCAGGTGACTAGGGGTCCCCAAACCACTAGTCACCCCCTCCCCTAAAAAATGAACCCCTACCTACCCCCCTCACCCTAAAAATAATGAGGGGGGGACCTTTAACTAAGAACCTGTAAAAATAAAAACTTACCATTTGATGTTGTTTTCTTTCTTCTAAAATCTTCTTTTTTCAGCCCCAAAAAAGGCCAAATAAAAATCCATAATAACCGACGCAATTAAAAAAAAAAACCAAAAAACGAGCGAAAAAATAAAAATAAAAAAAATAATCCATCTTCACCGGGCGAGGGCTCCGCGCAGACTGAGATCTGCAGGGCAGGGGGAGGCTTATAAAGCCTTGCCCCGCCCTGCAATTAGGCTCAGAGCACTCTGATTGGTGGGTTTAAGCCACCCAATCGGAGTGCTCTGAAAGGTAAATGAAGAGACAGACAGGTAATCTCTACATTTACCTGTCACAGCCCTCTGATTGGTTGGTTTGAAATCCACCAGAGTGCGCTGTGTCATTTTACACAGCATGGGAAAGTTCTTTGGAATTTTCCCACGCTTTGTAATTTGACTCATAACACTCTGATTGGTTACTTAATCCACCAATCAGTGTTATGAGTCAAATTACACAGCGTGGGAAAATTCCAAAGAACTTTCCCACGCTGTGTAAAGTGACACAGAGCACTCTGATTGGTGGATTTTAAACCAACCAATCAGTGTGCTGTGACCGGTAAATGTAGAGACTTACCGGGTCAGGGGTGGGGACCAGGGGGAGGACATTAGGTCCTCCCCTTATTCTTGTGTAGGGCCCCCACCCACCACTCAGGGGTGGGGGCCAGGGGGGAGGCCCCCCTATTCTTGTTTAGGGCCCCCACCCACATTAGGTCCTCCCCACTTTGTATTTAGGGCCCCCACCCACCGCTCAGGGGTGGGGACATTAGGTCCCCCCCTTATTCTTGTGTAGGGGCCCCACCCACCACTCAGGGGTGGGGGGAGGACATTAGGTCCCCCCCAATTTGTATTTAGGGCCCCCACCCACCGCTCAGGGGTGGGGGCTGGTGGGCAGGACAAGCGGTCCTCCCCCCTTTTTTTACTTTAGAGCCCCCCGGGAGGGGCAATATGGGACCACTTTTTTTTATTTTTTTTTATTTTTTTTTACATTGAGCAGCCACACTTACAATGTATATGAATGTGTGTTACTTGATTGTCCGAATTTTAATTCGGACCGAAACGAATTGCACAGGTCTAGTTTCCATAGGTCTCTTCAAATGAACTAGACCTCCAATATGTTCTCAACATCTTTCCATGAGACTATGGGCCTATCATCCACAAACTTCTAACTTTTGGACAAACATTAATGTAACGGAACTCCCCGTACTCCGACAGAGTACCTTCCGTTGATGGATGCTTCCTAGCTTGCGCCAAGGACCACAAACACCACACCGGACACCACAACCACTGCAGACTCCACAACCGCCATAGCTTAACTGGAGTCTCGCCGTCTTCCTTCCAACCTGGATCAGCCTCTGTCCTCCAGGACCGTGTGGGAAAGACCTCTTCTCCAGGAGAGCGAATCAGGAACAGCTCTTACAAGAGCTAAGCGATTAAAGCTCAGGAGAGTATACAAGTATAGCAATTCCCAGTGTGAATATAGCTGTCCCCTCCAATCACGAGACAAAACTACGTGTTGAGGGTCAATAAGATCTGCTTAAGTAGCACCAAAAGGCTTTCTTTTATGCAAGTTTTACACACAAAGTACCACCCACATGGTCTTGTGGAACAGCCAAACATGTACAATACAGTAAAACACTCATTAATTCCAGCAAAATCCTCCCCTCTGCCCCCTCTGTTAATGTAATTATCACAGGCAGGAAAATACAGTTTTTATACAATTCGTATAACTTTAAATGTACACATGCAATATTAATAAAAGTTACATATCTAACTCAGCATACTTCAAATATAAACACATCCAAAAATCAGACAATTCCCTCCAGTGGTTTAAAGGTACCATGGAAGTCTTTGACCGACCGCATGCACATTTTCATGCCCAAAACAGTTGCAGAGAATCAGGCTGTGTGGCCGGTCTATTTCCCATGTTAAAGTCAGTTCAAACAGACGAACGACAACCATTCGAATTGTCGAATGAACTGTCGAACAGCGTTCAAATTGTCGAATGCATTAGTTCCAGGGAAGGTAAAACTTCAGCGGTGTTCGTGCCGTTTTGTAGCCAATTTTAATTCCATGAATTTGACGGCACACACCGCTGACCGCGTTTGACTAAATAAAGATGGCCACGGCCACTTCAACTACTTCGGCTACATCTGAAGTTCCAATTTAAAGTTGCTGAATTGTGCCAGTACCATTTAAAGGGTCAGAACGGTCTTTTAAACCACCAATAAGTCCATATAGTGTTTTTAACTGGCAAAGTCTCCCAGGGACCATAGTCACAAGGCCGGAGGCTGGCAAGCAGGCCTCTCCAGGACCAAGTGGCGAAGGGCACTTCGTCACAATTAAAAATAAAAAGTCAGCTAAACATCTTAAATCCTGCCCCTAATGCTCTACATAAGCCACATAAACTGACTTGAATTGTCCTATTAAAAAAACAAAAAAGTGCTCCTTCACAATTGAGTCAAAACCAGTAGCAACCAATCAGGATTAAGTGTTGTAAGGAAGAAAAAGAAAGGTGCAGGCAAACTTGACTATGGGTAATGTTGTACAAGTTATTAATGATGTGAACAGAGATCCCCACAAATTGCCCCTAGGTGCAGCATGGTTAAGTACAAAGATTGCGATTTCTTTACCTCTGGTTATGGAAATGAAATTGGGTTCCTGGTGGTTGAAAATGTATATCAAATTCAGCAGACCCCAGGCAACTACTGTAGTTGTCCTGCAGTTTTGCTTTTACAAATAGATTATATAATGATCTGAAATAATGTAAATACATTATCTTGTCGGGACCTTGGCTGCGAGTGGACGTCTGAGCAGTGAGCTCCACACTTGCAACCTGCTATAATACCTTTACAAATATAAAAATAGTTTAGAGAAATTGCCCTTATTATCAATGATAGCAAATCATGAAAAATAAACACCAGAAGAGGTTAATGTGACTGCATAAAAACCGAGAGCCACCAGACATACAAGATGGCGCCGTGTGGTCTGAACATCAAGTATAGGAAACACAAGATGACAGAACATCTTACTCTCCTATATATTATTCAGATGATACAGCTATGATTTTAGCTCAAATGAGCATTGACAGAATTTTTAGCTGGAGAAATAGAAAGAAATAAGACAAGAAATTCAATTATTGGGGGCTCGAGCAACAACACTTTAAGTCAGAGCTGAAACAGTGTCAAAGGCATATAATGAGCTTCTCACAAACTGTAGAGACCACTATGGAAGTGGATCTGCGGAGTACCAGAGGGAGCAAAAGAGAGCAATGTGACATAAGATTAAAAAAAAAAAAAAAAAAAACTTCTGGCCATTATTACCACAAATCCCTAAACTCGAGCTGGGTGATTGCTAGAGCTCATAGAGCTTTAAGAGCTCCATGTAAAGAGGGGACTCAGCCCCGAGATATTATCGTAGGTTTTCACCACTTTAACACAAAAGAGACTATAATCAGAAAATGCAGAAACACAAAAGTTACTTTTTAGGGTCAGCCAATAAAGGTGTAGCAAGATCTGGTATCTGTCACTTCAAAAACGACAAACATGGAAACCACTAGCTGAAGCTTTACATTCCAACAAAATACCATTGGCTTTGGGGCATCCCTTTCAACTCCTGGCATTTCAAAATAGCTGCACAAATAGCTGTCAAATTTCTCTTTCAATGTCCGACATTGATGATCATTAGTAGTAACAGTTCTTGCCTCAAATATCCACAGAAGAGGTTTTTAATGGAACTAAGTTAATATCTTATTTCCACTTAATGTCAAAAGTCTATAGTATGGTTGTCAAAATAAAAAAGAGTGAAGGGATAATGGGTTATTAAATTATGATTCATGGATTTTGATTAGAGAGAACACTACTGTACTGAAGATTGAGGTTTGAAGTTGTACACCTTATCCCAGGCTTCATAACTTACATTCACAAAACACATTTTACACACAAAAGAGAGAAAGGAGGGAAAAGAAAGGGATAAAAAGGGATGGGAAAAAGAGGAAGAGATGAAAGAAAAGGGGGAAGGAAAAAGGGAAAGAAGGGAAGACGGAAGAAAGAAAGGAATAAGAAAACAAAAAGAGGAGGAAAGAAGGGTAAAAACTAAAATAAATTAATTAAAAACTCATCTAATTAAATAAAACAATAGTATTAAATATAAGATTAACATTTTAAATAACTTAATTAGTAAATCTAACATATTATTGGATATACAGTAAAGATAATAATTTATAGTTTAAGATTTCTTTAGTTAACAAGGATATAAGCAGAAGATATTTATATATACACACATATAAAAATTATATATCTTATTTTTTCAACTGCATGCTCAGTCTCCAATCTCTGTAATGCTCCATTTCCTCTATCAGACCACCACCTCCTATCATTTGTTCTCAAGTGCCCCAACACCCAATAGCCTTAGCCTAACCCCCGCAACTCAGGAGAAATCTGAATTATCTTGACCTCCAACAACTCTCAGCTGATCTCCATTCCAAACTCTCATCCATCCCTACCTTCTCCTGCACATCTTTGGCTATCTCCTCATATAATGCTACCCTCACCTCTGCCCTAAACGCTGCAGCCCCACTCTTTTTTTTTTTATTATTTATTTTTTTACCAATAAACAACCATGAATTTGGAAAGCTGGTTAAAGCAGGGAACTCTTTAGAGAAAAATTATTACTACTTCTACCTGTTCGGCACTTATAGAAACAGAGAAAGAAGATACAACTAAAAATCCAGAAAACATGCCTGAAATAGTTGTACCTACTGTTCATCAAATAGTAGAGAAATGACAAGTCAAAGGAAAAAAAAAGCACACAATGCTAGCCAATCTTCTTCTCAAACAAAGAAAAGAAAATATGATGATAGCTAAATATGACAATATGATGATTCACAAGTGCCAGAAATGAAGATTGTCCTGAAGCACAAAGCATAATTTGCAATAAAATATTGCCAAACAGTTCATTAGCACCTGCTAAATTACATCTTCATTTTGAGCAAAACCATGCAGAGTACAAAGATAAAGACATTGACTTTATTGAATATAAACACAATACTCTTAATCAGAAATCTGGCAAAGAGTACAGAGAGGGTTACAGGAGTACTAAAAGGGCTTAACCCTAAAGCATACAAGAAATAGCAAAAATAAGGAAATGAGGGAGAAGCATTCCTCTTAAAAAAAAAAAAAGCCAATCCCATCAAAACCAGTACCCCCTACAGAGCACTATATTAAAACTTGCAAAGAAAACTATCTCAGACATGGCTCAAAAAAAAATATAAATAATAAAGTTTTATTAATAGTAAATAAACGTTAAAATATATACACCAAGTGTCTATAAATACACCAGACTGCTTAACTTATAACTAAAAATGGATAAATACTCAGGGATACAAAACAGCTACGCTCAAAAAAGCTTGCAACAAAGTAAACTTGATAACTCGTAAGTAGCTCACTCTAATAACTGCATCAATGTGATGGGTACTCACTGCAATTAGACGAGTCCACAGATGTTGCAGGACTTTCAATTTTGTTGGTATTTGTTATATAATTTTGACAGATTGAAGAAGACTTGCTTCTGTGTGAAACTTTGAAAACTCATACCACTGGTGAGAACATTTTTAACTGTATCCAGAAGTTCATGAACACACACAGTATAAATTGGGACAAATGTGTAAATGTGTGCAGTAATGGTACCAAAGCAATGGTTAGGAAAGTGGCAGGCGTTATGAGACAAATAAAAAATTTAGCAAAAAACAGCACCAGTTCTCACTGTGTTCTTCAGACACGCACTGGAAGCTAAAATTATTTCAATCTCACTTCAACCGGTGCTAGACGAATCAGTCCAGATTATTTATTTTATAAAAAGTTGACCATTACAGTCACCATATAAAATTAAATGTGAAGATACAAGTAGTCACCACTCTGCTCTGCTTTTGCATTCAGAAGTCCGTTGGCTATCACAAGGTACTTGTTAGAATGTTTGTTTAAATTGCGTCAAGAATTGTTCGCATATTTCCAGGATCATAAATTCCTATTGTAGCGGATGGCATTGGGCTGTCCTAAAAATTAGTTATTCCTAGGTGCTTTGTTCTCTGGGTGGCCGCCATTCGGGAGACGAACACGTGGCCCTGGCCATTTTAAAGTCCCGAACAGCTGTGTTTTGCTGTCGAGTGTCTGGAACAGGGGCGTACCTAGAGCATTTGGCACCCGGGGCGGATCCTGTGCTTGGCACCCCCCCCCACCACCCCCCTCCCAAAAAAAAAAAAAAAAAAATGTTAAAGGTTTTATTTCTTTTATTTTTACAATTTGTAAACTTTGCAAAACCGCTGTCAGCCCCTCCTACAAAACCCTTGTCCTGCCCTGCCCCTCCTACAAAACCTCTGTCCTGCCCCTTCTACAAATCCTGTACTGCCCCATCTACAAAACCCCCGCAACCCCCTTCCACAAATCCCCTGCTTATCCCCCCTTATAAAGACTCCTGTCCCAATACAAAACCCCCACCCCCTTCTACAAAATCCCTGCAGCCCCCACACACATTTACAGGCAGACAGTCACACACTCAGTTACAGGCAGACAGTCACACACAGTCAGTCACACAGTCACAGGCAGACAGTCACACATACACATTTCCTCCGTGCGGCCAGTTTATCAGCTGTTTGCTTGAGTGAGCTGTACTGGCCGCACGGCACCCTAACTACCATGGGACACTGTGCGGCCACAGCTCACACAGCCCCCTCCAGCCAGGGCCGGTACAAGGATTTTTGCCGCCCAAGGCAAAAGTAAAGTTTGCCGCCCCCCATGTGACATCACAATGCCCCAGCCATATGATTTGCCATGTTAACTAACGCCAGTGCTGCAGTGCCGCCGTGTTTACATTAAAAGGCCTGCAGGGACAGGCTATAGACACCAGAACCACTACATTAAGCTGAAGTGGTTCTGGGGACTATAGTGTTTCTTTAATGTGAGGTAAATTAGAGCTTAGTGCCATGAATAATATACTAGATTGCCTACTTACAACCAGATGAGGATGATGATGGGCTCTAGCTGCAGTCTGGCTCCACTGGTCTGGTGCAGAACAGGCTCTCTGGAGGCGGTTTGTAACTGTGGTCACAAAAATCAATGTTCTGGGAGAACGGGAAGCAGCTCCATTTTTTGGGGGTCCTTTACACAGCTCAAGGTCTGGGTCCCAGGGTCCACCTTCATGTTCCACCAATGAGTTTGTTCACAGGGGGTGGAGTGTGTAGGGGATGTCCTGATATGTGTGTAAGGAATGCATTGTGTGAATCTGTGTTTGTATGTGTAAGGGCTGCAAGGTGTGTTTCTGTGTATGTACGGGATGCAGTGTGAATGTGTGTAAGGGATGCATTGTGTGTAAAGGTTGCATTGCTTGTGTATGTGATGAATGTCAATCTCCCCCTTATTTCTCTCTCTCACCCCCTTATTTCTCTCTCTCACCCCCCTTATTTCTCTTTCTCACCCCCTTTATTTCTTTCTTTTTCTCACCTCTCCTTATTTCTCTCTCTCTCTCACCCCCTTATTTCTCTCTCTCACCCCCCTTATTTCTCTCTCTCACCCCCCCTTATTTCTCTTTCTCTCTCTCACCCCCCTTATTTCTCTTCTCACCCCCCCTTATTTCTTTTTTCACCCCCCTTACTTCTCTTTTTCACCCTCTCTCACCCCCTTATTTTTTCTCACCCTCTCTCACCCCCCTTATTTCTCTCTCTCACCCCTCCTCTCCCCCTTCTTTCTCACCCCCCTACCTCGCTGTAGCGTGGCCGAGCCCTGTATAGTCCGCGGGTACAGGGAGCTTTTGTTTCCTGTAACCGGCCGGACTAACAGGAAGTGCACACTTCCTGTTAGTCCGGCCGGGTACAGGAGACAGCTGCTCTCTGTACCCGTCGGACCATGCTGCAGTGAGGGAGCTGACAGGAGCGCTCCCTCCTGTCAGCCCCCTTTCTCAGGCTGCGCCCGGGCGGTGCGGTCCGCCCTCATGGACGCACCGCCCGGGCAAGCTGCAGCCGCCTGAGGCTCTTCACAGAGCGCTCGGGCGGCTGCAGCATGGGGGGGGGCGGCGGGGCTGGCCATGGCACCCCCCACCCGGCTGGCACCCGGGGCGGACCGCCCCCCCCGCCCCCCCCTTAGTACGCCACTGGTCTGGAACTCAAATCGGACACTAGGCTAGGCAAACACCGCTGAGACCTCCACACTGCCCTTAAATTCATATAGAAACTACCAAACGACCACCCGTTCGGTAGAAAGAAACACCAGAACAAGGGGATTTATGCAAACTCCCCCTAGTCTCCATAACACAAGTCTTTCATTTATTCCCTTTTTCTGTGACCAACCGCAGGGCCAAAATGCATGGAACCAATTTTGGCTGTTCCCTCCAGCCCGGTCAGTCTTTTTATTACTTCCACAAATCTCCCGAACCCCTGGTCCGATCTGGGTGATTTTTGGATATGTCACTCACCCAGATCAGGGCTACCAGGGGATGTAATATTTAAAGGGGTACCCCAATGTTTAGGGTTACATCCAGAAACCCAGGGAATTTGTGTCCTGCATAATGGGATTATGAGTCAGGCTAAGGGGAGGAGATGTGTGGGCGGCTACTCATGTATGATTGGATACTGTACTAATGATTGTAAATCCCTCCCTTGCACGGGAGAATGCTTTAAAAGAAGTTGAGTGATTAAAAGCTTCTGATGCTGTGTGTCGTCCAGTCATTGGGATGGAGGTTGGGATATTGTTGGATTGTTTTGCCTGCTGAAAGCCTTGCCTTATGGATTTATAATACTTGTTCCTGAGCCTCACTGGGATCTTAAATGGAGATAACCTGTGGAATATCAACTCTCCGCTACATGGATTATCTGATCGATTAACAAACACTTTGTGTTATCCAAAGTAGCATATCTTGCAGACATATTCACAAAATTAAATGACATATGTTTATCACTCCAAGGAAAAAGCACTAATATTTTTAATGCAAAAGATAAAATATTTTCATTGTCTCGTAAGCTGCAGCTTTGGACCTCATCTGTTGAGCAAAATAATTTGAACTCTTTGCTAACACTTAAGGATTTTCTTGAAGAATCAGAAATTGAACTTGAAGATGAACTTTGCCATGAAATTGTAGATCATCTTCGCCATTTAATCAATCACATCTATTAATCAGTATTTTCCATTCTTGAATGAAAACAATAATGAGTGGGTTTGAAATCCATTCATAAAAGACAAGACAGCCAATTTTTCCGATCTAGATTTTGAGAATCTGATCGATATAACTTCTGACAGTCAACTAAGCCAAAAAAATTAAAGAAGTTTCTCATTGCTTTTTCGTGTGATTTACGCGAAAAATACAGAGAATTGTCCAAGTGGGCAATCAAAGTTCTGTTGCCATTCTCCAGCACGTACTTATGTGAAAATGGATTCTCACTTTACTCTGCAACAAAAACAGAGTATCGAAATCGATTTGATGCAACTGCAGACATGTAAATACAATTGTTAACTATTAAACCAGATATAAAAGGAATTTGCCAGCAAAAGAGAACTCTGCTCATTGATAGGATTGTGCTGCGCTACTCTACAGTACATGTTTTTTTTTTTTGGGGGGGGGGGTCCAAAGTTTTGCTATACCATGTCAAAGAATTCCAAGGGAAACATTAATTGGGAAACCCTGAGTTACACCAACAACAGATAAAACCAAAAGGGATAAAATAACAGAAGTCCTAATCACTTACTCAGGTTTTCAAAGTAAAACTTCTGCCCAGGTGGTCTCTGGTATGGTAGATGATGACTCACTCAGAATAAGATTCTGGCCCCAATGCATTTACAAACACATTACAGAATCATTAGATATATATACCCTGTGGATTACCAAGCCTGGCCTAGAGGTGGAGATAAGGCGTACCTGTAGAAACAATAGGTGACCATCCCCCTGTGTTCCAGACCAATAACAATCCAAATGGAAACATTTGGTTCTATCTCCTCTTATGTACTTGCCACAGAAATAATAATTGCATCTATGAGTTTGTTACCATTTTTCCATTTCATAGATATGTCACACTCGCTACTTGTGACCCAATATATTGGACATCACAATCCATTCCCATAAGGGTAAGTTATGCAATTCATGTTTAGGCTTGATTAGAAGACTGTGCCTGTCCCATGCCAAATAGAACAAAAATGAGGCTCAATTATGATTCCGTGTATTAATGTTTTAATGTTTCTTTTGGATATGATACTGGAACACAAGGTTTGTTTTTCTTTTCTTTTTTTTTCTTGAAAGCTAATGATCATTAACATATAAAAGAAATCAACTCATCAATTAAGAGATACAGGCCATATGACTAAAGTCAGCTGGTTTACATTGGAACTAGACATCCAGGCATCTCAAGTGGAGAATCTCATACCCTACAGAGCCTTTGATTAATCAAAGGATCAATCCAGGTTGCAAACCTTCTGCACCCTTTCACATTCCTATACCATTTACATTATCTCTTCTGTCATCTGACCTTGCAACCAAGTGGCCAATGTATATATGCACTACACAAAATACATTAAATGACCATACCCTCCCTACAAGACTTCCCTCCAGCTACTGAACAGGAAGTGGTGTCACGGGTGGCGGTCCAAAGACCAGGACCCCTGTGTGTCTAAATGGAGATTGCAGTCACAGCGTGGAAATGGACTATCAGGGCCTGGTGCAGGGTAAACACATGCCTCCTGGTGTTGAGCACCAGATTTTGTGCTGCCACATACCAGGGTCCTGATGCAGCTTCTACGGATCCCAGGAGCTGGATGATAATATGCAGACCTCCCAGGTTTTGGATAGGGAGGCTCTGCAGCAGAAATATATCCAGTACTAGAAACAAAGCATGACTAGAACAGGCACCAAACAAGATAACAAGACAAGACTAGAAGAGCCCAGAACCAGAGCAGGACAGAAAGCAGAACTCAGAACATGTACACAATACATGAGGGAAACATGAGGGACATGGAAAGGGCAGGACTGTACATGAACTGAGAATACAAGACAAATTAAAACAAGACAAGAGATACAAGGCAGAATGTAATAAACATTGGAGATTTAAACATACATAAATGGCCTACATGTATGCAGCCCACCACTGCGCCAAAGTACTCCAATTACGGTGGGTCCTAACTGCCTAGATATGCAACAATAAAACACACAGTACTTACCTGCAAAGAAAGGAGCAGAGGAAATGAGACAACTGCTTGCAGGAACAGACTGAAACAAAAAGGATTAATCGCAAAGGAATGGCTGTGACAACAAAAAACAAACATTTAAAGGAATACAGGAGACTGGGAATTCCAGGAACATAATAAAGGAATGAACCCAGAAAACCCAGCATAAAAAAAACCAGACATAGCATAAAAAAAACAGAAAAACCAAGAAAAGCTAAACAAGAATTGTTAAAGACAGAAGTGATGCGCTACAGGAACAGGGTGTGACAGGTGGCTGCACTTCTCTCCTCTCGTCCCACCACCTGTCCACTTGATCCAGTACCTTCCCATCTCATCAGAGCTCTCACCTCTTGTCTTGTACCATCCTTAACACACATCCTAAACTGCTCTCTTTCATCTCATGTTGTCCCTGCTCCCCTTCAACATGCTACTGTCGTACCCATCCTAAAAAAGCTATCCCTAGACCGGTCTTCCACTTCCAACTATCATCCCATATCCCTGCTTCCTTGTTCCTCAAAGCTTCTAGAAAGACTTGTCTTTACTCGTATGACTCACTTCCTAAATTCCAACTGTAGCGGTCTCTGGGTAACCCGACCAGTTACTTACACTAATTCCCTTCCTTCAGCTGGTCAGGAACCACTTAAACTGCAACAAGACCCATTTCCCCCCCCAGTAACTGGACGAGACCTAGTTCTTGAGGTACAACAACACTTTGACCATTAAACATCACCCCATGCAAGGGGTGTAGCACACAGCAAACAATGTCCCCTTCTAGGAGCCTCCCCTTCCCCGGAACTTAGCACGGGAAAAGGCCTTGTCCCTTTGTCTCCAAAAGCACACCACTCAAACACCAGGTTTCCCACATCCTGGGACAGGGGGTCTTCATCCCACAGGCCTCTGTACATGGGAGACCAAACGCAAGAAAAAGGGACAGTTACTTTATCTCCCAGGCACAGAGAGCCCGCCCACAGGAAAAGAGCTGGTCTCTTTGTCCCAGCGGGCACCGCAAAGCCCGCCAAACTCCCCAGTGCCCCAGAAGTGCCCACACCAATCTCAGAGACCCCCACAACGGTATCTGGCTCAAACAGCCTCCATTTGCAGGGTCCCTTTGTAAAACCAGGCAAGGGAAGAGTCTTCTTTCGGGATACAAATGCTCCCCTTGGTTGGCGTTCATCTATACGAATGGCAACCACCCAGGGAAGCACTCATTAATTACTTCCCTTGCAGTCTCACACTTATGGTGCGAGTGTTAACATTCTAATTGATTGGCGTGTGCATTCCAATGGGGCTCTGGGGTGGTCCTCTTTCGGGAACCAAGCGAGAAGGGAAGCAATTCATGAATGCTCCACTGGGATGGCGTTCGTCTATACGAAAAGGCGGCCACCCGGGGAGGACACGCGCCAAGGCTTCCTTTGCAGTTTTGGCACTATTTCATGGTACTAACGTTCAAACAAATGTTGTAATGAGCATTCTACATGGGCCATTGGGGTGGTCCCTGTTCGGTATGTGAACGGATATCCTTCATGGAAGCACTCCCAAATGGGGATCGGGCATAATATATGAAAGGATGGGGAGAACACACATTATACAGAAGGGCAATTCCCGAACAGGCAGCGGTCCCGCCACACCAACTCACTCCACAATCCTCTTCAATCTGGCTTTCACCCTCTCCACTCTACTGAGACTGCTCTTATTAAAGTTACAAATTACCTAATCACAGCCAAATCCAAAGGCCACTACTCCATACTAATTTTTCTTAACCTCTCTGCTGACTTTGACACTGTTGATCATGGCCTCCTTCTCCTAACCCTTCTGTCTCTGTGACACAGCACTCTCATGGTTCTCCTATCTCTCCCAACGCTCCTTTGGTGTCTTTTTTTTTTTTTTTCCCAACTGCACCTCCTCTCTTCATCCTGTCTCAATCGGAGTTCCTCAAGGTTGAGTTCTTGGTCCCCTTTTGTTTTGCTTTCATAGACACTGGGGCTGCTCTCTTCATCCAAGAGGCTTGAATCAGGAACTTGACCTCATCTCATTAATATAAAAATCTGTTTTTATATATTTACTATTTGATTAATTTATGTACTTAAATGTTTATTTTTTTTCTACTTTTTCAGAGATTTTTCAAATAAGGGTGTTGGTGTTTGATGATAGCCCTTCAGATGCACTGTTCCTACCGATACTATTCCTTGAGCATGTTTAACGCTTTTCTGGTGAAATAACTGTAAGATTATATTCTTTTAATTTAGTGAACGTCATCACATCACCTATGTATAAATAGACCCATATTATATAAATTGATTAAATTTTACTTGTAAATGGATTAATTGGAGATTATAAGGTTGTCCTTTAAAAAGTAATTTTGAAAACATATCTCTAATTGATATATATTGTTGACGCTTCTTGTGCACTTTAAATTGGATATGCACTTTTATGATTGACAATTTGCACTTTAAATGATGCACTTTATTTAAATTGATTCACTTTATTTGTACATAATTCACGTGATGCACTTTATCTTAACTCATGCACTTAAAAATTTGTGATCCCACTAGATTGTGGTTATAAATTGCACTTTGATTCAAAAGATAGCCTCAACTTAACTACTAATGTTTAGGTGATCTCTTTATTATTATATTTTATATATATATATATATATATATATATATATATATATATATATATATATATATATATATATATATATATATATATATATATATATATATAATATTTAAATTTTTTTTATATAATTTCACTCTTACTTTATGAATTTATTCTGTTTATTAAGTAAATTTATGGGTCTACTACAACCTTAATACTAGATAGCAATTTAGATAATATATTGCTATTGGTTATTGATTAATGATGTGCTTGATGAACATGCTTTTTTGAATTGGTATCGATATTTCAATTTTTGATATATTGTATTTATGGTGTATGTTTTATCTTTATTCTCAATATGCAGCCAAGTTATTATAATGCTAAACTTTAGTCATCTAATATAAAAAGATTATATGTGCTTTGTATTTGGTTTTCTGTTAAGTAGTCACAATGCTAAATTCTGGCCACTGTATACAAAATAAACTTATGTTGTGTGTCTTCATATTGAACACATAGCCAGATCGTGATAATGATAAATTCTAGCCATTTTATATAAATAGCCTCCTATATGTCTTGATCTTAATACAATTGAAACATCTCAATAATAAACAGTAGGAAGAAATGTGATGTATTATTAAGCATTTTGTCAAACAAAAAGCTTCTTCTATTACAGTTTTACTTTGTATTTCTATTTGACTCTCTTAAAGTAAAAAAATTAAATATGAAAATGATAATCATGCTTCACAATTGGGCGATCCACCAGAATGATAACCAGCTTGATTGCACAGTGTCAATAGGAATGTTTTGGTATGGTGGTGCATTTGAATGTTGAGAGATCAAAAATTGTTTCGGTGGAGAAACATCTAAAAAGGTAGAACATAACCTGCTTCAGCTAGGAAATGCCAACACACATTGTGAGGGCCTTAAAGAAACAAACAGTTTGTGATGCTCTGCACAGACACCTGAACTCTATACTACTGAACACTGGTTGAATTAATTTAAAATGCAAATTCCAAGCAACTCTAATCACTATGCACATGCCCTTCCTTAGTATTGCACTTTTAGCTGGATGAAAACAAATAAGCTATGATGCTCGGTCACAGAGCCCAAAAAAGCTAGCAAAACATCATGGAAATTGAAGTTCTAAAACACCTAGGCATGCACATTTTAAAGTGCCACTGTTCTATCATCTTGTGAAATTTATATCAGAAGGGTCAAAGCTCAAATAACACCATGGCAGGTCCCAACTCCATATTAACAAACATTGTTCCATCCTTTACATATTAATACTCAAACATTCAAAAACATTGCAATATTTTTAGATCAACATTGCGATCACAGATTCTAGACATACTTTGTAAATTGATGCTTTGCACAAACAGAAATGGTAATTCTATTTTAAAATGCTTTCCAAAGCCATTTGCACCTACATTCGCACCACTAGACACATTTTCCTTAGGAAAGCTTTTGTCACCCGTGTAGCAAATTTGCAGTACTGTACATTGGATATAGTTATCTGTTCACTTCAATGAATAGAAGGCGTTTTCAAGGACAGGTTGACTGTTGGAAGAGAAAATTAGATTACAAACTCAACGTTATCTTAACATTCTTGGGTTGTATTTTAAACAAATTGTTAAAGGTTTCAGAAAACAGTTAAATTACAATGAAAATGTGTAATAAGCAAGTAAGATCACAGATCATTCCATAAACTGCGAGCAAGACAGAAGTCATGTCCCCCACCTTCAAATTCAAAACATAGGAACACAAGAAAGAGGTAATTAAATATTGGGTGTCTTATCAGTTAACAGTAGTATTAAACAAAATTTCTTTGAGTTTCCATCCTGCGAAACTATTAAATGACAAACTCTGAACAATGCAATAATTACTTTTATTTCACAATTTAGGTTGCTTAGTCTATAACAAAGTAATATGAAAAGTTTAGAAATGTATAAAACAATTTCAAATTACTCTCTCCCTTCCCCCTAACCCCACCCACTACGCAGTTTGCTCATCGTCACAGAATAAGGGGTATGATGGATGTTCTAAATCTCGGATACTCCTTAAAGTCTTTCAGATATTTATGATGTTTTTCTCTTGCCCAAATAGTCAGCTGAAGGAAACGAATGAATGCGTATACTCCAGCTGTAAGAAAAAGAAATAAAAACACACAGAAGTGTGACGGTGCATTAAAAAAGAGATATGGCTAAAGTAGCACAATCCAATGTATGCGAAGCAAATTGTTTACCTGGTATACATTGAGTCATTATTGCAAAACTAATCAAGCTTCCCATCTACAAGATAAAATAAATGTTAGTATATGTAGCAAACCTTTGTATGGTAAAATAATAATTTACAAATCGCTTTCTAACCACATGCACCCAATGGGAAACCTCTGAAGGTGTCAGAGACTGCTACATTTGCAACATACACTGCAACACTTGCAAAAGGTCACCAAAGCACTGGAATAACTTATACCTTTGAGTAGGTTATAGTGCAAGAATGAATAAGATGATAATATGGGTGGTATGGCTGCCATCTGCTTATCCAACATCAGATAAATTATCCAATTTAATGAGTAAATTTGCTAGTGGAGGCTGAGCTATCTATTCACTAAACACCTGGTGATCAGGGGATTGTGGGATAATATCAGATGCTTTAAAATATTTAGAAATCGTGTTTTATATTCTTCAAACACTGCTGGGGTTCTTTACGATAAAATATGTAACAAACTACCAGTAAGATTTGAAAAATTTACTAAATTCATAAAAAAAATAAAAAAGTAAGTAGTGTGAGGCAGTTCACCACCCTCGATCACCTGGTTGAAGCACATCCTGTTAAATGAACACGATGAGAAAATGCTATAAAATATAAAAGGTGTCTGACATTTTCTTAAAATCATTGTATTTAATAACTTTCACCTTTTGTGATGGTTACACTTCCAATGTTACTTTGACAGAATAAAGTAATGGAACATTCTAAACTGGGGAGAAGTGTACAGTGGAGATTGTTTGAAAGACCTGTTTAGTTGTGGGTTCCACCAACCTCCATTATGATCTGTGACTATACTGTCTTATCCCGTTACCCTACACTCTGGGAAGCATTTTATCTAAACAGTTTTTCATTGTAGAATTAATAAAAGGGAAAACATCTTCTGCAACACCACCTAGTTAGTGACGGTCCTTTATTTAAAAAAAAAAAAGCAACATTTCAACCTGAAATGTATTTTTTAAGCCCAGGTACAGTCACAAAGCAAGTGGTGACGCAGAGCTTATTACTGTTATACGGGTCAAGATGGGAAAACAGACACTGCACCCATACATGCATTCTGCCTACCGTGGGGAGTGTTGACATGCATATTATTTGTATCTTGCATACCTCATATGTGTAGTTAGGGCAGGACACAAAGACATAAAGCCAGGTAAAAGGATTCCTAGTTGCTTGAGGGAATCTTTGGGCTTTTGGAACTTTGACATATTGAAAGAAAATAAAATATATTAAAGTTAACGTAAAGAAATAAGTAGATCTAGGACAAAATTATTTCCTCAGAGACAACAATTAACCTTCATATCCAAGTGTTCCGAAATCCACCAAAAGACAGCAATGTCACACCAAATGTATATATTTTCCTTAACACTTACATGTCACTTTGCTTTCATGTGCTGCATGCTTCCAGGACTGGCTCGTAAGCAAAAGATTAGTGGGAGTTCCTTTCCTGAGCTGTACCGGCTGTTTAATACCACCTGCTGCGATAACTGCCATTTCAAACTGTACCACCCACTAAATTTGGCCAGCACTGTGACCTGTATGTCTAGTTTTAATGTTTTAGTTTAGGAATTAATGGTAAAGGCAGCATTAAGACAATCACTGAAAGCGAACCCCTATACTACCTAAGCACTTACTATTAACGTCTACACTGCAATAACAGTTACACTAACAAACGTAAAAAAAAAAAAGACAGACAGACACAGACTGTTTGCCCACCATTACTAGGAGTCATTTTCGAGCAACAGCTGTTGACTTTTTTTTTTAATTATTATTATTCTTTATTTTTAAACACTTTATTTAAAGTACAACTAGCAGTGCAACAGGATATCAAGGTATTAGCTGCAACAAAGTACAATAAAAACATATCGCACACATGGCCTGCATTGTAACATTAACAGAAAATAAAGATACAACAGGAGAATAATTCAAAAAGGAAAACAAATGTATAGCTCTTTCCATTTGGGAGATATCAATACATAGTTTCCCATTTGAGGCTACTGGCCCTGGTTCCTGATAAGATGCCCATAGCTGCCATATTGCTTGTAAGGCTATTGCGATGCATGGTGTATCTACCTGCATCCACAACTGAGCTTTTGCTCTGCTAGCGGCTAGTGAGATTTTGTTTAGTAGTTTCTGTTCGAGGAATCAGTCTATCCAAGGGCTTAGACAGGGGAAGAGCACAACAGCAGCTACTGCCATTTTAATTCAACTTATTGCTGAATTGGATTCATAGCAGCAGCTGTATTACAGACCAATGATTGAGCTGAACTAAAATGGTGGCAGCTGAGGCTCAGCTTGCACTAATATTTTGTTTGGATAGTCTCAGCCAAAAAAAAAAAGATTCATGATGAATACATAATAAAATTGGCATACCACAATTGTGAATATGAACAAGCAAAAGCAGCATAGTACACATTCCATCTTGCAAAGCACTTTGACAAAAACACACCGCAAAATGCATCACTTCCTTCCCACAGCTTTTAATGATTTCAGGTAGCACTGAGAGAGGTTTGTGCCATTAGTGACCCAACTGAAAACACCTCCTCTTAACCCACACTACTACTACCCAATACTCATTGTAAGAGTTTGTTCGCTAAAAAGCAAATTGTAGTGAATGAAAAGCTGAATTGAAAAATGAAGTCCAAAATGGCAAATTTCCACTGAGCCATATTCAAACATTGGCTTTTTTTGTGATTTGGATTGTAATTAAAGATAGTTTCTATATAGAACACCCCCATAGTGTTTCTAAATGTGAATGACTAAAGGGACATTAACAAAAATTTAAAAAAAATATATATATATGTACCATCTGCTTTCATGCTGTTGAGTGCTACATGAACAGAGAAGTTGCCTGTTTCACATATCTGTAAGAAGAAAAGATAATGCAACATATGGTGAGAACACCAAAAGTACAATAAAAATAAAGAAATTAAAAAAATAATAATAAAAAATATATATATATATATCAATGTTAAACACAAATACACACACCAGGCAAGCCATAAGACTTGCTTTTCCCACAGAAATCTCACTTTAACAGTGCTCTCACTACTGCAATGGATTCTGGGTAGGCATGTGCAAATGAGCTCAACAAAGAACCACATTTTTGCCTCATAATTCCACTTTATACCTGGATTCCTGTTGATATCTCAACTCATCAGCATGTTGTGTTTCAAAGCTGTTGTATGCAGCAGACACATACTCCAAGTAATCCATGTACTGTATAAAGAAGAATTATGAAGCAAAAATATGGTTCTCTGTTGCAGAATCCCTTGCAGTAGTGAGAGCACTGTTAAAGTGAGATTTCTGTAGAAAATCAAGTCTTATGGCTTGCCTGGTGTGTGTATGTGTTTAACAATGCATTAACTAGCACTTATTTCACTACCACTACAACTACCACTTATTAGTGGATTATCTATAATATTCAGAAAGCAAGTGATTTTGTAAGTGGCCGGAGGCAGATCCAAACCGGTTGCAGAGCCACAAACCGTGTGATGAGTTTCCAGCCATAAAGAGACACTACCGTCACCTGCTCAATTCTCTGACATTTAGGAGGTAAATCACTTGTTTCTGTTCGTGCAGGAGAAATTCTAAATTAAACAGACTGTACAATAAAGTGTAAAGATTAGATTTCATATGAAGTGTGTATGAAGGCTGTGCAAGTCACATGCATGGAGGTGTGACTAGGGATGCACAAACAAATTAATTTCACTCCTAAATGACAGACAATTGAGCAGTGAGATTGCAGGGGATTGATCTATACACATAAAATGTGCAAGACACTATAGGGTCAGGAACACAAACATGTACAACTACTTGGCTGACATCAGAAGTAATGATCTCTGCCAATCACTTTTCTTTCCCATAGGAAAGCATTGGATTGGCTGAGATTGCTAGTTCTGATGATCTCAGCCAAGGAGGCGGGGTTAGGGCAGAACCAAATGTTGCCCTGGCCAGTCAGCATCTCCTTGTTGAGATGCACTGAATCAAAGAATCTCTATAAGGAAGTTTCAGTGTCCCCATGCAGAGTGTGGAGACTGAACGTCAACCTGGGAAGCACCTCTAGTGGCCATCTGAGGAGTGGCCACTAGAGGTGTTCCTAGGCTGCAATGTAAACACTGCCTTTTCTCGCAAAAGACAATATTTACATCAAAAAGCCTGCAGGGACTGATTATACTCACCAGAACAAGTACAGTAAACTGCAGATCTGGTGACTCTAGTGTCCCTTTGAGCTAAGGTTGTTCTGAAAGGTATAGTGTCCCTTTAAAAGTAGTAAAGCTACATGCGAGCTGTAGTTTCTACACCCTCTAGTTTAAGATGTAAAATATCTCATGGAATAGAAATCTAATGTATCAAGGCTAACCGTTATATTCTATAAAAACACTTTCTTTTTTTAAATTACAAGAAAACACAGAAAAAAAACAATGGATTATAAATGAGTGAACATTCCAAAATTATAATCATGCATGTAACCTACCAGGAACAAGATCAAGGACAAAGCAATCTGTATTTTTCCAAAACCTGTAAAAACAAAAACAAGTCAGAAAATCATGGTGCATGATAGATTCAGGTGTTATCATGTCACTGGTCAGACTTACTAGGTGGTGTGTATAGCGGGTGATTGATATAATATGCAAACCAGGCTGTAAATCCCAAGTAATAATAAGAGTTCTGAAAAAAAAAAAAAGAAAAGAAATTCAGATGCACAGATTTATTAAATATAGGGAATATTAAAAGTAATGGGCAGCAATTAAAAACACATTTTCAACAAATTGCTATCTTTTCTTCAGTTTTCTTTCCCTGTAAATTAGGCATGCATGATGTAAAAGTCTACTAGAAAGGGACGTATGGTTTTTTTTGTTTTTTGTTTTTTAAGTCAATGGCTGTACATCTTATCCAACTACTTAAATACTAAAGGAGAAGTAGATTGAAAACATAGCATACATGATAGAACAACCAATGTAAGTCTTGGTTCTTGTTTACTCTTCTAGAATAGCAAAAATACAGATTTCCAACAATTACAGAACGTGCCTGAATAGCACTCTGCATTCACAAAGGTCTAGCAAGGTCTGCTGAGTGATGGGCACTTAAGATACAGCATAGTGGTTTCTCAGGTAAAAGTGCAGTAGATAATCTCAAATAAATAATATTTTAAAAAGTGAATCAACATTTTGTAGTCTACATATGAGAAGAGGGATGAGGAAGGGAAATTCATTGTAGAGTACCCCCTTTAATCCTTTGGTTTCTAAACTACAGCATATTCACACGTGATCTCTGTGGTACAGTGATAGCCCAAATACTTAAGAGGCAGAAGGAACGACAGTCCTTGAAAACTTAATTATTGCTGTTTATTTAAACATATAAACTCCAAATTGCAATTAATTAAAAACAATTGTAAAATGAAGGTTAAATCGACTGTAAAAGCTCTCCAAGGTATCTAAATAATAGCTTAGCTAATTTAGCCTAAACTATGTGTAACAGATCCTGTCAGGGACCCATGGTTTCAGGGTAGGGCTTCATCTTGCTTGGGTGGTGACCCGCAGTGATCTATAAATCACTGATGTACAATTTTATCCTGGAAGAAGGCTACAACAGAGGTACTCAGTCAGAGTACTGAGTTCCACTACAACTGGTGGCAGTGGTGGGATGTTCCAGTCCCTAGGAGAACCGCCCATTGAAGACCACTGAGTTCAGTGGACCAAGGTGCTCAAGAAGTGGATGGAGCCGACTTACGCGAAGCACCTTAAAAGGAACTGATGGAGGCGAGAGGAAGAATAGCGAGCAACAAGTCAAAAAGAATACCCTAATTGCTGAACTGATGGAGGTTGACAAAGCCAGCAGTACATCCTCCAACTAGTCATTTGAACAACATGAGTTCCACAGCAAGATGAAGATGCGGCTGTACTATTATGGCCCAACCCATCAGCAGAGACAATCCAGTGTACCATGGAAGAAGTGAACACCTTCCTAATGGAAGAGCAGGACAAAGCCCACCAAATCCAGATGGAAGGGGTGAAGCAGCTAGAAGGTGCGACACCAGCCTCCAAAATGTCCCTGCTTTAAAAAAAAAAAAAAAATTTGAATTAGAATGCATTCAAGGCCACGACATCGACCTGGCCGATTGGGTTGCCTATACTTGCTGGAAAGCTCTCAGGGCAGGCTGCCGAGGCTTATCGGACTGTCCCCGATGCAGAGCTAAGGAATAATGATCGGGTCAAGGAAGTACTCATGGCCCAGTACACAAGCACTCCTGAGATATATCGCCAGTGCTTCCGGGATATGCAGAGTGGACCTGCAGAACACACCGAGCAGCCCTTCCTTTTCCTGTCACAGCAGGACGTTATCCCTCTTTCATGCCACATCAGCTTCTTGGGATGGAAACCCCTGTTTTGTGTTGGAGACCACCTGTAGGGGTCTGTGCATGTAAAACCTTGTGTGACGAAATGAACAGAGTTCAATTTCTGTTGTACTCCCAGAGCTGTGTGTCGTCCAGTTACTGGGGGGAAATGGATGCCTGCTTGTTGTAATGATTCCGGAGTAGCTGAAGGAAGGGGATTAGCGGAGATAACCGGTCGGGTTACCAGGTGTCCACTACAAGGAGAAACTGTTCACCACACCACTACTATCCCAGGCAAGACCTGATCCACCCCCATAGAGGAAATGTGGAGAATCCTACATGAGGCTGACCCAATACAAACAGCCACTGACAACTGCCAGCATCATTTGCCAGGCTGTATGGATTAAGGACAGACTCACCCTTGTTAAAGGACCACTATAGGCACCCAGACCACTTCAACTCAATGAAATGGTCTGGGTGCCAGGTCCCTCTAGTTTTAACCCTGCAGCTGAAAACTGCTATGTTTACACTGAGATTTAATCCAGCCTCTAGGAGTGGGGGGACCTAATGACCCTATAGTGCCAGGAAAACGAGTTTGTTTTCCTGGCACTATAGTGCTCCTTTAACCCCTTAAGGACACATGACATGTGTGACATGTCATGATTCCCTTTTATTCCAGAAGTTTGTTCCTTAAGGGGTTAAGCAACACCTTATTCCTGAAGCAAACCAGACCAAACGATCTGTGGCTGTCAGGCAGGGCCGCCATCAGGGGGTGACAACCATAATGGTTGATACACACTTAGGGCCACCCGATGGGCCCTATATCTTTAGGGGCCCGGTCAGCACTGTGGCTGTGGTATAGTGCGACCGGGCCCCTTTATAAAAAAAAAAAAAGCAGCCGCAAGTGCTGCTGGGAGGAAGTGGTCACTTCCTCCCAGCTCACTCCGCACGGGAGGAGCCAGCGCGCCGGTGAAGAGGGAGAGCCAGGCAGCAAAGAGGGAGCCGCGCCGACTCCCATCATCCCCAGCCACCCTCCTGCAAAGAAAAGGTAAGAGACAGGAGGGTGGCTGGAAAATGAGCTGCATGTCTGTATGTCTGTCTGTATATGTATCTCTGTCTATGCATGTCTGTCTATGCATGCCTGTCTATGCATGCCTGTCTGTCTGTCTGCATGCCTATGCATGTCTGCATGCCTATGTCTGTCTGCATGCCTATGTCTGTCTGCATGCCTATGATGATCAGATCACATTTTATGACCAATTTGTGCAGAAATCCATATTATTCCAAAGGGTTCACATGCTTTTTCTTGCAACTGTATGTATGTATGCATGCATGCCTGTCTGTCTATGTATGTATATATGTATGTCTGCATATCATTATGAACGTATGTCTGTGTGTATGTATGTCTGTATATATGCATGTGTGTCAGTCTGAATGTATGTATGTCTGTATGCCATTATGAATGTATGTGTGTATGGATGTCACTGTCTGCATGTATTAATGTATGTGTGTATATGTATGTATGTATGTGTCTTTATGTCCTCATGCATGTGTGTCTTTATGTATGTTAGTATGTGTCTGTCTGTCACTATGTATGCCTGTGTGTATGTCTCAGTATGTGTGTGTCAGTATGTATGCCTGTATGTCTGTTTCAGTATGTGTGTCTGTTAGTATGTATCTGTGTCCTTTTGTATCAGTGTATGTGTTTGTGTGTGTATTCCTGTGGGCGGTATTTGGAGGCAGACCCAGTGGGCGGTATTTGGAGGCGGGCCCCAGACCCTGAACTGAGTTAGGGGCCCCACAATTTCTGGTGGCGGCCCTGCTGTCAGGGCACACTACTGGACACACCTAAGGTGCACCTAAATTGAGGCCCTGGGTCTAGAGATGCTGAAATCAGACTGATGAAAGATTTGCCAGCAGAGGTTTTGCTGGGCAATGACTTGGGCCAGCTTATCTCAGCATTCTGCAGCACACTGGCAAAGGATGCAAACCCAGTCACCACTAGACAACAAGCATGTGCTGCACGATTCAGCTCTACCTGGAGATCCAGGTAGGACACTCTGCCCCTACTCAGACTGTGACCATAGCACCCATCCCTGGAATACCCCAGCTGAGTTTGGAAGAGAGGTAGTAGAGGATTCATCCGTTCAAGTGTTCCGAGACAGGGAAAGGGACAAATAGGGCGAGTTAGAGGGAGAAAGATTCTCTTGGCAAGGTGTGCTGTATCGGGTGTCCAAAAGGAGGACGACAGGGTTGGAACCGATCCAGACTAAACAGTTTATAGTGTGCCCAAAAGAATAGCCGAGAGCTACTGAAGCTAGTGCATGATATTCCCCTCTCAGGACACTTTTTAGTAAGCCGCACCAAACACCAGCTAAACCAAATTTACTTCTGGCCCGGGATCTCCAAAGATATCTGACAGTATTGTCAGACATGCGACACCTGTCAGTGGGTGGGGAAGCAGGAAGACCACCACAAGGCTAAACTGCACCCCCTATCCATTGTGGAGGAGTCGTTTAACCGGGTGGCTGCAGATATTGTAGGGTCCCTAGATAAACCTAGTCTCTTAGGTAAGTAGTACATTCTTATTGTGGTGGTCAATGTGACTTGGTACCCAGAGACAGTTGCATTTACAAATACGCACTGAGACAGTGGCAGGTGCTCTGGTTCAAATCTTTTCCTGAGTGGGATTTCCCCAGGAGATCTTGGATCAGGGCACCCACTTGACTAAAGTCACCAACCAACCCTGGAAGCTCTATGGCATTAAGCCCATCCAGATCTCAACCCTACTACGTTTAAACAAACTTACTTTGCAAGTGCTTTAATGGGACAGAGTGGAAACATACGGACCCCTTTATCCCTAAGTCAGCCCCAATATCATATCCCTGAAGCAGTTAGCATGGAGAGAAGGGAAGAAATTCATGAAATTATCCAGCTAGGAGTTATTGAACCCTCTAACAACCCATGGGCTTCTCCGGTAGTGTTGGTACCAAAGCGGGATGGTGCTACCCGCTTCTGTTTTGACTACTGGAAGCTAAACAGCAAAACTGTGTCAGACACCTATCCCATGCCCCGAATAAATTAACCATTAGATCACATTGCCAGGGGAAGATACCCAACTACAATAGACTTGTGCAATGACAGTCCCCATGTCAGACTTCGTCACCGAGTTTGGCTTCTACAAATTTAGGGTCCTGCCATTCTGGATGAAGAGTGCCCCAGCCACCTTACAAAGGATTGTGGATTGGCTCGTCTATTGCCTCCAGGATTATGCCTTGCATACATGGACAACATTGCATTCTTTAGCTCCACGTGGGAAGAGAACCTAGGCCATATTAGTGCTGTACTAGATTTGATTAGAAAAGTTGGCTTAACTCTGAAACCAGCAAAGTGTCACATAGGGATGACAGAAGTACAGTACCTATGGCACTAGGTCAGGCCCAGGATTTTACCATACATTACTGCCTCGGTAAACAACACGGCAATGCCAACACGTTATCCCACCAGACTGAACTCGAGAAGTGACCGTGAGCACCCCGGACATCCCCAAGCTGACCTATGGGGATCAGGCGGTGTCTGTTGGACTATTTGCTAAGGGAGAGCAGTAGGACAGATTAGTGATCATGTCTTTTATTTTATCAGTTTGGGAGTCTATTTGTATTATAGCTGTTTGGGATCAATCATCCTTGAGGCACACCAATTGAGTGAATACATATTTGGATCCTTATTGGATAATTCAATAAACAGTGAATTTCTAAGTCAAATATTGGTCTTTGTGTTATAATTGGACACAGTGATTTTCTTTTTTCTGTGGGTCTGTGTTTGGCCAATCTCCTGCCCTGCTAAAGAGCACAAATAAAAGGTACATGGAACACCCAATATCAAGTAAACAGGTTTACATTTGTAGATTAAGACAATGGGCATCTCTGTATATTTTTAGCCAGTCGTGACATTCCTCGTAAGAGCACACGATCAGAAGTTATTAAAAAGGCAAAATCTGCTATGTAGACCGCTTCCTTCATTATCCAATTACATTAAGGCATGCCTTCTCCAAGGCTGAATAACCTGTTAATAAATAAATATGTACATTTTCAATTAGATAATGGTAGAAAAAGTTACCTTTATCATGTTCCTTAATGGCATAGTCCCATGGGTAAACCGATGCACAAATAAAACTTCAATTGCTTTTTTGATATAGTGGAAAGTATGACAACAGCAAGCTAAGCTGTAGGGAAAAAAAAAAATTATTAAAATTTGAATATGTGATGGAAAAAAGCTCTTCTCCAATTGGATTCATCACAGGTGTTTAGTACAGACTTACTGTATTACTGAATGTGGACTGGATGTTAAGGTATTTGTCGTGCCATAGAAAACAGGCAGCCTTAAATAAAACAAAAAATATACCAAAAGAGGCCCCGAGTATTCTGCAAGAAATATCTGAAAAACAAGGCAAACGCAAAACCGTTTTAAATCAATGATGTACCTGGAATCTCTTGCATGTTCAAAATATTTTGCTGCAGAAAGGAACACTCTAAATCCAATGACCACTACAGCTTTTTGGAGTGATTACTGGTGCTAAGAGTCTTTCGGTGCTGTACCATCATTTTATGTCAGATTATCTATCCAAACTTTGTGCAGCATTGATCGGTTGGAAGTGCTGGGGGCAGATGAGCAAAGTCCTCACATTCATCCACTGAGATGCAGACCACAACATTAGGATAGTAATGTACACACAAAGCAGCACATCTTAAACTCCCATCACAGTGGCCAATGAGAATCAGGGTTACTCATTAAAGTGTGAATTCCAAGTGAATTTAAAATGTATGGTTAAAATAGCTGAATTGGAAACATTCTCTAAATGAGCTATGCTGCCAGTTTGGCATTAGATTTGAAATGCACCCTTTACTGGTCTGATGTTTCCATTACAGATAAACTGGTCTCAATAAAACAAGAGACCAGTTATTCACTGGAAAACAAACAAATAAACACACAAACAAACCCTGTAAAGAATTAGAAGAGAAGCTTCAGAGATATAACCCACAGCTATGTATAAGTTGATGTTTGTATTGTTAATCACATAAGACATTTCCATCCAAAAGAACTTTTAAGTAGAATCTAGAGGGGAAAAGAGTTACAAGTTACCGTTGTCCATCCAAGATGAGAACCCAAGTCTTTAAAATATAAAATAGCAGTGGTTCCAGCTGGAAGATCTTTCAAGATTTCTTCATCCTTTAAAGCTCTACCCCCTAGGACGAAAAGATTAATTAGGATCATCTTAAGTAGTAAACAACAATATTAGTTCAAATAAATTATATTGTCTGTTTAGTAATAGTCAATGATGCTAGTTGCCGATATGGAGGTTACCGTTTGGTATATCTCAATGGGTTCAGGTTTGGCAGGCCTTGGCTGGCTCAGCATTCACGGTAAAAGTGAGAAAGTCAGGAGGCATATAAGCTTGGTACTGGAAAATGCTTAATGGGGCACTGTTGCCCAAATAAAAAAAATGCTTAAGCCTTTGCAAGCCCTACCCTTCTAACCCCATACAGACTTCCCATGACTGTCCAATCCCACACTTCCCAATTGCAACTCAAAGATAACTTTTGCAAGGCAGGTGCTCTGGTCAATTGCATGCCTCTTGGGTTTAGCTCCACTGAGGTAAAAAACCTGTTGGTAACAGGAGTGATTATATGACTGACAGCCAGCGGGTGTAACAATGTTAATTTCTAGAATTGTTAATTTCTATTGAACTCATATGATGCATTCATATTGCAGCTCGTAGATAGGTTAACATATGGCATAACTTTAAAAAGGACACACTTCCCACATAAAGCATTTCAGAAACCTGAAGTGTGTTAGGGGTCTGGAGTGTCCTTTTAAAGTTATGCCATATGTTAACCTATCTACGAGCTGCAATATGAATGCATCATACAAATATTGTATAAACTGCTTATGGACTTTTGGATCACTGTTTATTTGGAGGGGAAGACAAAAACAAAAAACAACAGACAAGATAAAACATTGCTGTTCCTAGATTATGGCAAGGTTTATATTGAAGGGTTAAAATGACAGGATCGCTCATGAAGGTGGTCTGGTTAATTTTAGTGGTCCTTTAATTCCAAAAGAACTTTAACAAACTGATGTGCTTTAGAGCTTTAGAGTGTTCCTATAATATCCATCCACCCCCTTTTGTTCTCCTCTTTTCTCCCGTGTGGCTAGATTTGTATTAATATTATTTAAAAATGTAATAAAAATTGTTGCATCATTGCAATCCAAGATCATGTATTAGACTGACATTTAAAAAAAAAAAAAAGTTAAAATGCCTGACATGGGAAAAAAATGAAAATAAATAAATAAAAATCAGCTGGGTAGCTGAATATATAATATATATATATATATATATATATATATATATATATATATATAATATTACCCTGCCTTCTAACTTATCAATAAAGAAAACAAAGCTACATTTGCATCAGTTAAAAACACTAAGCTGCCTTTATAAATATTGGTAGAATGCACAACCATGATTTGTTTAATAACTAAAACGGTCTACGGTGAAATTGAAATTTTCCAAAACTGTAGAATTTGCAGTAAACTTGTCCCATCAGGTTTATAGCCTCTTTACATGCTCTTTTTAAACCAACTCATGCTGAATCAATATCATCATGTTAACGGGAGGGTCTTGCTTTTCTTGCATCTCTGATAAGGTCAGCACATTGGAGGCTACAAGGAAATGCCAATCAGCAGTTCTATAATGAATGCTTATACATACCAGGTTCCAACTGCATAGATTGTCTTGCTGGATACCACTTGGGATCTTAAAAACAAAGAATTACACATTTTCGCATTTGATACAAATATAAATACCAACAACAATTGCTATATCCTAGTCGTTCATTCTACAGAAGGGGGGCATTCACCAAGATGTGAATCAGATAGTCAGTCTACAGTAAAACTTAGGCAAGACTGGCAAATGATGCAGAACGGAATACGAGCAAGTGGCCACCACCTGGACAAATGGTGTGCATGACCGACACTACAAAATAAAACTGATAAGGCAGAACTCTGCAAATATCATCATTTGTGCCATCTTCTTGGAGAAACTCTATGTCTCTTGTGGCTGATATTTTGTGACATTGCATGTCTGTAAACGGACCTTGATAACCCTGAGATCAGGCTAATCTTGGAGAGACAGTCATTTGATCCAGGACATTAACAAGCAATGAGGAGATCAGGTACCTTAGGCCAATTATATCTCAAATAGCACCAAAGTCTTAGACACTAGCATCTGTTCTCATAACAGGCAAAGAAGATCTGCAGAGACAACAACTTTAATATAGGATCAGCCACCACAGGCAAGGTCGTGGTTTGTTTTCCTATATCATATATTCAGCCCATATTCGCTTCCAAGAACAAAAAAAAAAAAAAAATCATGTCTGCACTGCAATGATCAATTTCCCATTCACACAATTTCAAATGTGTCAGTGACACTTTATTCATAAAGCAACAACTAAAACGTTCACTTCTGCAAGTGTATGCATTCTAAAGTAATACTTACAACACGCATGAAACATCTGCTTTACATCCCCGATTGTTAAGTTTGGTTCTACCTGAATGGAAAAAAAGGGGGGGAGAAAAGGGGGAAAAGGGGGAGGAAAGGGGGAGAAAAGGGGAAGGGGAAGAAAAGGGGAGAAAGGGGGGAAAGGAAAAGGGGGAAGGGGGGGAAAGGGGGGAAAAACATATGCAACAAATTATAAAGAAGTATCTCAAATATTAAACTAATGAAGCAACAACCACCCCAACATAATTTTTATTATAATTAAACAAGTATATCATCCATACACTGTATTTATTTGTTTAAAGACAGATCGAGCAGACAATCACCCATACAATCTCCCTCTCTGTCTCTTTCCCTCATGACTACATTTGGCATATTACAGTTTTCAAAGTTTTATTGGACCAATTTTCCATGCAGACCACCCAAATCTAATGGCCCATGGACTCATGTGGACAACCCGAATTGTTTTGGATATGGTAAGGATATGGCTCTGGAGCAACACAAGTTTAACTCAAATACAAGTCTTCACCTGCTTGCACTCTATTTGTTTTGTTTTTTGCTATCTCAGGTAAATCAAATCTAAAATAACTTTTGTGTCTACTTCAGAAAGATTTTTGAAACTAGCAATTTGAAACTCCTTAATTTGCTAATTTCAAACAATGAAATTCACCTACCTCTTTCCCTTCAAAATAAGACATACTGCACTTAGAATTTAAGAAATCTACTGTATAATCTTTACAAAAGTAGGCTACCTAATTCTTAAGAGTTTTGAAATGTCTGCACTATGGAATAATCTCAGAAAAATTCCAGCCTCACTAAAGAATGGAGTATGCAAATACAATGATATTTTCAATTGAGAGACGCTCTTTAAAGGACCATTCTAGGCACCCAGACCACTTCAGCTTAATGAAGTGGTCTGGGTGCCAGGTCCAGCTAGGGATAACCCATTTTTTCATAAACATAGCAGTTTCAGAGAAACTGCTATGTTTATGAATGGGTTAAGCCTTCCCCTATTTCCTCTAGTGGCTGTCTCATTGACAGCCACTAGAGGCGCTTGCGTGCTTCTCACTGTGATTTTCACAGTGAGAGCACGCCAGCGTCAATAGGAAAGCATTATGAATGCTTTCCTATGTGACCGGCTGAATGCGCGCGCAGCTCTTGCCGCGCGTGCGCATTCAGCCGACGGGGAGGAGAAGAGGAGGAGAGCTCCCCGCCCAGTGCTGGAAAAAGGTAAGTTTTAACCCCTTTCCCCCTTCCAGAGCCGGGCGGGAGGGGCACCCTCAGGGCACTATAGTGTCAGGAAAACGAGTATATATAAGCCTCTAGATTTGAAACAGTTTTGCAATTTAATGATTGTTATAACTAGGTCTTTTCCAGGTGTTTTTTTTTTTTTGTTGTTTTTTGTGATTCAAACAATTGGGTTTATTCAAATTCAGGTTTAATTTTTTTTTTTTTTTTTTTAAAGTCGAAATTTAGTAATTGGTCCATGGTCACAGCTTAGCCATTTAAACCTAAATTTTGCAATCCACTGTTCTGTCCACTATACATTGGTGTTTAGGGAATTGATCCTACTGTGTTTTAATGAATTTCTTTTTTTTGTTTTTCCATTCAGAGTTTGTTTGAGAGCTGCATACATCAGGTTTAAACATGGTGTATGTAATATATAAAGACAGCGGAAAAATGTCTATGAAAAAATTTGTACACATAATCAACAGTAAAACAATTTTTACTAAACATTGGTGCCGGAGCACCTCAAAAATCACATATTTATGTAATGAGAGGCATTTGCCTTTGGGCAGGTGCTTTATTTGCAAGCAATAGTAGAAGAGAAGAGGAAGTTAAAAGGATTAGTGCGGGGCCCAGAGAAATGGGCAATAAGGGTCAGGAAAGAAGGGGAGAAGAGGAGCAGAAAAAAAAAAAAAGCCCATCTACACACCACAGAATTGCCCAGGGAGCCAGAGCATCACCAATGAGAGGTAATCCGTTTGATCACACAGTTATCCAACATATCTCCACTACCCCACCCATGCCTCCCGACTTCTCATTTAATGGTTGTTGACCTCAACTCAAGAGGAAGCACCAGAGCTGGTGTGCTCCCTCTCCCCTCACAGGTCCGCAGCACCCGAGTACAGCCACTGGAGCCATTATAACCATGTCTTCTGGTATGTTTTCTATCTGCTGAGAGGATAAACTCTTCATTTATTCTTATCTCTTCAATCCTACTCACCCAGTCTTCTGCCTCCAGAGGCATGGAACAAAACTACGAGCCACTTTAATCAAAGGTGGTATTACTGACTTCTTATATCAGCAATTAGAGTGTCTGAACTGTAGTAGGAAGACATCTGGGGAGAGAGCAATTTGGGCATCTGTAAGTGTATTAAGAATCCAATGTCTTTTTCCAGAAAGACTGTATTTAGGGGAAATGTCCACCATATGTGAAACAGTGTCCCTAGTTCCATTTTTATATCTCCAGCACTCTGGGTCACATGTGGATCCCATGGCTACCAGTTTCTCAGGAGTTAAAAATATGATCATTAAACTGTATTTAAGACATGGTTATGTATGTTTTACAATATCCTATTTTGTAAAACACACATACACACACTATTGTGGATGGAGAGAAAATTTCCGCTGTTCCCTTTCCCCTAGCTGATGTTTTCATTAAAATTTTTGTAAAAAAATTATAAATAAACTTATTTGAAAAGAATGTAGTCAAGCTCTTCCATTTAGACATAATTCTTAGAAGCAGAACGTTTTGTGAATTATGAAATTTTCTAACACCTACCTTATCTAGAAAGCACAAATGTTGTCTTGTTTCCAAGTCTCTGATTTCCACCTGAAAATTAAAAATACTCTTTAGCACACAACTTTTACTTGTAATAAAAAGAATGTGGATATACATATTTAAAGAAACACTATATAGTCACAAGAACAACAACTGCAGCTTAACGTATTTGTCTATAGCATGCCCTTGCTGGCATTTTAATGTAAACACTGTTTTTTCAGGGAAAAGGTCAGGGTTTACATTACTGAATAGGGACACCTCGTAGCCATCACTCTAATGGCCAATAAAGGGGCTTCCCATGTCAGGGCTGCACAACATGCTGCACTGATGTTTAGCTTTGCATGGAGGCACTGAACTTACCCCATAGATATGCATTGAGTTAATGCTGATTGGCGCAACGCAGCATTTTGCCACATATGAGAGAGCCACTCAATGCTTCCCTATGGGAAAGCATTGAATTTTGCTGAGATCATCAATTCTGAAGCGGCAGAGCCAGCACCAACAAACCTGTGCTGCTCTGGAAACAAAAAAGGAGAGTTTTATATTATTTAAAGAGGGCTTTGTATTTCTGACCCTATAGTGTTCCTTTAACAATAAATTATTCACAAAACAATCTGCAATACAGATTCAGCATTCTAGTTTGGTTGTGCTCTCAATAGCCATAATTTTGTGTAATCAAATATTAAGAATTGGCTCTGGGGCATACTATCCACAACTCACACTACACATGTACAAAAGAATAAAAAATTTAAAAAAGCTGCAATAATGTGCAGAAATGAATGGAATTTGCTCAAGAACGTGAACAGAAGAACTTGACCAAGCCTTGTACTAGATACGTTTATCACATAAGTACAAATGAGAATTATGGCATCCTACACACAGGGGACCAAAGTGTCGCCACCAAGGACTATCTTTCCCCTTTAGTGATTATAGCCGTCCCACCCAAAAACTAGCCGAGACTTAGTGAAGGGTGAAGAACGGTTTTATTGAAGTAAATGGCACACTTTTATACCTGGGTCCCCAAGAGAACAATGGATATTTCACAATACCTAGCACCTAGGTGCCTCTACCTGACCAGATAATTTTATTAGCAGTGCTGAATAATAGTTTATATTAAAAAGCTGTATTTCCATGCCTGCATCCCTAAACAAGTGCCACCCCTAGAAACCTCTCCCCTTGGTGCCCACTCTATCCAAAAGCACTCGGATCTGAGGTGCCTAGCCGAAATATTCCTGATGTGAAGTTTTGACTGAGCCACGAGCATCCTTTGATGCAGCGCAGAGATCGATAGTGCTGGGTGGAAAGTCTGGGTCACTTTCAGTAATAGCACTTTTTATCTGTATGTTGAGCTCCCTCAAATCTCTGGTTCTGTTGGATGCTGCAGCACCTCCTCTGTCACCCCTCCAAATAACGCCCTGTTAAGTGGTCCTGGGACAAAGTGCAAATTTGAAGATGTTTTACTGGATTGCGATCTGATTTTTACTTCCAGGTGATTTGTAGGTTGCGCCCAGTCAGGCGCGCTGTGCCTCAGAGACTCCCTTCTGGGGGTCGGACGTCACCAGGATCACTGGATAGGGTGCTTAGCTGGGAAGCATGGTGTGGAGGGTGGACTATATGGGTGATTATAGTTCATTAGGGGGAGGCAATGGTTGAGAGCCATGTACAAGTCGTAAGTAACCGGGTGGTCTGTCACAATATTCAATTTGTTGCAAAATAAAGCAATCGCAGATATTAAAACCTACATCCTAGAGCCAATGGCATGCTACATTTTATTACAAAGAATTGTATTACTATGTTAATTAATTCATTTGCAATCAAGGTTAATCAACCATCTAAACTAGAGCAAAAAAAATAAATACATTAAATAATGACTTTGTTTTCATTCTTTCTTCTGAACTAGCAATAAACTGTGAAAGGTTATACTAATCAGAAGAACATTATTTTCATATTTTGCTTTATCAAAATATTGTATTATTGCAGGAATACAATAGTTACTAAGGAGTACTGCCAGGAACTGTGTAAATGAAACCATTGCCGGTATGACAAGGACATACATTCTAGACTTTCTTTACTGTAAGTTAATTCTAACACTTCTACACAATTCAAGCAATTCTAGTTTTGCAAATAATTAAACAGTGACAAGCGAAAAAACACACATACGGATCTGTCACTGCGATTATCACAAACAGGAGGCTGAAATATAATGTGGTGGTGTGACTGGGTCTCAGCTAGACCCAAACATTACTAGGCCAAAAGTCTTCACGTGTCATTTACAAAGTACACAAATCTGTTTGTAAGCTACATGTAGTCAAGTTACAGTAATTAAACATAACGAGCATGTGCAAGACCTGAAACCACATTCCATTCTCTCCTAGTCCCTTAGTGCCTTTCCATATAAGGTAATCCGGTGTATACGGTTTACAGATTGGTGTAAGGATACAGTTGAGGGATGTATAGTCTAAAAAAAGCCTGTAATTCAAAACTCCAGTACTTTGGACACAAGTCAGCTGAGATCCGGCCAGTTACAATAAATCTGTTTTTGCTTCCTGAATTTACCCGCGTCCAGACTGTGTGTGGCTTCTTCAGTGTTTTCTGGCAACATTTCTGGTGCATTGGCAGGGAATTTATTGCAGAGACCGCAGAGATGGTGATATTTCACATATCGCTCCACGGCTACGCCCCTGGACCAATACTGCGTGGACCTCCTTTCGTCTTGGCGCCACTGGGCTTCTTCGTCCAGGAGACCATCAGCTTCTGCGCAGTGGGTATTGGGGTATCCGGTTGATTAATTCGGATCCTGGATCCAGGAACCAAAGAAGAAGCTGATATGGGTAAGAAATTCTGATATATCTGGTTATTACTGGTGTCTTGCCTTTCTGTCTGGAAAGAAGAGTGCCCTGATCACGCTCTATCTGGCGGCTAAAGTCTGGTCTGTAGAGAGAGCGATTAGCTTATGTCTGGTTTAGAAACGTATGTCTAGCTAAATCCTGGTGTAAATAAGTTTAGTTAGATTCTGGTTTCCAAAAAGTTATTGTCTGGCTGAATTCTTGTGTAAATTTTGTTCAGCTAGATCCTAGTCTCTAGAGTTATTAATTCGCTAAACCCTGGTGTATATATTATTTAGCTAAACCCCAATTTATAAAGTTATTGTCTGGCTAAATTCTGGTGTATTTATTGTTTAGCAGACTACTGAATTGTAAGTAGTGTCTGACTAAAATACGGGGTTTGAAGTAATATTGGGTGGTTGGGTGGTTAAGACACTGGTCTATTGTATAACTTTTTGGTGGATTTTTAACTTTGTTCTCTATGCGCGAGACGTCATTAATATAGTGAAACAAGTTAGGATGGTGTGTGTGTGTGTGTGTGTGTGTGTTTTGGCCGCGCCATGTTACGGATAAGTCGCTTGGTATGCCAATTGTAACTTTGCTTGAATATTGTGTTATTTTGAACCAGACTATTGCAACAATGGGCACTGCAGATTCTAAAATTGTTGATCCATTAAAATGTATGTTAAGAAATTGTACTAAGGGGTATGCTATTCATTCATTACGGTGTAATGCTGTCCCCCAAAAGATTGACTACTCGGTGTAGCAGAGAATGGCCTGTTCTGGTAACCCGGTAGCCCTCCTGTGGTAGTCTTGATCCTGAGTTAGTACAACAGGTTCAGACTGTTATTACTAGTATGCCGGGGGACGGACAGACGTACACACACAAAAAAAAAAAAACCAGCCCAAATGGATTAAGCTGTGCCACAAGGAGCAATGCCACATCATGGTTACCCAAACCAGTTTGTCCCCTACTCCACCTATTTTTGACACTTCCTCTGAATCTCATCTCCTCTTACCACCCCCTTTCCTCCTCCGCTCGAGCAAGAACTGGTGTTTCCACCTTCCCAGCTCCATTGTTTCTGCCTACCCACTCACCTACCTCAGATACCAGCCCATACCTATTGCTGTACCTACCCCCACTGTTTTTTTTACCCTGAATGGACGTCTTTTTTGGTTGCAGCACAGGCTCCTCCCAGCCTTGTTCAAGATATCCCACTCACTAGACTGACTACCAATATGTCAGACCTGCCTTCCTCTACCTATCGACCCCACAAAATGTTCATAGTCCTGTTCTAATGCTTATAGCAACTGGAACCCTCCAACCCCGGCAGTTACAGATGCCCCTCCAACTTATTCCTGGTCCTACACATATTGATGGCATTGGTCAGTTGCAATCTGAAGACCCTGTGTTTATGTACGTTCCTTTCACCACTACGGACTTGTTCAATTGGAAGACCCATAACGCCTCGTATATGGACAAAACACAAGCCATGACAGATTTGGTCACCTCTATCATTCAGACCCATAACCCTACATGGGCAGATTGTCAGCAACTATGGTGAACCCCATTTAATTTTGAGGAAAGGACACGTATCAGTCAAGCAGCCATTAAGGCTCTTGAAAAAACTGTCCATACCCAAAATCAGGTAAACATAGCGGCTTGGGCTGCTACTCTTTTCCCCAATACAGACCCTATCTGGACTGTAAATGGTGTCAATATGACACACTTAAAAGCCTATCAACAAGTTATTATTACAGGCATGAAAGTGGGTGGGGAAAAAAGACCATTAATATGTCCAAAATGACAAATTCTACAAAAAGCTTACAAATCCCCTATTGCTTTCTTTGAGATACTGCTCAAGTCATACCGATTATATACCCCTTTTAACCGTGAAGTCCCTGAAAACTCAAGCATGGTCAACACAGCATTTGTCAGCCAGGCCCAGGGCGATATTAGGAGAAAGTTACAAAAGCTGGAAGGGTTTGCAGATTGTTGATATCTATTACACAGTTAATGGAGGTTGCAAGCAAAGTATATATGAACAAGGATGTTGAAATAAAGCATGAAGATGAATGTAGGATAAAAAGGAAGGTGGATAGGTTAGCTATAGCAATTACAGGAGTGGGCAGAAAAGGAGGATGGGGAGGGGGAGGTGAGATGAGATGAGGAATGACAGGCCAGTGTTAGGTAGAAACCAGTGCGCCTATTCTAGAAGGACATTGGAAGAATGAATGCCCACAGAAGGGATATAAAGCAAGTCATAGGCAAGATGAGAGAAGGGGACAAGGAGATTATAAAGGGAATGAAGGTCAGAATAGAGGGGAGGTTCAGGATGGCAGATATTATACTCAGACCCAGAGACCAGGAGATAGGGATTTCATGGGTCTGGCTGATACAATTCTGGAAGATTATTGAAACCGACTGGGTTCCATTCCCCTTGGCTAAGAACAATAGGGGTAAAGAAAAAAAAGTGTTTTCATGGTTTACACAGGTGCTGAATATTCAGTGGTGACAAAATAGCCCCATTCTCCGGAAAGACTGTCACTATTTTAGGGGCTACAGGGAAAGAAGACTACATCACTTTAGGGTCAAACCAGCGGCAGACTCATGGCAAGTTACCCCTGATCCTGAGAACCTTTGTAAAATCTGGTTAAATCAGAATACCCAGTCACTAAGGCGTGACCAAGCAATCACAGGGACAGGAGTATAACTGCAAGTCCATGCCTGTGTATCTTTACCGAGTGAACATCAAGAGCCACAAGTAGGTGTTTTGATGGCCATTATAATGCCTGACCACCTGCCAACGATGGAAAGCAGAAGATCACAAAAGAGGCCTTGTGAAGCCAAACAGAATCAGAAGTACTCCTTACCCTGCAGCAGGGGCGTTTTAGCCGCGAGGCAAACAAGGCATTTGCCTTGGGCGGCATTTTTCAGGGGGCGGCAAAAAACGCCGCCCCCCAAATGCCCAGGGCAGATGCTTTGTTAGCCTCGCGGCTAACTGACCGGCTGGGCTGGCGGGCGGCGCTGGGCAGGCGGCTGGCGAGGGAGCTCTTCCTCTGAGCGGTCTGCTCAGCTCCCTCGCGCGCCGCAAAGTGAGGCTGGGAACCGGAATATGACGTCATCTTCCGGTTCCCAGCCTCACTCTGCGGCGCGCGAGGGAGCTGAGCAGACCGCTCAGAGGAAGAGCTCCCTCGCCAGCCGCCTGCCCAGCGCCGCCCGTACAGCAGCCACTGGACCACCAGGGAGGTAATTAACCCCTTCCCCCCCCAGCACTCCCAGAGGTAAGAAGAAGGGGGGGGGGGGGGAATAAAAAAAAAAAAAAGTGTTAATGTGAGTGAGTGAGTGTGTGTCTGTTAATGTGTGTGTGTGTGTCTGACTGTCAGTGAGTGTGTGTTTGCCTGTGAGTGTGTGTGTGTGTGTCAGTGAGTGTCTGTTAATGTGTGTGTCTGCTAGTGAGTGTCAGTGAGTGTGTGTGTGTCTGCAAGTGAGTGTGTGTGTCAGTTAATGTGTGTTTGTTAGTGTGTGTGAGTTTGTGTGTGTGTCTGCTAGTGAGTGTGTGTCTGTTAGTGTGTGTGTCTGACTGTTTGTCTGTTAGTGTGTATGTGTGTGTCTGACTGTGTGTCAGTGAGTGTGAGTGTGTCTGTTAGTGTGTGTGTGTCAGTGAGTGTGTGTTAGTGTGTGTGTGTGTGTGTTTCTGTTAGCGAGTGTATGCGGATCTGTCAGTGAATGTGTGTGTGTGTGCTAGTGAGTGTGTGTGTGAGTTTGTGTGTGTGTCTGCTAGTGAGTGTGTGTCTGTTAGTGAGTGTGTGTCTGTTAGTGTGTGTGTCTGACTGTTTGTCTGTTAGTGTGTATGTGTGTGTCTGACTGTGTGTCAGTGAGTGTGTCTGACTGTGTGTGTGTGTGTCTGTTAGTGTGAGTTTGTGTGTCAGTGAGTGTGTGTCTGTGTGTGTGTGTGTTTCTGTTAGCGAGTGTATGCGGATCTGTCGGTGAATGTGTGTGTGTGTATTTAGAAGGCGGGGCGGGGCGGGGGGAAGTGGGCGCTAGCTGGCTTTTGTCCTGCCTAGGGCAGCACAAAACCAGGATACACCACTGCCCTGCAGCCTTCACATCCGGAAGCTGAGGTGCCGTCGCATGGTCAAAGAATTAGAGGATGACTTCTGCTGTGATGTATTGTTTTCTTGTTTGCCTTAGTGTTTTAATAATATGTATGAAACGGAAAGAATCAGATCTAACAAGTTGTGACAGATGCATTAAGACTACGAGAACAGGCAAATATCCCAAACTCAGCTGGCATTCGTATTATGGGTGCAAAGGATCTGTCTAAATGCAGATACTTAAACACTGATTATAGTGTCTGTAGTGGAGCTCTCTGTACCCCGGCTGGGTACCTCAGCCAAAAGACCACTTCCTAGCTGGAACAGGGGACAAACCGCAGAACTTCTGCCCACAGTCACCATGGCTGGACTGGGGCCCTGGAACTGCTCCTGCCTGGAGCCAAATGGGGAATTAGCTCTAGTCCTTACAAGGACTTTCCCTGGTGAATCTCCTGTAAGCTGGAACAGCAGACCCAGGAGCAAGCCTTCTTTCCCTCCATTAACAGGATGACACACAGTTCTGGAGTGTAAGCAGGAACAGAATGAACTGTGGCTTTATGGGTTCTTATATATACACATTTTCCCACAAGGTTACCATACACGTGGACCTTGTGGTACACAGGACACAAAGTTACAAAAGTCAATCAACACAGTACAGTACAGACACTTCCAGCTAAGGCACACAAACCCTTCCCTCTGCCTGTGATATAATTACTGAACACAATGGTCTAACTTAATTATCACAGGCAGAAAATGTACAATTTTACCCAAAATACAGAAACACCCCAAAACAACAACCACATACCCCCATAAATTATACAATACAGAAACACCCCAAAACAACAACCACATACCCCCATAAATTATACATCCCTGTGTAGCCCTGATCTGGGTGAACAACATATCCAAAAGTCACCCAGATCAGAGCAGGGGTTCAAAAGTTTTATGGATGTCATATTTGACCAACTGCAAGCATGGCTTTCATGCCCAAAACAGTTCCACAGATTTAGGCTATGCAGCCGGTGTATCTTCTCCTCTATCCTGGAGATAATTGGCTTAAGTGGGTGTGGTAAGCCAATTATCTCCAGGTACAGAAAATATCTCTAAGTCCAAAAACTGTTACAAAAACTACATAAAAATACATAACTCATATAATACAATGTTTAACCTATATGCCCAACATATCCCCAGACAGCTTGGATCTGAGCGCTCAATATGTCCAAAAAGTGCTCAGATCTCACGAATACAGTTGGATCGCCATGGGGTTAAACAATAGCAAGGGCTGATGAGAGATTGAGGAGGGACAAAGCAGCCAGTTTCAACTGGTCTGGCAGTGTCCCTGGGACAACGCCCTGCTGGAGAACAATGGGACAGGAAAAAGGGGGAGGGGAAGAGGCACATTCTCACATGGAATCAAAGGGGCAGAAAAAGAGAGTTTCAAATTCCATATCAGCCCAAATAGACTTTTTAAATGGCAATACACCCCAGGGCCATAGTCACAGGGCAAGAGGCTGGCAAGCAGGCCACTCCAAAACTCAGTGGCGAGGTCCCTTTCGCCACAATGTCTGCCAACCAGTTTCAGGTGAACCAAAATGTTTTGACCCCCAACTCCAACCTCTTACAGATTGGTTGGTTCTTCGAAATGCACATTCCCAGGGGAGTTTAATAAATAAGAACCTAATTAGTACTACCACATCTATGGGCATCCTACTATTTAATGCATGTAATGACATTTCTGGTAGTGTAACACCCCGGAATAGATGTGGCAACCTTAATTGGGAATGGAACAAAGGGTTTAATGGTAAATACTTGTGCCCTAGTAAAAACCTGTTCATTGATCTGGCAGAGAGTATTGCAAGTAATTTTAATGCAACTGCTTTGTTTGTGGAGGTACAAATATGGGAGATTAGTGAAGTATGGTACCTTGGTTCTGAAACTAATGAACAGCAATTGCCTTCCCATCCTACTAATCAAGTCACTATCTAGGATAAGTCAGAATGGCAATTAAAAACATCTATAATTGGTCACGTATTTATAGCCAGGGCAGGCTCAGTGTATAAAACCCTGGTTTTCGGACTGAAATGTTTCAGAACACACTAATTCCTTCACAATTAATACAGATTTAAAGGAAGTATTGATTGACTTATCTAAAGTAGTTGTCCCCAACCCAGTTGTCATTAAAAACCATCAGTCCAGGATTTATGCATTTCCTTTTTTTTTTTCCAAATGGAGATATTGAAAAATCCTGGGCTGTTGGTGGTCGATAAGG
>OW240919.1:51505483-51622288 GCA_933207985.1 Pelobates cultripes
AAGGGAGAGCAGTAGGATAGATTAGTGATCATGACTTTTATTTTATCAGTTTGGGAGTCTATTTTTATTATGGCTGTTTGGGATCAATCATCCTTGAGGCACACCAATTGAGTGAATACATATTTGGATCCTTATTGGATAATTCAATAAACAGTGAATTTCTAAGTCAAATATTGGTCTTTGTGTTATAATTGGACACAATGATTTTCTTTTTTCTGTGGGTCTGTGTTTGGCCAATCTCCTGCCCTGCTAAAGAGCACAAATAAAAGGTATATGGAACACCCAATATCAAGTAAACAGGTTTACATTTGTAGATTAAGACAATGGGTATCTCTGTATATTTTTAGCCAGTCGTGACATTCCTCGTAAGAGCACACGATCAGAAGTTATTAAAAAGGCAAAATCTGCTATGTAGACCACCGCTTCCTTCATTATCCAATTACATTAAGGCATGCCTTCTCCAAGGTTGAATAACCTGTTAATAAATAAATATGTACATTTTCAATTAGATAATGGTAGAAAAAGTTACCTTTATCATGTTCCTTAATGGCATAGTCCCATGGGTAAACCGATGCACAAATAAAACTTCAATTGCTTTTTTGATATAGTGGAAAGTATGACAACAGCAAGCTAAGCTGTAGGAAAAAAAATAAAAAATTAAAATTTGAATATGTGATGGAAAAAAGCTCTTCTCCAATTGGATTCATCACAGGTGTTTAGTACAGACTTACTGTATTACGGAATGTGGACTGGATGTTAAGGTATTTGTCGTGCCATAGAAAACAGGCAGCCTTAAATAAAACAAAAAATATACCAAAAGAGGCCCCGAGTATTCTGCAAGAAATATCTGAAAAACAAGGCAAACGCAAAACCGTTTTAAATCAATGATGTACCTGGAATCTCTTGCATGTTCAATATATTTTGCTGCAGAAAGGAACACTCTAAATCCAATGACCACTACAGCTTTTTGGAGTGATTACTGGTGCTAGGAGTCTTTCGGTGCTGTACCATCATTTTATGTCGGATTATCTATCCAAACTTTGTGCAACATTGATCGGTTGGAAGTGCTGGGGGCAGATGAGCAAAGTCCTCACATTGATCCACTGAGATGCACACCACAACGTTAGGATAGTAATGTACACACAAAGCAGCACATCTTAAACTCCCATCACAGTGGCCAATTAGAATCAGGGTTACTCATTAAAGTGTGAATTCCAAGTGAATTTAAAATGTCTGGTTAAAATAGCTGAATTGGAAACATTCTCTAAATGAGCTATGCTACCAGTTTGGCATTAGATTTGAAATGCACCCTTTACTGGTCTGATGTTTCCATTACAGATAAACTGGTCTCGATAAAACAAGAGACCAGTTATTCACTGGAAAACAAACAAATAAACACACAAACAAACCCTGTAAAGAATTAGAAGAGAAGCTTCAGAGATATAACCCACAGCTATGTATAAGTTGATGTTTGTATTGTTAATCACATAAGACATTTCCATCCAAAAGAACTTTTAAGTAGAAGCTAGAGGGGAAAAGAGTTACAAGTTACCGTTGTCCATCCAAGATGAGAACCCAAGTCTTTAAAATATAAAATAGCAGTGGTTCCAGCTGGAAGATCTTTCAAGATTTCTTCATCCTTTAAAGCTCTACCCCCTAGGACAAAAAGATTATTTAGGATCATCTTAAGTAGTAAACAACAATATTAGTTCAAATAAATTATATTTGTTGTCTGTTTAGTAATAGTCAATGATGCTAGTTGCCGATATGGAGGTTACCGTTTGGTATATCTCAATGGGTTCAGGTTTGGCAGGCCTTGGCTGGCTCAGCATTCACGGTAAAAGTGAAAAAGTCAGGAGGCATATAAGCTCGGTACTGGAAAATGCTTAATGGGGCACTGTTGCCCAAATAAAAAAAAATCTTAAGCCTTTGCAAGCCCTACCCTTCTAACCCCATCCAGACTTCCTGTGACTGTCCAATCCCACACTTCCCAATTGCAACTCAAAGATAACTTTTTACAAGGCAGGTGCTCTGGTCAATTGCATGCCTCTTGGGTTTAGCTCCACTGAGTGATTATATGAGTGATTATATGACTGACAGCCAAGGGGTGTAACAATGTTAATTTCTAAAATTGTTAATTTCTATTGAACTCATATGATGCATTCATATTGCAGCTCGTAGATAGGTTAACATATGGCATAACTTTAAAAAGGACACGCTTCCCACATAAAGCATTTCAGAAACCTGAAGTGTGTTAGGGGTCTGGAGTGTCCTTTTAAAGTTATGCCATATGTTAACCTATCTACGAGCTGCAATATGAATGCATCATACAAATATTGTATAAACTGCTTATGGACTTTTGGATCACTGTTTATTTGGAGGGGAAGACAAAAACAAAAAACAACAGACAAGATAAAACATTGCTGTTCCTAGATTATGGCAAGGTTTATATTGAAGGGTTAAAATGACAGGATCGCTCATGAAGGTGGTCTGGTTAATTTTAGTGGTCCTTTAATTCCAAAAGAACTTTAACAAGCTGATGTGCTTTAGAGCTTTAGAGTGTTCCTATAATATCCATCCACCCCCTTTTGTTCTCCTCTTTTCTCCCGTGTGGCTAGATTTGTATTAATATTATTTAAAAATGTAATAAAAATTGTTGCATCATTGCAATCCAAGATCATGTATTAGACTGACATTTTAAATAAAACACAAAAAAAATGTTAAAATGCCTGACATGGGAAAAAAATTATACACAATGCAATACAACCCACATGGGGAATAAAATAAATAAAAATCAGCTGGGTAGCTGAATATATATATATATATATATATATATATATATATATCCCTGCCTTCTAACTGATCAATAAAGAAAACAAAGCTACATTTGCATCAGTTAAAAACACTAAGCTGCCTTTATAAATATTGGTAGAATGCACAACCACGATTTGTTTAATAACTAGAACGGTGTACGGTGAAATCGAAATTTTCCAAAACTGTAGAATTTGCAGTAAATTTGTCCCATCAGGTTTATAGCCTCTTTACATGCTCTTTTCAAACCAACTCATGCTGAATCAATATCATCATGTTAACGGGAGGGTCTTGCTTTTCTTGCATCTCTGATAAGGTCAGCACATTGGAGGCTACAAGAAAATGCCAATCAGCAGTTCTATAATGAATGCTTATACATACCAGGTTCCAACTGCATAGATTGTCTTGCTGGATACCACTTGGGATCTTAAAAACAAAGAATTACACATTTTCGCATTTAATACAAATATAAATACCAACAACAATTGCTATATCCTAGTCGTTCATTCTACAGAAGGGGGGCATTCACCAAGATGTGAATCAGATAGTCAGTCTACAGTAAAACTTAGGCAAGACTGGCAAATGATGCAGAACGGAATACGAGCAAGTGGCCACCACCTGGACAAATGGCGTGCATGACCGACACTACAAAATAAAACTGAACTCTGCAAATATCCTCTTGGAGAAACTCTATGTGTCTTGTGGCTGATATTTTGTGACATTGCATGTCCGTAAACGCACCTTGATAACCCTGAGATCAGGCTAATCTTGGAGAGACAGTCATTTGATCCAGGACATTAACAAGCAATGAGGAGATCAGGTACCTTAGGCCAATTATATCTCAAATAGCACCAAAGTCTTAGACACTAGCATCTGTTCTCATAACAGGCAAAGAAGATCTGCAGAGACAACAACTTTAATATAGGATCAGAGAAGTATCAGCCACCACAGGCAAGGTTGTGGTTTGTTTTCCTATATCATATATTCAGCCCATATTCGCTTCCAAGAACAAAAAAAAAATCATGTCTGCACTGCAATGATCAATTTCCCATTCACACAATTTCAAATGTGTCAGTGACACTTTATTCATAAAGCAACAACTAAAACGTTCACTTCTGCAAGTGTATGCATTCTAAAGTAATACTTACAACACGCATGAAACATCTGCTTTACATCCCCGATTGTTAAGTTTGGTTCTACCTGAATGGAAAAAAAAGGGGGGGTAAGGGGGAGAAAAGGGGGTAAAGGGGAAAGGGGAAAGGGGGAGAAAAGGGGGGAGAAAAGGGGGGAAAAAACATATGCAACAAATTATAAAGAAGTATCTCAAATATTAAACTAATGAAGCAACAGCCACCCCAACATAATTTTTATTATAATTAAACAAGTATATCATCCATACACTGTATTTATTTGTTTAACCCCTTCGCGACTGAGGACGGTTCAGGACCGTCATCGGCATTTTTGCCTTGCAGACCGATGACGGTCCTGAACCGTCCTAATGGTCCTAGTTACTTACCTGATCGCCGTCGTTCCCCCGGCGGCGATCAGTGTTGCTCCGGTTGTGGGGAGACTGCCTGCAGCCCAGACAGTCTCCCCACACTGAATTAGGACCCCTGGGGCCATATGATGCTTAACACAGCGATCACATGGTCACAATGGTGTCCATGTGTCTGCCTGCAGGGGGACTGTCTGTGCTGACAGGCAGTCTCTGCTAGTGTAAAATCATTAAAAAAAAAATAAAGTTAGTGTTAAGAAAAAAAAAAATGTCTATATATCATATATATATATACATATATATATATATATATATATATATATATATATATATATATAATGTCATACTAAGTGTATTTTTATATTAATATGTACTTATATTAATATAACAATACACTTATAATTACCGTATTTATCGGCGTATAACACGCACCTCATTTTAAGAAGGAAATTTCAGGGGAAAAAAACTTAAAGGACCACTATAGTGCCAGGAAAACGAATATGTTTTCCTGGCACTATAGTGGTTCTTTAAGTTTTTTTTCCCTGAAATTTCCTTCTTAAAATGAGGTGCATGTTATACACCCTCAGGGACCCCCTCCCGCCGGGCTCTGGAGAGAGGAAGGGGTTAAACACTTACCTTTCTCCAGCGCCGGGCGGGGAGCTGTACTCCTCCTCTCCTCCTTGCTCGCGACGTCATCGACTGAATACACACGCGCATTCAGCCGGTCGCATAGGAAAGCATTTAAAATGCTTTCCTATGGACGCTTGCGTGCTCTCACTGTGATTTTCATAGTGAGAAGCACGCAAGCGCCTTTAGCGGCTGTCAATGAGTCAGCCACTAGAGGCTCTGGAGGCTGGATTAACCCTCAGTATAAACATAGCAGTTTCTCTGAAACTGCTATGTTTATAAAAAAAGGGTTAATCCTAGAGGGACCTGGCACCCAGACCACTTCATAAAGCTGAAGTGGTCTGGGTGCCTAGAGTGGTCCTTTAAATTTCAAATAAAGAACTTCTTTTCCCCTTCCCCCTCTTACCCCCTTCTTACTCCCCCTCCCCCTCTTCTTACCCCCTTTCTTACTCCCCCCTCTTCTTCCCCTGCCTCCCCTCCCCCTCTTACCCGCTTCTTGCTCCCCTCCTCTTCTTGCCCCCCTTCTCCCCCTCCCCTCTTCTTGCCCCCTTTCTTACTCCCCCCCTTTCTTACTCCCCCATCCCCTCTTCTTACTCCACCTCCTCTTACTCCCCCTCCTCCTCTTTTACCCATTTCTTACTCCCCCCTCTTGTTACCCTCCTCCCTCCCTCTTGTAACCCTCCCTCCTCTTGTAACCCTCCTCCCCTCCCCTCTTGCTTAACCCTCCTCCCTCCCTCTTGTTGCCCCCCTCCTCTTCTTAGCCCCCTCTCTTACTTCCACCTTCCTGTCAGTCCGACCGGGTGCAGGAAACAGAAACTCCTGTTCCGCGCGGAACAGGAGTTTCTGTTTCCTGTACCCGGTCGGACTGACAGGAAGGTGCACACTGAGCGTGCACCTTCCTATCACTCCGGCCGGCCACCGCGGACTGCAGAGCGGCTCGGCCACGCTACAGGGGAGTACCAACTGCAGCCGCCTGAGCGCTCTTGACAGAGCGCTCAGGCGGCTGCAGAATTTAAAGGGCCGGCGTATAACACGCACCCACGATTTCTCCCCTATTTTCAGGGAGAAAAAGTGTGTGTTATACGCCGATAAATACGGTAAATTACACACGTATATATATAATATATATAATAACTATATATTGTATATATATTATTATAAAATATAAATAATAAGTAATTTAAATTAAATAATTTTTTTAAAATAATAAATTTTAAAAAAATTATATATCTATATGAAATTTTATTCTAACTGTATTTTAAAATTAATATATATATATATTTATATCAAAATACACTTAGAATGAATTTGTATATATATCTATGTATATATAAATAAATAAAAATAATACGAAATATACATATGTCCATATACGAAATTACATAAATAATTATATAAATATACACGTAGACTTCAAATATATAAACATGCATATATATTTAAATTCTACGTGCGTATTTATGTAATATTTTTACATAATTCAGTAATTTTATTGATTGCAATTTGAGGGACCTGCCTGCCAACCCAGGCCGAAATGCCAGAGAATTTAATTTGCTAGCACTGTATTTTACCCTGTAACGTTCTACAACACCCTAAAACCTGTACATGGGGGGTACTGTTTTACTCGGGAGACTTCGCTGAACACAAATATTAGTGATTCAAAACAGTAAAACATATCACAGCGATGATATTGTCAGTGAAAGTTACTTTTTTTGCATTTTTCACACACAAACAACACTTTTACTGATGATATAATTGTTGTGATACGTTTTCCAGTTTTTAAACACTAATATTTGTGTTCAGCGATGTCTCCCGAGTAAAACAGTACCCCCCCCATGTACAGGTTTTATAGCATTTTTGAAAGTTACAAGGTCAAATATATGGGTCAAATATTTTTACATTGAAAATGGCCAGGTTGGTTACGTTGCCTTTGAGAGCATATGGTAGCCCAGAAATGAGAATTACCCCCATGATGGCATACCATTTGCTAAAGAAGACAACCCAAGGTATTGCAAATGGGGTATGTCCAGTCTTTTTTAGTAACCACTTGCTCACAAACACTGGCCAAAATTAGCGTTCAATTTAGTTTTTTTTACTTTTTTCACACACAAACAAATATGAATGCTTTCTTTGGCCAGTGTTTTCGACTAAGTGGCTACTAAAAAAGACTGGACATACCCCATATTGAATACCCTGGGTTGTCTACTTTAAAAAAAATATTTACATGTGGGGTGTTATTTAGACATTTATGACAGATAATAGTGTTACAATGTCACTATTGATAAATTTTAAAAATGTATGTTTTGAAACCACAATATCCTACTTGTACCTATAGCCCTATAACATGCAAAAAAAAGCAAAAAAGCACGTAAACACTAGGTATTTTTAAACTCAGGACAAAATTTTGAATCTATTTAGCATTTTTTTTCATTCGCTTTTGTAGATGAGTAAAAGATTTTTCAAGTAAAAGTAAAAAAACATGTATTTTTTTCAATTTTTCATCATATTTTTTATTTTTTTTAAATTAAAATACATGAGTTTAAATAAATAATGGTATGTAAAGAAAGCCCCTTTTGTCCTGAAAAAAAACCAATATATAATTTGTATGGGAACAGTAAATGAGAAAGCGGAAAATTACAGCCAAACACAAACACCACAAAAGTGTAAAAATATGCCTGGTCGCAAATGTACAACATCGCAAAAAAGGTCCAGTCCTTAAGGGGTTAAAGACAGATTGAGCAGACAATCACCCATACAATCTCCCTCTCTGTCTCTTTCCCTCATGACTACATTTGGCATATTACAGTTTTCAAAGTTTTATTGGACTATTATTCCATGCAGACCACCCAAATCTAATGGCCCATGGACTCATGTGGACAACCAGAATTAGATTGGATATGGTAAGGATATGGCTCTGGAGCAACACAAGTTTAACTCAAATACAAGTCTTCACCTGCTTGCACTCTATTTGTTTTGGTTTTTGCTATCTCAGGTAAATCAACTCTAAAATAACTTTTGTGTCTACTTCAGAGAGATTTTTGAAACTAGCAATTTGAAACTCATTAATTTGCTAATTTCAAACAATGAAATTCACCTACCACTTTCCCTTCAAAATAGGACATACTGCACATAGAATTTAAGAAATCTACTGTATAATCTTTACAAAAGTAGGCTACCTAATTCTTAAGAGTTTTGAAATGTCTGCACTATGGAATAATCTCAGAAAAATTCCAGCCTCACTAAAGAATGGAGTATGCAAATACAATGATATTTTCAATCGAGAGACGCTCTTTAATATAAGCCTCTAGATTTGAAACAGTTTTGCAATTTAATGATTGTTATAACTAGGTCTTTTCCAGGTTTTTTTTTTGTTGTTGTTTTTTGTGATTCAAACAATTGGGTTTATTCAAATTCAGGTTTAATTTTTATTTATTTTTTAAGTCGAAATTTAGTAATTGGACCATGATCACAGCTTAGCCATTTAAACCTAAATTTCGCAATCCACTGTTCTGTCCACTATACATTGGTGTTTAGGGAATTGATCCTACTGTGTTTTAATGGATTTCTTTTTTTTGTTTTTCCATTCAGAGTTTGTTTGTTTGAGAGCTGCATACATCAGGTATAAACATGGTGTATGTAATATATAAAGACAGCGGAAAAATGTCTATGAAAAAATTTGTACACATAATCAACAGTAAAACAATTTTTACTAAACATTGGTGCCGGAGCACCTCAAAAATCACATATTTATGTAATGAGAGGCATTTGCCTTTGGGCAGGTGCTTTGTTTGCAAGCAATAGGTAGAAGAGAAGAGGAGGTTAAAAGGATTAGTGCGGGGTCCAGAGAAATGGGCAATAAGGGTCAGGAAAGAAGGGGAGAAGAGGAGGAGAAAAAAAAAAGCCCATCTACACACCACAGAATTGCCCAGGGAGCCAGAGCATCACCAATGAGAGATAATCTGTTTGAGCACACAGTTATCCAACATATCTCCACTACCCCACCCATGCCTCCCGACTTCTCATTTAATGGTTGTTGACCTCAACTCAAGAGGAAGCACCAGAACTGGTGTGCTCCCTCTCCCCTCACAGGTACGTAGCACCCGAGTACAGCCACTGGAGCCATTATAACCATGTCTTCTGGTATGTTTTCTATCTGCTGAGAGGATAAACTCTTCATTTATTCTTATCTCTTCAATCCTACTCACCCAATCTTCTGCCTCCAGAGGCATGGAACAAAACTACAAGCCACTTTAATCAAAGGTGGTATTACTGACTTCTTATATCAGCAATTAGAGTGTCTGAACTGTAGTAGGAAGACATCTGGGGAGAGAGCAATTTGGGCATCTGTAAGTGCATTAAGAATCCAATGTCTTTTTCCAGAAAGACTGTATTTAGGGGCATGTCCACCATATATGGAACAGTGTCCCTAGTTCCATTTTTATATCTCCAGCACTCTGGGTCACATGTGGATCCCATGGCTACCAGTTTCTCAGGAGTTAACCATGTCTTATATACAGTTTAATGATCATATTTTTATGTATGTTTTACAATATCCTATTTTGTTTAACACACATGTACACACACACACACACACACACACACTATTGTGGATGGAGAGAAGATTTCCGCTGTTCCCTAGCTGATGTTTTCATTAAAATTTTTGTAAAAAAAAAACAAAACAAAAAAATAAACTTATTTGAAAAGAATGTAGTCAAGCTCTTCCATTTAGACATAATTCTTAGAAGCAGAACGTTTTGTGAATTATGAAATTTTCGAACACCTACCTTATCTAGAAAGCACAAATGTTGTCTTGTTTCCAAGTCTCTGATTTCCACCTGAAAATTAAAAATACTCTTTAGCACACAACTTTTACTTGTAATAAAAAGAATGTGGATATATATATTTAAAGAAACACTATATAGTCACAAGAACAACAACTGCAGCTTAACGTATGTGTCTATAGCATGCCCTTGCTGGCATTTTTTTTCCCAATTTGACAATTTTTATTTTTCAATAATGTGGGTATATGGGATACAGAAGAGAGACGGGGAGAAAGGTATGGCAGTACATCACATGTTCTCACATATAGTATACATCATAACCACCGTTACATGGTATATTACATTCCAATAACATTTCAATAACATTTTATCCATAGTGTTAGACCTGGGCTTGCTCCCTACCAATGGGTTCAAGACCCGTCTTGTGCTTAGTCACTGTATGCGTACCTTACGATTTTGACTAAATGTCACTAGCTTTTTGTATCGAGCATGGACTGTACTTCCCAACCTAGTTTCTCTCCGGGTTTTCAAGCTTCTAATCGTTTGTATCTCTCCTCTAGTATCCCGATGTGGAAAGGATTTGTAAAAACTGGTGTGATGGGGAGAAAAGAATGGGGGGAGGAATTTGGCAAGATCTGCGTGTCCCTTTTCCTACCGGTTCTGTTACCTATAGAGACTCTATGATCAGCTCAGGACTCTTGGCCTACCAGACGTCCCCTGTCTGCTGCCTCTGCCCTCTCTGGTCCATATCCCATGGGCTCTCTCTCTTACTCCCTGGGGTGTATCCCTTTGTCTCACGGGATCCCCTACGGGGCGACTCCCTGGTTTGGGACTATTCGCTATCTTCCTGTTCTTTGGGGGCGTATGCGGCTTCCCATCTAACTTGTGCATCCTCAAATTTAGGGCTGTTGCCATAGGTTTTCCTCGCTACCTTTTCGTAGTGTAAGTTATTGGAGATTTGCCTTAACAGGGCACTTTTAGTCGGTGCCGTCATGGTTTTCCATTCCCTAGCTATGAGTGTCAGGGCCGCTATCAGTATGTGGAAGACCAATATTGCCCCAGTTCCCTGAAACTGGTCTAAGTTCATGAATAGGAGGCTCAATTCCGGGGTCAGTGTTATGTTGGTGTCTACCGTCTCTTTAGTTATGTCCTCTACCATCTCCCAATAGGGTCGGATCGTCCCGCACTTCCACCATATGTGGTACATCGTGCCCTCCGTCACCCCACACCTCCAGCACTGCGCTGATGTTCCCTGGTATATCTTTGCCAATCTGGTTGGCACCATATACCATCTATAATACACTTTTCTCATTAATTCTAGGTGTGATGTGCACAATGTCTTCCCCTTGTGTGCCGTTACAGCTTTCTCCCATTGGGTTTTATCAAATTGTTTCCCCAGGTCCAGCTGCCTCGCCTCGCTGAATCTGTCTAGATGTGTTGGGGTACCTACGTTCAGAAGCGAGTAACACATGGAGATAATCCCTTTCCTCTGTTTTTTGTTAATGCACGTGTTCTCTAGCCTCGTGATCGCGCCCACCCCTTGATCTATGGGTCTTTGGGCCCCTAGCATTGATTTAAGTTGGAGATATGGAAATATCAGTTTAGAGGGTAGTTGAAATTTTTCTTGGAGGATGGGGAATGGTCTTGGGTTGTGTCCTTCTAAGAGATCTCGTACATGTGTGCATCCTCTCTTGGTCCATTCTCTGTAATCAAACGTATTGTTGGCTACATGTAGGCTAGACAGCGGGGTTGCCGGTGACCATGGTAACATGGACACTAGTGCCGTTTGTGTTCTATCCCAAGCCTCCAACATTGTTTTAGTGGTGGGTAGTATGTAAGGTTGTGGTGGACGCAACCTTTTAGGTACCCATATTAGTTTCTGGAGGTCTGTTCCTTGTAACCAGTGGTTCTCTATTACTAGCCATTGGGGGTGTGAGGACTGTGTATGTATCCCTATCATTGGGGCTACCAGTGTCGCTTGGCAGTAGGTTTTAATATTCGGCAACGCTAGACCTCCCTGAGTGGTTGGTCTGTATAGGAATTTTGCCGCTACTCTCACTCTCTTTTGTGCCCATACAAATTTGGTGAGTAGTGTTTGTATTTTATTTAAATATGAGGACGGTAGGCCTGTCGGTATCGTTCTAAATAGATATTGTAGTTTGGGGAGGAGAGACATTTTAAAAGCTGCCATCCTTCCCAGCCAAGACAGGTATTTATCTTTCCATGCTGCCAACTAATTCTTTTTGCAAAGGCTCGTAATTAGCCTTGAAAAGTCCCCCTATTGTCTGTTTTATTCCAAGGAAAGTGACTCTGTCTGCTCTCCAGTCCAGCTCAAATTTCCCTTTCAACACTCCTATCACTTCAGTGGGTATACCAATTCCCATTGCCTGGGTTTTTGTTACGTTTAGTTTATAATAAGAACTTTCACCATATTCTTTTATTACTCGTAATAAGTGTGGCATCGATATTAGTGGTTGGGTCAGGGTCAGTAGCACATCGTCCGCGAATAAATTGGTTTTATATTCCCTGTCGCCTATGCGCACGCCATGTATAGAGTCATGTTCCCTGATCTTGGAAGCTAGCGGCTCCAGGGCTAGGACATAGAGCAGGGGCGACAGAGGACACCCCTGTCTCGTCCCATTGGAGATGCCAAAGGGGTTCGACAGGAATCCTGCATTGAGTACTTGGGCTTTCGGCTCGCTGTACAGCGCCTTAACTGCTGACCGAAATTCACCGGGCACCCCAAATTTTTCCAAGACCGCCTCTAGGAACTTCCAGTGCAGGCGGTCAAAGGCCTTCTCCGCGTCTAGGGATATCACAATGGATTCTCTTTGTGTGTTCTGGGCAGACTGTGCAATATATTTAATACTTTGCGTGTGTTGTCCGCTCCTTGTCTCCCAGTCACAAATCCTACCTGGTCTGAGTGGATTAACTGGGGGAGGAGTGCGCTCAGTCTCGTTGCATACAGTTTGGCGAATATTTTCGCGTCTGTATTGGGCAGGGAAATGGGTCTGAAGTTTTGGGGGACAGTGGGCGGTTTCCCTGGTTTTTGTAAGGTGATAATGTGGGCTAGTAGTGATTCTTTAGGGAGAGCCCGTGTAGTGGTTGCCTCTGAACATGTGTACTAATTGGGGCGCTAATTGGTGTAGAAAGGTTTTGTAATAGCTGTTGTCTAGGCCATCTGGGCCTGGGGCTTTGCCGTTAGGTAGGTTCTTGATTACTTTATGGATTTCTGCCTCTAATATTGGTTTTATGAGGTCTTGCGCCTGTTGGGACGTAAGCCTGGGGAGGTCTATCGTAGCCAGATAAGCATTTATGTGCTCCTCTGTGGGGTGGAACGTGGAGTTGTTCTTATTTATGTTATACAGAGAGGCGTAATAAGTAGCAAATTCATTGCATATATCTTTTGGGATCATTTTCTTCTCTCCCGTGGGGGACATGAGATAGGCAATTTTTTGGCTTGCTCTTCTTTCCTGTAATCTCCTAGCTAGGAGTTTGCTAGCTTTATTCCCTTGCATATATTGTCGTGACTTCATTCGTTGAAGCATGAACCCTGTCTGTTCTAGCGCTCTCTGGTGTAATTTTGCTGTAATGATGGAGATTTGCATTTTAATGGCATTGGAAGGTGAGTGTTGGTTCTGTGTGTTCAGCTGGTATAACTCACGTATCCATTGTGTAATTTGGGTTGAAGACTGTTTGTGCAGGTATGACGCCCTTTTAATGAAGACCCCTCTAACCACTGCTTTGTGTGCCTCCCACATTGTGCCCTGAGAAACGTCTGGAGTGGTATTTTCTGAGAAGTAGTTACGTATAGTGGCCTCTATTTCCTTTTTAAATGTGCTGTCATACAGTAAGGAGGCATTCAGCCGCCATGGGCTGCGTTGTTTATAGTCATACTGGTCTTTGACCGTCAGCGTAACTGGTGCGTGGTCTGACCAAGTGATTTGGCCTATGTCGCAGTCAGCTATTTGATTAAGGGCCTGTCCGTGGATTAGGATCCCATCGATCCTCGAATATGTGTTGTGGACATGTGAGAAGTGGGTATATGCCCGCTCCGATGTGTGGGCTATCCTCCATGTGTCAAAGTAGTGGTGTAGGGATAAGAGGTTCTGTATTTTTTTTACACTGTCTGTGTAGTATTTTATATCTGGGGCTGTGGTGTGGGATATTGGAGTCCAGCTTTGGGTCCCATACATGATTGAAGTCCCGGCATATGATAGACATTCCCTCTTGAATTGTGGACAGTTTCTGTAGCAGATGTTGTAGGAACCTGCCCTGGTTTGTGTTAGGTGAATGAAGATTCGTGATGGTGTACAACATGTCGTTAATAGTACATTTCAATATAACATATCTCCCATTTATGTCTAACTCTACGGAAATCAATGTGAATGCCACTCGTTTAGATATTAGTATGGAAGTCCCTTTGGACTTTGTAGTGGAAGCCACATGGTATTGGTGTGGGTAGTCGTGTACAGATGGTGGGATATAGTCATCGGTCCTATAATGCGTCTCTTGTATACAAACAACATCCGCATCCACTTGTTTAAGGTCTCTGTACAATTGGTGTCTCTTAACCGGTAGGTTTAACCCTCTAACGTTTAACGAGTATATTTTCATGGGGGTCTGTACCCCGTTTGTTTAGTAAGGGACATACCAAATTGTAAGCACCAGTGCGGGGGGTTCGCTCGCCCCAGCAGCATCAAGTCGAGCAACTTTCCCCTCTTTGAGGGTAAGATTCGGGCACCCCACTCTCGCCTATTCGTGGGTGGTTGGGAGCCCTTTAGGACATTAATGGGTACAAGAGCCCTTTGTGCTTGATGTTTTGTATAAGCGTCCTGCGGGCATGTGGGGAAGGTTATATTTTGTCTGGTCCCAGCCAGACCGGGGGGAGAATGGGAACATAACATTAACAGGGTAAGTGAACTTAACAAGAATGTGTGGTGTGCCGTATGCGGCATAGGTACAATTTAGTACCTCTGGGGGGTGGAAGTACTACTTCCTTTCGGTGGGGTGCTTCCCCGACTTGGCCCACTCCTGTGCCGTCATGGTTGTCATGGCGTCTAGGCAGTCTGGTCCCAGGCTACCCCCCCCTTGCTGGCACTTTAATGTAAACACTGCTTTTTCAGGGAAAAGGTCAGGGTTTACATTACTGAATAGGGACACCTCGTAGCCATCACTCTAATGGCCAATAAAGGGGCTTCCCGTGTCAGGGCTGCACAACATGCTGCACTGATGTTTAGCTTTGCATGGAGGCACTGAACTTACCCCATAGATATGCATTGAGTTAATGCTGATTGGTGCAACGCAGCATTTTGCCACATATGAGAGAGCCACTCAATCCTTCCCTATGGGAAAGCATTGAATTTTGCTGAGATCATCAATTCTGAAGCGGCAGAGCCAGCACCAACAAACCTGTGCTGCTCTGGAAACAAAAAAGGAGAGTTTTATATTATTTAAAGAGGGCTTTGTATTTCTGACCCTATAGTGTTCCTTTAACAATAAATTATTCACAAAACAATCTGCAATACAGATTCAGCATTCTAGTTTGGTTGTGCTCTCAATAGCCATAATTTTGTGTAATCAAATATTAAGAATTGGCTCTGGGGCATACTATCCACAACTCACACTACACATGTACAAAAGAATAAAAAATTTAAAAAAGCTGCAATAATGTGCAGAAATGAATGGAATTTGCTCAAGAACGTGAACAGAAGAACTTGACCAAGCCTTGTACTAGATACGTTTATCACATAAGTACAAATGAGAATTATGGCATCCTACACACAGGGGACCAAAGTGTCGCCACCAAGGACTATCTTTCCCCTTTAGTGATTATAGCCGTCCCACCCAAAAACTAGCCGAGACTTAGTGAAGGGTGAAGAACGGTTTTATTGAAGTAAATGGCACACTTTTATACCTGGGTCCCCAAGAGAACAATGGATATTTCACAATACCTAGCACCTAGGTGCCTCTACCTGACCAGATAATTTTATTAGCAGTGCTGAATAATAGTTTATATTAAAAAGCTGTATTTCCATGCCTGCATCCCTAAACAAGTGCCACCCCTAGAAACCTCTCCCCTTGGTGCCCACTCTATCCAAAAGCACTCGGATCTGAGGTGCCTAGCCGAAATATTCCTGATGTGAAGTTTTGACTGAGCCACGAGCATCCTTTGATGCAGCGCAGAGATCGATAGTGCTGGGTGGAAAGTCTGGGTCACTTTCAGTAATAGCACTTTTTATCTGTATGTTGAGCTCCCTCAAATCTCTGGTTCTGTTGGATGCTGCAGCACCTCCTCTGTCACCCCTCCAAATAACGCCCTGTTAAGTGGTCCTGGGACAAAGTGCAAATTTGAAGATGTTTTACTGGATTGCGATCTGATTTTTACTTCCAGGTGATTTGTAGGTTGCGCCCAGTCAGGCGCGCTGTGCCTCAGAGACTCCCTTCTGGGGGTCGGACGTCACCAGGATCACTGGATAGGGTGCTTAGCTGGGAAGCATGGTGTGGAGGGTGGACTATATGGGTGATTATAGTTCATTAGGGGGAGGCAATGGTTGAGAGCCATGTACAAGTCGTAAGTAACCGGGTGGTCTGTCACAATATTCAATTTGTTGCAAAATAAAGCAATCGCAGATATTAAAACCTACATCCTAGAGCCAATGGCATGCTACATTTTATTACAAAGAATTGTATTACTATGTTAATTAATTCATTTGCAATCAAGGTTAATCAACCATCTAAACTAGAGCAAAAAAAATAAATACATTAAATAATGACTTTGTTTTCATTCTTTCTTCTGAACTAGCAATAAACTGTGAAAGGTTATACTAATCAGAAGAACATTATTTTCATATTTTGCTTTATCAAAATATTGTATTATTGCAGGAATACAATAGTTACTAAGGAGTACTGCCAGGAACTGTGTAAATGAAACCATTGCCGGTATGACAAGGACATACATTCTAGACTTTCTTTACTGTAAGTTAATTCTAACACTTCTACACAATTCAAGCAATTCTAGTTTTGCAAATAATTAAACAGTGACAAGCGAAAAAACACACATACGGATCTGTCACTGCGATTATCACAAACAGGAGGCTGAAATATAATGTGGTGGTGTGACTGGGTCTCAGCTAGACCCAAACATTACTAGGCCAAAAGTCTTCACGTGTCATTTACAAAGTACACAAATCTGTTTGTAAGCTACATGTAGTCAAGTTACAGTAATTAAACATAACGAGCATGTGCAAGACCTGAAACCACATTCCATTCTCTCCTAGTCCCTTAGTGCCTTTCCATATAAGGTAATCCGGTGTATACGGTTTACAGATTGGTGTAAGGATACAGTTGAGGGATGTATAGTCTAAAAAAAGCCTGTAATTCAAAACTCCAGTACTTTGGACACAAGTCAGCTGAGATCCGGCCAGTTACAATAAATCTGTTTTTGCTTCCTGAATTTACCCGCGTCCAGACTGTGTGTGGCTTCTTCAGTGTTTTCTGGCAACATTTCTGGTGCATTGGCAGGGAATTTATTGCAGAGACCGCAGAGATGGTGATATTTCACATATCGCTCCACGGCTACGCCCCTGGACCAATACTGCGTGGACCTCCTTTCGTCTTGGCGCCACTGGGCTTCTTCGTCCAGGAGACCATCAGCTTCTGCGCAGTGGGTATTGGGGTATCCGGTTGATTAATTCGGATCCTGGATCCAGGAACCAAAGAAGAAGCTGATATGGGTAAGAAATTCTGATATATCTGGTTATTACTGGTGTCTTGCCTTTCTGTCTGGAAAGAAGAGTGCCCTGATCACGCTCTATCTGGCGGCTAAAGTCTGGTCTGTAGAGAGAGCGATTAGCTTATGTCTGGTTTAGAAACGTATGTCTAGCTAAATCCTGGTGTAAATAAGTTTAGTTAGATTCTGGTTTCCAAAAAGTTATTGTCTGGCTGAATTCTTGTGTAAATTTTGTTCAGCTAGATCCTAGTCTCTAGAGTTATTAATTCGCTAAACCCTGGTGTATATATTATTTAGCTAAACCCCAATTTATAAAGTTATTGTCTGGCTAAATTCTGGTGTATTTATTGTTTAGCAGACTACTGAATTGTAAGTAGTGTCTGACTAAAATACGGGGTTTGAAGTAATATTGGGTGGTTGGGTGGTTAAGACACTGGTCTATTGTATAACTTTTTGGTGGATTTTTAACTTTGTTCTCTATGCGCGAGACGTCATTAATATAGTGAAACAAGTTAGGATGGTGTGTGTGTGTGTGTGTGTGTGTGTTTTGGCCGCGCCATGTTACGGATAAGTCGCTTGGTATGCCAATTGTAACTTTGCTTGAATATTGTGTTATTTTGAACCAGACTATTGCAACAATGGGCACTGCAGATTCTAAAATTGTTGATCCATTAAAATGTATGTTAAGAAATTGTACTAAGGGGTATGCTATTCATTCATTACGGTGTAATGCTGTCCCCCAAAAGATTGACTACTCGGTGTAGCAGAGAATGGCCTGTTCTGGTAACCCGGTAGCCCTCCTGTGGTAGTCTTGATCCTGAGTTAGTACAACAGGTTCAGACTGTTATTACTAGTATGCCGGGGGACGGACAGACGTACACACACAAAAAAAAAAAAACCAGCCCAAATGGATTAAGCTGTGCCACAAGGAGCAATGCCACATCATGGTTACCCAAACCAGTTTGTCCCCTACTCCACCTATTTTTGACACTTCCTCTGAATCTCATCTCCTCTTACCACCCCCTTTCCTCCTCCGCTCGAGCAAGAACTGGTGTTTCCACCTTCCCAGCTCCATTGTTTCTGCCTACCCACTCACCTACCTCAGATACCAGCCCATACCTATTGCTGTACCTACCCCCACTGTTTTTTTTACCCTGAATGGACGTCTTTTTTGGTTGCAGCACAGGCTCCTCCCAGCCTTGTTCAAGATATCCCACTCACTAGACTGACTACCAATATGTCAGACCTGCCTTCCTCTACCTATCGACCCCACAAAATGTTCATAGTCCTGTTCTAATGCTTATAGCAACTGGAACCCTCCAACCCCGGCAGTTACAGATGCCCCTCCAACTTATTCCTGGTCCTACACATATTGATGGCATTGGTCAGTTGCAATCTGAAGACCCTGTGTTTATGTACGTTCCTTTCACCACTACGGACTTGTTCAATTGGAAGACCCATAACGCCTCGTATATGGACAAAACACAAGCCATGACAGATTTGGTCACCTCTATCATTCAGACCCATAACCCTACATGGGCAGATTGTCAGCAACTATGGTGAACCCCATTTAATTTTGAGGAAAGGACACGTATCAGTCAAGCAGCCATTAAGGCTCTTGAAAAAACTGTCCATACCCAAAATCAGGTAAACATAGCGGCTTGGGCTGCTACTCTTTTCCCCAATACAGACCCTATCTGGACTGTAAATGGTGTCAATATGACACACTTAAAAGCCTATCAACAAGTTATTATTACAGGCATGAAAGTGGGTGGGGAAAAAGACCATTAATATGTCCAAAATGACAAATTCTACAAAAAGCTTACAAATCCCCTATTGCTTTCTTTGAGATACTGCTCAAGTTGTACCGATTATATACCCCTTTTAACCGTGAAGTCCCTGAAAACTCAAGCATGGTCAACACAGCATTTGTCAGCCAGGCCCAGGGCGATATTAGGAGAAAGTTACAAAAGCTGGAAGGGTTTGCAGATTGTTGATATCTATTACACAGTTAATGGAGGTTGCAAGCAAAGTATATATGAACAAGGATGTTGAAATAAAGCATGAAGATGAATGTAGGATAAAAAGGAAGGTGGATAGGTTAGCTATAGCAATTACAGGAGTGGGCAGAAAAGGAGGATGGGGAGGGGGAGGTGAGATGAGATGAGGAATGACAGGCCAGTGTTAGGTAGAAACCAGTGCGCCTATTCTAGAAGGACATTGGAAGAATGAATGCCCACAGAAGGGATATAAAGCAAGTCATAGGCAAGATGAGAGAAGGGGACAAGGAGATTATAAAGGGAATGAAGGTCAGAATAGAGGGGAGGTTCAGGATGGCAGATATTATACTCAGACCCAGAGACCAGGAGATAGGGATTTCATGGGTCTGGCTGATACAATTCTGGAAGATTATTGAAACCGACTGGGTTCCATTCCCCTTGGCTAAGAACAATAGGGGTAAAGAAAAAAAAGTGTTTTCATGGTTTACACAGGTGCTGAATATTCAGTGGTGACAAAATAGCCCCATTCTCCGGAAAGACTGTCACTATTTTAGGGGCTACAGGGAAAGAAGACTACATCACTTTAGGGTCAAACCAGCGGCAGACTCATGGCAAGTTACCCCTGATCCTGAGAACCTTTGTAAAATCTGGTTAAATCAGAATACCCAGTCACTAAGGCGTGACCAAGCAATCACAGGGACAGGAGTATAACTGCAAGTCCATGCCTGTGTATCTTTACCGAGTGAACATCAAGAGCCACAAGTAGGTGTTTTGATGGCCATTATAATGCCTGACCACCTGCCAACGATGGAAAGCAGAAGATCACAAAAGAGGCCTTGTGAAGCCAAACAGAATCAGAAGTACTCCTTACCCTGCAGCAGGGGCGTTTTAGCCGCGAGGCAAACAAGGCATTTGCCTTGGGCGGCATTTTTCAGGGGGCGGCAAAAAACGCCGCCCCCCAAATGCCCAGGGCAGATGCTTTGTTAGCCTCGCGGCTAACTGACCGGCTGGGCTGGCGGGCGGCGCTGGGCAGGCGGCTGGCGAGGGAGCTCTTCCTCTGGTGGTCTGAGTCGAATACGTATCATCCGTTCCCCTTCACGGCGCGGCTCACTCTTGAGAGCTGAGAAGAGCTTCGCCAGCCGCTTCTGCCCAGCCGCCTGCATAGCAGCCACTGGACCACCAGGGAGGTAATTAACCCCCCAAGCACTCCCCAGGTAAGAAGAAGGGGGGAGATAAAAAAGTGTTAATGTGAGTGAGTGAGTGTGTGTCTGTTAATGTGTGTGTGTGTGTCTGACTGTCAGTGAGTGTGTGTTTGCCTGTGAGTGTGTGTGTGTGTGTCAGTGAGTGTCTGTTAATGTGTGTGTCTGCTAGTGAGTGTCAGTGAGTGTGTGTGTGTCTGCAAGTGAGTGTGTGTGTCAGTTAATGTGTGTTTGTTAGTGTGTGTGAGTTTGTGTGTGTGTCTGCTAGTGAGTGTGTGTCTGTTAGTGTGTGTGTCTGACTGTTTGTCTGTTAGTGTGTATGTGTGTGTCTGACTGTGTGTCAGTGAGTGTGAGTGTGTCTGTTAGTGTGTGTGTGTCAGTGAGTGTGTGTCAGTGAGTTAGTGTGTGTGTGTGTGTTTCTGTTAGCGAGTGTATGCGGATCTGTCAGTGAATGTGTGTGTGTGTGCTGAGTGTGTGTGAGTGTGTGTGTGAGTTTGTGTGTGTGTCTGTCTGTTAGTGAGTGTGTGTCTGTTAGTGTGTGTGTCTGACTGTTTGTCTGTTAGTGTGTATGTGTGTGTCTGACTGTGTGTCAGTGACTGTGTGTGTGTGTGTCTGTTAGTGTGAGTTTGTGTGTCAGTGAGTGTGTGTCTGTGTGTGTGTGTGTTTCTGTTAGCGAGTGTATGCGGATCTGTCGGTGAATGTGTGTGTGTGTATTTAGAAGGCGCGGGGCGGGGGGAAGGGTTGGGGGGGACTGGCTGGGCGCCTGAGTTTTGTCCTGCCTAGGGCAGCACAAAACCAGGATACACCACTGCCCTGCAGCCTTCACATCCGGAAGCTGAGGTGCCGTCGCATGGTCAAAGAATTAGAGGATGACTTCTGCTGTGATGTATTGTTTTCTTGTTTGCCTTAGTGTTTTAATAATATGTATGAAACGGAAAGAATCAGATCTAACAAGTTGTGACAGATGCATTAAGACTACGAGAACAGGCAAATATCCCAAACTCAGCTGGCATTCGTATTATGGGTGCAAAGGATCTGTCTAAATGCAGATACTTAAACACTGATTATAGTGTCTGTAGTGGAGCTCTCTGTACCCCGGCTGGGTACCTCAGCCAAAAGACCACTTCCTAGCTGGAACAGGGGACAAACCGCAGAACTTCTGCCCACAGTCACCATGGCTGGACTGGGGCCCTGGAACTGCTCCTGCCTGGAGCCAAATGGGGAATTAGCTCTAGTCCTTACAAGGACTTTCCCTGGTGAATCTCCTGTAAGCTGGAACAGCAGACCCAGGAGCAAGCCTTCTTTCCCTCCATTAACAGGATGACACACAGTTCTGGAGTGTAAGCAGGAACAGAATGAACTGTGGCTTTATGGGTTCTTATATATACACATTTTCCCACAAGGTTACCATACACGTGGACCTTGTGGTACACAGGACACAAAGTTACAAAAGTCAATCAACACAGTACAGTACAGACACTTCCAGCTAAGGCACACAAACCCTTCCCTCTGCCTGTGATATAATTACTGAACACAATGGTCTAACTTAATTATCACAGGCAGAAAATGTACAATTTTACCCAAAATACAGAAACACCCCAAAACAACAACCACATACCCCCATAAATTATACATCCCTGTGTAGCCCTGATCTGGGTGAACAACATATCCAAAAGTCACCCAGATCAGAGCAGGGGTTCAAAAGTTTTATGGATGTCATATTTGACCAACTGCAAGCATGGCTTTCATGCCCAAAACAGTTCCACAGATTTAGGCTATGCAGCCGGTGTATCTTCTCCTCTATCCTGGAGATAATTGGCTTAAGTGGGTGTGGTAAGCCAATTATCTCCAGGTACAGAAAATATCTCTAAGTCCAAAAACTGTTACAAAAACTACATAAAAATACATAACTCATATAATACAATGTTTAACCTATATGCCCAACATATCCCCAGACAGCTTGGATCTGAGCGCTCAATATGTCCAAAAAGTGCTCAGATCTCACGAATACAGTTGGATCGCCATGGGGTTAAACAATAGCAAGGGCTGATGAGAGATTGAGGAGGGACAAAGCAGCCAGTTTCAACTGGTCTGGCAGTGTCCCTGGGACAACGCCCTGCTGGAGAACAATGGGACAGGAAAAAGGGGGAGGGGAAGAGGCACATTCTCACATGGAATCAAAGGGGCAGAAAAAGAGAGTTTCAAATTCCATATCAGCCCAAATAGACTTTTTAAATGGCAATACACCCCAGGGCCATAGTCACAGGGCAAGAGGCTGGCAAGCAGGCCACTCCAAAACTCAGTGGCGAGGTCCCTTTCGCCACAATGTCTGCCAACCAGTTTCAGGTGAACCAAAATGTTTTGACCCCCAACTCCAACCTCTTACAGATTGGTTGGTTCTTCGAAATGCACATTCCCAGGGGAGTTTAATAAATAAGAACCTAATTAGTACTACCACATCTATGGGCATCCTACTATTTAATGCATGTAATGACATTTCTGGTAGTGTAACACCCCGGAATAGATGTGGCAACCTTAATTGGGAATGGAACAAAGGGTTTAATGGTAAATACTTGTGCCCTAGTAAAAACCTGTTCATTGATCTGGCAGAGAGTATTGCAAGTAATTTTAATGCAACTGCTTTGTTTGTGGAGGTACAAATATGGGAGATTAGTGAAGTATGGTACCTTGGTTCTGAAACTAATGAACAGCAATTGCCTTCCCATCCTACTAATCAAGTCACTATCTAGGATAAGTCAGAATGGCAATTAAAAACATCTATAATTGGTCACGTATTTATAGCCAGGGCAGGCTCAGTGTATAAAACCCTGGTTTTCGGACTGAAATGTTTCAGAACACACTAATTCCTTCACAATTAATACAGATTTAAAGGAAGTATTGATTGACTTATCTAAAGTAGTTGTCCCCAACCCAGTTGTCATTAAAAACCATCAGTCCAGGATTTATGCATTTCCTTTTTTTTTTTCCAAATGGAGATATTGAAAAATCCTGGGCTGTTGGTGGTCGATAAGGACTGGATTGGGGATCACCAGTGGCGTACCTACCATGGTCGCAGCTGCGACTGGGCCCCTCAATCCACGAGGCCCAGTCGCAGCCACAACCCCTGCCTGGATACCTCCCGGGTGTCTGACAGGAGGTGAGAGCTGTGCTGCTACTCTCCTGCCTGTATGTAGCATGGCCGAGCGGTCTGTCAGGAAGTGCTCAGTAAAAGAGCACTTCCTGTCAGACCAGGATGCAGCCCCCACGTGTTTCTTCTGCAGGCCACTTAATAGACCCCCCAATGGGCGACTGTGTTCTCGGCAGAGGCGGCGAGGGAGACGTTTTCCTGCTCTGCTCCCTTGCATGCAGTTTGCTGATGCAGAGAGCCAGAATATGACATCATATTCTGGCTCCCATCATCAGTAGACTGCTCGTGCGGCACGAGGGAGCAGAGTAGGCAGAACACAGCTCCTTCGCCACCTCTGCCGGGAACACAGCCGCCCGCCTCACTAAAGCCCTACTGGACCCCAGGAACAGATCCACATCAGCTCTCCAGGTAGGGAGGCTGGGTGGACATTTCTAAAAATATTAATTTGTGTGTGTGTGTGTGTGTCTGTGTGTATATGTGTGTGTCTGTTACTGCATGTGTATGTATGTGTGTGTGTGTATGTATGTGTGTCTGTATGTCTGCATATGTGTGTGTATGGAGGTGAGGGGGGCAGGGACGTATGGGGGGCACCAGAGCAATTTTTCGCACCGGGGCCAGGTGGTTTCTAGTTACGCCTCTGGGGACCACTGTTCTAAAGTGACATGTTCAACTTATTTAACGACAGCAAGGAGTTCTAGACTAGTTAATGCAACATAAGCAGGACAATCCATGCTGATAGATTGTCTTCAGGGACCAGCTTGCAATGCAGAAATAAGCAATATATCAAGTTTTAGTGTACAATATGAAATCAGGAGCTAATAAAGAGAACAGAGGGAAGAATACCAATCGATCCCTACAAATAAGGGATAGATCGGGTTATTTCACAGAAACCCCACTTATTATCCTCAAATGTGGGAATAACCCATTATAAGAACACAAGAAAAAAGAAAAGTACGGACAGAAGTCCAAAGGAGAGGATAACAAAAAGGAGGAAGCCCGACCTTTAATAGTACCAAGGATAAAAAATAATAAATAATAATAATTATAAAAGAAGCATATACCAAAAAGTGGAAGGGAACAGCCCAAAAAGGCTGCAATTAGTAAGTAAATTTAAACTGCTAATAAGGCTACAGAGGTACTGTAATAATATCAGCCTGCTTACACTGGTAAGTAAGGCTAGATGGGGTGATGTAGAGATAAAAAAATCTCACAAGCAAAAATGAGAGAGAGAGAGCCCCCCTCCCCCCTCCTGCAAGAATCCCCAAAGCCAAATATAAGCAGAGAAGCCAGGCTGACTCTGAATTACCTCGGCACAGTGGAACATCCACTAATGCCTACCAAAGCCACTATCCCTTCCTCCACTAAGAAAAAACACACACTTAACTAACTAAAAGTCGTGCATAGTGCTACCTTGTGAATAAGGTGAAAAAAAGAAACAAATAGCTCGACGCGCGTTTCGGCGTGTCAGCATGCCGTCATCACAGCAGCTTATATTATGAAGGGCATAGAAAAGTATGCTTCAATACAGTGAATGATAACTCAGAATTTAAGGTGGTGTTGGCACAGGAACCTTGTTTTAAATTGGACATAACCAACTCTCAGCCACATGTTCGATTCATATAGGTAAGCAATACATTTAAATCCAATTTATCTGTTGGTGAAATTGCCTGAAAGATATACTTACCTGATCTCCACAATCATAGCTGCCAAAAGGAGTTAGGTCACCATATTCCCTGAACGATGAACACAACATTCCAAAATTCTTAGGTTTATTAAAAATATGGGAGTTACGATCTAACTGGTACTAAAATTCACACATTTTCATTAAAATGATTAAGCTTCCTTTCACCAGCACAAAGAACTCATACAGACAAGAGGGGAAATTAATACATTTTTATTCCCAATGTTTGCCCGGGTTTTGCCTTGTCTGAAACGGATTGTGGTAAAAAAAAACAAAAAAAAAACACAACAATACATGTTTAGGTGATTTTGAATGGTGTAAATTCCAATGAAGGAATAGAGACTGTGTACAGGCCATAGCATCTTGAGTTACATAGAAACACAGAATGTGACGGCAGATAAGAACCATTCGGCTCACCTAGTCTGCCCAATTTTCTAAATACGTTCATTAATCCTTAGCCTTATCGTATAGCTAGGCTAGCCTTATGCCTATCCCACGCATGCTTAAACTCCTTCACTGTGTTAACCTCTACCACTTCAGCTTGAAGGCTGTTCCATGCATCCACTACCCTTTCAGTAAAATAATACTTCCTGAAATTATTTTTAAACCTTTCCCCCTCTAATTTAAGACTATGTACTCTAGTTGTGGTAGTTTTTCCTTCTTTTAAATATAGTCTCCTTCTTTACGGTGTTGATTCCCTTTATGTATTTTAAATGTTTCTATCATATCCCCCCTCTCCCGTCTTTCATCCAAGCTATGCATGTTAAGTTCCTTTACCCTTTCCTTGTAAGTTTTATCCTGCAATCTATGAACCAGTTTAGTAGCCCTTCTCTGAACTCTCTAAAGTACCAATATCCTTGTGGAGATACGGTCTCCAGTATTGCGTACAATACTCCAAGTGAGGTCTCACCAGTGTTCTGAACAATGGCATGAGAACTTCCCTCTTTCTACTGCCAATACGTCTCCCTATACAACCAACCATTCTGCTAGCATTTCCTGCTGCTCTATTACATTGTCTGCCTACCTTTAAGTCCTCAGAAATAATTATCCCTAAATCCCTTTCCTCAAATGTTGAGGTTAGTACTGTATCAAATATTCTGTACTCTGCCCTTGGGTTTTTACGTCCAAGATGCATTATCCACATTAAATGTCAGTTGCCACAACTCTGACCATTTTTCTAGTTTACCTAAATCATTTGACATTTGGCTTAATACTCCTGGAACATCAACCCTGTTACATATCTTAGGATCATCAGCAAAAAGACATACCTTACCATCAAGACCTTCTGCAATATCACTAATACAAATATTAAAGAGAATGGGTCCAAGTACAGATCCCTGAGGTACCCCACTGGTGACAAACCCATGCTTTGAATATACTCCATTGACTACAACCCTCTGTTGCCTGTCACTAAGCCACTGCCTTACCCATTCAACAATATTGGAACCAAAACTTAAAGATTGCAGTGTATTGATAAGCCTTACTGAAATCTAGGTAAGCAATGTCTACTGCACCACCCTGATCTATTATTTTAGTTACCCAATCAATAAGATTAGTTTGGCATGATCTCCCTGAAGTAAACCCATGGTGTCTCTGATCTTGAAATTCATGTGTTTTTAGATGTTCAACAATCCCATCCTTTAACATGGATTCCATGGCTTTCCCCACTACTGAAGTAAGGCTTACTGGCCTATAGTTCCCCGACTTCTCCCTACTAACTTTCTTGTGAATGGACACAACATTCGCTAACTTCCAATCTTCTGGGACTACTCCTGTTTATGATTGGTTAAATAAATCTGTTAATGGTTTTGCTAGTACACCACTAAGCTCTTTTAATGACTTTGGGTGTATTCCATCAGGTCCCATTGATTTATTTATCTTTACTTTTGACAGTTGAAATAGAACCTCTTCCTCTGTAATAAATTACTAATTTGTCCTTTTTCCTAAAGGAGGCCCCTTTCCTTCATTTTAATCTGTAAATACTGAACAAAAATATTAATTGAGACAGTCAGCTAGACCTTTATCCTCTTCTACATATCTTCCTTCTTTTGTTTTTAAATCTAACTAATCCTTGTTTTACTTTACTATGTATCTAAAAAATGTTTTGTCCCTTTTCTTTTTGTTTTTTACTGACTGTGCTATTTTCTCTTCTGTGTGTGTGATATGAAACCTCTTATAACATGCTTAGCCTCTTTCTGCCCAATCTTATAGAGCATTCTGTCTTCCTTACTCAGGAGTATTTTTACAATTACTAAATGCTAACTTTCATTTTTACTATTTTGGCCATATCTGCACAGTACCACAGTGGTTTCTTAAATTCTTTTCTTTTACTGACAAGACTAATGTAATTTTCTGTTGTTTTCAGCAGTGCAACTTTTAAAGAATCCCATTTCTCTTGGACTCCATTTAAATTGCTCAAGTCTGATAATGACTCCTTTAGACATATTCTAATTTTAGAAAAGTCTGTTTTTCTAAAGTCTAAATCTTTTGTTTTTGTGTGGTGTGACTCAGTCACTGTTCTTATATTAAACCACACTGACTGATGATCACTGGATCCTAAACTTTCACCTACAGTAATATCGGATACCAAATCTCAATTTGTTAACCCTAAATCTTGTATGGCCTCTTTACGAGTTGGCTCCTCAATTACTTGTTTTAGAGACAATCCCAGTAGGGAGTTTAGAATAGGTGTGCTCCTGGCACAAGCAGCTATTTTGGTTTTCTAGTTCACATCAGGAAGTCACCCATGATCATAACTTCCACCTTCATTGTCATTTTAGCTATTTCCTAAACTAGTAGATTATCTAACGATTTGTCCTAGGGGCCTATAAATCCCACCTACACGAGTTACTGTGTGATTACCAAATTCTAATGTAACCCAAAACGGACTATGTTCGCCTCACTAACTTTTATGAGGCTAGATTTTATGCTATCCTTCACATACAGGGTCATGCCTCCGCCTTTATTGCCTTCCCTGTCTTTTCTATATAAAAGGAATACTGTGGTATTGCTACGTCCCAGTCATGTTTCTCATTATACCATATCTCAATAACGGCAATTAAATCTACAATACCAGTTGCCATTATTGCCACAAGTTCATGGATCTTATTCCCTAAACTGTGAGCATTTGTAGACATAACCAAACTTTATATTATGCTTACTTTAAACATGGATACTGGTTGGGATTGTGTTTATTTTTTTTCCCCGCTTTTTTAATCCTTTAGTAGGTGACTTTTTGGAGCTTTAAAAACAGTGCTGGTATGCCATAATCAAACTCATACTCTAGGTTTGAAAACAAGCCACTTTGGAAAAGACAGTACTTTAAATTGAGGGTGAAGTAGAACCGAGGGTTTAATGATACAACTGCTTCTTTTATACAGTGGACCTTGTGGAATACATGTGGACCTTGTGGAACACAGGACACAAAGTTATAAAAGCCAATAGAAACAATAATTAATAATGAACACCGACTGCGCAGCTTTGCAGCGACTCCAATCATAAAACAAGCTGGCACGGCTCAACTCAATCGATTTGAAAGAGACTGCATTGCGCACCCCAACAGACAAGGACAAATCTCCGACATATATGCAACCTTGGCGACCCACCACACACAACTGTCTCTCCCATACATAGCGGCATGGGAGGCAGACCTCGGACCCCCAGACGAAACAACAGACTGGTCAGACATCTTGGAGGCAACGGCCTCCATCTCCATCTGCGTCACACACAACGAGCAAGCCTACAAAATGCTATTTCGTTGGTACCTCACCCCCCGAATGCCTGGCCATCATGCACCAAATACCAACCAACACCTGCTGGAAACAATGCGGAGAGACGGGAACGTTCCTCCACTGTTGGTGGACGTGCCCGAAGCTCCAACCACTTTGGCAAGACACCACACGCCTAATCTCTAAATTTATAGACAAACCTTGTCCCTTAGACCCTTAGACCCTTGGATGCTCCTACTCTCCAAGCCAATAGACCAATACACTAGAGCCGAAAATAAGCTATCCACCCGCATAGCCCTAGCAACACGTAGAACCATAGCAGAAGTCTGGTCAACAAACCGCATACCGACACAAGAAACAATTACCAAGAAGATAATAGATGGCATGCAAATGGATAGGCTCACAGCACAATTACATGACTTGCCCAAAAAGTTCCACAAAATGTGGGACCCATGGCTGGAGGGAGACACAACCATTCCGTGGTAACACGACAGGATATTAACCGCCCCCCCTAGCATAGGGATCCCCTAATCGATGACATCACACACACCTTAAAATAAGTACAACCCTCACCTGACCACATAGCCCCAAACACCAACCTAGGATCCCCGAGAGGGGCCCGCGCGTGGGGTGGCTCGCGGACCGTAACTCCTACCCCCCCATGCCCACACCGCCCTATTCCATAACCCTTACCCTGAACCACTCCTCGACTCGAATAATGCTGCACCCACACATAACGAGACAGGACTCACAAAGAGTCGACGAGTGACAAAACCCATCACTTAAGAACGCAGAAATGACAGGGAACTTAAATAAGTGTTCAATGAAGATACAATGTTGATACGAATGTACGCTACTTCCAATACGCAACAGTACCCTGCGTTGGTACCGACATTAATCTTAAAAGTACTGTTATGTCTTGAACCACTCCCACCCACCCCTCCCTTTTTATTTTCTGTACCCCACTCCCCTCCCTCCTAATTTCAAGGCGAAAACCTACAAATAAATAAAAAAAAATAAAAAAATAATGAACACCGAAACACTCCCACATACATTCAGCATGCCCTCACCTCTGCCTGTGATATAATTAAGCTAGCTAATGGAATAAAAATTATCCACAGGCAGAAAAAAAAACATACATTTATACAAACCCCAAAATACAACATATATGTTATATATGGATAGCCCTGATCTGGGTGAACAACATATCCCAAAATCACCCAGATCAGAGCAGGGGTTCAAAAGATCCATGGAAGTCAGTCACATTTGACCAACCGCACATTTTCATGCCCAAAACAGTTCCAGAGAATTGGGCTGTGCGGTCGGTCTATTTCCCATATTAAATGCAGTTGAAACAGACGAACAGCAACCGTTCGTGCAAATGTCAATGTTAAAGTGCCGATCGAATTGTCAAACAGTGTTCAACTCTAGTCGAAGATTTGAAGTTCAGAGAAGGTAAAGTTCAGCAGTGTTCGTGCCGTCGAGTGTCCGATTTGAGTTCCATGAACTCGACGACCAAACACCGCTGAACGGTGGTCGACTAAACCACGTGTTCGCATGTCGAATAGCGGCCACTTTGACTACTTCGGCTGTTTCTGAAGTGCCACTTCAAAGGGCAAAACCTTTCCAGTAGAGTTTAAAGGGGCAGAAACAGCCTTTTCAAATCCAATATGCCTAAATAGTGCTTTTAAAGGGCAATACATCCAGGGGCCATAGTCACAGGGCAGGAGGCGGGCAAGCAGGCCCCTCTAAAAACTAATGGAAAACTCCCTTAAAAGGGGGAGTTTGTCACTTTTGATATTAGCCAAAAGGACATGAAATTATTAAATATGCCACTTTGGTCATCATTTTAAATCAACCATTCCTAAAGGAGGACTTTATTTCCAGCCACTACATTAAACATACATCGTGACAATGTGTAAAATGACAGAGGTGGTATTTTATAAGCTGCTCATTTACAAACATTCCATGGATAAAAGATCTGGAACTGTTATAATAGATATACAAAAGGGACATCTGTCTTCAAGGAATCTTCAATGGCTCACACTCAAGAGTACCATGGCAATATGTATCTTAATGCGGTTTGCAATTGGCAAGACTAATTCAAAGAGTAGATATCTGTACATTGCTACAATGACACTAAATGGAGTATAGTTAATCTAGAGGCTCTGCTTGACTTCATTAAGAAGTAAAACAAAATCATGTATAAGAATTCTGAAATACAATACATGTAAAATTTTAGATTGTGGGCATTCTTAATCTGACATGCAAACGCTTATTTTCCGCATTCAAACAGAAAATCACGTAAGTGAAAATTAACCAATATGAAATAGAGAAAATAATAAAAATAAAACACAGGATAAATGAGAGATCCATACTATATGGTAAAATTGTGCAAAAATTTGTTTTGGCTGAGTTTTAATGAATCATATCTTTTAATTTATATATGGATGAATGGATACATCCAAGATTTAGCTGTGGGATAGCACGCCACAAATACTCCTCCACAGGTAAATCTGGGATATAGTGATGAGTCCGGATATGGATTAAAAAGGCATTTGATTTGTCCGGACTGGTTGGAAAGAATCTTTGCACAAGTCTTATAGATTTACAATAAAACTGAAATATATATCACTAAAACGGTGTGTACATCAAGCAATTTGGTGTAGCTCTTCTGTTCGTGTTCACTGTCCTAATTTATTGGGGGGAAAAAATAAAAAGAAGATCGTTGGCACCACAAACATAACATAAATAAAAGCTACATATTCTATATTTCCATATGGTTAACTATTATTTATGATGTGGTTTAAAGTGTAGAAAATGTTCTCACATATAAATCTAATTATTTATAATCAACATAAAAAGTCCTTTTGTAATATTCATTAAAGGACCACTCTAGGCACCCAGACCACTTCAGCTTAATGAAGTGGTCTGGGTGCCTGGTCCAGCTAGGGTTAACCCATTTTTTTTATAAACATAGCAGTTTCAGGAAACTGCTATGTTTATGAATGGGTTAAGCCTTCCCCCAAAGCCTCTTGCGGCTGTCTCATTGACAGCCGCTAGAGGCGATTGCGTGCTTCTCACTGTGAAAATCACAGTGAGAGCATGCAAGCGTCCATAGGAAAGCATTGTAAATGCTTTCCTTTGTGACCGGCTGAATGCGCGCGCAGCTCTTGCCGCGCGTGCGCATTCAGCCGACAGGGAGGAGAGGAGGAGAGCTCCCTGCCCGGCGCTGGAAAGAGGTAAGTTTTAACCCCTTTCCAGAGCCGGGCGGGAGGGGGTCACTGAGGGTGGGGGCACCCTCAGGGCACTATAATGCCAGGAAAACGAGTATGTTTTCCTGGCACTATAGTGGTCCTTTAAGTGTGCATAACCACATTACCACAACACACTGTAAAGGAACACTCAGAGCACCATAAAATTGATGAAGTTATGGTGCCCTTCATTTTTCTTTAAGGGAAAAGCCCAGACTTCCTAGTTATTTATTTTGAACAAAACAAAAAAAAAACACAAACACCCCCAACATCAACTATACAAACACCCCTTCATCCTAACCAAACTTGTTCTGCAATATTATATGAATGGACTGAACAATTCATGCAGAGCAATTACAGGCAAAAATGTCATTCTTGCAGTCTTTAAATGTATTACATTTCATTCAGTGGGTACAATAATTTTGTTCCCTTTATAATAAGAATGCTAAAAAAACAAAAATCCCCCAAAAATGTTATATATAGGTCACTAATACTAAAAGAAGATATTTAATCTTTTGTGAAATACACAACTAATAATTTCCAAATTGCATTTGGAATAGCTGAGTCACCATGTTAAAAAATAAAAATAATAAATCACACAGAAGGATCAAATGGCTTATCAAGGATTTGAACTAAAATTCCACCCTCTCAAGCGATTATATTTCTTTAACACAGAACAAATGTGAGGACCCCGATTAAGAGGGACATCTAAATTAAGGTACACCAGATGGCACCTTTCAATGAAACTATAATACATTCGTCAGTTATAAATCACCCATTGTGAACACAGGATTGGGTTCTAAATCCAGATCTACATTATTCTGTAGGAAAAAAAAAATATATATATATATATATATATATATATATATATATATATATATATTTAATGTATTTTTCTAAACCCCTACATTAAACCTTAATAGGGAAAGGATGGGGCTGACCGCACATTAATAAAATCATTGACTTACAATACCATATTTTGTAAAATGTTGTATTATAAAAAGTATAATGCTTTTTCCAAAAACTATTGTGGTGCTGGAGAAGGTTTTTTGATTTTTCATGAACTTATGCCTCCTCATTATTTAGTCCTTTACCTTAGACCCCTGGATAAAAGTGGCCGGATACGAATTTCACAACGGTTTCTGATCTCTGAGGAACAGAACAAAAACAGGCAAGACAAAAACAAGGATCACATGAGGTGAATGGAAACCAGACTGGGACAGAAAAGAGAAGCAGGAACTGTAGCAAAACAGAACAAGAAGTATAACCCAGCATCACAATGGCACTCCTTGCACAATTCTAGATCAAAATTGCTTTTGATATATAGCGGTGTTAATTTTGTCGACTAACAATCTTAGAAACATAGAATGTGAAAGCAGATAAGAATCATTCGGCCTATATAGTCTGTCCAATTTTTTAAATACTTTCATTAGTCCCTGGCCTTATCTTATAGCTACGATAGCCTTATGCCTATCTCCTGCATGCTTAAACTCTTTTACTGTGTTAGCCTTCCAGCTGAAGTGGTAGAGGTTATTTCATGCATCCACTACCCTCTCTGTAAAGTAATACTTCCTGATATTTTTAAACCTTTGCCCCTCTAATTTAAGACTATGTCCTCTTGTTGTGGTAGTTTTTCTTCTTTTAAATATAGTCTCCACCTTTACGGTGTTGATTCCCTTTATATATTTAAATGTTTCTATCATATTCCCCCTGTCCCATCTTTCCTCCAAGCTATACATGTTAAGATCCTTTAACTTTTCCTGGTAAGATTTATCCATGAACCAGTTTAGTCTCTGAACTCTCTCTAAAGTATCAATATCCTTCTGGAAATACGGTCTCCAGTACTGTGTACAATACTCCAAGTGAGGTCTCATCAGTGTTCTGTACAATGGCATGAGAACTTCCCTCTTTCTACTGCCAATACCTCTCCCTATACAACCAACCATTCTGCTAGAATTTCCTGCTGCTCTATTACATTGTCTGCCTACCTTTAAGTCATCAGAAATAATCACCCCTCAATCCCTTTCCTCAGATGTTGAGGTTAGGACTATCAAATATTCTGTACTCTGCCCTTGGGTTTTTACGTCCAAGATGCATTATCTTGCACTTATCCACATTAAATGTCAGTTGCCACAATTCTGACCATTTTTCTAGTTTACCTAAATCATTTGCCATTTGGCTTATCCCTCCTAAAACATCAACCCTGTTACATATCTTTGTATCATCAGCAGAAAGACATACCTTACCATCAAGACCTTCTGCAATATCACTAATAAAAATATTAAAGAGAATGGGTCAAAGTACAGATCCCTGAGGTACCCCACTGGTGACAAGTCCATGCTTCGAATATACTCCATTGACTACAACCCTCTGTTGCCTGTCACTCAGCCACTGCCTTACCCATTCAACAATATTGGAATCCAAACTTAAAGATTGCAGTTTATTGATAAGCCTTCTATGTGCAACAGTAGAAGTCTTACTGAAATCTAGGTAAGCAAAGTCTACTGCACCACCCTGATCTATTGTTTTAGTTATCCAGTCAATAAAATCAATAAGATTAGTTTGGCATGATCTCTCTGAAGTAAACCCATGGTGTCTCTGATCTTGAAATCCATGTGTTTTTAGATGTTCAACAATCCTATCCTTTAACATAGATTCCATTACTTTCCCCACTACTGAAGTAAGGCTTACTGGCCTATAGTTGCCCGACTCCTCCCTACTACCTTTCTTGTGAATAGGCACAACATTCGCTAACTTCCAACCTTCTGGGACTACTCCTGGTTGACTAAAAATAAAACAATTCAGTTGACTAAAATACAACTAAAACAGCTTTTTAGTCAAAAGACTATGACTAAAACCAAATTAAAATTTGCCGCCTAAATTAACATGGATGTATACAGACTCCTAGTTTGGCAATGTTATGTGCACACATTTTGCTGGATAGTTAAAGTATGCAGATGAGCAAAGTACCTACAAACGATGCAGTCTTCTGGATGTTGGTGTCCCTTGAGTCAGTATAGTGGTCTGGATTTTGACGTAAGACAGAATCAGAGATGGCAACATAGGATAGGTGTAATGTAAAGACAATGTTATGCAAACTGAAATAGATCAATCCTATTTAGTGAACTAATAGTTTCATCTACATAGAATTGCTATGTGGAGTAATAAAAGTATTTTTACAAGATTCACATTGGATTCTTGGAGCTTATTCAAATTCAACTGGAACAGCTATCAAGCCCTGTGGAAATAGGAAGGGGACATCCTTTGTAATAGTCCCAAAGCGACATCCATGAGAGCCATATGTTATTTGGCTCTGGGCTTGTGAGCACTTGACTCCAATTCCTTACTATTCTGTAACACAGACAATATTACACTATATTGTGTTTTGTATGTATTTCTTTCAGACATATCCAGAAGTGTGACCAACCAACTATATTGTATGTATTCACATAGAATTGCTGGTCAAATAACTAGCACAATATGACATTTGGTGCCAGTTCTTGTGTGATGCTGAATACATAATTTGGGAGCAGGCAGATGCACACATATCCAGTTTCACAAACCTTGGAAGCCCTCTATGAAAAATTGAGGTCAATACATAATTTAATCTTTACACTTACTAACAGTTTCACCCAAAAAGATTACGACATTTCTATGCTCAGCATAGAAGCTCAGCTGACCTTCAGCCATTGACTTTGCATGACTAACAATTATCTGCAAGAAGTCAACGTGGTAATATAAAACTTTATATTTTGACACCATCATTTAAACATTAACTGTAATGAAAAACTATATGTGCAGAAATTGGGTAAACAAGTTTGAAATGCAAGTGGAGTTTTTTCCACTTTCAAAATCTGCAATTTGACAATTACCATAATTCCCTATTTAGATTATAGAACATCAGAATGACTCTGAATTTTGTTTTCTAGACACACACATTTTCACTCCGTATTTAGCAAGATTCTTGATTCCCAGTAGCCTGAAGCCGAGCCTCCAATTACTAAAATATTTGCTTCTGCCTGGTGCCACACCAGTTCTTACCAGGGATTGGGGCAGTGATTGGCTGGGAGCAATCTATGAATGCACATTCCATTTGGTACAGCAGAATGTCCACCTGGTATAGCATGTTGCTGCACATAGCTCCTCTTCACTCATACGGTCACATAAGGCCAGGTTTCAGGCTTACAGCAACCAAGAATCACTATTAAACTCAAAATAAACCATTATGTAGTGATGTGGAATCTGGCACAGTAGACTCCAAACATCTTAACTATCTGAATCAGTTGAAGTGGTTACAGTGCTTTTAAAGGGACACCCAGCCCCACTTTAGGGTGCTGCTTTGATTTGTGTGTGAAGAGTGCAATTTTTCTATTTTTTTTACAAAAAGTACAGATTTGAATAGAAAATGGTACTTTTATAAATTGAGCTTTTTACACCCTGTTGACTATCCTGGTTGTTTAGCACAGTGGAGTTAAACCCAGTAGGCACAGAGCAACTGTCTTGCAAAGACTTCTCATTGAGTTGCACTGGGAAGTCTGTGATTGGACAGTCACAAAGTCTGGGCTTACAGATTTCTATTCCTAATGCTGTAGTGATCCTTTAACATGCATCTAAGAAAGCAAATATGTGGAACTGTTCATGCACCAGACATCTTTAACAGCTATAAGCATTACTGCAACATCAACCTTAAGTTGAAGTGTCCACTGGATTGATTCCTCCTTCGAATATGTGATTGACAAGGTGGCCTCTTTTCTAGTATTCATCACTCACAAAAAATAATGTCTCTAATAGTTCTATGCATGGGAATAGGGACTAGAGACTAGAATAATCAGAATTCCTTCTCCTCTGAAACATCTTCTGTTAAGTTTCGGGACTATAACAGCATGTGTCAACTTGTCAATAGTTCTGGCAAATGTGCATTCAAGTAGGTCATCTTTAAAATACAATAATTCACGTGGATCTCTAGGATTGTAGGCAAATTATAAATGCAGTTGACTACAAAAAGTAGATTTTGAATATTGGGGGATCATCTTTTGTGCATATTCCCCTCTTCCACTGGCATAAAAACATCCTTTTCTACTAAGAAGTTTCTGCTTATAAGAAAATGATTATTAACCCCTTAAGGACACAGCTTCAGAAGCTTGACTTACGTTTAATGACACAAGCAATTTTTGCATTTTCTTGCTGTTTGCGTTCAACTGCAATTTGCATCTCTCTCATTTATTGCACCGACACATATTATATACTGTTTTTTAAAGGACAGAAAGGGCTTTAATTTGATATAACATATATATATATATATATATATGCTTACTTATTATAAAAAAATACAGAAAAATGCAAAAAAAATGAAAAATATTGTTTTTTTTTACAGTTTTTGCAATAATAATGTGTGCATAATTAGTGCAGGTTAAGGAAAGTAATTAAAAATAAATTTATTTATTTGTTCTGATTTACAGAATATATAATGTGTCTGGGATTTTAAGTTTTTTTTGGTAGTTACAGGTCACAAAGCACAAGGAGTAAAATAAAATTTTAATGTGGAGCGATTTTAGAATTTGGTATGTTTGTCTTGTAAGCTTAATAGCCATAAAAGAAAACAAAATTGCCACACAAAAGTATATATTTATATAAAGTAGACATCACGGGCTATTTACCTAAGGTTGTTTTGACACTTTCTACGTAGCCATTTCACCGCCAACCTCTGCTAAATATTGGAGTAAAATTGTGTTCTTTTTGGTTTTTGGCACACAAACTTATAACAGAGAAATTCTCGTGTATATTTTGTAAAGTTGGTGTGTGCTATTCCTGTACAAAGTTTTATTTTGTGTTCAGTTACATCTGCTGAGTAAAAATACCCCCATTGTATGTCTTTTGCACTATTTCGTGAAGTTACAGTGCCATACAGGATACCTGTCCTTTTCAGTATTCACAGTAGAATTTTGAGAGATGGATTTAATGAGCCTTAGCTTCCATTTGGGGTATTATAACAGTTTGACTGTTCAAAAAACCCCACAAAGGCCTACCATTTGTAAAAGTAGACACTCCAGGGTATCTCATATGGTGCATATTGTGCCTTAACATGCCCCCATTTTTTCACCAATATATGCCAAAGTATGTGGTAAAAAATAATTTTGTGCATTTTTACATACGGATTGCATTTTTGCTGGGCGTTTTGTATATTTCATATGTGCCACTAAGTTCAAACCCCCCAAATTATGCTTAGCTAAGTCTTCTGAGTAAAATGACACCCCATATGAATGTCTTTGGCACTATTTCGTGAAGCTACAGTGCCATATAGGAGACCAAGCCATATCCGTTTTTACCAAACTTTGAATTTTGACGCTGGGCCTATGTGCAATTTCCAAGCATCTTCGCAGGTTTTAAATTCAAACTACCCCACAAAGGCCTACCATTTCTTAAAGTAGACACCCCAGGGTGTTTCAAAAGGTATAGTTTGAACCTTAGCGTGGGATCATTTTTCCGCTAGCTTGTACCAGATGTAGTGGTAATAAGCGTTTTTTCTGCCTTTTGACATACAAAGTGAGTTTGCACAGTATATTTTGCAAACCTTATGTGTGCTACGACTGTATAATACTTCATATGTTGCTCAGCTATGTCGGCTGAGTACAGCAATACCCCCGTATGTACCTTTGCCAGGTATGTGTGGACATCGGAGGGGCACATTTGGGACACAGCCATTCCAGTTTTTTCAAACTTTGAATTTTTATGCTGTGCCTATGTCCCATTTTAGAGTATTTTACCAGGCTATATAATCCAAATGCCCCATAAAGCCATACCATTTCTTAAAGAAGACATCCCAGGGTATTTCAAAAGGCATATTTTGAACCTTAGCGTGGGATCATTTTTCCGCTAGCTTGTACCAGATGTAGTGGTAATAAGCATTTTTTCTGCCTTTTTGACATACAAAGTGAGTTTGCGCAGCATATTTTGCAAACCTTATGTGTGCTATGACTGTATAATACTTCATATGTTGCTCAGCTATGTCGGCTGAGTACAGCAATACCCCCGTATGTACCTTTGCCAGGTATATGTGGATGTTGAAGGGGCGCATTTGAGACGCAGCCATTCAGTTTTTTTCTAACTTTGAAGTTTTACGCTGTGTCCATGTTCCAATTTGGAGTAGTTTAGATGGTTGGTTATTGAAACTTCCCCACAAACACATACTATTTATTAAAGAATACACCCTGGGGTAATTCAAAAGGCATATTTTGAACCTTGGCGTGGGATAATTTTTTCTCTAGTTTGCTCCAGGTGTAGTGGTAATGAGCGTTTTTAAAATGTATTTTTTTACTTTTTATAACTTTTTTACTTTTAAAAACTAGTTTTTAAACTTTTGTTTTGCTTATAAATTTTTTTTAAACTTTCCTAAACTTTCTTAAAACTTTTTTACAGATTTAACATTTTTCTAAGCTTTTTTTTTTACCGTTAACCCCTAACTAGCAGTACGCAGCAGTAACAGTAAATTCCCCATTTTCCCATAACTCCCACCCACCCCAGCTAGCAAAATATATAGTTATAAAATATTTAAATTAATTAATTAAATAAATTGAACCCCTGAGGGTTAAAAAAATAAATAAAAGTTAATCCTCAGGGGTTAAAAAAAATTAGATCACAGTATAATACTGTGATCTCTATTTGATCGCTGTAGGCAGTGATCGACTGGCAGGGAAGGGGTTAATTTTTATTTGGACTAGGTAAAGTGTGTTTTTTTTGTTTTTTTTACTTAAATGTTATTAAAACATTTTTTTAAGCTTAATTTTTAACTTTTTAAAGTTTCTTTTAAAACTTTTTTTTAACGTTAACCCCTAGTTAGCCTAACGCCAAATCCCCCAATTCCCCACTAACTTCCACCCACCCCAGCTATCTAAATATAGAATTAAAAAATAATTTAATTAATTAAATTAATTTAACCCCTGAGGGTTAAAAAAAAAAAAAAAAGAATTAACCCTCAGGGGTTAAAAAAATAAAAATAAAAATCAGATCATAGTAAAATGTAATCCCTGCCAATTGATCACTGTAGTCACTGTAGTAGTAGTCACTGTAGTCAGTGATCAATTGGCAGGGAAGGGGTTAATTTTTTATTAAAATGGGTAAGGGGGGGGGGACTTTAAATAAACTTTATTTTTTTTTACAGCAGGGGGCAGGATCAGCACTGATCCGGCTCCCTGCACTTCACACAGAACCCGGAAGTGCAGGGAGCCGGTAGGTGAGTATAGAGAGCACATGTGCTCGCTCAGACTTGCGGTCAGAGCGAGCACATGTGCTGGGCAGACTGACCGGGTGCTCCCGGTATGCCTCTAATGCAGAGGCATACCGGGAGCACCATTAACCCCGCGATCGCCGCGATAGCGGCGATCCGGGGTTAATTTTACCGTGTGACGGACGAGGTCCGTCACCCGTCGTTAAGGGTCTCCCCTCGTCCGTCACCCGTCCTGAAGGGGTTAAACGCTCTTAACAAAATTGAGAGGCCATAGTGCTTCTCATAAAATGTACAAATAAAAATATTTAGAATATGTAAGATCAACCAACCTATTAGTAATTAAATATATTACTGGTTCTACCTTATCTGTAGCTGAGCAGGGAAAGCCAACTTACACAGAGGGATACACCACAAGTACTGCTAAATCCTTATATCAGACTGAACTTATATCTGCCACATGAGCCAGCCTTTTGCCAAAAACCAAACACAAACTTAAAGGAACACTATAGGGTCAGGACCACAAACGTGCATTCCTGACCTTATAGTGGTCAACTATTTAGGTGGTTGGTCCCCCCTTAAAGTATTTTTAATAACCTTTATTCCATTTTTATTTATTGGGTCTGCTGGCACTGGCTCTGCTCCAATCCACCTACTTGGCGGACATCAAAATGGATGATCACAGCCAATCCAATGATCTCAGCCAAGGAGGCAGCATGGGGGTGGAGACAAACTCCATCCTGGCCAATCAGCATCTCCTCAGAGATGAATCAATGCATCTCTATGGGAAAAGTTCCACGTCTCCATAAAGAGTGTGAAGATGCTGGACATGTGTGAAGTGTAAGTACTGGTCACTAGAGGTATCCCTAGGCAGTAATCTTAAATCCCAACTACTCTCTAGATCAGTGTTCCCCAACCCAGTTCTCAGGGAACACCAACAGTCCAGGATTTATGTATATCCCGGTTTTATTCCAATGGAGATACTGACAAGACCTGGACTAGTGGTCCATGAGGACTGTGTTGGGGAACACTGCTCTAGATTGTAATTGATAAATAAACTTGTATGATATTGTTGGTCTAGCTTTAATAAACACATTTGGAAAATTAAAAAGAAACAAAAAGAAAAAAAAAAAAAAGCACCACAGCACAACCGAATGGTAGAGAAGTGCAGAAAGCAATGGAAAAGTGGTAAAATGGTGGGAAAGCACCGTGGGAGAAAATAAATCAAACACAGAAAGATAACGATAAAACAAAGGGGAGAAGTGGTATAGACCCAGAGCCCAGGATGAATGGCTGTAACAGAACCGAGCACTGTGGGTTAGAGACCATACAAAACATAATAAAAGTTCTCAGGACTTGGAAGTAAGCTTTTGAGCTCCAGCAGCTAAAAAACAATAACATTATGGTTTTCAGTATTTTTTCCTGATCTTAAAAAGGGAACTTAAACATGAAAAAAGCTAAATAGATAAAAACAGTGTTCTAGACTAAAAATGCAGAATCCTCTCACCGATCTATAAAACATGTTTCACGGAATGAGGTACCATTAAGGTTTTGCAGAACATCTCCAGATGCATTTACACACCAGTCAAGTTACTCATGTACATAAATCATAAAAGGCGAATCTCTTCATATAGCATTCACCCATTGCCCATCCACCCCCATAAAATGGTTGTCTTTTTCTCACTGACTATTCTAGGGTCTATATGTAGCAATTTCAAAAGGTTTATTCTTCTGTACACTATCCAGAAGTGGACTGGCAAAAAGCAGACATCATCTCTATTTATACTTCTCAATGTAATTTATGATGTCATTGTCATGACATTCTTCTAATCTTTTGGAGGGCTTACCAAATTACAGGGCTAAAAACATACTAGCCTACCCAAGTTTGAATCTCAATTATATATAAAAAAAAAAAAAAAAAATCAGAATCTAAAAGTGTCACACGTAACAAGCACATTTTTTAAAAGAGGAAATTGGTCGGGTTTTAAAGAAAACAAAATGCTCTTTGACAATCATAAAATTAATTATTAATTTAAAAGCTTAAGTATGTTCTATTTATTAATCTTACTAACCAGGAACGTGTAAGTGTACTATATACATTGAGGGAGGTTAATCACTAAACTAATCTGACCACTTACAGAAGGTAATTTGTTGGCAGTTCAGTTTTGTTCCCATATTTTCCTATTCAATCTTCTTTTAAGTTTAAGTTTAAAAATCTTGAGTTACTATAAAGCATTGTACCATTATTCTATAAACAGAAAATCTAAAAACAGAGACAATATGCCCTGGGCTCCCAGTGAAATGAATTCAGGGATTCCAGATAACTACCCATTTGTTTTTACGGGCAAAAATACAATAGGGGGAGGGAGGGGCGGAAGGTATCCCCTAGTGTGCTATGCAGGAAGGCGGTCTATCATGCTAGGCTAGAAGATGACCCATGATATGTGAGTGGTAGGATTTTACATTACGTTAAGAAACTGTAGGTTATAAAGGGAAGGTTACGATATTCTTTCAGGGCAGGTGAAGCACATCAGAGACTACTGGACACCATCACTCACTCATGTGGAGTGCAAGGCAGGACTGGGAATTAAAAGCAGCCCTGGAATAAAAATATTTACCAGCCCCATAATGCGTTGCGCCAGCATAGTGTGGAGATACAGAGTTAGAACAGATAACTTAAAATTAAAAACTACTTCAACGTAAAAAGCAAAAGTGCAGATTAATTTTAGCAGACGTGCCTTTGCATGTAATCAATGTTTCAGTCCAACTACCTTGACATATTAAGGGAAGCTTGTTAATGGGACTGAAATGGTGAATGTTTGTAGGGCACAACTGTAAAAAATGTTTATTTTGAAGTCCTGTGGGTGTGTTCTTCACTTTAAATATGTTATTGTGCTGGAGTATGCACCTAGCAACAAGACTGGGCCAATATCTGCTCATTACATATGGTACATATTAATTAAATTTCTCTGTGTATTATGCATATATAAATGTACATTAATATGTGTAAATATAATAGGCATAATTTTATATATATTTAACTAATACACACATTAATATACATGTCATATACCAGTGGCGGACCCAGAGCCTGAGCCCGGGAGGGGCACTTGTAGATTATTTAAAGAAATATTCCATGCACAATAACCACTACTACTCTGTGTAGTGGTTATGGTGCCAGGAGTGTTGGGACCCCCTCCCAGAGTAAGTAGTCAAACCGTTTAAGAACAGTTTGACAACTTACCTGGAGTCTGCTGGGATATGGGGCTGTAGTAGGGTATAAGAGCAGTGGTGCAATGTGTGTTAAAGGTTCAGTGTGTGGGTGTGGGGGGGCAGTGTGTGAATGTGTATGGTGTGTGTGGGGGCAGTGTGTGAATGTGTATAGTGTGTGTGTGTATGGGGCTAGAGTTCACTCTCACTACTGCGACCACCAGGAAGTGGTGAGAGTGAACTCTAGCCCGTGGCTCCAGGGCTAGAGTTCACCCTCGTGAGAGCCGGAGCGTTGCCCCGGGTCCTCTCTTCCTCCCCTGCCGGCTGCCTGTACAGTGCCTACGAAACGGGGAGGGAGATCGGCCGGCAGGGGAAAGCCTCGTGGGGGGTGGGGGAATTGCCCCGTTGCCCCCCATCCACCAGTGATATATACTGCCCCTATGTGTGTCTCTTTATCTCCAGCCCCTCTGTGTGCCTTTTTGTCTCCCCCCAGTCACTATGTATGTTTCTTTCTCCCCCTCACTGCTCCTCTGTGTCAATGTCTCCCCTCTCCTTCCCAGTCTCTCTCTTCCCCCTCTGCCTCTTTCTCCCCCTTTCCCTATGTCTCTTCCTCCTCCACATCTCTCTTCCTCCCCCCTTTCCCTATGTCTCTCCCTCCTCCAAATCTCTTTTCCCCTGTGTCTCTCCCTCCTCCCTTTCCCTGTGTCTCTCCATCCTCCCTCTCCCTCCACCATCTCTCTATTCCCCTCTCTGTTTTATTCCCCCCCCATTTACCTAGAGAAGTCAGCGGGGCCGGCCGTGTTCCAGGCTGGAGCCGCCGGGCGGCAGCTTCGCCGGTCCGGTGGCACTCCTGTCACTGATGCTGATGGCTGAAGAAGGAGGAGCATGTCTACCATGCTCCCTCGCGGTTCCCACAATCCCCAGCACAGGAACCGCGAGATGTTATATAGGAGGGTTTTTTGCATTATCATTATGTTAGCGGGCAAGGCATATTGGGAGTGGGGTCACACACAGCTTTGTTGCAATGCTGCCGGTTAATAAGTATATAGGGGTGTATATAAAAAATACCCCTCTCTGTCTCATTAGAGATATCTTTGCCAGAAGCTCAAGGAAGCAAAGTGAAGGGTCATCGTAGGACCCACACAGGGGGTGTCTGCCTTGAAGTTGGCAGACGGGCATTCCCTTCAGTGGCCATTGGAGTAACTAAAGGACCTCCATTTGTTTAAATATACATAGGGATTTAGGAGAGAGCGCAGGTAACTTTTTCTTTGGTTTTTACTGTATGTATTGGTGCTGATGTGTAATATGGTCGTTGCTGCCACCCAGGAGTGATGGGAGTGAGTGCAGGACTTATCTTTTTGTATACACATTGTTATACCAGAGAAAGTAGCCACAGCCACTTCGGTTTAATCAGTTTAATGCACATATCCGTTAAAGAAATGTGAGGTGGCACATTGCACCAAGAAACCCTCTTATACTTCTAATTACAGAAAACGTTGGAAGCAAATTGTATCAAGAAAACGTAGGGGGAGTGAAGGGTTCAATTTAGAAATTTAAACAAAAGCGGAAATACGCGGTCCTAAAATAAGGAAAGATCATAAAAACAAAACTTTTAATGGTAGTTAATAATAAACACACACAAACTAAAACATGTGAACAAAAAATGTGAGGGAATGTGAGTGAAATAATAAAGTCAGTAATCACATATAGAAACCTATATATTTAGGATGCACATGCAGTGAGTATTCTCTTGAAGGATCCCAAGCTAAATTATCTCTATAGATAGGATACTGTTGAAATTGTTATTTCAAAAGAAGAGCAGAATAAGGTCAGTATCCAAAATAGAGGGAGAGATTAGTAACAGAGATTTGTAACAATGTAAGGTAAAAGGTAAATATCACCTAAACAGTTGTTTGAGGTATATGGAGTAATATATATATAGTCCTATATAGATAGGTAGGCAGAGGTTTATAGCACTTAAGGTTTACTCTAAGCCATATATATATATATATATATATATATATCCTAATAACTGCTGCAGCGACATGTACAAAATCTTAGATTGTAGAGAAATTAATCTAATAGTGCTACCTAAATAAAAGGTGTTGGAAAGAAATTACTGAACTAAATGGTTAACGAAAAAAAACCATAAGAGACTCGTCTGGAGTAGATAAGGTAACTCTGTGCCTTCAGGGGGACCTATCAAACGAAATGACTAGTCTAACTGCCTAAAAGATAACTCAGCCTCCCGCAATAGTAAAAGAACACTATTGAATACGGTGATGCAGGAGACAGATATGCCGAAAATTCCAACAGCCGAATAACATTGAAGAAAAAATTATCCAAATAATATCAGCATCATTGGTGGAAGTAATATCAATGTAGGAGGCTGTGCGTATCTGACAAAATGAACCCCGATGCGTGTTGTGCCGGTAAGCAGCTCTTCAAAGCGGAACAGAATCCCTGTTAGCACAGGTTTAAAGATCGCGCTCTCTGCAGTGATCGGCGAGTGAGAAATGCGATTAAGACATCACCAGACGGCTTATGGGAGAAGATGGTGGCCGGTATAGTACAAAAGCATACAGGTACTGTAAGAGAAAATTTAAAAAAATGTCCACAACAAATTTGAAAATGCAATTAATGTACAGAAAGAATAATAACGGGAACAATTAATTAAGTAAATAATTGAAGCTAGATTTAGCAAATTTACTAAAAAAAATTAAAAAGTAACTGAAGGAAAAGATTCATACAATAGGAATTCCCAACAATAAGAATTGGGTACCTAATAGTTTCAGATCTTGATATGTATAATAGGTGATATTAAGTTAATAAGGATACTTAAATCCAATCCTCAAGCTGTAAACTGTGACAAGAGAAAAAGGTCAAGAAATTAAACTAAAATAAAAAGAAAATAGAGCGGAATATGTGCTGTATAAGTGTGACAATCAATATCAAATTGTATATTAAAATTGCCTTTCCTGGGATTAGGTAGGAGTTTCTCAATTGCCTGGAATTTAAGGTTATCCATTCTGCCTTAGTGGAAATTAGTAATGTGTCTGGCAACTGGTGTTGGAGTTAGTAACTGATCCAACATGTTGAAGGATCCTGCGTCTAAATTGTTGGAACATCTTGCCTCTTATACTTCCTAAGTTCCTATTACTTCTGCCCCATATTGAGTGGTATTACCCCAACACATATGGGACAAGAGAAGAAGAGGGCTCATATTAACACATCATATTGGTGGAGCAGCCTTCTCTCTGTCATTAAGCCCCTTTGCTTTTCCAAAATTTGAGCAGTATAAAATATAGTTAAGGCGTCTAAAGAGAGCCAAATTGCACGAGAAATAAAAGTAAAAATATCAGCAACGTTTGAAATTATATTGCAGAAAACATGTCACCTGGTTTGTGTTATCAGAGCAAACTATGGTACATATAAATGTAATTTACAACTACTCCTAAGTAAATGACCTAAAAATCTTTTTTTTTTAAATGGATCTGATTCAGTTTAAGTGTGCTACGTTTGTTTGGTATATTTCTTGTCACTTTGGGGAAGTGAAGCTGTAACTGTGGACATTCATCACTTACTTTTCGGTCCTTAAGCGCTTATACACTTTTTTGGTTATTTGGTTGTAAACAAACAAACCAAACACACACACACACACACACACACTGGGAACCATAACAACTTCACCTCAATTAAGTTGGTGTGATCCCTGGCATGGCCGGATTATCTATCAAGAAGAATAGGGCCCAATTTCAGACTTTCTGGGCCTAGAGTTCTCGCTCTGGCCGAAGGACCTTATTTGAGCTGACAGGGAGATTAATAGCCTGGTTAGCCAAAGCTTGGAGCTCTAGCTGTGAGGGGGCCCTCCTTGAGCTGGAAGTGGGATTAATAAATCTTCCTCCTCAGCCCAGTGTTCTCTCACCTGCTCGAAGAAGCTTTAGAGGTGCAGACCACAATGCTCACCCACCAAACCACCAGGGATCCAACTCATTTTCCACCAGACCACCCGGGTAAAGGGTAAGCAGGAGGGGGGCAAAATACACACACACACACACCACCAAGCCAGCAAATTTGGTCTCCCCCAGAGAGAAAACACACACACACACACAAAACCACAAACACTTAATCACCACACACACAGCTCACAGAAACAGAGCTTTCCTATCAGGCAACATGCACAAGGCACTGGGCAACCTTAATACAATTCTGGTCCTTGGAGATTCTGGGCACAGTCTTATCTTAAGGGCTTAAATGGTTTACAAATGTCTTAACACCAAAGTGTTCAAGACAGCACTTGTCCTCACATTCCCTTTGAAGCCAGGGACTGTGGAGAAGTCACAAGGTCCTTAAAGACAAGCATAGTCTGCAACACTTTGGGGTTAAACAATTTGTAAACTGTTTAACTCCTTAAGAACAGAGAGTCCAGATGAGATTAGGATTTTATGGTGCCTGGAGCAGTGGTGTATCCTAGTTTTGTGTTGCCCTAGCCATGACAAATCTCAGGCACCCACTGCCCCACCTTCTAAATACACACTCACTGACAGACACATATACACTCCTTAACAGACACACACACACCCTAACAGACACACACTAACACATTCACTAACAGACACAAACAGGCTCACATTTAAAAAAATAAAAATAAATAAATTTTAATTTAATCCCCCCCCCCCCAGCCTCCCTACCTTTGGGGGTGCTGGAGTGGATTCTCGCTTTCCCTGGGGTCCAGTGGGGTTGCTGGCCGGTCACTGCAGTCACAGAGGGAGCACTGATCCTCCTGTTCAGCTCCCTCGTGCACCGCGTAGTGATGCCGGGGCAACATCATATTCCGGCTCTGGCATCACTGCGATGTCCACGAGGGAGCCGAACAGGAGGATCAGTGCTCCCTCGCCGCCCGCCAAGTGCCACTGCTGCCAGCCATGGGGTGCCCTGAGGTAGCCAGCCGACCAGCTCCTGGGCCGCCCAGGACAAAAGGCTGGCAAGGCATTTGCTGCACCCTAGAAAGTGCCGCCCAAGGCATATGCCTTTTCAGCCTCGTGGTAAATACACCCCTGGCCTGGAGTGCTCCTTTAAAAGGACTGTTCTCTCAGGTCCATATTTTTCTTGCAATCAGAGTAAAGTTAGTACTGTATTCTCATGTATGTGTAGGAATACAGGTAATCCCCACGTTATTCAGAGACCCCATCTCCAAGTACCATCAAGGGAGCTATAAAACAAACTAGAATGTTTAGTCCTATATAGATAGATAGGCAGAGGTTTATAGCACTTAAGGTTTACTCTAAGCCAACCAACCACTTTGCCTGGTAATACTGGAGTGCTTAAACCACCTTAATGTGTGTTTCAAAGACCAACTTAAAGGAACACAATAGTGTTAGTAATTAGAGTTGAGCGAACCCCAGAGCCGAACACTGACATATCACTGTATGTTCAGGTTGGAGTTCAGTGTTTGGCGATTTAATGGCACGTTTGAAAGGCTGCAGGGCAGTCAATCAACAAGCGTTTGACTCATGTGCCCTTAGAAGCCATCACAGCCATGCTTACTAATGGCATGGCTGTGATTGGCCAGTGCAGAATGTGACCCAGTCTCTATATATATAAGCTGGAGACACGTAGCGCTGCATGTCACATGAGCTCTTATTAGTGTAGGGAGAGGATGCTGCCACTTTCAGGGACAGATTAGGAAAGAATTCTGCAAACTAGTACATTAGAGGGGTGCACTTCATATCTGAGAGTCAAATAGAAGCGTCAAATACTACGGTTACATAAGAGTTTTAAAAAGTCATTTTTTTTGTGCTAAATAGTACATTTGGGGCGTGCTCTTCATATCTGAGAGTAAAATAGAAGCGTCAAATACCAACATAACAATATTGTAATTCAGGGGCAATACCCTCACAAGTCAAACTGAGAGGTCAGTTTATAGGGAAAACTGTTGCCTGGATACAATTCTAAAACAGTTCCCATATGTCCTTTGCAGAGTTTACATGCTGGAAAAACACAGGTGCCAACTGCTGTGGCTTTCTGCAGTGTGCAGACCAGCAAGGAGGGCAGAGTTGAGGAGTGGGTGGAAGATGATGTGGAGGATGATTAGGTCCTAGACCCCACATGGAATCAAGGTCATGCAAGTGACGTGTGCAGTTTGGAGGAAGAGACGCTGGTCGCACAGAGGCACCAGCACAGCATAAGAGGGAGCAGGGTGCAAAAACAGAGCTCAAGAATTACCAATTATCCAAGTAACAGTTGTAGCGATCAAAGGATCCATAATAGAGTTGAGCGAACCCAAACTGCAAAGTTTGGGTTCGTACCAGATTTAATGAGCCATTCGGAGTTTCACAGTCAGGAGGGCAGTCCAGTGACCAGAACCCAGATACTGTCTGGGCGGCGGTCGGACGACCGGGACCCAGTATGCCTGATGTTGAAGTTAGGAGTCACAGTGTGAAATGGATTAGCAGGGTAACCGCACGCCCCTGGTGTTGAGCACCAGTGTTTGTGAGGCCACATACCAGGACCCTGATGCAGCTTCAGTAAAAAGAGTACTGGATACCAGAAGTCATCACCAGACTGATCTGCAACTTGGAACGGGATGTGACATTCACTGTAGCGGCTGTGCGCTCTTTTGGTGTTCTCATCCTGCTGCTGCTCGCCTGTAACTTTGGCCTTCCCGCTCACTGCCTCATATGCGATGTGCCCACAAGGTGGAACTCCACCTTGCACATGCTGGAGAGACTGTGCGAGAAGCAGCAGGCGATAGTGGAGTTTCAGCTGCAGCACGCACGGGTCAGTCGCTCTGCTCCAGACTTGCCCTCCAATTGATCGTAGTTAAAGGATTTCAAGTGGACTCATTACAATTACAAGGCCTCTAAAGAGGCCTGTATTGTTATTTGTCGTCACTACCTCCCCGCGTCAGGAGTGGGTAATTTGCGCGCCTGCTGCCTTCCTTGGATGTGGTAGCAGTTTCTCAGGTTCCCTCTCTGGAATCTAACCATGATTCCCCGTTACCCATGGTCAGCGCAGAAACTGGCATCGAAAGTTGATAGGGTAGACATCCAAATGCAAAGGCGCCACGGGGACGTCAAAGTGCCTGTGCAACTATATTGTCGACAGCTACTCTGCCGAACGGATCTTCACTAATAGGTAGGGTATGGAGGCGAACGGATCTTCACTAATAGGTAGGGTATGGAGGGGGGCCCTGTGCCGGTTCCTTCTCTTCCCCACTCTCTGGCATACATCTGGCAGTACTGCTTCAGATCCTGAGAGATGCATGGCCAGAAGAAGCTGTGAGTGAGCCGAGACGCTGTCCGGCTCCTGCCCAAATGCCCTGCCAAGGGGATATTGTGAGCTAGCTTCAGCAGCTCTTACCAATACTTCTTGGGTCTGGCGGTCTCTCACCAGCCATGTTGTTGGGGAGCCCGTTGAAAAAGTGCTCTAGCATGATGAGCTGGGTGATATCCTCCGGGATCTGGGTGGCCCTTGTGATGCAGCAAGCCCACTCCGCATGGGAGTCCTTCTGCCCCTTTCCGGGTCTCCCTAAACGTTCAGTGGTATTGCTCGGGGGTGACCGCATACCGGGCCAGGAAGATTTGGGTAATAAAAGGGATAGTCTCTGATCTGCTCTTCTGGTACAGCCCGGTAAATATCCTCTGCCTTCCCTACTAGTTTGCTGGCCAGGATGGTGACCCAGTCGCTGGGGTCCACGTCTTGGAATTGGCACTGGCGCTCAAAGACTTGTAAGAAGTCATCTACGCCTTCTTCTGCTTCCTTGAAGTCTTTGAAGGCATTGTATGGTAGCTTGTGGGCCAGGGTGGTTGTACTTCACGGCGCCCTCTGTTCCCTTCATCTGGGTTCATGGAGGTCGCCCTCTGTCTATTGGCAAGGACATAGGCTTGCATCTCCAAAAAGGTCCTGCTGTCAATCTCGGCAATATGCCAGGTGCCGTTACAACTCCTTGCGCACTTCCTCCTCATCTCGGGCCCCTGGCTGGTGTTCATTGCCTCACTGCGTGCCTGGTCGTCCTCCATGAGCGCAGCAGTCAATTCAGCCTTGTTACGCCCACCAGGCGTTATTCCTCTGGCTCCACACAAGTCCTGCAGTGTAGGTCACTTTAGAGCACTGTAGTCCATGGGTCTGTTGGCAGGGACATGGAATCCCGCCGCTTGCCACCAATTGAAGCGGGACCTGGGTAACCGATGGTTATCCCCTTTGATTAGAATAGGTCAGACCCATTTCCCCAGTAACCGGATGGAACACAGTTCCAGGATACAACGTTTGACCATCTTTGTTTGGGTACACAGCTTTGCTTCCTGTTGCCTCCTCCTCCTACTCAGCTTCTTCCTCCTCCTCTACCACCTCCTCATCCAGTCAGCGTAACACCTTCACCACCAACTTTAGCACAGCCAGGGGGAAACGACAGCAGGCTGTTTTCAAACTCATATGTTTGGGGGAATAACTCCACACCGCACAGGAGCTGTGGACAGGCATGAAACAACAGAACGATTAGTGGTTGTGGCCACTGAGCCTCAAGCCCGGCCTGGTGGTGTGCGATAATGGGCGAAATCTCGTAGCAGCTCTGGGCCTAGCCGGTTTGACGCACATCCCTTGCCTGGCGCATGTGCTGAATTTGGTGGTGCAGAAATTCCTGAAAAACTACCCAGATATATCAGAGCTGCTGCAGCAAGTGCGGGCCGTCTGTGCATGCTTTTGGCGTTCTCACCCTGCTGCTGCTCGCCTGCCTGCGCTGCAGCGTAACTTCGGCCTTCCTGCTCACTGCCTCATGAGATTGTGCGAGCAGCAGCAGGCGATAGTTTCAGCTGCACGCACAGGTCAGTCACTCTGCAGAACAGAGTTGTCTTTTTTTTTATATGTCCCAATATTTTGGGGGCTACCCCAAAAAAAACAAACAAAAAAAAAAAAAACAGTGTTGGCTACCTCCTCCATGGTCACTGCCTCCTCAACCTATGGGTCACTTAGTATAAACTATGTACACAATAGCAGAGGCTTGTGAAGGCCTTTTCTCCATGCATCAGGACTGCAAGAAAAAAAATAAAAAAATTATAAATAAATATATATATATATATATATATATATATATATATATATATATATATACTCTATCAGTGTTGGCTACCTCCTGTGAGGAGGGCTGATGTGAGAAGGAGGGTAGGTGATGTGAGAAAAGGAGGAGAGAAAGTAGTGATGTGAGAAGGAGGAGAGGGGTAGGTGATGTGAGAAGAAGGAGGAGGTGTGTGAGAAGAGGAGGAGAGAAATTGGGTGATGTGAGAAGGAGGAGAGGGGTGGAGTGATGTGAGAAGAGGAGAAGGAGAGGGTGATGGCGAGAAGAGGAAGGAGAAAGAGGGGTGATGTGAGAAGGAGGAGGGTGGTGGGTAGCGTGAGAAGGAGGAGAGAGGTGGGTGGCGTGAGAGCGAGAGGAGGGTAGCGTGAGAAGCGAGAGGAGGAGTAGCGTGAAAACTGAGAGAGGGAGAGGGTAGCGTGAGAACGAGAGGAGGGTGAAGCGTGAGAAGCGAGGAGGGGTGGCGTGAAGCGAGAGGAGGGGGTGGCGTGAAGCGAGAGGAGGGTGGCGGTGTGGAGAGCGAGAGGAGGGAGTGATGTGAGCGAGAGGAGAGGGGGTAGTAACATGTGAAGCGAAGGAGGGTGATGTGAAACGAGAAGGAGGGTGATGTGAGAGGTGATGAGCGAGAGGAGGGGGGTGATGTGAGGAGCGAGAGGAGGGTGATGTGAGAGCGGAGGGTGATGTGAGAGCGAGGAGGGGGGTGATGTGAGCGAGGAGGGAGGGTGATGTGTGAGGCTGAGGGAGGGAGGGTGATGTGAGGAGGCGGAGGTGATGTGAGAGCGAGGAGGGGGTGATGTGTGAGAGCGAGGAGGGTGATGTGAGAAGGAGGGTGATGTGAGAAGGAGGAGGGTGATGTGAGAAGGAGGGGGGTGATGTGAGAAGGAGGGTGATGTGAGAAGGAGGGGGTGGTGGGGCGTGAAGGTGGTGGGATGAGGGAGTGAGGCGTGAAGGTGGTGGGATGAGGGAGTGAGGCGTGAGGGTGGTGTGGGGGCGTGAGGCTGAGGGTGTGTGAGGCTGAAGGTGGGTGGGGGGTGGGAGGCTGAAGGTGGGTGGGGGGGGTGAGGCAGAGGGTGGAGGGGTGAGACTGAGGGTGGGGGGGGTGAGAGAGAGCCTACCTTTACTCCCTGATGGTCCAGTGGGCTCCCTGGTGGTCCGGTGGTCATTGCTTCCAGTCTGCAGCTCCGCAGAGCTGGCTGCAGACCATGTAATCTCGCGAGACCATCAGAGTGTTGCCATGGTAACCCGCAACAACACTCTGATTGGCCAGTTCTCACGAGACACATGGTCACTGCAGAGCTGGAGACCGTGTCTGCAGTGGCTGGCCGGGCAGCCAGGAGGGGCCTCGCACCTGGCGGCATACCGGGCAAGCTGCCGGGCCCCCTCCTAGTGTCGGGTCCTCTGTCACTGACCGAGGACCCAACACAGTCTGCCCACAGGTGGTTTAGGCGGCCGCGAGGCCCCAGCCAGTGCGAGGCCTTAGGCGGCCGCCTAAATCGCCTAATTAGAGAGCCGCCTCTGACCACCAGCATACATTCTGACAACCACACATAGTGATAAAGTACTTATCAATTTACTCCTCCCAACATTTCATATGCCCAACAAGTAATACTTTTGTTTTGGGGAGTGTGGCAAGATCTGGCAATTGGAGTGCATTATAGGAACGTTACTTCATTGGCAACTAATATCTCTGCTTATGCTAAAAGAATAAGCAAAGTGCATAGATAAAGTATTTTGTTTACAGTAATCACCAATATATTAAACACATTTACGGCAGTTTAAACACTTTACTGCGAGTTGTATTGTTATTACAACCATGTAGTCTTCTGGCCACACCATACAACATGCCAGCTATTCACAGCAGTCTACCTCCAATAGGTTGGACATAATAGTGACAAAAGTGAGGACAACAACTCCAAATAAAATGTTATCATGATGGTGGCTGGTAGCACTGTAGTGCTGCAGGAGGGACAGATCTCAGCTGTCAACCACAATTCCCATGATAGACAGTCATGATGTTCCTATGATGCTGGTTAAGCATGATAAGAAGGGCAATCCTTGGACTAGAAATCCCATGATTTTCAGCCACCACACAACTTCCCATTATGCTCGTTGAGCATAAGAAATGTGTTCCATGACATCTTCAACAAGTCTTATTTGTTCCTCTCTGGGGGAAGCTCACCTGTGTGATACATGGTAGAGATAAAGAGGGGAAAATCCATAACAGCTGAGGTGTAGAGTCTTCCATTCCCTGCTTCCTAAATCCTGATGGTCCGTGGTCTGACTTGTCACTGCTACAGGTCTCTTGGTTTTGTGTAGATCTTAGGGTTGGGGCGATTATAACCCCATGCTCTGCTCTCACAGGTCAGACACACACAGAAGAGGTCCTGGTATGTCAGTCTGGCCCTTGCTTAGCCTAAAATCGCACATGTGCATTCTGGAAACGCTATACAAAGCTAAAAAGATATGGAGGGAAGCCAAGAGATAGCGAAAAATTAAACCTATCCCTGGCACACAAAATAGGATTGTGAATACCACCTCTTGTGTGAGAGCCAGGCCCAGACTGGCCATCGGGCAAATGCCCAGTGGGCAGCGATAGCCATGGGCCGAGGCGGTCACGGGATCTCCTCGGTTGGTCCATGCAGGGCCCTTGCTATCCAAGCACCAGCCCTGCAGTTTTCCACGACGGGCCAGTGAGGAGATCAAAGATCTCCCTCACCAGCCCAAAGGCAGTGTAATGGGGCCACCAGCTGGGGAGGGAGAGAGGAGAGGACTTCTATCTAGCAGCTCGCCAGGTTCCTCTCACGAGGTCGGAGCGTTGTGGTCAGGGCACAAAGTTGCATTCAAAAACCAACACAAACACAAACCAACACAACACAAATGCATGCTTGCATTCAAACGCAAACACTACATACAAACACACCCCTACATTCACACAAACATACTCCATACAAAAACATTCAAATACACAAATACTGCTCAGTGCTAAATACAATCCTGCAAGCATGGGGAATCGGTAGAGCCTCAGCTTTCAAAGCATTGTTGAAGTTGCACGACAGATGGGCATCTGTCTTTTAGCCACCCTGTGTATATACACAGACAGTCAGTCTGTAAGATTGCCTGTGTATGTATGTCTCTATATGTCTGTGTCTGTATATCTCTGTGTTTGTATGACAGTGTAGTTGATCTAACAAATTTAATCTCTTGTTAAAATTCTTAAAATGCAGGGGGGCTAACCCACGACTGTGTTGTAAGTGTCTAGAGGCATCCAAGGCCTGGACACGATTTTCCAAAGTGGTGACTTCCAAAAGCAACATTGCCAGTTCTGCACTGATGTCGTTGTGGAGGTCATCCAATAATACAGTAAGATCCGCCTTTGTAGCTACAGTGGCTATTAAGTTGCAGATAATCGCAACCGATTTGTGCCTCAACCACGGGCGACAACAGTGCCATCTTGGGCCCCAACTCCACGCCACAATATGGGGAGTGGAGGTATTCATCCATCTGGTTCTATTGATGGTTATAGGGTCTAGTTTCTTGGGGTCGGGGAAGGGTCTCTTTCTTGCGGCCTGTATCTCAATAAGGAAGCTGGTTAAATGCAAGTTGAGGGCTAAGAGGAGTGGAGCTCGAGACTTAGACAGTTACATAGCTGAAAAGAGACTTGCGTCCATCAAGTTCAGCCTTCCTCACAAATGTTGTTGCTGTTGATCCAAAAGAAGGCAAAAAACCAGGTCTGAAGCGCTTCCAATTTTGCCACAAACAAGGAAAAAAATTCCTTCTTGACCCCAAAATAGCAGTCAGATGTCTCCTTGGATCAAGCAGCTTTTACCCCACTAATTAGAAATTATATCCCTGTATGCTATGTTTTTGTAAGTATTTATCCAATTTCAGTTTAAACACCTGTATGGACTCTGACAAAACCACCTCTTCAGGCAGAGAATTCTATATCCTTAGTGTTCTTACTGTAAAAAAACAATTTTCTTTGCCTTAGATGAAATCTCCTTTCTTCCAGCCTAAATGTGTGACCTCTTGTCCTATGTATAGCCCTGTTTATGAATAGATTTCCAGATAAAGGTTTGTACTGGCCCCGAATATATTTGTATAAAGTTATCATATCCCCTCTCAGATTAAATTTTTTTAACCTTTAACTAAAATGCTCCATTCCTTTTATCAATTTTGTAGCTCGTCTCTGGACCCTCTCCAGCGCCATGATATCCTTCTTTAGAACAGGTGCCCAAAATTGCACAGCATATTCAAGGTGTGGGTCTTACCAGCGATTTATAAAGAGGCAGAATTATATTTTCATCCCGAGAATGTATGCCCCTATTTATACATGACAAAATCTTACTGGCCTTAGCAACTGCAGATTGACATTGCATATTGCTGCCTAATTTGTTGTCTATAACAATTCCCAAATCCTTCTCGTGTGTGGTTATCCCTAATTCACTACCATTTAGTGTGTAAGTTGCTTGTGCATTCTTAACCCCGAAGTGCATAACTTTGCATTTCTCTATGTTAAACTTCATCTGCCATTTTAGTGCCCAGTCCCCAATCTATCCAAATCTCTCTGCAGCAAAGCAATATCCTGCTCACATTTTATTACTTTACAAAGTTTTGTGTCATCTGCAAACACTGATACATGGCTTCCAATACCTATTTCAAGATCATTTATATATATGTTAAATAGAAGTGGTCCCAAAACAGAACCCTGAGGGACACCACTTGCCACTTTTGTCCAGTGACTTCTTCTGCCCTATGGTTCAGCGCCCAGGCCACTTCACCCTACCAATTCAAAGTTGTCCAGATCTGAATGACCATGACAGCGAGTACTTGCAGGCCAGCATTCAAAGCATAGAATCAATATCTGAGATTAAATCAGATAAAGCTGAAGAGAAGAAGGGGGGGGGGGATCTCTCTCTCTCTCTCTCATGTCAGCTCCAAAATCCTTAGTCTTGGGTTACCAAAGAAAGCACCATTTTAATCAAACTGCTCAAAAGCAAATTTGACAGAAAATGGAGTTGGCTCCCAGAAACTTAACAATTAAGTGCAGTGATTATGGTGCTACAAATGCCTATATATTAAATCAGCAATGGTAGAAATGTATGCCATGGACACATGAAATTCAATAAACTCAATTATCTTAATGTATGTATCTCCATCTCAATGCCATTTATTGCGTGTGTTATGGCTTTACAAACAAAGCAGTACTTATTAGCATGACTTGAGCATTATTTGAATGAATGCCTTAGAACTTCTGGCAGTCACACTGCACAGACTGCAACTCCCATAGCTTATCAACCAGACAGGAATGGTATTCCACACTGCGTGGAGCAGAAGAGGCTGCTTAATCTTGGAAAAGAAACTATTTATTTGCTGCCTCGAGCCAACATATGAAATATTGAAAGCCATTTCTGTTATTGGCAGGATCTTTCATACATTTATGAGATCTGAAAATCCCAGCACACACTTCCAAGCCATAGAATTGTCCATAAGGGTGCGTGTGTACAGATCTCCTTTATACAAATATTATATAAAAGTATCGCAGCATCTAGTCATTGAAAAGAGAAACGGTCACTTTCCTGGATTTTTAATAGTATGCTCATGTATCCCTATATTTAATAAATATTTGTAATAAAAAGTCTACAGTGATTTTATCTTGCAAATACGTGCCTCCATCTTAGCTTCAACTCTACAGCCAGAAGGACAGGAGACTCCATGCTCTGTGGGACCCAGGTAAAAAGGCAAACCATTGTAAAAACTGTCTTTCCCCCCCACTACCAGGGAAAAGCAAGAGGATACTCCCGGCATCATCACATAAGCACTACAGGGTTCTGATGCTTGGTGTAACACTTTAAATGTCCTTTTAGTACATATTCTATATTTCGGGGATACAAAGATTTTGTTAATCTTTCCACAAATTTTTTGAACTGAAAAGTTTGTTTCACTTATCTTTCTTTTTTAACTCCATTCTAAATTTGGTGTTCTTCTGGAAAGTATATTTCTGCAAAAAAACTGGCAGATTTTGAAAACATCACATTTTAGATCACTTTAAAAAAATACACTCAAAATAATGACAGAACTTAACCATTGTTTTTCTGAAAACACAATTATACCCCAGTGTTTCTATTTCTCCTCTCGGTGTGTAACATTTGCCCCGTCTTCGCCTTGTCTGAATTGGATCATGATGTAATAAAAAAAAAAAAAAAAAAAAACTTTAATATAAAATTTATAATGAACATTGAGCAGCTCCATGAAAAAAAAAAATAAATAAAAAAATAACACACACACACGTTAACACAGGTTCTAGGTGATTTTTGGGGGGTGTAAATTCCATAGAAGTGATAGTTCTCCTTTAAAGAGAACTCCTTAGATACAAGGTGAAGCTGCCAAGAGAAGAGAAGCATCAGAGAAATAATAGTATCTCTAAGGAGATTGGTGTTAGGCTACTACCACGCACACATAGCCATTACCAGCACAGAGTGAGAAAAGATTACTGCTTTTATCGATGGCTTGGGTGGATTAGAAGATTTCCCTGGACGGGGAAAGCACAGGAAAAGGCTGACTTAGATCTAGGCAATAAGAACCAGGGCTCTAGTGCACAGCCCAGGTAAAGTAGAAACAGGCTGTGGGCAGGGGCCCATAGTATCAGCATCCATTCCTCCCCCTTGTTATTCAGGCAGGCTTCAATAAAAGAGCAGTTAGAATGTGAGATAGTATTGTATTACCATGAAATTAGAACCACATTAGTGTCTCCTACTATAAATTTTATATAGAAAGATTCACAGTGAAACATCCTGCGTAATCAATAAATACACAACATTGATGTGAGGATTTTGGACTGCCTAAGTCACATGTGCCAGGGGTGTGACTAGATATATTTCTGTATGAACAGGGTTTTCTAGCAGAAACATTGAACATACAGATGGGGCAACCACCATGACCACTTCTAAAAACATAAGTGGTAATGGAGGTCAGAGTAACCCTTTAACCCCTTAAAGACACATGACATGTGTGATATGTCGTGATTCCCTTTTATTCCAGAATTTTGGTCCTTAAGGGGTTACGAACACAAGCAACTGGCATTTTTGCTAGGTTTGTGTTCAACCGCAATATCCATCTTTATCATTTATATTCAGGTTTTTTCACTTCCCAAATACAAACAATATAAAAGTCACTGTTTAGTGGATATACCCCAACTGAAAACATGCATGCATTTCATTATACATTTTTTATTGTAGTACGATCAAAAAATGGTTTGCAAAAGCTGCATATTTTTTGTCTGAAGCCTTTGCAAGTCCTCCCCTTCCAACCCCACCCTGACTTTCTGTAACTGCCCAATCACAGACTTCCCAATGCAGCTAAATGAGAAGTCTTTGCAAGCAGGTGCTTTGAGCCAAACAACCAGAAATTAACAGGACCAGTTGTCTGATTGACAGCCAGGGGTGTAACTAGGTTAAATTTATAAAATTGCCTATTTTTATGGAAAAATAAAGAAATAAACACTTCACACAAGGCTTTTCAGCAAGCTAACATGCTTTAGGGGGTTTAAAAATGTTTTTTGAATGTGTCTTGAAACCGGATGTGACTCCTGTACTAAACTCTATACTCTTGTGTTCAGCTAAAATCAACAACATCCCCAATGTATGCCCTTTTCTTTATCCCGTGAAGTTAGAATGCTATATAAGAGAACTGACTATTTCAGTTTTTACAGTTAAAAGTCAGATTTGATGGGCCTGTTGCACATTTTGGGGCACTGTAGCAATGCAACTTAAAATTACCCAATACATGACAACCCTCTGCAGCCAGGGATCGCCCTGCAGGGAGACCCCATCATATTCTGCTCAGGCCACGCAGGGTTTCCCCCCTATCATAAGGAATCCTCAGTAATATCAGAAATTACATATTCACAGGGACTGTGGCTGAACCAATTTAATGTGCTGTGTGCAGCACAAAGAACAAATTGGGGCCCTTTTCATTATATTTGTGGCTTTTTATGAAATACAGATCAGTGCTGCTTTATCATTTCACTAAAATTCCAATGCATACGAAAGATATAAAACAAAGTAGGGACTACTTTGTCATTTGATAAATCTGAGGTTGACTTTTGTCCAATACCAGTAGCCGTCAATAGTAGCATTCAGACATCGATCTCTGGATCGCAGGATTCTACACAGACACTCTGCATGGAGGCAAGGAACATTACCCATAGAGATGCATTAATTCAATACATCTCTATGAGGGGGTGCTGATTGGTTAGCTGTAACATTTTGCCATGCATGCGCAATAGCCACCCACTCATTTTGTCAATTTTGATGATCTCAGTTACGGAGATAGAGTGAGGCGGGGTCATCTGCGGCAAGACCAGCGAAGGGTGGGAGAAGCAACTTTTTACTACAAAGAGAGAGACCCAAGTTGTTATTTTAACACAATACTGTCAGAAATACATGTTACTTTAAAAAAGATTCAATAGTGTTAGGAATACAAACCTGCAATGTCATGGCCTCCTCCACAATGGTAAAATCCAATGCTCTTCTTAGAGGAGCAATGCAGAACTGATGTGCATGCACAGCAAGATCCCCGTGCACATCCATGATTCCCTTTAGGAAAAGCATTAAATCAATGCTTTCCTATAGGGGCTTCCACATGACATGAACAAGTTATATTCGGTCAGTGTCCTGGAAGTATCTCTATAATATCTGCTAGAAGTGAACTTAAATATGCAGTGTAAATAGTAGGGTTTTTTTTGGAGGGGGAGGGGTTTACATTGCATGTTTAAAACTAGAGGACTACTGCACTCTGACCAGATCATTGAGTTGAAGTGGCCTGGACTTTAGTGGTCCTTTAAGGACAAGCATACATCAGTCAATCAGAGCCATAAGGATTATGAAAAGGACAAACCTATAAAAAGGTAAATAAATAAACAAACCACTGTGCTAACCTTAGGGTTTCAAAGACCAATGGTGATTCACTGCTTTTTCTACAATGCTGCTGAAGGTGTTTGTGACTTACAGCAGTGGTGTGCTTAACACAATATGGCTGTGCGGTGTAACCAATCCCCATATTTGTTTGTTCAGATCATTTATTTATAAACCGTGTTTTGGGTCTGGTTTTTTGTGTGTGTGTGTGTGTGTGTGCACAATTGAATATATTTTGGTCTTAGCGGCACTACTGCTGAGAAATAAATCTTCTGGGTAGGTCTCCCAGTTCCCTTTTTTCTGTGCACTTAAAAAAAAAAAAATAATATATATATATATATATATATATATATATATATATATATATATATAAAACTAAATGCAAAATGTAGTCGAATATATATGAATGAGACCTTTTTCCCCCCAAAGCTAACCAGATCTAAATGGATACACCCTACAAAGAGCACATACATATGAAGATAACGTTTACTAAACACTAAACTGTATTCCAGATTGCAACACCTAGACCAAAATAGTTGATCTAAAAAAAGACAACAAAAGAACAACCAATAGGTTAGGTATAGTCATAGATTGAATGGCAACATTAAGTTACAATAGTCATATTTTACTTTGTTACCATTGAGAGTATATTGAATACTTCTGTTACGTGATGTGACATGCTATACCCCACCTAACGGAAATACAACCACATATCTGTTACTACAAGCAGAATACAACACAGCAATAAATATATACAGTCACATTTTATAAAATATCTGTTACTTTATTAACCAGAAATAATTTTCTTACATTTATTGTAACTGACGTGAGTAGATCTTCTAAGCCCACATCCACAAAGCATTTGTATCTTCGCATATCCTTTTCTTACAATAGGTTAGTAATCCTATTTGTGTGTTACTGCAGCAAACAAATTGTAGCCTTTTTTACCAGATAAATCAACTTAATACACACAGGTTTGCTGACACCTCCCTTTTGTTTTTTTAAATAAATTCTTAAAGGGACACTATTGGAACTATAGCATTTCCCCTCATTTGAATTGGTTATAGTACCTGGTTTCACAGTCTGCCCCCTACTGGAGGTTTGACAGGTAAGGCAGACATTATACACTTCCTTCTAGCCATACAAAGGCATACTAGCAATGGGCGCTGTAAAAGGCTGAAATAGATAAGTTGACACTCCAATCACAGCTGCCTATTCCCACTCAGGCTAATGCTTCATCTTTAGCCCAAGCAGAACAAAATGGGTGGCCTGCTGGGGACTATTGTTAAGCATTAAAACATTAAAAATGGTTTAACACTGAATGGAAGGACACTCCAAACACTATAACCACTTCAATGAGATGAAGCAGTTACAGTGCCTGCTATGTCATTTTAAAGAAGACTGGGCAAAATTTAATTAAACATAATTCTATTGATCTCTACTTGGCAGGAAGGATGGTGGCACCGGCAAGAAACAGGTTCAGGTAAATAAACTTCACCTGGCCACCAGATTCCCATCAGTGGTCTGTGTAAATTATGAAAAGACCCGAGGTGGTGACACTTTATGTCCACATGTAGTGGCTATTAGTATGACAGCCATTAGAGGTGCTTCGGTTGCACCACCTGATGTAGAATCCATGCATTGGAAATCATTTATTTAATGATTTCCTATAGGAAAATTTGAATGTGCGTGTTGCGCATGCACATTAGGATCTTAATGTTCCTCGATGAGGAGTACTGTATTGAACCGTCACAGAGGAAGCCAGGTAAGCAGAGGAGAAGTAAGCAACATCAAGAGAGCTTCGGCACTGGAAAAAGGTGATTTAAACTTTATTTTTGTTTAAACTTTAATATACCTGGGGAGGGTTGGGTGACATGAAAAAGAGTAGGGGCAGGAATATGGATTTGTATTCCTAACACTAAAATGTTCTTTTAAGTTGAAGCAAACACAAATTCTAGGTTTTGTTTTGTATCAGATGTTGGACAATTGCCTCGATCCTTAAAGGGACACTATAGTCACCAGGACAACCTAAAGGTAGGTTTTATACTTATTTAAGGCGGTAAAGGGAGGCTGACCACTAAATATGTTTTTTGTTTGTTTGTTTTTTACATTATAAGGCCAGGAATACACATTTGTACACCTGACCCTCTAGTGTTCCTTAAGGAGGACCTACAGGATGTATTTACCAAAGCTTTTTATGCATCATAAAGAGATTTAATTGACAGAAAAATAACTCGCCACAATGTAGCAGTCCCATAGTTTTCTGAAGGAGGAATACTGAGCAAGCAGTTTTCAAAATGTCCCATTCCCTGTACAGCCAGGATTGTAAGGAGTGCTTAATACACTGTACTTTCTTATTACTGAAAGGTTGAATGCAAATTTTAAATGCACACATTTCTTGTTTTTTATTTTTATATTATTTCTTTTTGGTGTGCAGATGTACATTCACAGTGTAGCAAAGACATATGCTATAAACATTACCAGGAACAATAGGCATGCAAGAGAAACATAACATATCAAGAGAAACTGGACTTTAAAAAAAATATAAAAATATATAAGCAGAGACTTATCTCCAAGTTAGGCTATGTGGGCTGAGTGGCATAATAGTATGAGAACAACAATAGGAAAAAGAAATAGAAATAGAGGCGTGGTTTGACTGCCAAAGTAAATTGCTGCTTGAATTTTTGCTCCTTGAGACCCCACAACGAAAACAAGGTTATTGCCCCACTAGTAGCAGCACCATGGGGAAATCTTCCAGGACTACTGGAGCGGGAAAGACCCCCAACCACAGAAAGGGCTCACAAACATCCTCCATATGGCAGTACCTAGTGACGCCGGCAAATCTGGCGCTGCCACCACTGGACTCGGGAAGCTTGCAATGTCGGAGGGCTCTGCACCATCTTCACCGAGCTCTGACTTAGCTTCTGAGCCAGCTGACAGGGCTCATTGGCTAGAACTCATACGAGCCCTCCATTAAGGCAGACATATAGGCCTTGCGAGTGGAATTCCAAAGCCTTGCGGACCACGTGGAGGCTGCCTCTGACGAACTCAGAGAATCACAGGCAACAGTAGTGGAAACTCAAGATACCCACTCTGAGCTCTGCATGTGGAGGACCTGGATAACCGCGGACGCCGCAACATCAGGCTTCGCGACCTCCAAGAAGATGAGGAAACCCCAGCCCATCTCCAAACCCATCTGAAAGAAATATTCCTGCTGTTCCTGGGCCGGGATCCATCAGTCCCCATTGAATTTGTGCGAGTGCACCACACCTTCCATCCAAAGGGCCCTCCTGATAGCCCCCCCAAGGGATATAATATGCTGCCTAATTTTGCATTGAAGGAGGAAATCTTTAGACAAGCCAGGGATCACCCATCTACAACCTACCAAACATGCTCCCTGCAACTCTTCCCAGACCTATCCCCAGCTACTCTGGGGTATTGCAGAGCACTAAAACCGTTGACCAGAAAATTTGCTACCACTGGCAGATGCCAACAGGACTGCTGGTTTCCACCCAAGCTGTTCCATTCTTGGTCCGCACGCATGGCGATTTTGTGGACCTGGGCATGAGCTACAATTGCCTGCAATTAACATGCACTGGCCTGATCCACGTTACAAAACATCTCTCCCTGGTGTCGCACTTCCAAGACTCTGAAGGCAATCCTACAGCTGATGAGTATTATGACATGACGAACTGCTTCCTCATGGGGAAGTTTATTACAGCAATACTTTGTTGATGGGGGAGGGCCCGATCCTCGGGAGACGGAAGGGGTACTATTATACACACGTGCCCCACGTGCACCACAAGACTCCATCGTGTAGCTGGGAAGGGGGGATTGCCATAAAACAAAATGTGATTCCCCCGATGGACACTCCGTAACCGAGAGACCATCCTCCCTCAGGTGGCGACATGCCCCTACCTGGTCTGGGATCTTAACCTACACACACACCCACATGGGGGAATACAGGGGATCAGGGCTGTTTTGCCTAATCATTAAATTCATGAAGTGCCAATAATGAATTACCCTAAGGTTTTTAAAGATTTTGGTGGGCACCAAAACCCTATTCGGGATGAGTGAATTGAGTATTTGAGAAAGGGAAAGACACTGACATCAAGTACTTGTAAATAATCAATACAAACTTTATTGACTAACAAAGACTTAATTAATAATCATTCAGCTTAAAATTCAGCTTAAAGGAACAGCTCAAGGAAACAGCTTAATAAAAACAGCTTAAAGAAACAGCTCAATGTATACATCCCCATAAGAGAGGCTTGCTGCACTCAACTGAGAGAACGTCTGGCAGTCAGGCTTGAAGGGGACCCTCTCTTACTGGGAAATCAGCAAAACTAGCAATACGCGTCCATATTACAGGTGGGTAGTACTCCAAAAGAGTGCCAATAATGAATAGTCTGTACTTTTCCACCAAATCTTCTTATCAGTGCATCCCAGCAAAGACCTTGTAAAAGCGTTGGATGGGACCTGCAGCTGGCCAGACTTTCCAGTCCCACTACAATGCCATGCCAGATCCATGCCAATAGTGATCAATCAATCATTCTTAATTAATATGGAATATTATTATCACAGGGGCTCACCGCTGAGCCCAACCGGGTTGGGGGAATGTGGGGAATGCTGCATAACCGAGTGCAAAAAGAGCCGACTGCTGGTGCGAATGATAAACAAAAACAATATACATAGCCAAAATACGAAACACCGATTGCAAGGTATGCCACCTTCCAGACCAGATCGCAACAGTGATAAAAAGATTACTACTCTTCCCTATATGGCCTGCCTTCCCCCCAGACATCCTACTACCCAGCAACGCGACGCAAATATCCGCACTTACTTCTCACAATATGTGCACACGCGCATCACAGCTGACTCGCGCGAGACCTTAGAGGCCCCTCTCACAATGGAAGAATTAGCATGCACAGTAAAATACACAGGGAAGACAGGATAGAGCCCTGGGCCGGTCGGCCTGCCCATGAAATATTACAAACTCTTTGCACCCACTGTATACCCACACACGTTTAATTCCACCACCACTGGCCATCACATCCTCAGTCAAATGCAGGCGGCAAACATAATTATTTTACCAAATGAGTGCAAAGACGCTGAGCAGTGTGCAAACTATCACCCCCATCTCATTACTAAACTGCGATCTAAAACTGTTTGCAAAAATCCTGGTGAATAGACTAGGGCCCCTTCTCCCCTGGCTTGTGTTCACAGACCAGGTAGGGTTCATCCCACATAGGGAGACACGAGATAACATCGCAAGAGTCCTATCCCTGATATACCAAGCACAGCGCTAGACATGGAGAAAACCTTCAACAGGGTGGCTTGGGACTTCCTATTTGCCAGACTAGAGGAGTTAGGGATTGGACAACACAAGCGACAATAAATACAGGCCCTATACTCCTCACCTACCGCACGGATATGCGTAAATAGGGTTTACACAGAGACATTCCCTATATGTAACAGAACAAGACAGGGATGCCACCTGTCGCCGCTGCTCTTCGTCCTTGCCCTTGAACCATTACTGCAGGAATTGCGGACAAATCCTGATACCAGAGGGATGATTCTGGGACCTGTCCACCATAAAGTAGCGGCATATGCCAATGATATGCTGTTCTTTGTATCTAACCCAGATGTATTGCTCCCAAACATAATGACGGAATTCAAACAGTATGGAAACCTATACAACCTCAAAATTAACTTCACCAAATCTATGATACTGAACGTGAGCACCCCGCAACGGCTCGCAGACCTGGTCCGTCAGAGTTTCCCTTTCAAATGGAGTGAGTCAGCAATCAAATACCTCGGTGTGTGGCTCACTGTGGATCTGACCCATTTGTAGCACGCTAATTTTACAACCCTACTGAACACAATCCAAAAAAGCTTGGCAGAATGGGTGTTACCACACTTCTCCTGGCTGGGCCGAGTGGCCATCATAAAAATGAACATATTGCAGAGAATTCTGTACCTTTTTCAGACACTCCCAATTATAGTTCCTACAGCTTTCTTTGTCTCACTACTCACCCAACTAATTTAAATGTATCTGGAAGGGCAAATGACCCAGACAGAAGGTCTCCCAGATGACACTCCCTAAGACTAGGTGTGGGCTGGCCGTCCCCGAACTTAAGTTATATTGCCAGGCAAGATACTTACTCCAAGTAGTGGAGTGGGCAAAGGTGGGAGTACGCAAGCCTTGGAAAGACATTGAGACTTTAGAAGATAAACCCTGACTTAGACGGCAAGTGCTGGAGGTGCAACGGGTCACCGGGCTCCCTCCTTCACATTTGGTGAGAGTGCCGGATCATAACAAGGTTTTGGAGATGCGTTGCCTCAATTGTTAGTCAATTCACTGACAAACCACAATCTTTCCATCCAGCCGTTTACCTTCTCCACTACACAACAACACCCACATCTCAATACAAACGATCTTTGACTATTTGCATTCTTTCAGTAGCCAAACATCTCATACCCCTGCATTGGAAAAGGGACATAATGCCACCAATGTCACTTGGTTTGCAAGGATGTAGGAACTGAGGGCATTGGAGGACTTATGGTTCACCGCACAGGACAGGACACAGGCTTATGCCGACATCTGGACATCTGGTCCTGACCCCCGAATTTCACGACGAACACATCAAGGAACCAGCTGCAATATAAAGTTAAGCACCAAATGACAGGTTTGCTTGCCTGCATAGACCCCTGACCCTGGGGGGAGGCAGGAGCCTTGCCACACAAGAGGAGGGACACTGGGCACAGCGTCTCCCCATCCTTTCCTATCCCTTGCCCTCCTTTTTTCCCCCACTCCTTCTCCTTCCCCTCCATCACATTCCCACTCTCACTTCCCTTTCCTCCCTGACCTCAACCTAACCCAGATCAACCAAGTTTTGGAACTGGATGGCATATACGATATATTCTACATAACTGATGCCGTGAGCTTCCACATTCCATAACCCCATAAGCACCCCCTACTGAGAAAGCAGGAAAATGGAGGTAAAGGGGAAGGAACCAGACCACACATATCACGAGTAGGGACCATACTTCCAGGGGAAAGGTGGACACGGTACATACACAGGCTCAGGCCTTGATAGGCAAGCTGTCAGTACTGATTCTGGTTGTTATATTGTAATGCTACTACCACAGAGACCTGCGAGTCTCATTATTACATGCTTGTTATTTTCCATGATGAAAACAAAACAAAAACTCTAAATAAGAAAGATATTTACAAAAAAAAGCGATAGCAATAATGCTATGTGTCAAGTTATAAGCTCACCTTATGAGGTTGGGTTAAAATACTAAAGCCAAGAAATGAAAAAAAAATAAACAAAAGATGGCATTAAACTGGTATTTCTTATTCATTTCAGTATTTTGAGACAAGTGGATTTGTATGTAAGATTATGCTCAAGGGCTAAAGAAAAGGTAAAAGGAACACCAACGTGGTGATAGTTGTACTCTGGTTAGTAAGAATCGTATGTCAGTGTTCTACACAGGTTAAGCTAGAAATGATGTACTAGAAACCCAAATTATCTGTGGCACCTAGCTTGCGCTAACATAACATAACATGCTTATAACGAGAGGATGGCAAGCTTAAGCCTAGAGTAACTTCACATACATGAAGCCTAGTGCCAGTAATTCAGTCTTTGGCCAAGTTAAACCTCCGACCTCCACAGTTAAAGAAATTCCCAGTGATCTGGAATAGCCCACTCTGCTGTTTCCAAGCCAGTGCTAGGTTCCCTATGCTATTCTCGCTTGTCAGGTTGTTCACTGCACCTTGAACCAACGGATCTGATGTAGTGTGATGTCGAGGTTGTCTCCTCTGGGAGTGTGGGATAAACACCGGGGTTTGACCTTCTGCGGACTTTGGTCTAAGAGTGCAAGAGTGATTAGCCACCACCTTGGTGTCCAGGTGAGTGTGCAGAGGATGGGGGATTTTCCTCTTGAGCTTCAATCTTGGTAACCTGAGTTTTGATTGCTTGGGTAAGCAATGCTGGGATTGTTGGTTGACATGAGGTGAGTGGCGTGGTGTGGTGTGCTGTTTTGCTGCCTGCTTTCCACATATAGGGCCTGTTTAACAGCTAGTTTCAACCAGAATTCAGCAAATATTTTTTCCAGCTATTGCACAGTATTTTCCCGCAGACCTTGTGTGGCTGAGGCCCTTTGTGTGTCTGCCATCTTGATTTTGTAGAGATGTAGGCCTTGTAGTACAAGAGTGCCAGCAAGTTCCCATTATCACCCTTGAGAGGAATCAGTAGCTAGAGAGCTGGTGCCGGGATAACCCTCACCGGCAGGGCCCCCTACTACTCCTATGTGCAACTGCAGGATTATTGGTGGGGAAATCGGCCGCTTCTCTCAAGCTGCATCCACAAGTAGGCCTCAGAAACCGCAGGCTTGGACCGGCGATCAGGCTTAGAAACGCCTCAACCTATATCCCCAGGTCACTGAGAGTGTCGCTAGCCCAATTATTATAAATTTGCTCGTAGATGAGTCAGGAAAATAGCATAATAACAAGAGTTTGCTTGGAGCTCGTTCTTAGTGCGACCACTCAGTGTGGGGTCAGGCCCGCCCCCACATTTCTTATTTACTTGAATGACAAAATGTCAAGCATAGGACCATGAAAAATTATAGATCCAATGTGTTTTTTTAGAAGTGACAGATATAGAGGCAGAGTTATGGTGGAAGGGGTTTTCCAGTTTTGAAATGAACTGTACCTCCCTACATTGCAGAACCTGACAAGACAAGTCCTACTTTTGTCCAAATTCCAACAAATTGTTTCTCCTTTGTCTTGCTCTCCAGCGTTCCTGCTTCAGGGGACAATAGCAAAGTCCTCAAAAAGCAGAATATTAGTAACTGTGAGGCCGAGTGAAATTACAATCAATTCAAGAATGCTTCAATAATTTTCTGCAAGTGTGGAGCCAAAGGTGGCTGGCATAGTTAGTGTCAGCCCAGTGCACATGCACCAGTCATGCAGAGTGTGATTGGTACTGGTAAACTCTGTGCACCCATGCCTTTTTCACACATCTGAATGAAAGCCTTCAGTGTCATTCACTTCAAAGGTAACTACAACCACCATGACCACTGCTTTTAGAAGTGATAATGGTGGTAATAATCTGTATGTGCAGGGTTTTTAGCTTAAAAAAGCTGCCTATGCAGAGATATGTCATTTTGTGCAAGGGTGTAATTACACCCACTGTACATGTGACATAGTCAGAGGAAACTCTGTTCTGGGATGACTTCTAATTCTGTGCAAAAATTACATCAGTCAGCACACTGGCAACGGACGTAATTAGATTTTTCACTAACAGGTGCACTGTGAGTACACCTGCAAGTAGAAGCCCAACCTCCCTTCTTCCCAAATTCAGCAATCGGGAGCAGGGCAGGCATTAACAGCAAGATGAGCTATCACTTATCTCGCTTCTCATAACCGCAAACACGCGCATGCTTGGTATTGTGTTCAGTAATCCAAGAATGCTTCTCTATGAGAAGCATTTTATTGGACCACAGAAATAAAGAGGATGAAGAGAGGTGACATTGGAGAAGGCAGGAACGCGAGCTGTTGCTGAATTCTAGGTATGTATTAATTCTTTTAGTACAACTTTTTTTTACAAAAACAAGGGGGAGGTCTTGGTGCAAAATGCCCAATAGGCGCATATACTTAAAATAAAATATTCCAAAAAAAGTATTGAAGTAACCCTTTAACTACAATATTAGGTCAATAGAGCTGAAAAAAATCCTGAAAAAAATGCTTCATTTACAGTTTGGCTATTTTTGACTCAATTTTAACATTTGTAAAATATTTAATATTTTTACAGATGTTTAACATTTTACAGTTTGAATTCACTAAAACTACTTTGCACTTCTATGGCATAATGCATAAATCTCAAGTGCACTCTTTAATTATTGCCTGCAATGACTCTTTTTTAAGGCACAGAGTTAAAATGTCTGTTACAGATCACACACAATGCTTATAGAACAAGGGGCTTACTGCTGGCATTGGGGCAGTCTCAGTGATATGGCCCACTAACACCCTCAAAGCAGATAATCCTGCAGCTGCTGAAGAGATTATTGGAAAGTGTACATGTCAGTCAGTCTTTTATGGCAAGAATTGACAATAGAATCCTGGTTTAAAGTGTGCCTGTCATCCTCAAATGTACAAAAACCCTGCTGCTTTCAGATAAGTAATATAATTAAAGGTACAACTAGACCATTCCATATCAGTGCTGTGGTCCTGTCGTTTTAACCTGTAATGGAAAACATTGCAGTTTTTTTTTTTTAGACAATGTAATGTCTAAATGTCCACCTCTAGTGGTTGTCTTCCTGAGAGCCGACCAAATAATAATCGGTCATGTGACACGGAAGCTTATAGGAAACCAATGAACATAATGCTTTATTATGGAGAAGTTTGGGTGTGCACATAGTGCTTGCCAAGCATTTGCATCAGGTCCCCAATTCTCCTCTATGAAGAGCATTAAATTGGACAATTGCCATGACATTGCATGAGGAGGTGAGGTGAACTGCGCAGAGGGAGTCTCGGCACTGGAAAAAGGTGAGTAAAACACTTAATTTTATTTATTTATTTTTTTAAAAGAAGTGGCCTGTGTCTAACTAGGGACAAGAGAGGACTTTATTCCTTAAGCTGTAGTGTTCCTTTAAATATATGTTTATGTTGAATTGCTGGTGGTTTATGACCTATGCACCTCAAAAGCCACATGACTCAATCCCATAATTTTAAGAATACAGCCAAGAAGGGGACCCAAGGGAAGCATCACCCTTTATCTTGTTTTGATCATAATGTGTCAACTTGAATCGTATCTTTTGCCAGGTGGTCTTTAAGAAGCTGCTTTACACGTTAGATTCAATGTGGTTTAGGTTACAGTTAAAGGAACACAGGGATACAAATGTATTCCTAACGCTATAGTGTATGAGGTGTGTCCCCTTCCCTGTTGGGGTTGTGAAAGGTGAGTATTACTTAACTTTAAGCCCTCACCACACTGCTGTTCTCTCTGCCGATCCATCTCTTTGACTGAGATCATCAATGTTGATGATGTCAGCCAATTCAATTGTTCCCCATAGTGCACATGCATGGTAAAGCGCCCGTCTCTGCACCAATCAAATGATTTACTCAGTGTAGCAGAGAAAATGCCTGTAAAATGCTTACCTCATAAGTCTCCCTCTCAACAAAAAATATTTCCCCTTTTATTTAAAAGATACTGTTCTACATGATGTCATAACTTTCAATCAAAACAGACATCCTGGCTTAACTGCGAAAGCAGTACTTCTAACATATGTGGGCAACCTTCAGCACTCCGGATGTTGTGGACTACATTTCCCATAAGGTTTACTGGAGTGAGGTTTCTACCCTGAGTTAGAAAGATACGCTCAGCAGTGCTACAACAAGTAAAAGTGGCACTCTAAGCAACAAGGTAGTGGTTATTAGCTGTGTAATTATCACAGGTGCAGCTGGAGTGGCTGCACCGGGGCCGGCACACTTGTTGGCCCATTGGGTGATACTAAGTGCATATGCCACCCAATGGTATTTCTAAACCGAGTACCGATAAGGCGCAGTGACTCTTTAACAGCGCGAACAGGACCCTGTAATATCACTGATGCTGGGAGGTGGTGAGTGCCTGTCACTTTCTCCCAGATACAGCAAGAGAGCCACACAGTAGGCAGAGAGCAGGCTGGAGGGAGAGAAGCAAGGACATTGCCAGCTCCAGACCCACACTCCTATCAGACACAGCCAGCACCAAGACCCAAAAGAAGTTACCGTCCTCCACATAAACAGTATGTTAACAGTTGGGTAAAAATATAAAACGTATTACATATATGTGTGTGTATGTCAGTATGTGTATCTGTGTGTATATCTGTGTGTGAGTGTCTATGTGTCAGTTTGTGCATCTGTGTGTATATCTGTGTGTGAGTGTCTGTGTCAGTTTGTGCATTTGTGTGTGAGTGCCTATGTGTCAGTATGTGCATGTTTGTGTGTCTGTGTGAGCATCAATGTGCATATATGCATGAGTCAATGTGTGTATCTGTGTATATGTGTCTGTGTGTGTGTATATGTGTCAGTGTGTGTATCTATGTGTGTGTCAGTGTGTTTATATGTGTATCAGTATGTATGTATGTATTTATTTGTGTGTGTATATCTGTGTGTGTATGTGTGAATGTGTATGTGTATCCGTGAAATGATGTATGTATATATGTGGCAGTGTATGTGTATGTGTGCATATATCCCAGCAAGCCAACGCCAACACTACATGCAAACACACCCAAGCAATCAAGCACAAATATTACAAACACATACAAAATGCCAAAATTTAAACGCTAACACTACATACAAACACACACACATCTGACACGTATTGCTAATATTACTGTCCACAGCACTGGTTCAATAACCGATATGCAGCCATATTGTCACAGTGATTTCGGCTCATATTGTTACTTACTACCAGACTCGGTTGCACGGAATCTTTGAATGCAGTCGCGTTCTAAGATTCATTACCTATAACCACTGGGTGCATATGCTACTCCTATACAAATAGCACACGTTGCATATTGATCTGTATTGGTTTTTCTCTTTTGTCCTTTTTCTTTTTTCTCTTCCTAGCCAATCAAGACTTTGTTTCTATGTGTTCAAGGATCCAGTCAGGTTCTTCTGCGTCCAAACACTAATATTTATGTATAAATTACCTGAGTGAAATGGTATCATTGGATATGATCAAGTTTTTATATGCACATTTACTTCTGTTCCATGTCGCTTAGGACCTCTGCGCAGGTTCCTTGATGTGATATACTATTGCTTTTCATAACTCTACTTGACCTCTGCGTTCGCAAACATTACTCCGCAGTTGTGATTTGCTATTTAACAGCTCTTTCTATATACAAACAAAAAAGCATTTAACACAAGCACACAATCACACGCAAACACTACATAGAAGTACACCACTGCATTCCAGTGGCAACAGTACCCTACATGCAAACACATTCTCCATTCAAAAACACGATTACATTCAAACGCACAAACACTGCACATAAATACAACCCGGCAAGAATGGGCAAATAGTTGATCCGCAGCTGGCATAGCATTGTGTGAGTTGTACAACAGATGGGGGCCTACCTTTTAACCACCCATACACTGTGGAGGTCCCAAATAAAATTCTTCCACCAGGCCCTCACTACATTAGTTGTGCCGATGGTGGCTATGTTGCCTGGGGCTTACTTCTCAACATTGGGAGGAGTGAAATCAGGACAAAGGATACAAAGGCCTGAGATCACTCTGCACAGTGTATTGTATATGTGTTAGCTTTGCTCGACTGGAACAATTCCCTTGGGTTTCCCTAGAAATGGGACAGCACCAGGACAATTTAAGCAGCATAAATCCTACATCACACCGTGGTGGCTTTAAAGTGCCATTTTAAGTGATCATCATGATTTTGGACAGGGCACAGCTCACTTTAGAATCTGCAAAGAATGGATTTTTGTAACTAATGCAGGGACTTCAGATATTAGCATTTTTTTAAAAATGTATTTAGTTTTTTCTTATTTCTTTTTGCACAGTTTTTACTAAAGCTTGGAGTAAATAAACTAGAAATAGTGAGGAGAGATGGATATGTGCAATAATACAACATGTATATAATATACAGGGTAATTCACGACAGTGAGAAAAAACATGAATATAAACAAATAAAGATAAGAATATAGTCTATCACAATTAATCCATTCACATCAGATCGGCTAAACAAGTTAAGGAATTGTATTTCTTAACATAATCTGTTTGGTATGTGTGCATTTTAGTTTTATTAAATTAAGCTACTTCGCCTATTTAATAATCAATATAAATAAGTCATTATCCTTACTGTACAGCCAGAGTCTGCAGGCAGTAAATAAGTCCTGATAGGTCTGTTCACTAAGCAGTTACATGACAACCTACTTGCAACATTTTGGTCAAGATGTCAAAACCATGAAAATCGGTTGTTGTTGGTTTACCAAAACTAATTTTTAAGTGAAAACAAAAAAAAAAGTGTAAATAATGGCAATCCATGAATCATGTCCTAAAGCTTGCATTCTGTCTATGACAAAGTAGAGACATACGGTTTTGAACAAGTTGAGTTGTCTGCCCAACAGAATGCCAGGGATACAATGTGTTATTTAAAAACTGCACTCTTTGTAGCAGTTTGAAAGTAAATGATGAATGCAAGCATTGCAGGATGAACCATTTAAATGCAAGTAGCTATCTCTGAGGCACTAGGAAAGTAGGGGCAGGCTGACACAGATATAAACTAACATAATACATGTTATTAAATGCATGATTACTATGAGAGCTAAGGAAAAGTACACATAGCACAGTTCAATTTAATTCGACTTGGAGGGGTGGCCACAAGGTAGCTTTCCAAATGACGTAGAACTACAACTAAAATGATGCTTTAATGAAACAAAGCATTATGGGAGTTGGAGTTGGACAACGGATGGGGAGAACCTTTTGTTCATTTTCCACGTATAGTAATATGTTAGGTTTTGTAAAAAAATAATAATAATAATAATAATAACAATAAATACACAGTCAATTACCTCAAAGAAACTGAGTCTGCTGCTCATCTTGGTTCTGTGGGGATGTCCTCTCCAGGAAGCCATTCCAAGCACGCTGTATGCAGAGCAGCAGGCAGGGAGAGCAGCCAATCCGGGCAGCAGGGCAGGGGATCTGCCACAGCAATGCCTGCGGTTATATAGCAACCTCGTGTTCTTATTCTGAGTCAGGAATAAGCAGCACTGCACTCCCCATCCCGAGAGAGAGATAGCACAGCTTATCACAGCCTGCTATGGACAGCAATGAGCCCAGCTCTAGGGGCAGGTGTAGGGAAACTTGCCACATGAACTGCACTGCAACTCCCAGCATCCCAGCCTACATCAATACAGCACAGCTCTATAAGCAGGTGTAGGGAAACTTGGCACCTGAACTGCACTGCAACTCCCAGCATCCCAGCCTGGCACTAATACAGCACAGCTCTAGGGGTAGGGAGCCTTGGCACATGAACTGAACTGCAACTCCCAGCATTCCAGCCTGATATCAATACAGCACAGCTCTAGAGGTATGGTTAGGAAACCTTGGCACCTGAACTGCACTGCAACTCCCAGCATACCAGCCTGGCACTAATACAGACCAATTTTAAGAAGGCAGTTAATCCTGGCACCTGAACTGCACTGCACCTCCTAGCATCCAAACCTAGCACTAATACATAGTTCTTGGAACCTTGGCACCTGAACTGCACTGCATCTCACAGCATCCAAGCCTGGCACTAATACAGCACAGCTCTAAGGGCATAGGTAGGAAATCTATGGATCTGAACTGCACTGCAACTCCCAGTATCCCAGCCTGGCACAAATACAGCACAGTTTTAGGGCTCCTGAACTGCACTGAAATTCCCAGCATCTCAGTTTGGCATTAATGAAGCAAAGCTCTAGTGGCAGGGGTAAGGAACCTTGGCACCTGAACTGCACTGCAACTCCCAGCATCCCAGCCTGGCACCAATTCAGCACAGTTCTAGGGGCGTGGGTAGGGAGCTATGCATCTGTACTGCAACTCTCAGCATCCCAGCCTGGCACTAATACAGCACAGTTTTAGGGGGGCATTAAGCCCTGGAACCTGAAATGCACTGCAACTCCCATCATTGCTGTCTGGCACTAACATAGCACAACTCGAGGGGCAGGGCTAGAGAAAGTCTTGTATCAGAATTGCAGTGCAACTCTCAGCATCACAGCCAGCGATTTATTTAACCCTGCTCTAAGGACAAAGATAAGTCACGGTGGTATATGAACTGCCGTGCATTACATCTCTCAGCATCACAGCCTGCACTAACAAAACCATGCTCTAGGGGCAGGGGTAGGGGTAGGGAAATCCTTGCACGTTGTCCATTGCCAGCCACTGGGCTATCCCAAATCTCAAGACATGGACAGGAAATCCCAAGCACCAACTATTCTGCAAGAGCCAACAACTCCACTGACAGACGAACAGGAAAATCTGAGTACTCCCAATTATTCTGCACTGCAACTCCCATCACCCCCAGGTAGCCAACTGCTGCCTGGGATTAAGGAGAGTTGGAATACTTGTAATATTTACTGCAAAGTATTTATGTTTTGAAAGTGTGAAAAAAATCTGATCAGGTAATTAGAGCACTTTCAACATTTGTGTTTTGCATAAAACACATATTTTTGTATATATTAAATATTTAACAGTCTGTAGATGTCTGAATAAACGGCAGGTATTTTTGTACACGAGTAAGTATATAATGTGTACATATGTTAGCAGTAAATATAATGGTGGATATATATTCATTAGAGTTATTTAAAATACATTTTCTAACAGTTTGATTTCCAAACCAAGCTAAAGAATTACATTGCTTAAAACAATGTGACTCTGAAATATTAAAATATGATAATGCTTTTTGTGCATAAATTGTATAGTTTAAGAATTTTCACTTTAAAAAAACAAACCAAGGATTAATTGATTTATAGTGCACACTAACATAATATTTGTAATATGATAAAACTGTTTTTATTGAATTTTTCTACACTTCAGGAAACATTTCCCATTATTCCCATTAGCCCTGTTTATTAATAAACCTCTCAAGTTCATTTCAACTGTTCTTTACAAATAAAATAAAAAAGTACCAGCAAAAAAAACAAAAAGTGGAACATATGCGGATCTAGAATGCATATAATATCAATAAATGTCTCAGTTTGGCTATTTGGGGTTAGAATGTTCCATTATCCTTGTATTTGTCATATTTGAAAGGTTATTCCAAGCACCATGACCACATCCGAGATATGAAGTGGTCATGGTGCCTGGAGTCTATATGTGCAGCGTATTGCACATACAAAGTTTAACCCCACTGCTGCCGTTGATGTAACTCCATCTCATCATGGGCAACATCATCAGGGTGTCATCGGCCAGCCCAGAACTAGAGTCCCAGACTTGCTAATGTCACTTCTGTGCAACTGCAGAAGCTGGAAACTCGTCACTGGACCAACAGGGAGCATAGGAGCCTGGCAGGGACCCAATCAAGGGGACAAACTATTGCCAGGGTGCTCCTGGCATCATAAACACTACCTCAGGGTGTAGTGGTTTTGATATTTGGAGCAACCCATTAACACTTGGAATGTACACTAGACATTTCTAACAATTCACTACTTTTATTAATATTTACACATGTGCACAGATGTGTTTGCCTATACTTTGAATTAAAGAATTAGCCGTGTTTTGCTAACATATTGCTATATACAAGTGCAGCTGATTTCGAAGCTATCCCTTTTTCTGTTTGTGTAGCGAGGCAGCAGAGTAGGATTCTTTAGAGAAATAGCCATTAACAGATCAGGCAAGCTGCAGAAAACAAAAGGCCAAGGCTCATACTAATGTCAAAAAGCGACAGTAACTTGCAACAGGTGATCTGCTGTTTCATGTGCAACTCTGGACCCACAGGAAAGGAGGGGATATCATTGCTTGTCAAGACCAGCTATACTTAAAGGGACACTATGGTCACCTGAACAACTACAGCTTATTGCATATGTTCTTGTTAGTAGAATCATTCCCTTCAGGCTTTTTGCTGTAAACATTGTCTTTTCAGAGAAAATTCAGTGTTTACTTTACAGCCTAGTGATAACTCCTTAGATGGTTGCTAGAGCTACTTCCTGGAGCAGTGCTGCACAGTGCACAGCACTACCATTCAGTGTCTCCACCCTCTGTATGCAGACACTGAACTTTCCTCATAGAGATGCATTGATTCAATGCATCTCTATGAGGAGATGCTGATTGGCCAGGGCTGTGTTTGTCTTGTGCTGGCTTTGCTCCTGATCTGCCTACTTGACAGTCTCAGCCAATCCAATGCTTTCCTATTTGAAAGCAATGTCATTGGCTCACCACCACTTCTGATGATGTCAGCAGACACAGACAGTTTCAGAGGCAGACAGGGGCAGAGCCAGCAGCTACTGACTTGAATACAAGTAAGATTTTGCTATATTTAGGGAGGCAATAGGGTGGAGGGGTGCTAGATGGTGGTTTTAACACTATAGGGTCAGGAATACATGTTTGTGTTCCTTTAAGGATGTAGAGATTGGGTTGGTTATAGCAATATAGCTGATATGCTTATAAACATTCATTATGTGAAGCAGGACTATGTTATTGGGGCCTACTTGTGTTTCTCTGCTATAGAGCAATGTTTATATTCATAATGTATTTCATGTTTTGAATGATGTTATATAAATGGCTGTTGAGTGATCTCAATGAAGTGGTCTGGATGCAGTGGTTATGTCATTTTAACCCTGTAATTTATTTTAACCCTGCAATTTTGAAGAAACTGGTATGTTTTTACATAGCAGAGTTAAACACACCTCGAGTGGCTGTCTTCCAGAATGCCACTAGAGGTGCTTACCCTACAACAAGCCAGTAAAACTGGGCCATGTGAGGTTGCAGCTCGTAGGAAAACATTGAATTCCATTCTTTCCTATGAGAAGCATTTGCTCCACTATAAGGAGTTATTGGAGCTGTTACGGGCAAATACAAATATTGCAAGTTTTAGAATGAAATGTTGTATTTCTTAAACTGTGTACTTTGTCTTTAAGAGATATTGCAAACTGACAAGGTGTTAGAAATGGAACATATTGTTTTTCATAGATGTTTCTTTAAGCAATAACCTCAGTGCATAATATGTTTGCGCCATTTTGTCCCAGACGAATTACAATAACAATAATGCATAAACAAGCTTCAAGGCTATACTACGACACTTGCAGTACACAATATACTGTGGTAACCCCAAGTTAATGGAACTTCCCCAAATCCGGGAATCTCCCACGACTGTACACTTACGACTTAGTATAAACAACAGATAACCTATTCAGACTTTAAGATGCCATCTTGAACTAAGTCAGGAAAATTTCCATGACGTATGCACCCTTTAGTTATGGCCTTGTATGTTTGCCAAGTTAAGGGAGGTCCTAAATTGAATAAAGTAAAAAAGTGTTACTTTTTCATATTTGAACTACGGTAACCTAAAATGGAGACAGAGGTATAAATAGGTGTACTTTTAAATGTTAAGACACAGAGGAGAGACTTGGAGACAGACGCTGCTCCATCTTAAAATGACAGAGAGGCTGACATGATGACATGTTCAGAAGGGTATGTTAACCTATTAATGATATTTGCAAGCATGTAATTTAATCTTATAAACTCTGCTATAATGGATTTTATATTTTTATATAATAAATATCCAAAAGACAATCTTGCTTCCAAGACAATCCTTATTTTATATTGTATTCTCAATTATTTATATATGTTAAATAGAGGATCTCTTACTAACTATATAAAATTATGGCTAAGATATCTGTATGGTTAGCCCTACTAAGTTCTATGCTTTAAGACATTATAGTGGTAAATAAGGGAACCACCAGCGGTTACAGAGCAGCTTAGCACCAAGTGAGACTCGGGTCTGGAATAAACGTAAGTAAAATCATTTTATTCAGATTTACAGAGGTAGGCATAAACTAATTTGCAAATAGGACAATATAATATTCTGAATACAGGTTTGAATCCCTAACGTTACATTATTCCTTTAAACGGTTGCACCAAGCCTGCCGTAGTGGCTATGATGTTGGTGCACTACGGGTACAATTCTTCAGTAATGGGGCAAGCCATTTTGCAATAGTTTGCCTCTTACCTGGGACGATGGACCTCCTGTCATGCTGGGTAATTCACTTCTGGTTTCTGATCCCTGCAGTCATTCATTGGCTAAGAGTATCAATCCGAAGGTTGATTTACAGCAGCAATATAAAATACCTAAGTATGTGCAGCGTACATATAGGGTCCTTTGCATCATGACCACTTTAGAACACTGAGGTCATCACTAGTGATGACCATAATGGGTAGTCCGTCACAGAGAATGAGCGAGCCTCCCCACCGAAGGACTGAAGCGGCCTGTCTGGTCAGTACCTTACAGAGAGCAATAATGATGTACTGTGCTGCCCGAGGAAAGTTACCTGGCGACCCCAGATATAAGACACCAGGGAACTAAAGTGGGATGGCAGGAGAGGACCCTGAAATTGGGATTGTTGAAGGGCCTAATTATGAACCCCATGGCATCAATAATCATATCCCCTGAATATAGATCATTGATATAGGAGTGTGTGGAACTTAATATATCCCCAGATGTCTTGAAAGCCAGAGGAACTGGTGTCTTTTACTGTAGAATACTTAGATTTGTTATTTATTTATAATTAATATTATCTCTGTACTACTTAAACTGCATTTATTGCCAGACTCCTATGATTGTCTTTGCTAGAATATGTTTAACTCAGAACAAGTGAAAATTACACAAGGGGAATACATTAACAATCACAGAGGAATCTGCTGATTTACCGTGTGTTATTAACACCTCTAGCCATGGGTGTAATTGCTGACTTAGAAATCACAGCATATTCATTAATTCCAAAAAGAACTGAGATTTTACTATTTACAGGTTTGGTGAGATATTTCACAACTTCTCCTAAAGCTATTGGTTAATAATATTCTTTAAAAAAAAAACAACAGATCATTTATCAAAAATAAATGACATATGGCGTAAATGCTACAGAATGTGACAGTGGAGTTATGGTGTTGTGCTATGCACAACAAAATGATGACCTCATTACCAATATGGTTTTTGGTTACAGTATTTACCCAGCTTTTATGTTAAAATAAAAATAGAAGCCCCAAGAATAGTATTGCTAGATTGTAAGCTCCCATCAACTTATGCTATTAAGAATATGTTATATTTCATATAATGTTCGTCATAAGTCAACTTACATGTGATCTTGTTATATTGTATAGCAATGGAACTTGCAAAGCACTATAACCACTAGAGTCCACTGTAGTGGTTATGGTGTCAGGATTGCCCTGGAGTCTTCCCAGTGTGGGTAATCAAACTGTTTAAGAACGATTTGGCAACTTACCTGGGATCCACCGGTCTCATATCAATGCCTCCTGTTCAGACAGAAGCTCCTGCACTCAGCTAAACCCAGCTGCATTAACAGAAGCTCTTTGCAGAAGCTTTGATCCAAAGAAGTGGTGTTGGTGGGTTCCTGGCAGTCCCCAGGCAAGAGAAACTGCTATGTTTATAAATAGGTTAATCCAGCCTCTAAAGCCTCTAGTGGCTGTCTCATTGAAGATAAAGACTGGTAGACCCAGCCCTGACTCGTAGCCACAGTTAGGGACAAACCAGCACCTGACTGACCCAGACCCCCCACAGGGAACGGGACAGACGGGACCAAACGGAGAGACACACACTCCTCAAACTGGACGGCCCCTCACCCTACAGGAAAGGGGGGGTGGAATGGGAGGGGGACACCACAATACAAAGGGACACTGTATTGGCCAATCGGCCACCTAAGATTGAAGTTACATGACGCTTGTGCCACCGCTACCGAATCAGCCTTCCCCCTACTCCCACCCTACCCGTGTGCTTCCCCCGCCCGGCCCTCCCTTCCCCCCCTCCCTGCTTCTGCAGAGCCGCGTGCCCTGGCTATGCTTGCCTAGTGTTCCATGGCACCTGCCCTGGGAAGGAAAGTAATATCGACGGGGAGACATTGGAGCAAGGACACCCCACCAGTCAACCACCAACACCGGCTGACACCCCACCAGCCAACCACCAACCCCGGCTGGCTGGGGCTGCAAATCCTTCAGTAACCCCCGACAGCAGTAGGGGCAATCCTAAAGCAAGACCCACACTACCCACGTACCAAGATGAGATCTGCCACCAAGCAAACCACGAAGCCTACTGTTCAAGCAGTATTCCAGATATCTACATGCTTCGCACTACTTCCCTGCGGACCTGTGGATCCAACAGCTTAATTGTATATATGTTATGTCATGAGTACCTACGTGTACTACCGGAGTTGCTACCAACAATTTGAGGTATTGCGATAATGACACTATGTATAACGCAATAATACAGGACCTGCGAGTCCTCAACTTCTCAGGGCCTGTGAGCCCACACAAACATATACCGTATTTGCACCTCATACTGACCTCCATGTTTTGTTGGGGACCTGCAAGTCCCAAAATTGCATACCAGGCATGAATGGCTGAACCAAAAAAAATGTATTTTAAAAGAACAAAACTTTTAACATTGCTATTTTGAAAGCATTCTTACTTTACAGCATTTTGTCGCACCTGATTAAAACTGTTGGATAGAGTTGCATTTTTTGAACAAAATTGAAAATTAAACAAATGATAAATACAAGTATTTACTCCACACATTTCAATTTCACAGGTTTTTTTTTTTTTTTTAAACTGAAATCTCAAAGTTATGGAAAAAAACAGTTTGAATTATCAGTGTTCACATGTTCCTGCTGTTAATTTCTCATATAGTTAAAGTTGTGTCAACTATTAAAGTCAGTTTGACACATATCCCAAAGTTTACTAATTTGATATTACGTTGTCTCTTGGCTTTAGATAAGTTGGAAGCTTGTGAACTATCTGAATGTTATTTATATATTTTATTAGATTTTTTTAAAGTCATTTTTTTTGGATTAAATGCTTTTGCTGCTCCTTTTCAGGGCAATAAAATTATATAATTCATCATACAAGAGACAGTCCAAAAAATATATATAACATAGCTTTATTTAACAGTTGTAATATTTTACATACAAGCCAGTCACTTTATGCAACAGAAGAAAAGGAGGACGCAGGTGAGAAAGGAAACGATAGGATTCATTGTCTGACACCAGCAAGGTAATTCATTCATGTGAGAATTATTTGGAGCTTAAAGGAAGTTAAAAGTGAATTTTGAATTATAGGCCACAGTAGCTAAACTGGTAAAAGTCAGCGATGTTTTCATTTCCTTTATTTTGGCTTCAAATATGAAATTCACTTTAAATTCACTTTCAGTTCTTAACATTTGACATGTGCAGGGTTATTATTTTTTTATGTGAGAATTCAAAGTGAATTTAAAATGTAAGGTGTAAAAAATAACACTTCTTACAGTATATATTTGTTTTTTTACTTCTTGTTTGGTGGCTTTATAATATACATATACTATAATATAATATTATAATTCTTCAGTGTGTCAGTTAGAAATATCAGCATATACCAGACATGTTATTCTGCTTACAATTACTTATATATAATAAAATAACAAGGGATATTACAGGATGATGGATATTCAACAGCAGATGTTAATTGCTACACTCAGGATGGGAGCGACAATAGTCTTTGTTCACAAAATCACAGACATTCTCAACCTACCCCCAAGACTCCAGCTAAATAAAGGAAGCGTGTAACTAAGCTTGTCTTTGTGTAGTTAAACCAATCAAATAAGACCATTCAGATGATTCCTATAGTTTCAGAAGCACCTTACAGAATTCTCAGACAAAGAAAACCATGTAACTTTTTGATAACATCTGTTATTTATGCTCAATCCAGACACATATATATCTAATGTGAATAGAATATGCTATATTTTACATAAAGCCAAAGTAACTAGAAGGATAGCTGGCATAGAGATTTGTCCAATTCAGCAATTTTCACCTTAAATTTAAAATGCACTACAAATACTAACTTTAGTAAAGAACCCTTGCGGTGTCATACGTTTTGTACAGAGCCTTATGACCACATTGACCTCAATAAGGCACTAAAGATATGACAAGGGTTTTCTACACTAACAGGTCAAATTGGGTCCAGCAGTGACAGTGGACTAAGTGTTCTGCGACCCAGTCCTCAGGGACCACCAACAGTCCAGTTTTTTTCAGTATCTCCATTGGAATAAAACAGGGAATACATAAATCCTGGACTGTTGGTGGGCCATGAGGACTGGCTTGGGGACCACTGGAAAGGACACTTCACATTGAGGAATTGTTGTTTTTCATTTATTGGGTCTAGAGATGGGTTATAACACGAGAGTGGCTATTTGTTCAAACTAAACATAAAAATAACTTAAATACAATAACAAACACATACATAACAAATACACAAATCACCATAAGGAATTTCTTTTTTTCTTGAATTCTAATTTGGCTGTCACAAGTATGACAGACCTGCTTTAAATATCTGTGCCTGATGTTAGATTGCCAGCACTGTAAATTAGTTTCTCATTTAATAAACGTTTGTCCGATTATTATCCAACATTATTTTATTGCACCAGTTTGCACAATAAATGCACTTTTTTTTTAAATAGCTATTTAAATGTTCTTGTAGGTAATAAACAGCTATTTTATTTTTGCAAACCTTCCACTTTCACATTTGCTGATTTCCAATATGTTTAAGACATCTCAAGTGTAGTTTTGCAAACAGAAGAAATTGGATTTACAACCACTTCATGGTGTCAGTTTTTTTTTTTTTTTTTAGCAGAGCATTGGCAAGAACAAATGGCAACAGAAGGATCTTAAAGGGACACTATAGGCCAAACCACATCAGCTCATTGAAGTGGTCTGGGCGCAGTGCCCCAGCCCCTTAGCCTTGCAATTGTAATTATTGCAGTTTTTTAAAAAACTGCAATAATTACATTGCAGGGTTAACACCACCTCAACTTTTGTTCGCCTAACTAATACTGAACGTCCTCACGCTAAGCATGAGGATATCCAGCGTCATCCAAAACCCCTTAGGAAAGCCTTATACAAATCTTTGCTATGGGGAAAGTCCTAATGTGAATGCTGGGAGAAGCAGCAGAGGTGTATCCTGCACCAGTACCAAGGGACATCGGCGCTGGAATCAGATAAATGACAGAATTATTGCAAAGTCTTTAGAGAAGTATCATCTTCTTTCATAGTATCTAGAGTAAATTCCTTTCACCAGAGGCATAACTTGAAACCATGGGGCCCCATGTTTTTTATTCCCCCCCTCCCCCCCATGTGTTTCATTCTTTCCCCCTGCACCTCCATGTGTCTCATTCCCTCCTCCCCAGCTCCTCCATGTTTCTCATACCCCCAGTCCCCCCATGTGACTCACCCCTCAGCCCCTTCATGTGTCTCATTCCCTCCAGCACCTCCATTTGTCTCATTCTTCTTCTCAGACCCTCCATGTGTCTCATTTCCTTCCCAAGACCCTCCATGTGTCTCATTTCCCTCCCCAGACCTTATATGTGTCTCATTTCTCTCCCCAGCCCCTCCATGTGTCTCATTCCCATCACCCAGCCCCTCTATGTGTCTCATTCACTCCATTCCCCTATGTGTTTCATTCCCCCAGCCTCTCATTCCCTCCCTCACCAGCCTCTCCATTTGTCTCGTTCCCTCCCCCATCCCATCCATCTGTCTCATTCCCTCGCCCACCCACCGTCCCTTCATTTGTCTCATTCCCTCCACCCCAGCCGCTCAATTAATCTCATTCCCTCTCTTCCAGCCCCTCCATTTGTCTCATTCCCACTACCCCAAGCCCCTCCATTTGTCTCATTCCCTCACCCACCCAGCCCCTCCATTTGTCTCATTCCCTCTCACCCCCAGTCCTTCCATTTATCTCATTCTCTCTCTCACCCCTCTCTCCCACCCCCCATGTACCTTCTGGCTCTGTGTAGCATGACTGAGCCGTACCAGGTCTGACATAAAGTGCTCTTTCAGTAAACACTTCATGTTAGACCGGGGTGATCGGCCGCGCTAAAACACAGGGGCAGGAGGGGAGCAGCACAGGTCTTCATTCCTGCTGATCACCCTGCAATTGTGGGGTCCTGAAGTTGTGGTGGCCCATAGTCGAAGGTGTCGCCCCCTGGAGTGACTTTCCCAGTTGCAGCTGCAACCGTGGTAGGTACGCTACTGCCTTTCACCGTCATCTAACTTGCTTGGCATCTATCAGATAAGCAGACTCAAAAGACATTAATATAACTGGTATGGCACTACACTGGCACATGACCTCATATTAACTCTTGCCAAAAGAACACAAGCACAGCTTAGAGCTATGGCTTTACCGAAACCTTCACCATGTTCTTACTATGCCTGTGGAAGGGGTTTCTTTGTGACAATGTGTGGGTTAGTCAGTTTTCCTTTGTTCAGATCTGACTTGCTTGAGTTATTGATTTTGTTGCTATTCCGACAGCTGTCTTCAGTCACTATGTATGTGAGGAAACATGCTTCTCACATTTGTAGTGATCTACATTTTACAATATTACAGGTTACCAAGAGAGATAAAACATTACATGTGTAAATATTGCAAATGCGATTCACACATTATGTATGGGTGTTAGGAATGAGCATTATTAACAGATGGTATCAATAAGTCACATGACTTTCTTTGTCTGAGAATTCTGGAATGATCTTGAACCAATAGGAATCATCTGAATGTTCTTATTTGATTGGTTTAACTACACAAAGACAGGCTTCGTCACATACATCCTTTATTTAACAGGAGTTTTGAGGGTAGGTTTGAAAGACTCTGAAAGACTCTGGCTATCCCTTCCTGAGTTCACCAATTAACATCTGCTATTGAATATCTATCATCCTGTAACATTCTTTGTTATTTTATTATATATTACTAATTGTAAGCAGAATAAGCCTTTCGGAAAATGTATGTCTGATGTGTATTGATATTCTAAATGACACACATAATATGTAAGAGAAATGAAGATAAATATATATTATAAGAAGTTATTTATTACAGCATGGTAAAAGGTAAATATTAGGAATGGACAAAATTAGTTTTCACATACTGAGCAGCGGATTTTCTGCATCTATGCTATTCTCTTGGTGACTGCAGTGGTATGAAGTAGTCAAGTCTTGAAGGTGAAGACACAAATTTAAAGTCTTACACATCTTTTATAAATCGACTTGCAAAAAATCAATTGTTGATTCCAAGTTGTAACACTGTAAGATGTTAAAATGTCAAAGAAAATTAGTCACTCTTTTAATCATCCATATCTGTGGGCAAGACTTTCTCATGAAGCTCACTTTTCAACTTGTCATTGAGGACATTGGAAAGGACAGCAAAAACCGAGTTGGTCCATCCTGACTTTAATACAATAGTGAACAACTGTAACTAGACAGATGTACCAGATCCACTATGTTCTCCAGGGATCACATCACTGTTTCCATCATGTGTCCTTAAAGGACCACTATAGTGCCAGGAAAACAAACTGGTTTTCCTGGCACTATAGTATTAATAGGTCCCCCCAGTCTCAGGGCCCCCCGTCCCGCCGGGCTCTAGGAATAGGAAGGGGTTAAATCACTTACCTTTCTCCAGCGCCGGGCTCCCTTGGCACTGGGGACTCTCCTCCTCCTTCGGACGTCATTGGCTGAATGCACATGCGCGGCAAGAGCTGCGCGCATTCAGTCAGTCCATAGGAAAGCATTCTCAATGCTTTCCTATGGACGCAAGCGTCTTCTCACTGTGAAAATCACAGTGAGAAGCGCGGAAGCGCCTCTAGCGGCTGTCAATGAGACAGCCACTAGAGGCTGGATTAACCCTAGTATAAACATAGCAGTTCTCTGAAACTGCTATGTTTACAGCAGGCAGGGTTAAACTTAGATGGAACTGGCACCCAGACCACTTCATTGAGCTGAAGTGGTCTGGGTGCCTATAGTGGTCCTTTAAGAGGTTAAAGGCCAAAATTGCCAAAATGGAAACATTCTTATAGTTTAGCTACTTTGTCCTACAAATTCACTTAGAAGTCACTTTGCATTTTCACTTTAGTTAATAACCCTGTAAGTAAAGCAAAAAAACTAAACAAAATGGACATGGCCCTGTTTTCCTGGAGACCAGCTGCTTTGTTATACAGCTGCTCCTACAGCCTGTATGGACTGCATGTGGACATTTCTTCCAACATTTTGATAACAAGAGCAAGTAAAATTTTTCAACTACAAATATGAGATTTTAAGACCTGTCCAACATATCTAATACACAACCTATATAAACACTTCTCAATGACAGTTTAACAGTCTTGTACAGATGTGGACAGTAGGGGGAGCTAAACCATGTGAAAATGTGAAAGGGCTTTACCCAATTTACATTGGGGGGGAACTAAATCATTTTTACAAATTTCGCTTAGCGAATAATCCCCTTAGACAAATAGTCTGGGGTACCACAAACTGTGTATATTTGACCTTATTTGCATAGAGTCCCAGTTCGCATTCAATACAGTGCAGTATAAGTCTAGGAGGATGGGGATATATGTCCTTATTTGTTCCAAAAATATTCGAATGGTAGCTTGTCCAAGTATATCGATACCTTTACAAGGATACAAAATGCACATATAGCTTAATGTTGCACAATTTATTAATAAAAATCACCACTCCCCCAAATGGAACCCTTACAAAAAATCAATGTGGTACTGTTTCCAATAACCACGCAAACAGCGATGTTACCACTCCATCTGATGGTCGTCTCTGCACACAGACCGGGATGGAACTCCCAAAAAACGGAAGGACGCCCGCATTGCACACAGCTCTGCTTGCCTAGAGGTTCTGGAGGCCACTCTCCATCAATGCGTTTCGCCTGCTTCCTGTGGGCTTTGTCAAGATCCATTTGGGGGAGTGGTGATTTTTATTAATAACTTGTGCAGTATTATGCTATGTGGATTTTTTTATTTTTTTTTATTCCAGCCCTATCAGGCATTATCCAGCATAGTGCAGATATACAACTGGGAAAAAATGTAAGACTGAAAATTATTAAACCAAAATGAATGAGCAAATAGTGCAATACTCGTTTTAGTGACAGGTGTTAGTGATTAATTATAACAAAGCATTTATTTCTGGCAGGTGATTGGTTTACAACAAATATGAGAATACTATGGCCTAAAAAAACAATATGACTTAAGCCCTTAAGGACGGCAGGCGTTCTGTGTCGTCCTTAAGGAGCCGAGCGTAAACACTGGAGAGTAGCATAGAACAATCCCGCTGTCCACCCCACTGTCACATCATGCCATGTTCTGCGGAGATGTCTGGCCTTGGCTTCTGGTACCCTGTATTCTTTTTACAATTCTTGTTAAGTTTTTCTTGGTTTTTCTGGTTTTCTATTCCATGTCTGGTTTTCTTTATGCTGGGTTTTTCTGGGTTCATTCCTGTATTCCGTCCCAGGAATTCCCAGTCTCCAGGGTTCCTTTAAATGTTTGTTTTATGTTGCCACACCCATTCCTTTTCCATGATTCCCTTTTTTTCGGTTGGAGCCTGCAGGCAGTTGCTCAAGCCTTCTGTCCTTTCTTGCAGGTAAGTGCTATATGTGTTTCTTATGGTTCTTTTAGCATACATTAGGCAGAGTAGGACCTGCCAGATATGGGGTACATTGGCGTTGTTGGCAGGCTTATGCAATGTATGATCATATAATGTGACTAAATCCCCATGGTTTTCATATATACTACTTAGATATTTCTCCTCTTGTTTTGCCTATCATATCTTGTTTTAGTTTGTATTCCCAGTCCATGTACAGTCCTGTCTTGTCCTGTCCATGTTATGTCAATGGTTCCCTTATGTATTGTGTACATGTTCCAGGTTTAGCTTCCTATCCTTCTCTGGTTCTGGGTTCTACTAGTTCTGTCTTGTTTTCATGTTTGGTGCCTTTCCTAGCCTTGCCTTGTTTCTGTACTGGATACTAGCCTGCTGCAGAGCCTCCCTATTCAGCTCCTGAGAGGTCTGCTTACTTCCTAGCTTCAAGTTCCTAGGATTCGCTGTAGCTGCATCAGGGTTCTGGTATGTGACCGCACAAACGCTGGTGCTCAACACCAGGGGGCGTGAGGTTACCCTGCACCAGGCCCTGATAAATCCACTTCCACGCTGAAGACTCCCATCTCATCATTTGGCACTCAGGGGTCCCGTTTCCGTACCGACACCCACTTACCCGTTCCCTCGTTGGCGATCCGCACTGCTCCTGATTTGGGGGGACTGCTTGACAGCCCAGACAGACCCCCCTCGTCAAATTAGGCCCCCGCAGGCCATGTGATTGCTCTGAAAGAGTGGTCACATGGCCGCAATAGGCATCCATAGTGTTGCCTGCATGGGGGACTGCCTGTGCTGTCAGGCAGTCTCCCTGCTGCTGTAAAATAAAATAAAAATATATTAAGTATATTATAAAATATAAATAGGTAAATAAAAATAAATAAATAAACAAAAAAAGTTAAACATTTTTATATATATATATATATTCTTATTCTAACTGTATTTTAATATGAATATATATTCATATTATATATATCAAAATACACTTAGAATGAAATTCTAGATAGATAGATATAGATATATAAATAAAAATAATTAAAAAATATAAATATATCCATAAACTCACAAAAGTACACATCTCACATTTTGGAAATATTTTATATCTTTTCAAGTGACAACACTAAAGACATGACACTCGCTACAATGTAAAGTAGTAAGTGTACAGCCTGTATAACAGTGTAATTTTGCTGTCCCCCCAAATAAATAAATAAAAGGAAGTAAACCCTTAAGTGGAAATGTCCAAATTGGGCCCAAAGTGTCAATATTTTGTGTGGCCACCATTATTTTCCAGCACTGCCTTAACCCTCATGGACATGGAGTTCACCAGAGCTTCATAGGTTGCCACTGGAGTCCTCTTCCACTCCTCCATGATGACATCACGGAGCTGGTGGATGTTAGAGACTTTGCGCTCCCCCATCTTCCGTTTGAGGATGTACCACAGATGCTCAATAGGGTTTAGGTCTGAAGACATGCTTGGCGAGTCCATCACCTTTACCTTCAGCTTCTTTAGCAAGGCAGTGGTCATCTTGGAGGTGTGTTTGGGGTCGTTATCATGTTGGAATACTCCTGCGGCCCAGTCTCCTAAGAGAGGGGGATCATGCTCTGCTTCAGTATGTCACAGTATATGTTGGCATTCATGGTTCCCTCAATGAACTGTAGCTCCCCAGTAACAGCAGCACTTATGCAGACAATGACACTCCCACCACCATGCTTGACTAAAGGCAAGACAAACTTGTCTTTGTACTCCTCACCTGGTTGCCGCCACACGCTGGACACCATTAAGTTTATCTTGCTCATCGGACCACAGGACATGGTTTCAGTAATCCATGTCCTTAGTCTGCTTGTCTTCAGCAAACTGGTTGCAGGCTTTCTTGTGCATCATCTTTAGAAGAGGCTTCTCTTTTGGGACGAAAGCCCTGCAGACCAATTTGATGCAGTGTGCGGCATATGGTCTGAGCACTGACAGGCTGAACCCCCACCCCTTCAACCTCTGCAGCAATGCTGGCAGTCTATTTCTCAAAGATAACCTCTGGATATGATGCTGAGCACGTGCACTCAACTTCTTTGGTTGACAATGGAGAGACCTGTTCTGAGTGATACCTGTCCTGTGAAACCACTGTATGGTCTTGCCCACCATGCTGCAGCTCAGTTTCAGGGTCTTGGCAATCTTCTTATAGCCTAGGCCATCTTTATGTAGAGCAACAATTCTTTTTTTCAGATCCTCAGAGAGTTCTTTGCCATGAGGTGCCATGTTGAACTTCCAGTGACCAGTATGAGACAGTGTGAGAGCGATAACACTAAACTTAACACACCTACTCCCCATTCACACCTGAGACCTTGTAACACTAACAAGTCACATGACACCAGGGATGGAAAATGGCTAATTGGGCCCAATTTGGACATTTCCACTTAGGGGTATACTCACTTTTGTTGCCAACGGTTTAGACATTTAATGGCTGTGTTGAGTTATTTTGAGGGGACAGCAAATTTACATTGTTATACAGGCTGTACACTTACTACTTTACATTATAGCACAGTGTCATTTCTTTAGTGTTGTCACAAGAAAAGATATAATAAAATATTTACAAAAATGTGAGGTGTGTACTCACTTTTGTGAGATACTGTACATAATTACATAAATAACTTCAAAATATACACGTATAGACACGGAGAAAAAGCCTGAAATACCCCACTCTCTATACCCCAGTTGGCAAGGAAACACCCCAGGACCTCATGGGGAGAAAGGGGAAGGAAACTATACCGCACAAGCCCACCTCTGGGCTTACGATAGGGGAGATGTGGAGGAAAGCACGTGGAGCCTCCGAATCCAACATGGCGGCTCTGCATGGTGGGTGCTCGGATTTCTCCGAGGACATATCCGAGGAGGAGGGATACTCACAGCCTCTTAAATCACCACAGAAGGCAAAACAAAGCGGCATGGAAACAGACACAGAGCAGATCACCACAGCGGTCCTGAAGACATTATTAGCAGACCTAAAACGGAGCATCCATGAGGATGTCACCTCGCTCCGCGCAGACTTGAAAGGCCTGACAGGACGCATCTCCAAACTAAAGGGCTCCTCACAATCCCAGGCCCAGAATGTCACTGCACTGCAACACACCGTACAAGCCCTGCAACAGCAGACCCAGCAATATGAACACCGCCTCGCGGCGATTGAGGACGCCAGGCGAGCTTCCAACATAAAGATCACGGGAGTCCGAGAGGACATTCCGGAGGCCGAACTGCCTAAACTTATGGGACGTCTGATACCAGCAGTACTGCCACAAAGACAGACCACAACAATCACCCCACCCTAAACCAACGAGCGCACCAGCCATGGCTACGAGAGATGTCATTCTGACCCTCCGCAACAACAGAGAGAAGGTGGCGATTCTGTCTTCCCTCCGTGGCAAGACCCCCTTTCGCTTCGAATTTTGCGATGTCTACAGTTTATAGCTTGTACACTTACTACAAAGTTTAGCTTAGAACACTAGCTCGCCACTATGCACGGTTTCAGGGGTCGCTGCGTGGTGTATACCCTCACTCTTGGACCCCTAAGAGGCACAACGTATTTCAGTGTAACAAGCCTGACAACCACAGCGCGAATCGATATAACATCTAGCAACCAGAGATAGCCTTAACCTGTATTAGCACACAGAGATTTCATCTCTGTGTTTCATACTAGCAACCAGTGATATAGTGTGCTTGTTTTACACTATTCCAGATGTTTGGTCCTTAAGGGGTTAAAGAAGTAATGCGTGCACGCTCCTAAAGTAATTCACACCAGACACAGGTTTCGGGTTAATGAAAAACTTGAGGAATGTTTATTCTGAGGGGACGGCATGTCCCTTATAACGCAAAATTACATCATATGCATTGTCAGAGATAACATAAAATAATACCTTCGATAATTGGTTAGGTGTTAAGTGGTTCATTTATTGCCCTTCCTACCGGGTGTGATGTCACTGGTATCTTGGAGGTCTCCCCCAGATTCCAGCGCCATCTTGCTAGTGAGGGTGTTAGTCGATGTCAAAGGGAAACTCCCTAGCGGCCAGTTTAGGTAAATCACATATAAAGTTGAATAATGCTGATTGTAGTTATGCTGAGTAAATAGACATTTTACTAACATGAATTGGGTTAATATTTTTGTCCACAACACATTACATAACATGCTTCAACGTTAAGGCTCCATTAACACAGCTAACTTAACGTTGTCACGTAGCGAATTCTTAGCTTTACCCTGATGCAAATGTGGTTTTAGCTAGGCATAAAACATGGAAAAAGAGAAGTGAGTGAATAAATACAATAGCCTATACTAGAAATAACATGAAATAACATGAATAATAATGTATTCCTGCACCATAGGCATGCTATAATAACAGACTAATTTTCACTGTACCGTTAAGTTTGATTGAACATGTCCAACACATAACCTATAGACTCATAATGTTAAACTTTGTTGTATTCGTTAAAAATGTGCACGGAACTTAAGCCACTACCTAATCTGTAAAGTTATGTATATATGTACGCTGTTGTGGCGTCGTGACAAAGATATTGTACCTACCTGCACAAAAAATAAAAATAAAGAATTCAAAATATATAAATATGTATATATATTTAAATTCTATTTGCATATTTATGTAATATCTTTACATAATTAAGTCATTTTATTGATTACAATTTGAGGGACCTGACTGACAACCCAGGCAGAAAGTCCAGAAAATTATATTTGCTAGCTTTCCAAGACTCCCTAAAACCTGTACATGGGGGAGTACTGTTTTACTCGGGAGACTTCACTGAATACAAATATTAGTGTTTCAAAACAGAAAAACTTATCACAACGATGATATTGTCAGTGAAAGTGAAGTTTTTTAATTTTCCACACACAAACGGCACTCCTACTGATGATATTGTTATGATACGTTTTACTGTTTTGAAATACTAATATTAGTGTTCAGCAAAGTTTCAGAGTATAACAGTACCACCCATGTACAGGTTTTAGGGTGTCTTGGAAAGTTACGGGGTTAAATATAAGGCTTGCATTTCTATTGGTTATGTTGCCTTTGAGAGTGTATGGTAGACCAGGAATGAGAATTATCCCCATGATGGCATACCATATGCAAAATAAAACAACCCAAAATATTGCAAATGGGGTATGTCCAGTCTTTTTTAGTAGCCACTTAGTCGCAAAACACTGGCCAAAGTTAGCGTTGATATTTGTTTTTTGCATTTTTAACACAAAAATATTAATGCTAACTTTGGCCAGTGTTTGTGACTACTAAAAAAGTCTGGACATACACCATTTGTAATACCTTGGGTTGTCTACTTTTTACACTGACTCGGGGGTGGTGTATGACTGTCTCTCTAATCTTGGCAACAAAAGCATTTGTCAGCCTCGCACAGCTCGATTTGAGTAAAGCCCAGTGACTTACCAAATACTCACTGGGAAAGAGAGGTGACCAATCTCCCAGTTCGGAGCGGCCAAGCAACTGTCAGCATCATTAGGTGCCCCATTTACCGTTCCCTCTTGGACCAGTAGGGTTGATCCCGGTCCGTCCCTCGAAGGCTAGCCTGATCTAAAGACAATGCAGGGCGAAACCATTAAAGCAGACAGACAACCCATCATGGCAGATGCTGTGAGTTTCATCAGCATCAGCGGTACAAGCCCAGATGTCATGACAAAGCTAGACAAGATTTTTTTAGGACTTCTTACGGAAGCTGGAAAGCAGCATACATGAAACTGACTCACATCAGCCCAAGTCACCAGTGGGAATCTGTGGCTTTAGCTGCGAAGAGGACCCTAACATGGTGGCAAAGCAGGCCATACCCTTCACTTCAGCACCAGGCAGCACAGACACTGGATTTGATGCGGCTCAAAGCTGAGATCCAGAGGGAGTCTGAAGTACTGCTGGGAATGCGATTCAGCACGATGATTTGGTTCCCCTGACAGCACCTGGGCTCAGACACCTGAAGTACCCCTCTCTGTTGCGGGACTATGTAATGCCCTCAGAAGGATTAGGCTGATCAAGCTTTCTGGACTGAGCTATGAAGGGCATCAGACCATTCACCGTTTCATTCTTCTCAACACAGTTTATATGGGGGAGCTACACCAGTTACTGTCTACTAATTGCACATTCTGTTCTGCTGATTCATCTAAGCTCTGTCTAGTTTTTTCTTTTTCCTTCCTCAATATTTGACCAATATGGGCAACTATATAGTTGGCCAATACAGACAACTATTATGTTTTTATTCTACTTAACAGTTTAGGGCATTGACTATCACTCTTTATGTCTTCACTATTTCATGAGCCTACTAGCATAGCTTTGGTCCAGTGCTTAGACAGGTAAACCTAGCACGAATATGTTAAACTCTTAAAAAAAATTAAATTCACAGTTTATTATGCAGCTATATGCCTTTGACTCTTGATATGTTTAATCGTTGATGTACAAGCTTACCTTTGATGACTTTATGTTTTGATCTTCGTTATCTGTGGATTGAAATAAAAATAAAAAATTACAAAAAAGATCAATACACTGACTCAGACATTGACCCATTCTGGCACACTCTTTCACACAAACACTGGCACACAATTACACACATTGGAACACAATGATCCATGCTGGCAAACATAAACAAAGAGAAACCCATACAAAAAGAGTGACACACAAACTGACCCAAACAGACACACTGGCCAATACAAGGAATTGCCCATACAAATACACACACTGGCCCATACCGACACACAAACACACTCACATTGACCAATACTAGTAAACACTGGCCCATACAAACACACACTGTACGCATCCCTTACCAATAGCTGTCTTACTGTGTGTCACGTATTCATCTGCTTATAGAAATGTGGTTAATGACATTTACTGTCCACACAGGAAAAGCTGTGCCGAGAAGCAACCTAATCCACAGAAGGGTTAATGCTGAGCAGCAATTATGCAAATGAAACCTGGTAACTGACTTTGGGGTCAAAGGCCGGTTACAGCCTATCAGAACTAAAGGAGGGGTATTTAGGCCCAGTTCTCAGCCTGCTCAGTGCCCTGTCGTGGTTTCCCTTGTGGTTGTCTGAGAGCGCGTTCCTGTTATTAGTTTTCTACCTGGTTTTTGACTTTGGCTTTGTTTATTGACTTCTCTATATTCTGGTATCCTGACTCTTGGCTTTCCTCATCGCTGTGTCCCTTTCTGTGTTCCCTGACCTCGGCTAGTATTTTTGACTATTCTTTGTACGTTAAATCCGGCCATTCTAAGGACCGGTAATAAGTTACTTATTTGTCATCCGTGCTATACAGTTCTACGTGCTGGATCAAACAGTAATCCTGACACTATGCCAGTGCTGGGCAGATGATGCCTGTACCCTGGTTAGAATATGACATCATGCTCATAGCGGTCTTCAGTTCTGTTCATTATATGCTGCTCCTTGAACCTCTCCACCGTAAGAACTGTTTATGGACACATAGAACATAGAAACATAGAATGTGACGGCAGATAAGAACCATTCGGCCCATCTAGTCTGCCCAATTTTCTAAAAACTTTCATTAGTCCCTAGCCTTATCTTATGGTTAGGATAGCCTTATGCCTATCCCATGCATGCTTAAACTCCTTTACTGTGTTAACCTCTACCACTTCAGCTGGAAGGCTATTCCATGCATCCACTACCCTCTCAGTAAAGTAATACTTCCTGATATTATTTTTAAACCTTTGTCCCTCTAATTTAAGACTATGTCCTCTTGTTGTGGTAGTTTTTCTTCTTTTAAATATAGTCTCCTCCTTTACTGTGTTGATTCCCTTTATATATTTAAATGTTTCTATCATATCCCCCCTGTCTCGTCTTTCCTCCAAGCTATACATGTTAAGATCCTTTAACCTTTCCTGGTAAGTTTTATCCCGCAATCCATGAACCAGTTTAGTAGCCCTTCTCTGAACCCTCTCTAAGGTATCAATATCCTTCTGAAGATACGGTCTCCAGTACTGTGTACAATACTCCAAGTGAGGTCTCACCAGTGTTCTGTATAATGGCATGAGCACTTCCCTCTTTCTACTGCTAATACCTCTCCCTATACAACCAAGCATTCTGCTAGCATTTCCTGCTGCTCTATTACATTGTCTGCCTACCTTTAAGTCATCAGAAATAATCACCCCTAAATCCCTTTCCTCATATGTTGAGGTTAGGACTCTATCAAATATTCTGTACTCTGCCCTTGGGTTTTTACGTCCAAGATGCATTATCTTGCACTTATCCACATTAAATGTCAGTTGCCACAATTCTGACCATTTTTCTAGTTTACCTAAATCATTTGTCATTTGGCTTATCCCTCCTGGAACATCAACCCTGTTACATATCTTAGTATCATCAGCAAAAAGACATACCTTACCATCAAGACCTTCTGCAATATCACTAATAAAAATATTAAAGAGAATGGGTCCAAGTACAGATCCCTGAGGTACCCCACTGGTGACAAGTCCAAGCTTCGAATATATTCCATTAACTACAACCCTCTGTTGCCTGTCACTCAGCCACTGCCTTACCCATTCAACAATATTGGAATCCAAACTTAAAGATTGCAGTTTATTGATAAGCCTTCTATGTGCAACAGTGTCAAAAGCCTTACTGAAATCTAGGTAAGCAATGTCTACTGCACCACCCTGATCTATAATTTTAGTTACCCAATCAAAAAAATCAATAAGATTAGTTTGGCATGATCTCCCTGAAGTAAACCCATGTTGTCTCTGATCTTGAAATCCATGTGTTTTTAGATGTTCATCAATCCTATCCTTTAACATGGTTTCCATCACTTTCCCCACTACTGAAGTAAGGCTTACTGGCCTATAGTTGCCCGACTCCTCCCTATTACCTTTCTTGTAAATGGGCACAACATTCGCTAACTTCCAATCTTCTGGGACTACACCTGTTAACAATGATTGGTTAAATAAATCTGTTAATGGTTTTGCTAGTACACCACTAAGCTCTTTTAATAGCTTTGGGTGTATTCCATCAGGTCCCATTGACTTATTTGTCTTTACTTTTGACAGTTGAGATAGAACCTCTTCCTCTGTAAACTCACGTGTAATAAATGACTCATTTATCCTTTTTCTCAACTGAGGTCCCTTTCCTTCATTTTCTTCTGTAAATACAGAACAAAAATATTCATTGAGGCAGTCAGCCTGACCTTTATCCTCTTCTACATACCTTCCTTCTTTTGTTTTTAATCTAACTAATCCTTGTTTTACTTTTCTTTTCTCATTTATGTATCTAAAAATGTTTTATCCCCCTTTTTTACTGACTGTGCTATTTTCTCTTCTGTGTGTGATTTGGAAGCTCTTATAACTTGCTTAGCCTCTTTCTGCCTAATCTTATAGATCATTTTGTCTCCCTCACTCTGGGTTTTTTTATAATTCCTAAATGCTAACTTTTTGTTTTTAACTATTTTGGCCACATCTGCGGAGTACCACAGTGGTTTCTTGAATTTTTTGCTTTTACTGACAAGCCTAATGCAATTTTCTGTTGCCTTCAATAGTGCAACTTTTAAATAATCCCATTTTTCTTGGACTCCATTTAAATTGCTCCAGTCTGATAATGACTCCTCTACCCATATTCTAATTTTAGAAAAGTCTGTTTTTCTAAAGTCTAAAACTTTTGTTTTTGTGTGGTGTGACTCAGTCACTGTTCTTATATTAAACCACACTGACTCATGATCACTGGATCCTAAACTTTCACCTACAGTAACATCTGATACTAAATCTCCATTTGTTAACACTAAATCTAGTATGGCCTCTTTACGAGTTGGCTCCTCAACAACTTGTTTTAGAGACAAACCCAGTAGGGAGTTTAGAATATGTGTGCTCCTGGCACAAGTAGCTAATTTTGTTTTCCAATTTACATCAGGAAGATTAAAGTCACCCATGATGATAACTTCCCCCTTCATTGTCATTTTAGCTATTTCCTCAACTAGTAGATTATCTAACTCTTCAATTTGTCCTGGGGGCCTATAAATCACACCTACACGAGTTACTGTGTGATTACCAAATTCTAACGTAGCCCAAACGGACTCTATGTTTGCCTCACTAACTTTTATTAGGCTAGATTTTATGCTATCCTTCACATACAAGGCCACCCCTCCCCCTTTCTTGCCTTCCCTATCTTTCCTATATAAAGAGTACCCTGGTATTGCTATGTCCCAGTCATTTTTCTCATTGCACCATGTCTCAGTAACAGCGACTAAATCTACACTATCAGTTGCCATTATTGCCACAAGTTCATGGATCTTATTCCCTAAACTGCGAGCATTTGTAGACATGACTCTAAGCTTATCATTTTTTAACACACTTGCTACAGGCACCTTCTGTCCTTGTTTTGGGGGACAATAGGATTGATGTTTTATCACCCTTTTGCCCCCCCCTCCTAGTTTAAATACATCCTAGCAAAACCTCTGAACTGCTCACTGAGAACATTTGTTCCCTTTTGAGAAAGATGCAAACCATCTTTTTTGTACAGCTTATCTCCATTCCAAACAGAGCTACCATGAGAAATAAAGCCAAATCCTTGCTCCCGACACCATTCACCAAGCCACAAATTAAAGTCCCAGTGCGATGAGGCGATGAGTTTATTGGGGGTAGGCAGGGACTCCTTCCTGCTTCCCCTCTGTATGTGGAACTGTGTGGCAGTGGGTATATGGCTGTGGGAAATTATCAGGCCTCTTAACAGTGCAGCTTTGGGGATCATGTTCCAATTCAGGTCCCTGCTTTGCGGCATCTGGAGACACCATGGAACTGTCCCCAGGCAACACAGTGCAAGCGCGTAACTAGATGTGCTCATGCTGAGCAGAGGACCATTCAGAAAGGGCTTTATCTGTGCTTCCTTGGACTCCTGGAGGCTGATGGCCAGCTAGGCAGCCTGTTGGTGGGCGAGCCATTCCTTTTCTGCAGAGAATAGTAGAGAACATATTGTATGTGCAATGAGAGCATATTTCTCAAAAGTGAAAATTCATCACATGTAAGCAATGTGTGCAAAATGTCTAAGGTTAGATGTACATGGGTGAAAATTTTGCTCAGTTAATTTTCCTATTTTGGGTTGTCCAAGATTCTGAAAATATTAATTCTGAAGTGGGAATGCCTAATTAAATAAATATAATTGTCAGTTATTCATTAAAATGAGAATTTAAAGTAAATTTCTGATTTTAAAGGGATACTATAGTGTAAGGAATTCAAACCTGCATTCCTTACATTATTACTCTCACAGCCCACACCCAAGCATGGAAAGGGTTAAAAAACCCTTTCTGTATTCACCTGATTCCCTACCGTCGAGGGCTATTGCGCATGCGCGGCGAGTGCATTAGGCCATCCCCATAGGAAAGCTTTTTTGCAATACTTTCCTATGCAGATTTTACTTAAGCTGGATGTCCTCATGCAGAGTGTGAGGATGTCCAGCATCAGTTACGCAAAAGTCACCTAGCAAGCAGGAAGTGCTGATTGACAGCCACTAGAGGCAGTCTTAAACCTGCAATGTAATTATTGCAGTTTCTCTAAAACTGCAATAATTTACATTGCAGGACTAAGGGGGATAGGGACATTGCACTTAAACCACTTCAATGAGCTGAAGTGGTCTGGGTGCCTATAGTGTCCCTTTAAGGCCAAAATAATTGAACTGGAAAAATTCACCAAGTCAACTATGTTTCAAGTTTGGATATTTTTGCATTAAATGTTATGTTTTACTTTGAATTCTCACAGTTAATAACCCTGTAAAAGTATTATTTTAACTAAAAATGTGATTACAGTTGACCTTTAAGTCACTTATGGGAGAGCCTCAGCAGCTTAATAACTGATGTGTGTATTCTATTTGTTTTTAGCATATTGTATTTGCTATGTATAAACTACAAAATTAAAAAAGAAAATAAAGACACAACTGTCTACAGCTTTTAGTTGTACACCAACATGTAGTCATGCCAATAATCTGACTCAGTCTATAGACATCCCTGGCACGCACACATGAATTTATCTGAGTTAATCTCCAGCACTACCCTCTTTTGTATTGGACTCATAGAAAGCTAAAGATCCCACAATGCCCTTTTAGGTTGCCATCCTGGGGGCTGAGGCCCTCTCTTTTTGCACAAGGAAGGTAAATGCGGCTAAGCATGGCCAAGTATCTTCATGGGTCTAGGCAGAGGCAGCCTCAGCGTTAGGCCAATTAGGTGATCTAAGTGAAAATAAAACAAAAACTGGGTGCTTTAAATAGGATGTAGGGTATTAAAATTGCTTCACACTCTGGTGTAATTCCCAAATATTACCAACTCCACTCATTATCGCACACTAGGTGATCTAAGTCCTCGCACATTCTGGGGCTTTGCGCTCTGCAGTGGGAAGAATTTTTTTTTTTGACCCCACGATCATGCCCGACAAATTGGTGGGGTGGGGGTGGAAATCCTGTAGAGGTTGCATTCTGCACTTCTGTTTGGTGCAAACCAAGTACATATCTACCTAGAGTGAATCACAGAGTTACTGCAGGTTACCACGACAACATACTGATTCATAACCAAGCACTGGCCTGGCCTATTCTTCCCCACATACTATTGCCTAACCTATTCTTCCCCACATACTCACTACAGACCCTATCTCCACTTACGAAAGCCCCGACCCCTTACACACACTACATCCCATGTCTCTTCCACACACATACTAAGCACTTATTCCTCCTCTCACACTACATCCTCTATGCACACCACACACACTACAGCCCCTATGCTCCCACACAAACATGTACCACATACCCTATCCCCAGGGCCAGATTAAGAGCCCAGTGGGCCTGGTGCTGACAATTACGATGGGGCCTAATTACAGAATCTTATCGACCAAAAACACTAAAACAGTCATACCTCTCAAGTGTCATGTATCTGATGGTGTTGGTGGGAAACTCAAAGGATGCAGCTATAAGAAAACACATACTCTATGCTAATCTCTCTCTAATTCATGCTTTCATCTTTCAAGTAAATCCATACCCCCTAACAGCAGTGTCCAGTGAAGCAGGAAGTCAATGGATGGGGTAAAAGGGTGGGCCACTGATGCAAATCACGTGACCAGAACTGCCAAAAGGGCGAACATGCCCAAAAAGGGGCATGTCTGTCCAAAGAATTGGAAGGCCAGCCTGGCATCGGTGTCCATATGTGTCAGTGTCCTTATGTCGCCCAATCCCCTAGTCTCCCAGTGTCTGTGTCCCCATTTCTCCCAGTGTCCCCATGTCTCAGTGTGTCCTGTGTCACTAGGATACTAGGGGACACAGTGAGACATGGGGACACTGAGAGACACTGAGACACTTGGGGACACTGGGAGACATGGGGGCACTTGTGGATACAGACATGGGGACACTGGGAGACATGGTAACACTGGGAGAAATTGGGTCAGACACTAGGGACACAGATACATGGGGACACAGACACTGGGAGACACGGGGACACATACATTTGGTGAAACTAAGAGACATGGAAACACTGAGAGACATGGAAACACAGACACTGGGAGAATAGGGGACACAGACACTAGGGACACTGGCTGGGAGGCATGAGGACACAGGGAGACATGGGAGCACTTGTGGACATAGATATGGGGACACTGGGAGACATGGGGACACTGAGACACTAGGGACACTGGCTGAGAGACATGTGGACACTGGGAGACATGTGGACACAGACATTTGGGGACACAGAGACATGGGGGGGACACACTGGGACACTAGGGGACACTGAGACACTAGGGACACTGGAAATGTGTGTGTGTGATGTAAGTTCTAGTGTCTGAATGCTGAGGACTCTGAGGAGGCTTGGGCAGGCATTGTGTGCATGTGTTGAGGTGTGTTGAATTGGAGCTTAGGCACGTCCAGTAAGACATGTCACTACTAATTCTTATAGAGAATCACTGGAACATGGCGACTGGTGGACAGTCTGGCTGAAATACAGGAAGCAGGGAGAAATCACATAAGACAATCTGATCAAAGTAAAAATTAAAACAGGTACTTCTAAAGCTATTTTTACACTATTTAGGGAAAAAAGCATTTAGTGATAGTAGGCTTACTGTTGGGGAGGGGGGAAGGATATGCATTTTTTTTTTCCCTATATTTTCTTTTTGCTTTAAGTCCCCTCATTGTGAAATTAACTGTTTACGCAGCAGAACTCCGGTGGTACACTTCAAAACAATCCTAGACGTCCATAAAAAGAGACCCATTGTTCATCTTCTTTCTGCTTACATGAATTACAATGAAGTGTTCGATGAGAAGGGGGTTGACTCACTGCCCCCACACCGGACATATGACTGTCCTGTTGATCTGTTACCAGGAGCACCTATTTCCTTTGGAGGTATATATACATTATCAAAACCTGAATTTAAAATACTGAAAGAATATCTGAAAGAGAATCTAGAAAAAGGATTAATTCGTTCTTTGACTTCTCGTGCTGGGGCTGGCATATTTTTAGTTGGGGAAAAACATGGCGGTCTTTGTCCCTGCTTGGATTACAGAGAACTGAACAACATAACAGTAAAGAACCGATAACTGTTGCCATTCCTGAACTTATAGAAAACCTTAAAACTGCCTCTATTTACACAAAACTAAACCTTAGAGGTTTCAGACCTAGAGATGGTCATTTTGAATATCTGGTCATGCCCTATGGACTATGCAGTGCTCCTGCCACTTAACAACACTTTGTCAATGACATCTGACATTCGTGGCCTGCTAGACCAATTTGTGGTGGTATATCATTACAATATATTTACCTATTCTCCTGACCTTGAAACCCATATTCTTTCTGTACGAACAGTTCTTGTTATGTTCTGACCCCTGGACACCTTGAAATGGATCAAAGAAAAGTTGAAGCAATCATGGAATGGCCTACCCCTTTGAATAAAAAAGGAGTACAGAGACTCTTGGCGTTTTCAAAATTCTATAGAAATTGTATCCGTAATTTCTCCACATCTGGTTTAACCATTAACTACACTTACAAAGCTCGATAACACTTTCAAATGGTCAGAAGACGCACAAAAGGCCTTAGAAGATCTGAAACGCCAATTCACAACAGCATCCACCCTCACGTTACCTAATCCTACAAAACCCTGTTACCTAGAGGTCGATGCATCGGAAATCGCCACCGGAGCAGTATTGTCACAACGGGTTAGGAAGACGACCATCTACATCCGGTTGATTTTTATTCCAAACGTTTTAAGTCTTGCTAAAGCAAGCTACGACACAGGAGACAAAGAACTCCTAGCCTTCAAACATGCTCTGGAAGAATGGATGGACTGGAGGGACCCAGAATATATATATATATATATATATATATATATATATATATATATAGTTTCCACATTTATAGAACACCGTAACCTTGAATTTCTCAGAACCGCATGAAGACTCCATCCCAGACAAGCAAGGTGGACTCTGTTCTTTTCTCATTTCCTGTTCCACATTACGTATCGACCAGGTTCTAAGAATGTTAGAGCAGATGCCTTATCCCGTATACCTTTCCCAACAGATTCTCCAGTTGATATTCCTAAAGCCATACCCCAATTTTTAGAAACCCAGTCTCTACTATCAAACAAAATTAAAAGATTATATCAAAATATCATGATACCTGAACCGCCTTCACGCCTGCAAACTAGCAGTTTTCTTTATGGCCCTGAAACAGTCAGAACCAAAGTCCTGCAAGAATGTTATGACTCTCCAACAATGACTGGCCATGGAGGACAGAGACAAACCTATGATTTAGTCCAATGAACCTTCTGGTGGCCGTCCATACAAAGAGATGAACATGAATACGTCAAAGCATGTCCCGTATATTACCATTTCAAAGAGCCCCTGGCTTGTCCTGTTGGTTTTTTAAAACTGGTGACAGATCTCTTGACTGGTATGAGCTTCTACCCAACACAGAGTTCGAGTACAATATTCATCTACTAGTTCTCATCATATGTCTCCTTTTTTTTGTGAATTACGGGTTTAACCCAGTCATGCTTCATGAGCAGCCAGTCATTTGTCCTTTGCCTGACGTTGAACTGTTTATCCCTGACCTTCAAAAAGGGTTTCTATGTGCCTGATCAATCCTGCCGGCGACACAAAATGAATGTAAAGCCTATGCCGACAGGAAACTTAGACCCGCTTCTGCCTATCAAGTGTAACAGAAGGTGTGGTTATCGACTAAACATCTCAAACTATCCTGTCTTAGTAAGAAGCTAGGTTCTTAGGTCCATATCTCATAGAAACCATTCTCTCTCCTGTGACAGTAAGATTACAATATCATCCTCTCTATGCATTCATTCTGTCTTCCATGTGTCATTGTTGAAACCTTAGGTGAGTGACAGATTCACCTCTCGGAACCCTCTTCCTCCAAGTCCCATCCAAGTTGACGGTGAGGACGAATACGAGGTGGAGAAGATCCTTGATTCCCGAATCCACTTAACATCTTCAATATCTCATACACTGGAAAGGATATGGCCCGGAAAAACATTCAAGGGAGCCTTTGGTCCATGTTCATGCACTTGGTTTGTTCCTTTCATCTCAGCCATCCTGGACGTCCTGCTCCTCTACACCTCCAGGGGATGCGTTTTAGGAGGGGAGTATTGTCACGACTTACTTCTGCTCCCTCACTGCTCCAACTGATATTTCCACAGGTCGCAACAACTGGGACAACAGGTCGCAACAACTTCATTTCTCAGTTGTTCTGTGCTACTACCGGTGTCTCCTGAAAATTCAGTTTTACCAGACCTTGGTCTGCCTAACCGTTGCTGAAAAGAATATTTAACCATTGGATTCCCTGACCTTGCTTCTGCTTTGCCCCTATTGTAATTCTTTGCCTTATACTTTTATTTCTCTATTCCAGTAGAAGTATAGCATTTTGAGTTTCATACAGTCATACGTGACAACAGCCCCTACTAACCCCTATAAACACACTAAAGCCTATATCCATACACACATATTATATCACAAACAAACAACCCACTTCACACACCACTTCGCAACCTCCCCCTCACACACACAAGCAACCCCACTTGCAGCCTCAAACAACCCCCCTGACAAGCAACCCCACTTGCAGCATTCCTACAAACATGCAACACCCCAGGCTGCATCCCAAAAGACAAGCAATTTCACAAGCAGCCTCCCTCTATTTATCTTCATAATCAGTGTCCCCACAGACGTGCAACCGCAGAGGTAGCATGGTAGCATCCCTAAAACATGCAATACCACAAGCAATTTCAAAACACACACACAACTCTGCCTACCAGCACATACACGGCACCACAGGCATTATCCACACACAACACTCTGTCCCAGTTCTGTCTCTCCTTTGACCTCTTGTTTTCACAGAAATACACCCACTATCTCACATTGATGATCCCCACGTCCGCACACTTACGCTCCACAGAACTACACCCCAAAAACACACTTACAAACATGAAGTCCACATTTAACAAATGAAGCGCCGCAAAAATACACCCCCCACGTTCACAGAAAACTATCCCCTGCAAGGGGGCATTTTTAATTAATTTGATCTCTGCATTTTGATTCCATTGCCAAAACAAGCCCATGAGCCTCATACCCATAGATACATTAACCTAGTGTCATGATAGCTCTATTCTCCCAATAGCCATATTTTTTTTTTAATCTCTCCCACTTTTATTCTCCACCACCACCCACAGTCATATAACTCCATTCCACCCTCCACCACCCACAGTCATATAACTCATATAACTCCATTCCACCCAGTTTCCCCATTCCCACTTCTTTTGCAATATTTTTCCATTACCCTTAATAGCCACATTCCCCTTCCTCGTTCATACCTATTGAATTATGCCGAGTAAATTACAATTAAAATCACTTGATACAAAAAAAAAAAAAAAGACAACTTTTTAGAAGAATAATGGAGTTTATTAGAATTGTTAATTAAACTGAAAAAAATAGCAAGTACCATATATACTCAAGTATAAGTCTAGTTTTTCAGCACATTATTTGTGCTGAAAAACACCCACTCGACTTATACTCGAGTCAGTATCTGTATTATGGAAACTTACATTGCCATTATAAGCCCGGCGGTCCTGTTGGGGGCTGGCAGATAGCTGTTACTTACCTTCCTGCAGCTCCTGTCAGCTCCCTTCTCCTCCACTGTAAGTCTCGCGGTGTGACTGCCACGCGGAGCGTTGCCACGGTAACCCGTGGCAACGCTCTTACCCCGTGGCTCTCGCAAGACTTACAGTGGAGCTGACCGGACCAGAGGAGAAGGGAGCTGACAGGAGCTGCAGGAAAGGTAAGTAACAGCTCTCTGCCAGCCCCCCTCCTACACAGCCCATCCACTGGACCAGCAGGGAATGAGAGCCCCCTTCCCTGGCCAGCTAACAAGCAGGGAGGGGGGACGAAAATAAAAATTAAATAATAATAAAAAAATATTACAATAAAAAAATGTAAATATTACAATTAAAAAAGTAAATAATAAAATAAAAAAATACTAAAATAAAAAAATTAAAATATTAAAATTAAAAAATTTTTAAAAATCTAAAAATGCCCTCCCCCACCCAGTTCACACACACACTCATACAAACACACACTCTGCATTATATACACACACACTCTGCATTATATAATGCAGAGTGTGTATTTGTATGAGTGTGTCCGTATATAATGCAGAGTGTGTGTTTGTATGAGTGTGTGTGTGTATAATGCAGATTGTATGAGTGTGTGTATATAATGCAGAGTGTGTGTTTGTGTGTGTATGTGTATATAATGCTGTGTGTTTTTGTATGAGTGTGTGTGTATAATGCAGATTGTTTGTATGAGTGTGTGTATATATAATGCAGTGTGTTTTGTATGAGTGTGTGTGTGTGTATAATGCAGCTTGTATGAGTGTGTGTGTGTATGAGTGTGTGTGTGTGTATAATGCAGTGTGTATGAGTGTGTGTGTGTATAATGCAGTGTGTATGAGAGTGTGTGTATAATGCAGAGTGTGTGTGTGTGTGTGTGTGTGTGTGTATAATGCAGAGTGTGTGTGTGAGTGTGTGTGTGTATAATGCAGTGTGTATGAGTGTGTGTGTGTGTATAATGCATGAGTGTGTGTGTGTATAATGCAGAGTGTGTGTGTGTGTGTGTGTGTGTGTGTGTGTGTGTGTGTGTATATATGCAGTGTGTGTGTGTGTGTGTGTGTTTGTATGAGTGTGTGTGTATATAATTATAAAAATCACAGAATTTCATAGCCCCAAGTTTTACCCTCGACTTATCCACGAGGCATAGCATATTTCACAATTGTTGGTCACAAAACTGCACTCGACTTATACATGAGATCGACTTATACACGAGTATATACGGTATTTGAATTTAAAACAAACAATTAAATAAATAATGAATGTTAGTGACTACGCTGGCTCCTGCAGAAAGTAGAAAGTGAGAATAAAGTAAAAGAAAACAAAACTACTGTATGTTCTATCATGTTCTGTTACAATTAGTTCGGTAGTAGAACGTGACAGAACGCCGGTGTTCTGAGTTGCAGTAAGCACTCCCTGGCTGCAGATGGCGCCGGTCGCTCCCCGCACCATAACAAAGCTTGTTGTGGGTGCTGTGCTCGGTACACGTGTTGCGGTGCCCTGTGCTTGCAGCTCGCTCTCAGTGTGCAGTCACAGTTACACAGCACTTTCTGTGAGCTGTGCTTGTGCCAAGTCATCGCCCCGTATTAAAGCTCCCGACCGGGGGCGAGCGCGTCAGAATACAGGAAGGAGCTGAGCTTCACACCACACCATGGGCACTGACAGCACTGCAGCCAGGACCCTGCTGGCCAAGGCGGGCACCCTCTACCTGCAGACTGGCAACATGATGAACTGGGGCCGCTTGAAGAAGAAATGCCCTACAGCCTCCAGCGAGGAGGTAAGTGATGCCACCCGTGCACTTCCTCACCCACTGACACATGGCATGTGACTATTTAAAGGGCATGTGCCAGCAATGGCTTCTTTTGGGATATACAGGAAGTCAGTGCCCAGCAAGAGCAGGACTACAAACCCCATGGTGCTGTGACAGTCTTGCAGCTTGGGACTTGTAGTTCTGCTACAGATGGGTATCTAACTTTTGATCTGTCCTGGGTTATAAACTAACAGGCATCTAGTCAGCTGGTATGGACGACGTTTCTGATGTTGCTCAGCCTGCCATTGGTTGGTGTGACAACTTTTAGTTATTTCATGCATGTCATGGGTTTTATGCTTAATTTAGTGCATGTTTTGTAATATGCTGAATTCTATAGATGTGCCTCTCGAAAGCCACATTATATATTTTTTCAAGTGGTTTTCATGTATTGCACAGTTACTATACTGGCTTGATTTTTGCTTTGCGAATACATACAGCTATCTGTAATACGGCTCAATAGTGGAGATTTACTGAAGTATTGGTCATAGAATAGTGGCAAAGTTTTATAAACAGTGGGACAACCCCATATGGAAACCAGTGAAATCAGCAGGTGGTCTGTTAAGTGATTGCTTCACTTTGAATACCTATCTGTTTATAAATCTCCTGCAATGTGTATATAAAGATCACACTATATATATATATATATATATATATATATATATATATATATATATATAATGTGTGTGTGATTTTTATAACACTGTTTACATGTGTGACAGGTGCTGTCATCAGACACACCTACCAGTCACACTAGAGCTGAAAGCTATCTTCTGTAAATGTTCAACTAATAAGTAATTGGCAAGAATAACACTCGCAGGTATGTAGATGTGTACTGATTGGGAAAAAAAAAAAAATCTTATAAAAATAAAATGTGGTTATTAGTCGTATTATGCTAGGTATGATTTTTACAAATTTGTGTTCCATAATTTCCCCCTCCACTCCAAAAAAATTCTACTGCACAGGATGTCATTTCTTAGGTTTATTGGAGTTGTATTTCTGCTGTTAGCTTTGCACAGAACAAAACTAACAATTTAACCACAACTCCAACAAGCTTTGTGGAATGAGCTCATCGGTGCTACTTAAATTTACACAAGTTTCATAAATGGCTGAGTCACTTCCTGAAATGGTGAAAGTACCTGTGGAAACTGTAACAATAAAATAATGGGACACTGAATATAAGTATTTTTATTTTAATGTATTATGTATATTTTATTGCAGTTGCCATAGAATAGCAAAAAATTGTCATGTGATTGGAGTGGGGGCCACTAAAACACACTCACTAATTTGACTCCGTGATTAAAATTTAAATTTGTCCATTCAGCCTCCCTACCTTTAAGAGAGCTGGAGTGGATCCGTTCCCTGGGGTCCAGTGGGGCTCCTATAATCATCCTGCTCCCTCGCGCACTGTTTAGTGATGCAGGGGTCATGAGAGGGAGCAGAGCAGGAACATTACAGCTCCCTTGTCGCAAGGCTCCATTCCGCACAACCTGCATCTGCCGGGTACCTCGGGGGCTGATCAGGCTGACAAAACCCAGGCACCAGGAAAAACAATCCCTAGTTGCCATAGCAACCTGGGTTTTGTCAAGCCCTGCATTAATACAAATTGGGACAGGGACATTATATAACTTCTGGATTCAGATTCGTATCCCTAATGCTATAGTGTTACTTTTAAGTGTCTCTTTATTAGGCCCTTTTTATTATAAGTCAAAGGAAAAAATTGAACAAGACTGGGTTTAGAATCTGGCATTGTACACAGATGAGATTCTATGTTTATTGCTGCTTATTTACATAGTAGTATAGGTTGGCTGTTGGTGCAAAAAAAGACAGATCTCCATCAATATCACAAACAGAGGATGGGGGGAATCATTCCCTATTTTTGTTTTCCCCTCATGTGAACTATTTCCATGTTAACTATTATGTCCTGTATACTCTGTTTTTTTTTTTTTGTTTGTTTTTTCAAAATAACACCCAGTCCATTTTTTAAAGGCATCTGCTTCATTTTATGAAACTCCTTTTGGCAGAGAATTACACAAATGTGTTAATCTTGCTGTAAATAACCATTTCATTTGCTGCCAGTGAAGTTCTTCTGAAATCAAATAAAGACTATGTATGTGTATGTATGTATGTATGTGTATGTTCTTCTAGCACACCCAAAGCCACAAAGTTTATCAAGAACTACAAATTAAGACACACATAAGTTCCTACAGACATGTATTATAATAGGTTTTTCTCCCACTTCTTAGTCAACTCTTCAGCATAAACATAGAGGGTTTTTAGAAGATATACCCCTATGAAAACAATTGAATTATGCATAGTTTGTGTTTATCTAAAAAAACAGTGTGCAAAAGCTGCAGTTTTCGTGAGCAGCTGTTGCAAACTCTTTCCTTCTAACCCTGCCCAGATTTTTTGTGGCTGTCAAATCACAGGCTTCCCAATGCAGCTCAATGAGAAAACATTGCAAGACAAGTGCGTTGGGCAATTGCTACCTCTTGAGTTTAGCTCTACTCAGGTAATCAAACCGAGAAGTAAAAGGGCCGGTTGTCTCACAGCTGGGGAGGGGGAGGGAGGGGGTTCAATTTGTAAAGGTTCCTATTTTTAATCTGCCCTTTTTGTAAAATGAAAAAGGGGACACACTCCTCACACATAAAGCACTTCAGCTTTAAGAAATCTGGAGTGGTCCCTTTTTATGTCAAAAAAGTAGCAGACTTGGAGGATTCTTTAGAATTTTGTGACTTCGTTCCTAAATTTGAGATTCTCTTTGAATTTGTTGAAACAGTTCATTCTTTTACATCTGTTGTGTGGCAGTTATGGGATAAACTGAAGGCTAAGTCTTAGAGCAGAGCCTTCCAAACTTTTCATGTTGGTGACACATTTTCAGACAATTTTGCAATGCGGCGGTGATGTATATCTTGAATATGCCACCTTGGCAGCGGTTTTGACCCAATCCCGCATGCGCAGTATACATATGTGATCCCTCGACAGTCTCCCTAACACTCTGGTCTCTATTTACAATATATTAATATAACATACCCAGCCCAAGTTGCTGACTGTGGCTGCTAGCTGTGGCTGGCACGCTGACAGGCTTCTTTCTTTCCCCAGCCCCTTTGTGAGTCAGTTCCTCCTCTCAGCCCCTCTGTGTGTCTTTGTTCTTCCCCTCAGCCCGTCATAACTGCATTTTGGTTTGTTGAAAGTACAGATCACAATATAGGAGTCTGCTGGAAATAGCAAGATTCAATATCAAGATATTTTTAATGTTGACTGTGTATACTTTCACTTCCTTTTTAATTTGTTGCTGTCATGATGACTTGCTGCTTTTTTACCATACCGTTGCAAGTTAAGTAAAAACGATTTATAACACAGTACCAAAGGAGGTAGGTGATTTAAAGGATAATTGTCAGCAAATTAATTTTTTTTTTTAAAGCTTCTTACATTTATTGACATTTACTTATATATTTTTAATGGTGTGTGTGTGTGTGTGTGTGTGTGTGTGTGTATGTGTGTATATGTGTATATATATATATATATATATATATATATATATATATATATATATATATATAATTTTTTTTATTTATTATTATTATTGGTAATTTTTATAAACCCCACCCCCTTATATTTAATTTAACTGAGGAGCAATTTGGGGTCCAACTCTGTTATCTGACCAACTGTTTAACCCAACCCTGCTGCTCTAATTTCTTTGTGCGAAACTGCAGCAATGGCAAGTTAGGCAGCAGTTGGTCAGATAACAGCCGAGTCTGACCTAGCATGTCTGCACAGTCAGATTAAAAAATATATTAAAAAAAAAAAAAAAAGAGAGAGAATTTATATAATATACATGCACACTCATTTAAAACTAATATCATCTGTAAGTTGTTTTTTTTTGTTTTGTTTTTTTTTGTTTTTTTTTAAAATATATATCTATATCTCATTTTTTAAAAAATGAGAAGGAAAGCCTTAGTTGTGCATGGCAGTGGGATCCTCCATTTTATTGATGCCAGTTGTCATTCCGAGGCATGCTTGAGGCACTGGTCATACCGCTATATGATTGACTCTATTAAAGAGAGAGGTTAAACTGCAGACACCATTTAACTAATTATAGTGATGCTGTTGAAATATGTTAATCCTGATATTTCACTCCACTTGCTTTTCTTATGTCAAGACCTTTTTTTGTATCTTTGTATATAGTAAGGGTCAGGGATGTCCTCTTGCCCTGTCCCCCATATAGTGTTAGATAAAATATATATGTAATGTTTCAACAGCCTTGAGTGCACAGAAAGCAAAAAAAAATTTCCAGACTTTTAGAACATAGAGTGGCTGTTTATATCTTTTCTGTTGTGACATACAAATATGTTTTAACTTGTGTAATTGGTATATTATTTTTTTTCTTCTTTTTTTAAGCTGAAAGATTGCATCAGAACAGTGCTGAATGAATGGAGCTTAAAAATCAACCCAGAAATTGTACAGGTGAGTCACTAATATTCCTGTCAAAACAAAGCAATCAGCCTAACCCTAGAGGTGCTGTATCCCTTCTTATAAATTAAAGGGTTATTACAGCCCCCCAAAAAAGTGCTAAAAGTTACCTTTGTTCCAGTGCCGAAGCTAAATTCTCCCCATAACCTAATCCTCCTGACACCACTTCTGAATATACATAGGGACAGGGACACGAAGGCGTTGGTGTACAGGTTTGTATTTGTGACACTTTAGTATTCGCTTTAATTCACAGATGTTGTGTTCTTTTATGGTGTAACAGTTTCCCTATTCTATACTTTTACATTATTTCCTATGCCTTTGTTAACCAGTGTGGGAACCTTGCATTTACATATTCTGTGATAGCACTATAGATAAATAAGTGAATCTCTGACTCTGGTAAAAGGAAATACAATTAAGTGCCAATTCAAGCAAAGTAGACTAAGAAGCAGCACAACAGTATGTTCATTTCAAATGCCTAAACATTGTTTCCAACAGGTGTATTAACAATGAAATGACTAACTGCTAATCCTGCATTGTATGGTAACCCTTCACCTAATGCCTTGGCTATTCCATGTGGGTGGAAATTGCCGTGATAACTTTCTATTTGCGTAATTCATACTGTCCAAGCCACAGCTGACTGCAACTGTCCGTCATCTCTGGACAATGGAAAAGGTCCAAGTTCATTTGGGACCAGTCACTGATTCACCCAGTACATACTCTTTTCAAGTTAATGATTGCAAAAAGTGTTCTCTAACCAAAATGGAATTACATTTTAGCAGAATAGTAAATGTTTATATTAAAAGATGTATAAAGTGGCAACTCTCAGTTGGTGCTGTGTAGTTCTTTTAATAATTCTGTATAGAATAGTGCAAATTACGATGCAAAGAGTCATACATTTTAAAGAGGAATAGCACTGAATGAAACATTGAAAATCACCTATACATTTATGTTAAAGGGTCACTGTAGGCACCCAGACCACATTAGCTCATTGAAGTGGTCTGGGTGCTGTGTCCCTATTGCCTTTCGTGCTGTTTACATTGCAGCTCTAAGTTTTGCCTTCAGTAGCTGTCTACCAGACAGCCGGAATCCAAACGGACCTGTGGGCCGTTATCTGATATCTGATGCTGGATGTCCTTACGCTCTGCGTGTGGACCTCCAGCATCAGATTTTCCCCATAGGAAAGCATTGAATAATGCTTCCCTATGGGGATATGCTAATGTGAGTACGGTCATTGCCGCACGTGCGCATTAGGTCATGCCCGCTGGATTAAAGTGGCTGAAGGGGTTTTAACACACACACTGACAGAGGCATAGGCGCACACACACACACACTGACAGAGGCATAGGCGCACACACACACACACTGACAGAGGCATAGGCGCACACAC